>BSBN01001246.1:0-617867 GCA_027924645.1 Cunninghamia lanceolata
TTTCTTTTGTCGGTTAACAAAGATTAACAACTGACTCTGGACGGGAAAAAATTTACATTACGAGTGTACAGTACTTGCATGATTAGTTGTCACATACCAACAATCTCCAACTTAGAGACTAATTAGGCTCCACACCAAACAATCTCCCACTTGGAGACTGATCCTGGACGACACCGCTGCACTTGCAGCTCCCACTGGATTACAGGCCTAACTGGTTTCTTATGTCACATAAACTATTGAGGAAATCAATTTCTCATGTGTAACTACCTTTGTGAACATATCTCTAGCTTCAACTGCCCATCCTCCCAAACTAACTGGATGAAGTGGTATATGAGATGTGTGTGCTTAGTTTTTGAATTGCAAAGCTGAATTATTAGCAAGATGAATGGCACTCTGGCTATAAATGTACAAAAGGCTATCTTCTAGTCATTGCCCTAATTCCTCCAGAAAATGTTGTAACCAAATCATCTCCTTGCTAGCTTATGTAGCAACAACATACTCAGCTTCAGTGTTTGAAAGTGCAACAACCTTTTGCAGCCTTGAAATCAAATTGACTGCAGTACCTCCTACAGTAAAAACATACCCTATAGTACTCCTCTTGCTATCAATATCACCTGCTAGATCAGAGTCAACATATCCTTTTAGAGAAAAATTTTGTTCCTCCAAAACATGGTTTCTTTGAGGTAGTACCTCTCAAATATCAAAGAATCCATTTACCACATTCCAATGTTTCATTCCTGGATTGCTCATGTACCTGCTCACCAACTCCCACTGCATGTGCAATATCTTGCTTGTGCATACCATTGCATACATCAAGCTACCAACTGCTGATGCATATGGTATCCTAGACATTTTGTCTTCCTCCTCTTGTGTCTTTGGACACATCTCCTTAGTCAACTTAAAATGACTAGGCATAGGTGTACTAACTGCTTTTGCATTTTGCGTGTTAAACCTTTTCAACACCTTCTCTACATACTCACTTTGAGACAAAAATAATTTTCTGTTTGTCCTGTCCCGTGTGATCCTCATACCAAGGATTTATTTTGTTGCACCCAAATCCTTCATAGCAAATGATTTGCTAATTTCTGCTTAAGTTCATTAATATGCTGCTTGTTAGACCCGACAACAAGCATGTCATCAACATAAAGCAACAAGATAATATATCTGCCATTACCCATTTCTTAAAATAAACACAATAATCAGAATGACATCTTTGTAACCTTGTTCAGCCATAAAACTATCAAATTTCAAATACCATTGCCAAGGTGCTTGCTTCAAGGCATACAAACTCTTCTTTAACTTGCACACAAATTCCTCCTTAACATTGACCTCATATCCTTGTGGTTGCTGCATGTATATTTCCTCTTCCAAATCCCCATGGAGAAATGTTGTTTTCACATCTAGCTATTCAAGATACAAGTCCTTTCGTAGCCACAAGACTTAGAATAGTTCTAATTGAAGTCATATTTACAACTTGAGAAAACATTTCATCAAAATCTATAACTTTTTTCTGTACAAAACCTTTACCACGAGTCTAGCCTTATATCTTTTCTTGTCTCCATCTTCTTCCTTCAACCTATAAACCCATTTATTTGGCAATGTTATTTTACTTGTAGCAATTGGACTAAGTCCCAAGTCTAATTCTGCAGCAAGGAATCCATTTCCTCTTTCATGCCTAGCTCCCACTGCTTTTTGGTATCTACCTACATTACTTCTTCATAACTTTTAGGTCACCAAAATCAGTTAATAATATAGAATATAATGATGGAGAAAATCTTTTTGGAAGTCTAGTTATCCTTGTAGAATGTCTAAACACTTGTAGGAGTCTATGGGATAACTTGTTGTTGTGAGCATTAGGTACCTTTGGCATTTTATTTTCTAGAATCTCATCCAGCACCAAATATTCCTTTTTGGCCTGTTCATGCTTCTTTTCCTATAGCTAATCCTTATACATGACCTTCTCATTGAATATAACATCTCTGCTCCTAATGATTTTATGATTTTCATAATCCCATAACCGATAGCCAAATTCATCTACTCTATATCCAATGAAGGTACAAGTTTTTAGACTTAGCCTCAAGCTTGGTCCTATTTTCAATATCAACATGGACAAAAGCTTCACAACCAAGGTTTTAGAAATGAATAGTTTACCTTTTTACCCGTCCATGCCTCCTATGGGATGCCACCATCCAAAGGATTTGAAGGTTCCTTGTTTATTAATAAACAGCGGTATGTGTAGCATCTGCCCAAAAGTGTAAGGGTAGTCCAACATGCAATCTCATGCTCCTTTCATGCTCCCATAATGGTCCTATTCATCCTCTCAGACACACCATTTTCTTGTGGGGTTCCAGGAACTGTTTTCTGCCTACGGATTCCCATTATATGAACAGTAATTCTTAAATTCTCTACTACAATACTCACCTCCATTATCAGATCTAAGACCACTTCAACTTTTTTTCCTACTTCATTCTCAACCAAAGATTTCCATTTTTTAAAATTTCAAATACTTCTACTTTTTGTTTTAGGAAATACACCCATGTTTTCCTAGTTGCATCATCAATAAACAGTAACATAATAGCAAGAGCCACCAAGAGAAGATACCTGAGCTGGTCCCCATACATCTGAATGCACAAGCTCTAATTTCTCACTCTTCTTCTCTTTCCAACTTTGAGAAATCAGACTCTTTTTTGTTTCCATAAACACAATTTTCGTAGAACTCCAAGTCAATCTTCTTCAGACCTAGTAACAACCTTTCTAGAGTGAAGGATCTTCATCCCTTTCTCACTCATGTGCCCAAGTCTATGGTGCCCACAATTCTGTTTCTGTCCCTATAGCAAGTGCTATAACTATCTCAGTAGCAACTGTTTCTGTAGCAGCTAAGGTAGAATAAGTATTACCAGTACACAAATATAATGTGCCTACCTTTTCACCCTTTAGCTACTACTAATGCACCTTTAGTGACCTTCCAGACTTTGTCTGAAAAGGTAACTATACAGGCCTTCACTACCCAGTTGTCCTACAGAGATTAAATTCCTTCTCAAATTTGGAACATGCCTTACCTCCTGTAGCAACCATTCATTTCCATTCTGCAACTTGATTTTTATTTTTCCTTTTCCAACAATCTGACAGGGTTCATCATCACCCAAATATACCTGTCGAAAATCACCTTGAACATAATCTACAAAATATTTCCTATGGGGAGTGACATGAAAATGGATCCCCTGAATCTATTACCCAGGAATCATTAGCATTATCTAAACACAAAATTAAAGCATCCTGTAATTTATTACTTGAACATTAGCTTCCTTATTGTCATCATGTTGTCCGTCTCCTTGTTTGCCCTTTCGAGACCAGCAATCCTTCTTCAAGTGTCCTGGCTTTCCACAATGCCAACAATCAATTCTTCCTTTAGATTTAGATATGCCTTTCTTCGACTTCCCTTGTGACTTCCCAAGATTTGTTGGGCTTTTTCCTCTCTCCTTTGTTCTTCCCTTGTTCTCTACAGTCAAAGCATTACCTGATGTTGAACTCTCACCTTTTTCCATCGCATTTCCTTGCTAAGGATAACACCAACAACATCATCAAATTTCAAAGTATTTGAACCAGAGACAAAGCTACTTACAGCCATTACCAAGTTATTCTAGCTTTCTGGCAAAAAACATAAAACCAAGAGAGCCCTCACCTCTTCATCAAATTTCACTTTTACAGAAGTTAACTGATTGGTAATCATCTTAAACTCATTTAAATGATCCAACACAGATCCACCTTCAATCTTTTTAAATTAAACAAATGCTTCATGAGAAATACCTTATTTGAGGCTGAGGGTTTTTCATACAATTTATCCAAAGCTTTCATCAGTTCATTTGTTGTCTTTTCTTCTATTATATTGAACACCATAGATGGTGCCAAGCACAACAGAATGGTTCCCAGTGCTTTTGTGTCCAAAAGTTCCCAATCCTCATTAATCATTATTGTTGGTTTCTTAGCTTTTCCTTCCAATGGCCTCCATAAACCCTTCTAATAGAGATAATCCTCCATCTGCATCTTCCATAACTGATAGTTCTGCCCATTGAATTTATCTACCTTCAATTTACCCTTGTTAGCCATTGCTCCCACTTAACTGTGAGACTCCCACTCAACTGTGAGACCTTCCTGCAAATGATAACCAAACACAACCCGCTCTAATACCAATTGTTAGGGTTCAGGTAGATCGGAGCAATAAACACTAACAATTATATGCAGATTAAATAACCCAAATATAACAATGAAGGATAACACAAAAGAGATCAACATAGAAATTTAAAGTGGTTCACCCAAAATGGACTACATCCACAGAAGCTCAACCATCCAATGATTTTATTATTCAGTACAAATCATATTACAATCTTGTGAATTCCATACCCACAACATACATCCCAGCCGCTTATATCAAGCCTTTTTAGAAGCTTCTAGAATTAGGGTTTTACAATGTCATTTTTCTTTTGTCGGTTAACAAAGATTAACAACCGACTCCAAACAGGCAAAAAAGAGGGAAAAAAATTTTGGGGGTTACCGCCCCCGAACCCCAGTGAGGATGTTGATATGTGCCAGACAACTAAGAGGGGGGTGAATTAGTTGTCACAAAAAACTTAAATACTTTCTGCAATTAAAACATTCATCACTTATCCACAATTATTATAATTTAACAATGAGTGCATGAAATTAGAAACTTAACCATAGATACAACATCAAACACAAGAGACACTAGATTTATGTGGAAAACCCTGAGGTGGGGAAAAACCACAGAGAGGATTAACTCTCAATATATATTGCAATCTTAAAATAATGATGTTCAAGCTTGGTCACTCCATGGGCCTAAACATACTGGCTTACTGCCATGAAGAACAACTAGTTCTAGCAGGCTCACTGCCTCAACCCTAAACCTAGCAAGATTACAACAAGGGTTGTTAAACCATACTGGTGGCTTACTTCCAGACTCACTGCCACGATCAACACCTTTATATATTGTGAACAACAATTCCTCTGCTATGCTCTTCCTCTGCTCTGCTTCTCCTCTGCTTTGTTCTTCCTCTTCTTTCCTCTGCCCTGCCTTTGGACCTTTCTTAATATCTTTTCATTTTCGCTCAAGGACACCTTTTCCATGACTCAACTACAGGTATTTATACACTACATCAACCTTGGAATGATCATCAAGGTCAGCATCACAATCATCAACCATTGGAGCAATCTCCAAGGTCAGTATTACAAACATTTACAAAATAGGTCCTGACCTATTGCCACATCATGCAAAGGGAATGAAATGTGGATCATGCCATGCCTTATCTGGGACTCAAACACGATCTTCCATGCCACAACACGCTTCCACAATCTTCCAGAGATCTCTGCAATCACTGGGATCAACCAGGTCGGCCAAGACTGGTTGCACACTACATTATCTGGGAATAATCTTCACACACCATCTAAATTTCTTAATGCGGACCAAAGTCCAGATAGGAACATGATTAGGAGAAATCCACAAGCACTCTATAATCATCAGGAGCAACCGAAAGAACCTTAACCACTTTAACCATAGGAATCTTCTCACTGAAACGCATGAACTTCACTGTCTTCACTATCATAAAAGAAAGATAGCTTGTGGACTACCAAACCATGAACCACTGCAACTAAAGGCACTAATCATCATCCCAGACTTCCCTCTAGAACCATAGAGCCAAATAGTTTATTACGGAGTAGAATACTTTCTTCCTGTCCCAACTGAACTTATAGAAAAAGTAGGTTTCACTCTAGTGAACACAACTCACTCAGATCTTCAGGCGGATGACTCAAACCTGGAATGTAGCATCCTCAGACATATCTCTAACTTACTTCCAATCCACAGACCATGATCTTCAAGCAGAAATAAATGCAGAGCAGTTTATCAAACTGTTCTTCAGCATACAACTCACTATCTGTACTGCACTTCTCTGTAGCTCACTAGTTCCTTTCGGAGAGGCTAATTTTCTCAATATCCTCAACATACAAGTCTTCTAAACAAGTAATAGAATAAGATACAGTTGACACTAATGGCAAAAAGGATATGTTGACATCAATGACAACACCGATTAGGCACATACTTGCAACAGAGGATACGTTACGAGTGTACAGTACTTGCATGATTAGTCACCACATACCAACACATTCATACATATATAAATATATATGTATGCAATTTTATTTTATCTTATTAATTCCTTCATTCTAAATGAAACTCACAAATGAGTAGAAATAGTTTGAAAGAGTACTAAAGATATATTTATATATTTATTACGAATGCAAAGATCTTGTGTTTTTTATCAGAGGACTGTAAACTCATATTGGAGAAGGACATGTTTGATCATTAACTATATTTGTTATTCTAAAACTACTTCAAATTAGATTTATTCAAATGTGTATAATAGTAGAAATACCAGAATCAATGAATAAGGTCAGCAAGGAAACAAATTGAGTTGAATTTTAATATCTATAGTCTTGAACCTGAAACCTTGAAGGAAGTTGTGAATTTAATTTGTTTATTTCAATATCTTTTATTTGAAATATATAGGCATTTGATAATACTATGATTAGTCTGATCAGTGAGTTGTGTATTAGTATTCTTATATACAAGATTTATAAGGCTATAAGTTTGTAAGTTCATGATTGGACTATCAGTTTGACTATAAGTTGACAATGTACAACAATATCAAAATTACTTGGCTTTTTATAATTAGAATTATATCATTTGTTTGACTAGGAAGGTTGTAGTTGTCATAATCTCCTTATCTACTAATCAAGATAGTGATAGAGGGCTTCATATCTAAAGCAAAAATGATTATGTCTAAGATATATTCTTTTATGAATGCTTGTGAGTGAATTCAATGTTTTCTATTAACAAGTTTGAGATAGAGGTTTGTGAACATATAAAACACGTCTCCATTTTAGAATATGTATTTGAATTATCAAACTTTGGTCAAAGTAATGCAAAATCATTATTTGCATTATCAGTTCATAGTGTTCTTTTGAGTTGCATGACAGTCAGATTGAGTCATACTTAGCTAAAAGGATTCTAGAGTCGTATGACAGATTGTATGTGACATGCACAACACTAGTTCTCGCATGGCATGATGTACTTGTTGATTCCCTTTATTTGCTACCATCTTGAAGGGTAGGGCCACTTCCTATTGGAAGGTGTGCAAGGAACAACTGGTCTATGGTTGGAGGTAAAGCACTCAGGTGATTTTCTCCCTCTTGTAGTTGAAGAATGCCGAAGACTTGGTTACTCAAAGACATTATATATATTTCACATGATATTTGCATTATTGAAAGTTTGTAAAGTTGTAAAAATTAAGCATCATGATATGGATGCTACTTTTTAATATTCATTATGGATGAATGCATATTCCTTTATTAGCTTATGAAATGAAAATAAACTTTATGTTTCTCTTTAATGCAAATATGAATTAGCTATGTTTATTTTTTTTAAATGGTGTTTTTCTTAGTAAACTTTTAATTGGTTGTTATAGAAAGAACAGGTGTTCATTACACATGGTATTAGAGCATGGTTTAAACACTCAGGCCTATGAGCCTACTTCAAAAGAAGTCATCAAACTAGACAACTTTGTGTTTATAAACCTAACCCTAGTCAAAGAAAAAGAGTGGAAAGTAAAAGAAAACCAAACAATCAAAAACCAAAGTCAAAACTAAAACAATTGTGAGTTATGAAGGCTCAAAGGCTTGGCTCTCTGATTTTGAAATATTGGCAATGGCCTTAGAATGAATTAATCTAGAGAGAGAAAAATGATTGAAGCCCTCAACCTCCACTATGAGAAAACCAAGTAAACCTTTGGTGAATCGAGACATGCCTTTTGGGTGTGGATGAAATGCGCCAGTCCTTAGTAAAGAGGTGAAAGAGGAGTAACTGCGCATACATCCTACCTCAAAGTTTGTATTGCTAGATTTTGATGGAGAAGAAGAGCCCGAAGAGGTTCCTCTGTTAGATAGTGACTTGTAATCCTATAAGACTTATCTAAATAAGGATGTATAAATCCACTTATATGAATAAAATCATTCTTGTCCCTTTTCATCAAAAGAGTGTGTTGATCTTTTATGATTGCAAATTTTGAATTTTTGATTGGGTGTATGCTATGAATGATGCATTAATTTTATATTTAAGAATTTAACATACAAACCATTCACATCAAAATTAGGGCTAATGAAACCAAACAAAGGTTAGAAGCCTTAGAACAAGAAGTAAGAGGGCTAGATAACTGAGAGAATAGTGAGGAATAGAATCAAGAAGATGGTGAGGGACAAGACCGGGAGCATAGTGTTCATGAAGGGCATGGTGATTATGGGGAAAACTAGATAAAATAGGAAGAAGGGTGTGTCCAAGAAGTTGGGTCCACATATAGGGGAAGTGTTGGACAAAAAAATATTGACAGGAATGGTATCCCGTTTAGGCTCGGGGCCTTGAGCCTAAATAGGACCCCATTTAGAAATAGGCCCCCGTTATGTTTCAGCATCTTGATCCTAAACGGGACCCCATTTCTCAAAAGTATTTATTAAAAAAAAGGTCTCTCACTCATTTTTTTTAAATGGGTACCTGTTTTAAAGCGAGATCTCGTTCCAAAAAATTTGAAATGCTGACCCGCCTTTTAAGTTTTCTTTTAGGCTCAGGAAAGGCATGGTAACCCAACCCTTAGCCTTGGACCTGCAAGTACAAGGTCATGTCAATAGCAAGAGAAAAAACTAACTTTGGCAATATCGATGATGACTTCTTTTCAGAATTTTTTCTTTGAAATTAAAACCCATTATAGATGACGATGTCTAGTTTTCATATATGTAATTTTATTCATGATTGGATTTTTTTTCTATTTTTTAATTAATTTATGAGGAAACTAGTCCATAGAATTGAAATTTTAGGTGTTTGTATTTTTTAATAACTTTTAATTTTTTAAGTTTCTTTTTTAAAAAAATTATATGTCATCAATCTACACACAATTCTTTACATAATGAAAAAATAAAAAATAAAAAAATGATTAATTTATCTCAAATTATGCTTTGTGGACATGAGGGGTTTTCAGAAATAACAACTCTGGCCAATAAAAAATTAATAAAATAAATATTTGGAAAAAAATTATAAAAAAACATCCTCATCAATCTTTAGTATAATACACATCTTTTCCCAGAAGGAATTAGAAAAATACTTTTATTTAGGTCAAATTACGCTTTCTGGACACGCGCATGGTATGGTCCTAAAAACATGACTTTTAAAAAGTAGTTTTTGTATAAGCCTATACAAAATTAATTTGTATCATCTGGGTATTAGAATAAATTACATATTTGAAAACTAAACTCAAAATCCTACATTTCATATTACCGAAATTTTTAAAGATTCTATGTGTAAGTGCTTCAAAGTTTTACTCCAACTGTGACAAATTTTGATTTTTAGGAAAAACACTTCCACTTTTTGGCCAAAAAGTGGACCCAACTTCTTACACACACCCAGAAGCAGTAAGGCAAGTTAACACAAGGACATAATTAACCAATGAACTTGCCAGAGACATGAATAAAATTAATCCACCAAAGTTTGATGGAATTATGTTAGGAGATGGAGTAGAAGCATGGCTCACTGATATGGAGAAGCACTTTGAGATCAGGAATTATTCGAAGATAACTAAAGCTATTTGGGGAGCATACCAGTTGTTTGGATAAGCATCGACTTGGTGGATGAATAAGAAGATGGACTTAGGATTGAGTTACATGAGTTTGACATGGGACCAATTCGTGACTACTTTTAGACAAAGGTGGTTACCGTTGTTGTATCTCAATAAGAAATTAAATGATTTTTAGAATCTATGACAAGGTGACATGTAAGTGATTGAATATTGGGAGAAATTTACCAAGCTTCTGAAGTACGTAACTCAATATCAACATGATGAACATTTTCGTATAAGGAAATTCATCATGGGACTGAATGCATAGATAGGAGAAGTGGATGTTCATGGTCATCAACCATAGACTGAGTATTTGAAAAAGTAATCAAACAGGAGTAGAAACTTAAGACCATTTTAGCTTATCAAGATAAGTCTCTATTGTTCTCAAAATCAGCTACGCTCATTTTTGTAGACGACCCCTACGAAAATCGTGAAGCTTGTTGTGATCGTAAACTCGCTAAAATATCAATTATTGGACATTTTGGGGTGTTATAAAAATTTTGTTACTACATGCAATGGTGGCCCAAACCACCGCTCTTCATGTATTTTTGTCCTATTATGTGCAGAGTCAGCTCTTTTCGCCGTTTTTGCATATCTTGTTAAGTTTGTGTTTTAAACATGCAATGACGGTCCTAAAACCTGCTCATGCATGACCCTTTTAATTCCTAACATGCAATGTCGGTAGAAACCACCGCCTGCACATATGTTAAACCTTTTTTCTCTTGAGATATGTTCAAGCGGCTGAAATTGCCGTCATTACATGCTATCTGATTTACTACATGTGAAGTCGGTGAATTCTGCCGACAGAGCATGTATTAAATGCTACTTCAGTTAGCTCGTGTGGCGATTGATTTTCATTTTTAGGTTTTGTTTTAACTTTTAAATATGTTTTAAAACCATTTTATTTTCATTCATCCTTTCATCTTGCCTGTTTTCACTTACCTCAGTTGATGCGTTGGCTCCTTGCCGGCAAATTATGGATTTAGCGCCTAAGATTTCACGTTTCTCGTCGAAGGTAAGTTTTTAACACCTAGGATTTCACGTTTCTCTTTTAAGGTTTGTTTGTGTTTTGAACGCTTGAAGAATCGTTTGGTTTTGATTCTAAGTGTAGAGTTTGTGTTGAATGAACTATGTTGTATGTATAAAATTCCTATGTTTTAGCCTTACCTCGTCAAAACTAATTACCTTTGAAATAGGTTGAAGTGGTGAAAATTGTCGTTTGTGTCCTCATTCCCGTTTGTGCATTTTAGTGAAATACCAACACAATGTGTATGGGCGGCAAAATTTTCTGCCCTTACACGAAGAAACTTAACCCATGCACTTTCCAACATGCAAAAGCGGTAGAAACCACCGCCTTTGCACATTTCGGAGGTTAAAAAAGAAAATTGACATAGTAGCGATTAAAACCATTGACTATGCATCATATCAATTCAGCATACATGCACCGGTGGTCCAATCAGCCGACCATGCACATGCCTTCAAAGTTGCAAAATACCCTAATGTAAGGGCGGTCATTTTGACCGCCCCTACATGTAAAACATTCTTCAAAAAAGAAAATACATGTAAAGTCAGGATTTTTCACCGACTTTGCATGAGTGAAATCCTTCTCAAATACATGCACAAGCAGTTAAAACAGCTGACTTTACATATGCAAGTAATTCCTCATGCAGGAGCGGTCATTTTGACTGCTCGTGCACATTTTCCTGATTTTTTCTCAACACTGGGAAAATTCACCTTTCAAGGCCTATTAGCCCACTTTCACCCTTTAACTCAATTTGTGCGCACTCAAGCCCTTCAACGCATGCTTTCCTATCCATGATCATCGAATTGCGGCTATCCCAGTTTATCCATTTTTCCCCTAACTGCGAGATCATGGCCTTTTGCAATTCTCGACAAGTGTTCATGGTCGATATTTCTCCCAGAGTTCTCTCCAGGGTTGATGCAGAGTCATCTCCGTCCAAAGCCAAAATCATGAAATACAAGTATCAAGGTGTCTTTCTGGTGACGGCAGTATAGTCAAATATTGACGAAATCAGGGATACAGAAATAGGATATGTGGACATGGCAGAATTTGTGGAAAGAACAAAACAGACATATCCTTCTAGGCATATGCAAAAAATCATTGACAATAATATTCACTTGGTTGTATCATTTCCAGTTTCGGCACATAATCCCGAGTTTGTTCTTCAGGGGGCTAGCCATTACAACAAGGACACTAGGGTTGTGACAGATTCTCAAGGGAATGTGATTATGAGGTTGGATGCAGAATTCCTCGACAAAATCTTCATGTGTCCACCCATTGTAAACATTGGATAGATTGACTTTACTTAGGGTTAAAAGGCTTATGATATAGATGTGGAAGCTGCAAGAAGGTACATAAACAACAAATGGTTAAAAATCCCTAGAAGTAATTTGACCAGATGGCCCAAGGATCTTCCTAGGAGTGACTTTGTAGAGGAAGTTTGTGATTTGATCACTCTTTTGAGTCGTATCAGAGGACTCCCTTCTTCCTCCAAATTTCAAGAATTGATGTACACTTACATCAAGGTGATTCTTCGAGGTACACAGAGAATATTATGGGGAGAGCAGATCAATAATGCATTGCATGAGCAACTAGTGAAGGTCAACACAACATTCAAATTCTATATGACCTTGTATCTTGTATATGCTGCTGCTAGCATGAGAAGTTTTCCAGGTTTGACTCAGGTTGGTGATAGGAGATTGGTCCTCGTATATGAGTATTACCCTCAAATTACTCTGAAGGGATCAATTCATCATTTTCGAAGCGTCAATGATGCCTTCTTTTCAGTATTCATGTGCTTATGGGACAATGAACTTGTTCAGAAAAGAGTCTCAGATGAAGCTTCAGAGGTCATGAATTCTTTCGGTTGCTTGTTCCTGTAATTCCCCACCTTCACATATCTCAGAGTAGGATATTATCCTGGTTACCCTTATATTCTTCCATGGTATCCTAGTGACCATATTGTTCTCATGGAGCTATGCAGATAGCTGATTGTAGTGTACAATAAACAAATGGAGCTGAAGAAGTCGGGGATAAAGTTCCCTGTCGAAATTGGAAGGTATTCAATTCAATCAGCTAACAAAGCAAAAATAGTTGATTCTGAATTACAGCTGGTCACTATGAGAACTTACAAGAAAAGAGACCATTTTGACTTCAGAAGAGCTACAAGATCAAGAAGAGAGCTTGGAGGAGTGGATAGATATGAAAAAGATTAAGATAAATAATCTGATCACCATCGGGGTCATTGCAAACAGGGAATCATATCTTAAAACCAAGGAGACTCTGGTTCATCGTATCCACATAATAAAAGGTTTACTTGAAGATCTATGTCAAGCTCAAGAAGCCAATGAAGATAGTGATGTCACACTTCTACACAGGCTGGAAGAACTTCCATGCACCCTCATAGGTGAAGACCATAAGTTCCTCTCAGCAGAGGAGATGGTAAGTTCCTTTGAAAAGATGGTTCAAAGGAAATTTGAAGAGGAGGTGCCCTCAGTACTTTCCATGGATAATCTATATGATCAACATTCAACTTTAGAGAACTTGAAGGACAATCTGGACAAACATGAAAAGGTAGTAAAGGCAGTAAAAGATGCAATTCTTCGGGCCCACACTATCTCAGAAAATACAGCTAAACCAGATGCATGCGAGATGGCAGCCATACAGGCCATGTACCAAGGTTTTTTAAAGAAGAATGACGGAGGAAGCTAGTGCCTTAGTTTATTTTTCTTATACATGTCATTTGAATTTTGTTGTGGACATATCCACATGTAATTTTCCAAAATGTAATTACATGTGAGACAAAGGAAGTCCCAAGTCAAATAGGAATCTTTTGTTGAATAAGTCAAAGTAGTTGTAAATTTCTTATTTTTGCTCCAGGCTCCTCCCTATAAATAAAGAGGGCCTCTATTGTAATTTAGATCTTTTAGTTATTGAAGTGAAACTCTGCCAAATTGAAGAGCATTTTGAGACTTTGTGTTCAAATTGTAAATCAAAATTTATCAAGTGAATAAGAAAGCAAGTGATCATTCAATCTTTGTGTTGGAATATCTTGTGGTGTATTGGAAATTGTTCTTATGTCTTTTTCCTAATACTATCTTATCCTTTTGATCAAATTGTAGTGTGAGTGAGAATAATCTGGGAGATGTTCTAAAGTTGATTGTGGAGACTTTGTGCTACAACAATTATCTTTAGTTTGTGATTTAGTGTTTTAAAGTAAAAGATATTGGAAAGGATTTGAACTACTATTATCTTTTGTGATCATTTATTTTGTCATTGTTTTCAGTGAAGACTTTGGGTTGCACCTTATTCTACTGGGTTCTAAGTTATAAATCAGTAAAAGAAGCAACGATAGACTTTGTGCTCTCGTGGGTTTCTTGGTTATTTCAATTTGTATCAAGAAAGTGCTATTTCATTTTGTAAACATCATTTCTGAAAAAAGAGAAATGGATGATATGGTCTCACCCCCAAGTTAATATTTAGTTTAAATAAGTTTGTGATAAGTGATAGGGAACCTCCCCTTGCTGAGAGGAGAGATTTATCTCATTACACTATGGTCAATATAACCATTTTGCCTTCAGTTAGTTGACAAAATATTCACCCAACATTTTACTAGGGAAGGAACACGCAACTTGAAGCCTCACGCTTCGAGTTGAAGCATTTCAGTTCTTTTCCATTGTTTCAAGATTTTTGAAAAATTTGTTGAGTACACTACATTCTGGTAGATTCACGATATACAAGAAGTAAGAGAGCTCAAGCCATTATTGATCCTGTATTTGAGTTGATGCAGCAAAATAACTTTGGTCTTTTGCCTCCATGACCTCGACTTCAGCGAACTAGGAGTTTTCCTCCTACCAACGCCAGGTCTCCAATACCAGGTGAAGCTTCTAGTTCTAGTACTAGCAGAATTTTGACTATTCATACTCCACAGAGGTTTGTTATCCTACCCTTTAATCGGTGCATCATGGCAGCTCAAGGCCCTTGGGGTAACACTTTTGGTCCTTTGAATTTAACTCCACCTTTGCACGAACTACCTCGTAGTTCGAGGAAGAATTTTCCTAAGTTCTATGGTGATGGGAAAGTTCATCTGGATGAACACATTGCAGCTTTCTACATAGCTTGTGGTGTAATAGGTGTTGAGCATGAAGATGTAGTAGTAAGACTTTTTGTGGAAACACTACAAGGTGCTGCTGCAAATTGGTTTTACCATCTTCAAGCTCAGACTATAACCAATTGGAACACTCTCAAGACCAAGTTTGAGGCTAGGTTCAAACCTGCAGAAGATGCACATACCTTGTTAGCACAGCTAACACAAATGAAGAAAGAGCCACATGAACCCATGTGAGACTTCATCGCTAAGTTCAATAAGCTGAGAAATAGGATTCCTTCCACCACTCAACCAACAGCAAAAAATCTTAAGTGTTTCTTTATCAATACTCAGCTTCCTGAAGTGAGTTTTCTGCTAAGATGGGCTGGTCCTGCGGATCTTCCAGCAACACAATTTTTGGCCACTGAAGTGGAAGATGATCTTATCCTTGCAAGTAAGATAAGAAGAGATTCTAACAAAAATAAAGGTCCCTCTTCTGCTAAGAATTCTTCCACAAGCACCATGGACCCTATGGTGCAAAAGTTAGCAAATGAATTGCTAGCTCTAAAAAGGCAAATGTCACAAGGTATGTCTGCCCCTCCTTCTTATCGGGATATACCAAGGAGAACATTTCCCAGTAATTCATATCAAGGCAACGCTGCTAAAAATCAAGGGCAATCCAATCATCTTCCACCCACACAGGGGAAGCTTGCCATTGAAGCAGCGTCGATCAACTCAGCAGTTGGCTATTATGAAGCAGAACATGATCATTCTTTCCAACTCGAGTTGGACAAGGAGAATGGTGCTAATCTTTTTACAAAAGGAGAAGAAGAATTAGCTGGCGACTCTACCATGGGCTTTTTGAATTACCAAGATGAAGCTGAAAAAGAAGGAGAAGTATATGATGGAGCATACGCTATTTTTACTAGGTCCCAAAATTAGTCACATCAGCAAGTTGATAAGGGAAAGGCAAGAGCAGAACCTCAACCAATGATCTTGATTGCTAAACGGGGAACTCCGCTGCCTTTTCAACCAA
This sequence comes from Cunninghamia lanceolata, assembly GCA_027924645.1. Taxonomy (NCBI): domain Eukaryota; kingdom Viridiplantae; phylum Streptophyta; class Pinopsida; order Cupressales; family Cupressaceae; genus Cunninghamia; species Cunninghamia lanceolata. The sequence goes on from BSBN01001246.1 coordinate 15,876, forward strand.
AAGAGCCAGTGGGCAATAAGCAAGTAAGTACATCTAACAATCCTGTGTCTTCTACTTATGTTCCTTAGACCAGTACTACCCCTAATAAAACTCAGAATGATGGATTCCCTTCCTCTATCTCTAGTTCATTTCAGCTATTTGATATAATAGATCATGCTAGGAAGACCAAAATCCACAATGTCTGAGGTTGAGTATTTACAAGCTAACCCTGAACAGTTTGATAGGTTAGCTAAGTACGTCAAAAACAAGACCGTCCCTACAGGACAAGATTTTCCAAAAGTTGCCCATGATTCCTCAAAGAACAAATCCACTCAAAATAATCTTGTCACTACTCCCTTTGTCACCTCTGGAAAAATAGAACCTTTCTATGTTTCTTTATTGGTAAATGGTCATAAGTTGAGTAATTGCATAATAGATTCTGGAGCCTCTGATAATGTTATACCTGCCAAAATAGTAGACTCCCTTGGCCTCACTTTAACTAAGACCTTTGGGAGATGTTTCTCCATGGAAAATAAACAAGTACCATTATTGGGTCAAATCAAAGATGCCCAATTTGCATTTGCAGCCTTTCTAGACAAGAGGATTAAGATGACCGTCCTAGTAGCTGATGTTCCAGCTTCTTATGGCATCTTGCTCGGGCATAATTTATGTAAAGATGTGGGTGGTGAACTCAATATGGATCTATCCGAAGCAAGGATACCTGTTAAAGGTGTCGTGCAAAACTTGCTTCCTAAGAAAAAGGAAAAATACATTGTTACCCAAATGGCAAATCCCAAAGCTCAAATTTTGTTTGAATCCTCGAGGATGGGTAATTATTTCCTATCCACTGAAAATATTTCTAGTTCATCAGATGAGAGCTCAAATAATTCAGATGGAGAATCAGAAGAATATTCAAATGAAAGTGCAGATGAAGGTATAGTAATGCCAGATTCTTCCCTCACTGATGATGAAGAATCTTTTGGTCAAAGAAATTCCAAAAAATCAAATTCTAATGAGGTCTGGGTTTTAGAATTTGATGGCAGTTGTTCCTCTACTAGTTCTGGAGCTGGAGTTGTTTTGATATCTCCACAAGGTGATATATTCCCTTTCTCATACAAGTTGCAATTCGACAACACCAATAACACCGCTGAATACGAGTCATTATTGCTCGGATTAGAAGCTGCTCATGCTAGAGGTGTTAAAAATCTTCATGCTCAAGGAGATGCTGAATTAGTGGTTTGTCAAGTGAAAAATTTGTATCAAACCAAAAATGAAAGATTGAGACATTATCGCAATCGCGTGTGGGATTGCATTGAAGGTTTTGATGCTTTCAATATTTCTGCAGTGCCAAGAGAGTTTAATGATCGTGCAGATTCATTAGCTATCTCCACAACCCTTATGGTTCCCCATAAGGATTTTAAAGGAAACAAGTACATAATTGAGCTGGTCTTTCGACCAAGTGTACCTGATAATGCTGACCATTGGCAGGTGTTCAATGGTGATAACCAAATTATAGCTTTCTTGGAAAAGACGGATAGCTTTGATGAGCTCTATTTTGAAGGTAGTGAATCTCCGCCACAGGAATACGTTTCTAAAATAGATTCACAAACTGGTGAAGAGTTTCTTCAACTAAAAGGGAATAAGATTCCAAAAGGTTTGGTTTCCCTTGAAAATCTATTTGATCAGCATGACAGATATATCAAGCAGCAGCAACAATTGGATTCAAGTTCCTCTATGGAATTTGAGCAAGTAAATTTGAGTTCGGAGGCGGATCCCAAAATGGTCAATATTGGGAAATGTTGCACTGTCGATGAGAAGTTCAAATTCATTACACTCCTTCGCCATTACATTGATGTCTTGACATATTCCTATGATGACCTAAAGTCCTTTAGGCCAAAGGAAATTCAGCATGAAATTCCCCTCAAAGTTGGGTCATTGCCTCACAAGCAGAAACAAAGGCAATACAACCCCAAAATATCAGGAACTATCCTTTCTGAGATTCAAAAGATGTTGAATGCAAGGATAATTTTTCCAATTCATCATTCCACCTGGATCACGACTATAGTTCCTGTAAGGAAGAAGAACGGAGAAATCCATATCTGCGTTGATTTCAGGAATCTCAACCAATCGTCTCTAAAGGATAACTACCCCTTACCTATCATGGATCAAGTGTTGCAAACAGTAACTGGTTCAGAAATGTTGTCTATGTTAGACGGTTTTTCAGGGTATAATCAAGTGGAGGTCAATGAAGCAAATCAGTACAAGACTACTTTTACAACACCATGGGGCACATTTGCATATCGCAGGATGCCTTTTGGTCTGATCAATGCTGGCACCACATTCCAGAGAGCAATGGACCTCGCCTTCAGAGATGAGATGGGAAAGTTCATCATGGTGTATCTTCATGACTTGACTGTTTTCTCCAAACACCGTCATGATCATGCGTACCATTTACGACAAGTGCTGGAATGATGTCAGCAAAATGGTATCTCTCTCAACCCTAAGAAATTAGTTTTTGGGGTTACAGAAGGTAAACTTCTCGGTCACATTGTATCCCGAGAAGGTACTAAAATTGACTCTAAAAGAGTCAAATCCATTCAAAGTCTTACTCTGCCTACTAGTAAGACTGCAGTTCATTCTTTCTTCGGAAAGGTGAATTTTCTGTGAAGGTTCATTCCTGAATTTGTAGAGAAAACCCGTCACATCGTCAACATGATGAAGGGTAAGGCTACTTTCTGTTGGAGTGCGGAAGGCAAAGCGGCATTTGAGGATATCAAGAGGGCTATTTCTCATGCTCCAGTCCTTGTTTGTTCTAACTATACCAAAGATTTTGTAGTTTACAGCTACGCTTCAGAACATACACTTTTAGCTATTCTTGTTCAGCAGAATGAAGAAGGTGTGGAATCCCCCATATCATTTATGATTTGTCCTCTCAAAGCTCATGAATTGAAATATTTGAATATGGAGAAGCATGCTTATGTCGTGGTCAAAGCAATAAAGCATGTTCGGTTCTATATTCTGAATTCACACATTGTTGTTTTAGTGCCTGATACAACAGTAAAGTCAATTCTGACTCAACAGGAGTTCGGAACTAAAAGAGGCAATTGGATTGCTAAGATCCAAGAGTTTGATCTTGATATCAAACCTACCAAGCTTGTGCGTGGTAGAGGTTTGTGTCAATTGATCGCTGACAACATACCAAAAGAGACAGGGGATGAAGAAGAAGTTGAGGATATGCCAACTGTTCTTTTTGTCACTACTACTGATGAGTGGTATTCAAATATTGCTCATTTTCTTACCTATGGTGAGTGTCCTTCTCATCTGTCTTATAAGGAGAAAAGAACTATTAAGCTGAAGGCTGCCAACTATGTCTTATGGGACAATGGTTTGTATAAGAGGAACCTTGATGGAGTATTTCTCCGTTGCGTAGATAAAGCGCAAAAAAGTAGACTTTTGGAGTCTTTCCACAATTTGGCTTGTGGAGGACATTTTTCTGCACCTGTGACGGCTCACAAGATTCTGCAGGCCAGACACTATTGGCCTACATTGTTTCAAGATGCGTACAATTGGGTACGTAGGTGTGAATTGTGTCAACAGTTCATTGGGAAACCCAAGTTGGCCGCATTACCTCTCAAGCCGGTGGTGATTGAAGAACCTTTTCAACAATGGGGCATCGACTTCATTGGCGTTGTGAACCCACCATCGAGTGTAGGACACAACTATGTTCTCACCGCAACAGATTATTTTACCAAGTGGGTGGAAGCCATCCCAGTTAAGCATGCTACTTCTGAAGTGGTATGCAATTTCCTTAAGGAAAACATTATTTCCCAGTTTAGAGTTCCAAACAAGATTGTGGCAGATAATGCTACTTGTTTCTCTTCCCACGAGATTACTAGCTTTTGCTACGAGCATGGGATCATTCTTTCCCACTCTTCAGACTATTATCCGCAAGGAAATGGTCAGGCAGAATCAAGTAACAAAAATCTGGTTACTATTATCAGGAAACTGGTGGAAGATAATCAGAGAACTTGGCATAAAGCACTGTTTGATGCTTTATGGGTAGATAGGATTACCCCCAAAAGGGCAATAGGCATGTCACCATTTCAGCTTCTGTATGGTCTGAATGCAGAAATACCTATTACCTTGGAATTGCTGGCACTGAGGTTGGCAAAGGCAGTGGAGGATAGAACTTTTGATAGTTCTATTGATAAAAGGATCATGTACCTAACTGAACTCGAGGAGCAGCAAACTATGGTAGTGGATTGTATCAATGAACATCAAAGTCAGGTAAAGAAACTCTTTGACAAGAAAGCAAGGACTCGTGAGTTTCAGATTGGAGATCAAGTCTTGTTGTGGGACAAGAGGAGAGAAACAAAAGGAATGCATGGGAAGTTTGATTCCTTGTGGAGGGGTCCATTCACCATTCATCAGCTCTATGGTGAAAATAGCTTCTTGCTGGGGTATCTGGATGGAACACCATTCTTGCTGCCTCACAGTGGGCAACATCTGAAACACTTCAATCCTTGAAGTATCAGATAAGTTCATTTATACATTTGTATAGTTTTGTGATTTTATTTTTGTGTTTTTGTTTAGTCTTTTGTGTCTTTTTGTTTTTGGTAGCTTGACTCTATAGACCAATGGCATGGATGAAGGCACTTAGAAACTGGATTCTCCTCCCTTTGATCGATTCAAAGTTTGATTGATGGAAGTTCCCCAATTAGAGCCAGCTGTTGTTCTCAAAATCAGCTACGCTCGTTTTTGTAGACAACCCCTACGAAACTTGTCTGTTTCGTAGCCTACACTCTAAGTTCACAAAACGAGACAAGTACTCTTGATCTCGAGTGAAGTCATCTGACATCCTAGAAGAGTTTGCGACTTTCCCTCGCCATGATTTCTTGAAAATCGTGAAGCTTGTTGTGATCGTGAACTTGCCAAAATATCAATTATTGGACATTTTGGGGTGTTAAAAAATTTTGTTACTACATGAAATGGCGGCCCAAACCACCGCTCTTACATGTATTTTTGTCCTATTATGTGCAGAGTCGGCTCTTTTCACCGTTTTTGCATATCTTGTTAAGTTTGTGTTTTAAACATGCAATGGCGGTCCTAAACCCCGCTCGTGCATGACCCTTTTAATTCCTAACATGCAAGGTCGGTAGAAACCACCGCTTGCACATATGTTAAACCTTTTTTCTCTTGAGATATGTTCAAGCGGCTGAAATTGCCGTCATTACATGCTTTCTGATTTACTACATGCGAAGTCGGTGAATTCTGCTGACAGAGCATGTATTAAATGCTACTTCAGTTAGCTCGTGTGGCGATTGATTTTCATTTTTTAGGTTTTGTTTTAACTTTTAAATATGTTTTAAAACCATTTTATTTTCATTCATCCTTTCATCTCACCTGTTTTCACTTACCTTAGCTGATGCATTGGCTCCTTGTCGGCAAATTGTGGATTTAGCGCCTAGGATTTCACGTTTCTCGTCAAAGGTTTAACGCTTAGGGTTTCACATTTCTCTTTTAAGGTTTGTTTGTGTTTTGAACGCTTGAAGAATCATTTTGTTTTGATTCTAAGTGTAGAGTTTGTGTTGAATGAACTATGTTGTATGTATAAAATTCCTATGTTTTAGCCTTACCTTGTCAAAACCAATTAACTTTGAAATAGGGTGAAGCGGCGAAAATTGCCGTTTGTGTCCTCATTCCCATTTGTGCATTTTAGTGAAATACCAACACAATGTGTATGGGCAGCAAAATTTGCCGCCCTTACACGAAGAAACTTAACCCATGCACTTTCCAATATGCAAAAGCGGTAGAAACCACCGCCTTTGCACATTCTGGAGGTTAAAAAAGAAAATTGATGTAGTAGCAGTTAAAACCACCGACTATGCATCATATCAATTAAGCATACATGCACTGGCGGTCCAATCAGTCGACCATGCACATGGCTTCAAAGTTGCAAAATACCCTGATGTAAGGGCGGTCATTTTGACCGCCCCTACATGTAAAACATTCTTCCAAAAAGAAAATACATGTAAAGTCAGGATTTTTCACCAACTTTGCATGAGTGAAATCCTTCTCAAATACATGCACAAGCGGTTAAAACAGCCGACTTTACATATGCAAGTAATTCCTCATGCAGGAGCGGTCATTTTGACTGCTCGTGCACATTTTCCTAATTTTTTCTCAACACTGGGAAAATTCACCTTTCAAGGCCTGTTAGCCCACTTTCGCTCTTTACCTCAATTTGTGCGCACTCAAGCCCTTCAACATATGCTTTCCTATCCATGATCATCGAATTGCGGTTATCCCAGTTTATCCATTTTTCCCCTAACTGCGAGATCATGGCTTTTTACAGTTCTCAATAAGTGTTCATGGTAGATATTTCTCCTAGAGTTCTCTCTAGGGCTAATGTCAGAGCCATCTCCATCCAAAGCCAAAATCATGAAGTACAAGTACCAAGGTGTCTTTTTGGTGATGGCAGTGCAATCAAATATTGACAAAATCAAGGATACAGAAATAGGACATGTGGACATGGTAGAATTTGTGGAAAGAACAAAACAGACAAATCCTTCTAGGCATATGCAAAAAATCATTGACAATAATATTCACTTGGTTGCATCATTTCCAGTTTTTGCACACAATCCTGAGTTCGTTCTTTAGGTGGCTAGCCATTACAACAAGGACACTAGGGTTGTGACAGATTCTCAAGGGAATGTGATCATGAGGTTGGATGCAGAATTCCTTGACAAAATCTTCATGTGTCCACCCATTGTAAACATTGGACAGATTGACTTTGCTCAGGGTTAAAAGGATTACGATACAGATGCAGAATCTGCAAGAAGGTACATAAACAACAAATGGTTGAAAATCCCTACAAGTAATCTGACCAGATGGCCAAAGGATCTTCCTAGGAGTGAATTTGTAGAGGAAGTTTGTGATTTGATCACTCTTTTGAGTCGTATCAAAGGACTCCCTTCTTCCTCCAAATTTCAAGAATGGATGTACACTTACATCAAGGTGATTCTTCGAGGTACACAGAATATTCTGGGGAGAGTAGATCAGTAATGCATTGCATAAGCAACTGGTGAAGGTCAACACAACATTCAAATTCTATATGACCTCGTATCTTGTATATGTTGCTGCTAGCATGAGAAGCTTTCCAGGTTTGACTCAGGTTGGTGAAAGGAGATTGGTCCCTATATATGAGTATTCCCCTCAAATTACTCTGAAGGGATCGATTCATCATTTCTAAAGGGTCAATGATGCCTTCTTTTCAGTATTCATGTGCTTATGGGACAATGAACTTATTCAGAAAAGAGTCTCAGATGAAGCTTGGGAGGTCGTGAATTCTTTCGGTTGCTTGTTCCTGCAATTCCCCACCTTCACATATCTCAGGGTAGGATATTATCCTGGTTACCCTTATATTCTTCCACGGTATCCTAGTGACCGTATTGTTGTCATGGAGCTATGCAAATAGTTGATTGTAGTGCACAAGAAACAAATGGAGCTGAAGAAGTCAGGGATAAAGTTCCCCGTCGAAATTAGAAGGTATTCAATTCAATCAGCTAACAAAGCAAAAATAGTTGATTCTGAATTACAGCTGGTCACTATGAGAACTTACAAGAAAATAGACTATTTTGACTTCAGAAGAGCTGCAAGATTAAGAAGAGATCTTGGAGGAGTGGATAGATATGAAAAAGATTAAGAGAAAGAATATGATCACCATTGGGGTCATTGCAAACAAGGAATCATATCTTAAAACCAAGGAGACTCTGGTTCATCGTATCCACATAATAAAAGGTTTACTTGAAGATCTATGTCAAGCTTGAGAAGCCAGTGAAGATAGTGATGTCACGCTTCTACACAGGCTGGAAGAACTTCCATGCACCCTCACAATTGAAGACCATAAGTTCCTCTCAGTAGAGGAGATGGTAAGTTCCTTGGAAAAGATGGTTCAAAGGAAATTTGAAGAGGAGGTGCCCTCAGTACTTTCCATGGATAATCTATATGATCAACATTCAACTTTAGAGAACTTGAAGGACAATCTGGACAAACATGAAAAGGCAGTAAAGGCAATAAAAGATGCAATTCTTCAGGCCCGCACTATCTTAGAAAATACAGCTAAACTAGATGCATGTGAGATGGCAGCCATACAGGCCATGTACCAGGGTTTTCTAAAGAAGAATGACGGAGGAAGCTAGTGCCTTAGTTTATTTTTCTTATACATGTCATTTGAATTTTGTTGTGGACATATCCACATGTAATTTTCCAAACTGTAATTACATGTGAGACAAAGGAAGTCCCAAGTCAGATAGGACTCTTTTGTTGAATAAGTCAAAGTAGTTGTAAATTTCCTATTTTTACTCCAGGCTCCTCCCTCTAAATAAAGAGGGCCTCTATTGTAATTTAGATCTTTTAGTTGTTGAAGCGAAACTCTGCCAAATTGAAGAGCATTTTGAGACTTTGTGTTCAAATTGTAAATCAAAATTTATCAAGTGAATAAGAAAGCAAGTGATCATTCAATCTTTGTGTTGGAATATCTTGTGGTGTATTGGAAATTGTTCTTATGTCCTTTTCCTAATACTATCTTATCCTTTTGATCAAATTGTAGTGTGAGTGAGAATAATTTGGGAGATGTTCTAAAGTTGATTGTGAAAACTTTGTGCTACAACGATTTTCTTTAGTTTGTGATTTAGTGTTTTAAAGTAAAAGATATTGGAAAGGCTTTGAACTACTATTATCTTTTGTGATCATTTATTTTGTCGTAGTTTTCGGTGAAGACTTTGGGCTGCACCTTATTCTACTGGGTTCTAACTTATAAATCAATAAAAGAAGCAACGATAGACTTTGTGCTCTTGTGGGTTTCTTGGTTATTTCAATTTGTATCAAGAAAGTGCTATTTCATTTTGTAAACATCATTTGTAAAAAAAGATAAATGGATGATATGGTCTCACCCCCAAGTTAATATTTAGTTTAAATAAGTTTGTGATAAGTGATAGGGAACCTCCCCTTGCTGAGAGGAGAGATTTATCTCATTACACTGTGGTCGATATAACCATTTTGCCTTCAGTTAGTTGAAGACAAAATATTCACCCAACAGTCTCATAAGAAGTTTGGTTGGTCCAAATCTTCACCTTCTTTTAAGAAGAAGGATTGGAATCAAGATTCTAAACCAAAATTGAATGGGAAATGGTTTTAAAATAACAAGTATGTTTCTAGAAATGAAAAAAGAAATAATGATTTCAAGAAGAAGAATGACAATAAAAATGATCGTGCAATTGAGAAGAAAGGACCTCCTGGTGGATGTTTTACTTATAGAGGTCATCATTAAAACAATGTCCAAACAAAATTCAAGGAAATCAGTTCTGAAACTTTTCTCTACCTTCTCAACTGACAACTTTCCAGTAGAGAATCCATGCAACTGTGGACAATCGTCAAGTGGAGTATCAAATCGCTCCTATTGAAACTACATGTATTTTGTTTATAATACCAATTTCTATTTCAATAGACACTGGTGCTATAGAAAGCTTTGTAACACCTATATTACTTAGTAGAATTCCTAGACGAGCTGGTTATATGGCCAATTCTTGGTCAATAGAATATGCAAACCAGTCAAGATCTCAGGTAGGGTAGTGCTTGTTTGAAGTCAAGGTAAGATTGCCCTCATTTTTAACTGAAGTCAACCTATATATATCCCCATTGGGATCATATGATGTCATACTAGGAATGAATTGGTTATGGCATCATAGAGCTAAGGTAGATTTTTTTGATAAAATAGTCGAATGCTTAGATGACTTAGGAAATCCAGTCCTAATTCAACGTATCAAATGTGATTTAATCAAGATTAGACAAGTGTCAGCAATGCAACTCAAAAAAGATAGAAGGAAGGGATGTCAACTATTTGTAGTTAAAATGGATCAAGTAGAGAAATTTAAATAGTTGTCAATCCAGGACTATCCTTTTCTCTATGATTTCTAGGATGTTTTTCCTAATGAATTTCTAGGTTTGTCACCTAAGAGAGCCTTCGATGTTTTGATAGATATTATACCATGCTTCGAACCAGTGTCCAAGGCACCATACCATATGACAACCATAGAGTTGGTTGAGTTAAAATCCCAATTGCAAGAGTTGCTAGCCAAAGGGTTAATTCAACCCAATGTGTCACCCTGGGGAGTGCCAGTGATCTTTGTTAAGAAAAAGGACGAAACATTACACTTGTGTATTGATTATCATATGTTGAATAAATAAATGATAAAGACCAAATACCCTTTACCTTGCATTTTTGATCTCTTTGATCAGATGCATGGGGCAACGGTCTTTTCAAAAATAGACTTGAGGGTTGGATATCATCAATTGAGAATTAAAGACGAAGACATTCACAAAACAACCTTTAGAACAAGAAATGGGCACTATGAATTTACAATCTTATCTTTTGGTTTGACTAATACACCTACAACATTCATGAATTTAATGAATAGTGTCTTTAGCGACTACTTAGACAGGTTTTTCCTTGTCTTCTTAGATGATATCTTGATATATTCTAGGAATGATAAAGATCATGCTCATCATTTGAGATTTGTTTTGCAATGGTCTAGCGAACATAAGTTGTATGTCAAATTGTCAAAATGTACTTTCTTTCAAAAAGAAGTACAATATTTAGGGCACATCATCTCTGATGAGGGGATTGCAGTAGATTCCTAAAACATAAAGCTATTATGGAGTGATCGACACCCAAAAATGTACACAAAGTACGCAGTTTTACAGGATTAGTTAGGTACTACAAAAAGTTTGTTTTAAATTTTTCTAAAATTGCAAGCCCTACCAATACACTCCAGAGGAAAGGAAACCAAGTTGAGTGGAATGAGAAGTGGGAGGAAGCCTTCCAAATTTTCAAGGAAAAGTTGACTTCTGCCCCAATTCTCAGAGTCCCTAATCTAGGACATTTTGTGCTTGTCATAGATGCATCAAGAGAAGGATTGGGTAGTGTACTCATGCAAGATGGGCAAGTTGTAGCATATGAATCTAGAAAATTATGACCATATGAGTTGAATTATGTTTAACATGATTTGGAGTTAGTTGTAATTGTGCATGCCCTGCAAGTATGGAGACATTACCTAATGGGTAAACACTTTGAATTTAAGTTAGGAAATCAAGGACTTAAGTACATTTTCACTCATCCAAACCTCAATACATGTCAAAGACGTTGGTTGGAACTATTGTCAGATTACACCTTTGACATAAATTTCACAAAGGGGAAAGAGAATTGGGTTGTCAATGCTCTTAGTTGTAGAAGACATATTGTAGCAATAGCCACAATTCAATTCACTTTTAGAGAGCAAGTGCTGAAAAATTCTTCAAGAGATGAATTTTATGAGATCACTATCAGAAAATCTTCAAGATGCCATATATGAAGAGTATCAGTTTGAATTAGATGGATTAATGAGTTACAAATAAATAATGTATGTTCCAGATCAGGGTGATTTGAGGAATCTTATTTTGAAAGAAGCACATTGTTCTCCTTATTCAGGACATTCAGGAGTAACAAAATTATTAGCAGATTTGAAACCAATTTATTTCTGGAAGGGTATGAAGCAAAATACAACAAAAATTGTAGCTAGATGCTTAGAGTGTCAATGAGCTAAGGCTGGACACCAACATCTAATAGGGTTGCTATACCCTCATGATATACCTGAATGGAAATGGACGGTTCTTAGTATGGACTTTGTCCAAGGTTTGCATTCATCTAGAAACCACCTTGATACAATCGTTGAATGCAAAGAATACTAAGAGGAGGGGTGAATCAGTATTCTAAAAACCTTTTCATTTACATATTCATTAATCCATTTACCAAATTCAATGACATGAAAGCAAAGTAAACACAAGAGCAATCACAAATTCATAACACATAGACACCAGGATTTTATGTGGAAAACCCAAACAAGGGAAAAACCACGATGAGTGTTAGCTCACAATATATTATGATAGCAATACCAAATTACATGAAGGCTCACTACCTTAGGGCTCACTGTCCAAGGACTAACTATCCAAGAAAGTACTCACTACACTAGGCTCACTGCCTCACTGCCAAGAAAAATAGAAGAGAAGATAGAAGAAAGACTGGCTCACTTCCAAGAGATGACTACTCTAAATGCATCTATCGAATGCTGAATTGTAGTTCCATTGATGGCTCAGTATACCGATTCAAAAGTCTTCATTGTGGACCTGTTCTACTCTTTCTGCTCTACTTTACATATACTTTATTCTTATGCCCTTGTTATCCTTTTCTGATCACAATAATGTCTTAGATCACACACACATTGAATTCTCACATCAACAACATCACCACCCCTACCAATACCGAAATCTACCGAGTATATATATCTTCAACATGAATTATCTTACAATCAGGTCGGCAAGCAAGATAAGAAACATGTATGCAAGTGTTATACCTTGTTGGCTTGATCTTGTGCACAAACAGTAATGCGGACCCAAACAAAGATACAATAGTCTTCATATAGGTCGGCACTAATCATTTAACTACTTAATTGATTATTTGAAAAATATATATTTTCCACGTATAGATCTAACATGTCTGTCGGCTTGTCCCTTAAGAACACACTTAACCAATTCAGCTGTCACATCGTAACTTCTACTGTGGACCATATGGAACTCTAAAAATCATATCCAACATTCATCATTGACCTTTTAACATGCCTTCAAATCCACAGAACATAATAGTCCTTTCTAGCAAAATGTGGATCTTGGAACTGTTGCTCTGTCACGGTGAAATACTGTCAAACTGGAAGCTGATACTAGAGAACTTGTAGAATGTGATCTGTTGAGCTTCAGAAGTAATAACTTTGGATTTAGGTAGTCATGGTATGTAACATTGCTGCCTCAAAACAGCAATACAAAATATGCCACAGTGGAGGAATGTGAACCCTTTTACTCTGGTACTATGCACTATTCCTGACTTGACTCTATTCACTCAAACTTAGACACTTCACCAAATTACTTCCAGAGGAAGTCAAGACTTGAACACTAGAACATGTGATCACTAGGTAGCTATAAACAACATACCTGAACTGCATACAAATGTCTTTAACTGCGGAGGCATACCATCTCAAATATTGTCACTTCCTTTGTATAATGTATACTTCCAATACTTAGTCATTTATTTTTCTGGAGAGAAGTCTCTTTTCCATGTTGGTAGAATCTCTTAGCCTTGTTGCCATCAATGACAACATTTAATATTCATCAAAGCAGTGTCTCTTGCCAACAATCTCCCCCTTTGGCATTGATGGCAACACTTAGTGAAAAATGCTTATCTACTCCCCCTTACTACATACACTCTATTTTTCTTCTCCCTCTTAGATGTTTGCCTATTTTTCACTGGTTTTCTTCTCCCTTTTGACATCAATGGAAAAGGTGTATGTACAAGAGTCAAAATTTTGTCAAAACTTGCAAAAATTGCAAAAACTGTCGTACTCTGCCGCATATGTACAAGTGCAATCTTCAACTTAGGTAGTTGCATGTGAAAGGATATCATTGTACACAATCTTTAGTTGTGTTAATTCTCCAACCCACTTGTTCTTAGCACTGTTCAAAATTTGAATGTTCTCATTTACTTGAAATACCAGATCTTTCGCTTTCTATACATTGGTAGGCATATAAGTTAATTTCTAAACCTTTGAGGCTTCTACAGCTAGATTTGTCATGAGCTCAATTTTTTGGCTTATCATCCCTCTCAGCTGGCACATTCTATTTTTCATTTCTTCCTGTCTACTAAGCAGACTGCTTATGTTATTTTGAATGTTTACAACTTGTATTTCCATGTTGCTAATAGAGTCAACTGTTGGATCAAAAGTCTTGGAAATATTTGCTAGTTGAATCTCCATGCTTTTGACTTTCTCTTCTATTTCATTAGTGGTCTCAGGCCATGACAAACAAAATTTGTATATATCACAGGCTTCCTTGATTGCATTCTCCATACTCTTTATGCTACTTTCTAACAAAATTTTGTCACTGTCTAACTTGGTTTTTAACTCTGCTAGTCTTTTATCTTCAAATTCCTTTCTAACCTTAATGTAAGTAGACTTTTTAAGGGATTCAAAATGAGTACTTATAGAATTTATTAGACCTTTGATCTCATCAGTTGATGACACTGATGTATCTTTCTGGTATGAGGGCATCATCTTCTCTAGAACACTGGATGCTTCTTCAATGAGTTCATTGTCATGTATATGTGTTTTCAGCATTTCTTCCTGAGCCTTAGCTTGCACAATTGATACCAGTTTGATATTCTATGCAGGAGACATAGAATCTAGATTTATTGGTCCTTGTTGAAACTCAGGTAAATCTAAGATCTATGTTTTTTGTTGCTTTTCCAAAAATATTCTAGCATAGTCAATCGGAACTTGATTTGCAGCAGTGTCTCTTACCACTTCTTCATTAAGTGTAACTTTCTTTCTTTTCTTCTATTCTGTTGCTTTTTCTTTCTCTACTTCAGTTGTGGCTCCTATAATGGATGAGGTCCTTGTTCTTTTTCTGGGGCTAGATGCTGGTTTTTCCATTTCATATCTCTCATCTTTCCTTTTTGGAGTGTTTGACGTCCATTCTACTGGGTCACTTATGGACTTTGATCCTCCTACTTTGGTTTTTGCCTTACTTATTTGTTCATCTGATGTTTTCTTTGATTGCTCATGTTCCATAGACATTCTGGAGGATAATTCTGTGAATGTCCCAAATCTGTCTTCTTTGAGATCTTTCAGTTTTCTCAGTAGTACATCAGCTAATTTGGTCAAAACATCTTCTGCAACTTCATACCCTAATGCAGGGACCCATACAGTTCTTGGTTCCATAGCTTCCATGAAGCATTTGTCTTTGTCTACCATGAATACAATGTCCTTTTCATACTTCATTACTACATTTTTAGGTATCCGGACTCTACATAACATTTTCCTTTGAAAGTTCTTGAAGTATCCCCATAAGTTTTCATTCTTCTTGTCTGCATTTCCCAAACTCTGCAAATGATTTCTTATTTGAGTGGCTACTGGTGTGTGATCGAGCCAAAAAATATTTCCCAAACTGGGTAGCTCTCTCAGGAAGTAGAAGAGTAGACAAGTAATCAATGTTCCATATTTGAAAGGATGATTAGTCTCTTTTGTTCTTTTCAAGTTCTCCATTAGTTCACTCCAGAGCAATTCACATAGGTCATAATCTATATTTTTTTTATCATGTCATATGTTGTGTTTATGGAAGGCGCAGACACAGAATTTTCCCTGTTGGAAAAGTATATTTTGTATCCAATAATTATTGATGCAAATCTGATAGCTGGATCCTTAATATCATTTACCGTGAGAGTTTTCTTATTAAATTTGGCTCCTGTTAACTACATTACCACATTGTTCTTCATTTTCTTTAAACCTATAACCTTCTCGGAGGAACTCATACCAGTTACAGCTTTGATAGCTTCTCTAGTTATCATATATGGTTCATCAAGCCACAGAAACTCATCATAAATCCTTCTTAGAATAAACTTAACCCATGTATCATTCAGGATCACGGGAAAATCCAACCAGGTGTCTAATTTCTTTTCTCCTAGAACTTTATATTCATCTTTCAACACAATATCAACAGTAGTCAGTTCATCCAAGTACAATTTTCCTAGATTCATGTGATCATATTCCTCTAGATTGGTATGAATATATGCCCTAACATCTTCCATATGCATAACTCCATGTGGAGTAATTGAGAATGCCCCTAGAGGATCATTTTCCAGTGATTTGAAGAAGTGTTTCTTGAACTTGGGGTGAGGCTTTTTTGTTATCTCGATTACTTGAGGAGTAAACATTTTCCTGAAATAATTCAAACTTCACAGTAGGGTTTCCAAGTTGTAAATACCTCTTTTGCTGAATTAGGGTTTCCTTCTTGTGATATTGTTTGTTCTAAATCTCTAGAATTTTTTTATGTCACATAGGATTCTTTTTCAACTTGATAGTTTGAGTGCAAAGTGAATTGTCTATCGAATGAACTCCTTTTTAACCCTTTATTTGTCTTGACCTAATCACCATAATGCAATCCTTCAAAAATTTGTCAAACACTTCTCTGTTAAGCTCAGCCAATCTAGATTGCTCCGCAATGTTCCGCAATGTTCCGCATTTGATTCTTTTCTTCCAGAATTACTTTTAAAAGATTTGTCATATGAATCTTTTCATCATAACTTCATGCCAGATCCCAGCACTAATTATCTGGCTAGGGGATTTGGATTTTCAATACAGCTCCCCCTGGGCCAAAGTTCCCAATTTACTTCTCAGAGAAAGTATCTGCACCAGAGGCTGGTGTGGATCCATCCCTGACCTCATTAACATCTTTCTTAATCCAGACCTTGCTCATTTCCTTCTTGATTTCCCCTAGATCAATCTTGTTCTTGCCTTTATCTTCTTTCTATTTTGTTTTCCTCTTTTCTACAGAATAGTCTCTTTTCTCATTCTTGTATCTGCAGAATCTTGCAACATGTCCAAACTTATTACAAATGGAGCATACCACATTCCTCTGTTCCTGATTCCTTCTATTGATTGGATTCATTCTTGTTCTACATTGGTTAGCCATATGCCCAAATCTATTGCATGCAAAGCACTTTCCATTGAAAGACTAAGTATTTCTTGTATTGTTAAAACCATTCCTTACCAGGCTTCTACATTCATTTGATTTATGACCAATTTTCTTGCAATTGAAACATTGACCAAAGAATGATGGAGTATTCTGATACATTCTACTCCTACATTGAGTAGCCTTGTGACCAAACTTATTACAATTAAAACAATAGCCATTGAAAGATGGGTACCTTTGAGCATTTGGATGCCTGACCAGAGGTCTCCTAGGTCTTCTTCTCTTATTCCAGAACTGGTTGCTTTTGTTTTTCTTCATCTCAATGTTTTCTCGACCTATTTTAGAGCTTTCTCCTTTTTCAAATCCCAAGCCTTGCTTGTCATTTGAACTCTTCTGATATCAATTAACTCCTCAAGCTTTGTAGAGCTTATTTTGAATTTTTCTTTATAGCTAGTAGCTGCTTCTAGATCAAATTTTAGAAGTAACACATCTTTAGCTAATTTTTCACATTCCTCAGACTTATCCTTTACAACTTGATTCAGATGCCTTTCAATCTCCTCTTTCTCTTCACCTTCCAATGTTAATTTGTTTAGGGTTTCATTTGCTTCATTCAATTGTTCACTTAATTCCTTGCTCTTTTCTTTGAACTTTTTGACTTTCTCCATAAGCTTCAGAATGCATTCATCAACTTCTTTGACATTCACCTTCAGATCCCTGACTTCTGCTTCAGAATTTTCAAGATCTTCAAGAGCTACTTTTAGTTCATCATTACTCTCATATGAGGAATTTCCAAATCTTCTTACTGCCATGAGTGCACTATCCCAGATCCTCCTTAAGCTATTAAGCCTCTTCCAAGGAACTTGGCTTTGATACCAATTGTTGAATGCAAAGAATACTGAGAGGGGGGTGAATCAGTATTCTGAAAACCTTTTCATTTACATATTCATTAATCCATTTACCAAATTCAATGACATGAAAGTAAAGTAAACACAAGAAGAGCAGCCACAAATTCATAACACATAGACACCAAGATTTTACATGGAAAACCCAAACAAGGGAAAGACCACGGTGAGTGTTAGCTCACAATATATTATGATAGAAATACTAAATTACACGAAGGCTCACTGCCTTAGGGCTCACTACCTGGAAGGACTCACTGTCCAAGAAAGTGCTCACTGCACTAGGCTCACTGTCAAGAAAAATAGAAGAGAAGATAGAAGAAAGATTGGCTCACTTCCAAGAGATGACTGCTCTAAATGCATCTATCGAATGTTGAATTTTAGTTCCATTAATGGCTCAGTATATCGATTCAAAAGTCTTCATTGTGTCTATTCTACTCTTTCTGCTCTACTTTACATATACTTTATTCTTATGCCCTTGCTGTCCTTTTCTGATCACAATATTGTCTTAGATCGCACACACATTGAATTCACACATCAACAACATCACCACCCCTACCAATACTGAAATCTACCGAGTATATATATCCATAACATGAATTATCTTACAATCAGGTCGGCAAGCAAGATAAGAAACGTGTATGCAAGTGTTATACCTTGTCATCTTGATCTTGTGCACAAACAACAATGCAGACCCAAACAAACATATAATAGTCTTCATATAGGTTGGAACCAATCATTCAACTACTTAGATTGATTATTTGAAAAATATATCTTTTCCGCATATAGATCTAACATGTATGTCGGCTTGTCCCTTAAGAACACACTTAACCAATTCAACTGTCA
This sequence comes from Cunninghamia lanceolata, assembly GCA_027924645.1. Taxonomy (NCBI): domain Eukaryota; kingdom Viridiplantae; phylum Streptophyta; class Pinopsida; order Cupressales; family Cupressaceae; genus Cunninghamia; species Cunninghamia lanceolata. Next base: position 34,211 of record BSBN01001246.1, read on the forward strand.
CATCATAACTTCTACTGCGGACCATATGGGACTCTAAAAATCATATCCAACATTCATCATTGACCTTTTAACATGCCTTAAGATCCACAAAACATATAGTCCTTTATAGCAAAATGCAGATCTTGGAATTGTTGCCCTGTCACAGTGAAATACTGTCAAACTAGAAGCTGATACTGGAGAACTTGTAGAATGTGATTTGTTGAGCTTCAGAAGCTATAACTCTGGATTTAGGTAGTCATGGTATGTAACTTTTCTGCGTCAGAACTATAATACAAAATATGCCACAGCGGAGGAATGTGGACCCTTTTACTCTGGTATTGTGCACTGTTCCTGACTTGACTCTGTTTACCTGGACTTAGACACTTCACCAAATGACTTCCAGAGGAAGTCAGGACTTGAACACTGGAACATGTGATCACTAGGTAGCTATGAACAACATACTTGAACTGCATACAAATGTGTTTAATTGCGGAGGCATACCATCTCAAATACTATCACTTCCTTTATATAATGTATACTTCCAATACTTAGTCATTTATTTTTCCAAAGAGAAGTCTCTTTGCCATGTCAATAGAATCCCTTAGCCTCGTTGCCATCAATGACAAAATTTAACATTCATCAGAGCAGTGTCTCTTGCCAACAATAATTCTTGTAGTTTTGGATAAACTTATGAAAGTAGCACATTTCATTTCAAGAAACCTTACTAATGGAGCACCTATTCTAGCAAGAAGGTTTGTGCAAGAAATTGTTAGAATTCATGGAGTTCCTGAGAAAATTATCTCAAATAGAGATGTGCAGATAATTTTAAGGTTCTGGCAAACCTTATTTTCAGCACTGGGAGCTTAGTTGAATATAAGTTAGCTTACCGTCCAGAAATAGATGGCCAAGTTAAAAGAGTGAATCAAGTGTTAGAAGATCTATTATGGATGTACAGCATGAATTAGAAATACAAATGGAAATAATATCTTCCGTTAGTTGAGTTTGCTTAAAATAACTCCAATCATTCTAAACTATTAAAATGGCTCCTTTTGAAGCATATATGGTAGGAAGTGCTGAACTCCTATAAGTTGGGACAAACTAGAAGATAAGATTAGCCTTGGGCCAGAAATGCTAATGAAAATGTAGGAGCAAGTTAAACTAATCTGAAAAAAGATTAGCAGAAGAAAATGATATGATGAAAAGTTATGCTGATGCCAAGCATACTCCACAACAATTTTCTATTGGTGATAAAGTGCTTTTAAGAGTCAAGCCTCAAAAAAGTTCAATAAAGTTTGGAAAATCAGCCAAACTAGCACCTAGATATGTGGGTCCATTCGAGATCATAGAAGTAACCAACCCAATTGCTTAAAGACTAGCTCTACCACATGTTCTTGCTTGTATACATAAAGTATTTCATGTATCCTATTTGAAAAAGTATGTGTTTGGTTTTAATCATGCACTTGAATGGAATTCTCTTTAGGTTCTGGATCTAGGGGTAGTCACAATCGAGCCTCTCAGAGTGCTCGAGGTTCACAAGCTCCACTTGTGTAATAGAGAAGTCACTTAATGCAAGATCTAGTGGGACCAATATTTGGAGGACAGTGCCACCTAGGAAGACTATGAAGAGTTCCACCGAATATTTCCTCTATTTGATTAATTGATTTTAAGAAAAAAATGTTGTTCTCTGTTTAACACTTGTTTGAACTAAGTCATCGAGGACGATGATCTTTTAAGGGGGAAGAGATGTCACGCCTTGTTTTTGGACAATTTATTTATGTTAACTTTAACTAAATATTAGTTAGATATATTTATATGCATTTAAATTATGTTTATCAAACTATGATTTGAGGATAATTATGATGAGATAAATTTGTCTTTACTCATGATATGCAGAAATAGATATGATTTCTAATAGGGATAGTGGATTATGTTCATGATTATTGTTATTGAAATATTTATATGATGTTACATATGTTGTGGTCAATGGACTAACTACTGTGTTGGCAAAATTAGGTGGATGCAGGAAACTAGTTCCATGTCCAGGATGACAAGGGAGAGTATCATCAGAGAGAGGGAAGTGAATCAGGGTGAATGGGCAAGACATCATGACTCCAAGAACCCACACACACACACAATATTTGTATCTATTTGCATGTGTTATGGTAAATTTTTCTATGTTGTAAGTATGTTGACACTTTACGTCATAAAGTCATCTTTTGTATGTCATTATGGTTGTTCTTCGTTCTATTAAGTTGTCGTAATACCTTCTACATATTAATGTTAACTCCTTGTCATGCCTTTCTCCTTGTAGATGTTGTTGTATGGTTGATCAGGTCTCCTTCACAAGTAGAGTGCTTGATTATTATTTGTGTAAGGAAATTATATATATATAATTCTATTGAATGGTTTTCCAAAATTTAAAATTTTGTGGAAACTAACTCCACGAAGTGGAGGCACTTGCATTTAATATGCAGGTGATGTGAAATTAATGAGGAGTTAAAACTCCATCACACTAGCATTAGAGATGTACACTTCAATTTGAAGTGATGGTGCAGAAAGTGGGAAATTAACTGCATGAGAATCCCCAGTGACCGAAGAGAGATTTCAGGGGCTCTGCTACCTAGGAATATAGGAAAATTGGTGAAGAAGAGAGAGAAATGGGGAGGAAAAGAGGACAGTGTGGAAACAACATGAAGGAGAATTCAACTTTGCAACTTTTAGGAGGATATTTCTAGTAATTCAGTATGTTTTTCAATTTGTGAAGCATTCAATTAAGTATTATATTCTCAAATTCATTTCTATTACAATTTACTAAGCCTAGGTTCGCATTGTTGTCTACTTGTTTTAAAAAGAATGTATATGTGAGTTTTCTCTGTTTTCATTAGTTTTACATATATGATTTTAAACCTAGTTTACCTGGTAACTCCTGTGTTCGGTCTTTACTTTGGTTTTAAGTAATGATACATATGGAGATTAAATCAAGTTGATGTTTGACTATGATAAGTAATCTATAAGACCATAACCGGTCTGCATAATGATAATATTCTTTAGAATGAGAAAAACCCCCATTTATGTTTGTGTTTGAGAGATTATGGAATGTTTTATAATCTTCAATGGGTTTTGTTTTATTATAACAGTTGTTATGTCTTCATAGAAAGCAATAGCGACCTGGGTAGTGTTATTTCTTGAATTAAGGAAATTCGACCTTGGCCAGGTCTTTATTTTACTAAGAGCCCATTCTTTTGGTTAAAATGACCATATTTAGGTGGCTTTCAGTATATCATAAGATGATATAAACTATATACATGTTTGCATATTTTTATATGTGTTAGCTTTTATCAATTATTATCATATCATAGTTGGTTCTCTATATATAGATTAGTAGTTGTTTAAGCTTAATATACGTAGGTTTAATATATTAAGAAAGAACAGGGGTTTGGTTTATTATAATCACAATCAGTTCTTTCTTTCTGTATGTGAAAACTGAGTGAGGTATTTAATCCTTGAGCACAATCAAGTTGTTTCTCTGCTTTTTAATAAGATTTGGGAAACCTATCATCTATGAACCTATGAACCTGTCAAGTCAAGTGGCGCCTATGAACCTGTCATCTATTCCTCTACACAAAAAAATATGATGAATCCCACCAAATCAAATTAGTTTACTCATGGCACTGGTAACATATCAAATGTTGCAAAAAGTGTTATTTTGGTGTAGTGTTAGGGTGTGAGCTGAGTAATTTAAAAAATGATGCATTATGACATAAAAACTACCATGTGAACATATTGCAGTGGGTGGGGGAAATGGTAGAGGAGGCCTTTTTTGGCCACCCAAACCTCTTGGACATTCTAAGCTATATCAGTTAGATGAATTCTCTCATGAGACCTAAACTGGAAAAGGTGCAAAACTTTAACCAAATGATGTTTACAAGCCATGACAACTATGAACCTGTTATTTATTCTTATTATTGAATATTCAAGTCATCTTCAAAATTATATGTTACTTATTTTCATATTGAATCATTTTACATGCTAGTAACATATCAAATGTTGCAAAAAGTGTAAGTTTGGGGCAGTGTTAAGGTATGGTGTGAAAATATTTTACAAATGTGCATCATGTCATGAAACTTGATGCACCAACATGTTAGGGTGGGTGTCTCAATTCTAGGATATTTTTTCATCCACCCATACCTCCCAAACCTTCTTGGATGCATTAGTTAGATGAAGTCTTTTAAGAGACCTAAGGTGGAAAACATACCAAGTTTTGATACGACATTACATGCAAATCATGGCACCTACAAACCTCCCATTTGTTCCTACAAGTAGAAAATGAATTCACATATAAAATTATGTGACACTAGTTCTTTCCAACTTGAAGTGATTTTCCCATAGTGAAAAATGTATCAAATGTTGTAAAAAACATCATTTTTATGTAGTGTTAGGGTGTGAGGTGAGCAATTTTATAAATGATGCATCTTATGATATAAATCTAAATGCATCATCATGTTAGGGTGGGGGGTGAATTCTATAATATGTATCATTACTTCATCAATGCCTTCCTACATATTTTGGGCTACATTAGTTGAATCTCTTAAGAGATTTAAGATGAAAAATGTGTTGAACTTTGACAAGATGTGAATAAATTGTGTCAAATAAAACCTTATATTTTTCTCTAAAACTACGTAGTCAAGATATCTACAAAATAATATGATGGTCCTTGCCAACTTGAAATAGTTTTTATACAATGGAAACATATCAAATCAAAAATGTTAGTTTTGTGTACTATTATAGTGTGAGGTGAGCAATTTCACAAACAATGTATTGTGGCACCAAAACTGATCATGTTACCATGTTGGGGATAGGTAGGGAAATGATAGATGAGGCCCCATTCCCACCCATTCATATCAAACCTTCTATCCTATATCGATCAAATGAAGTCTCTCAAGAGGCTTAAAGAGAAAAAGTGCCAAATTTTTATTTGATGTTACACACAAACTATGGTAGTGCCTATAAGCCTCCCATTTATTCATATAGTTAAACATTTAAGTAATCTACAAAATATTATGATAATTGTTGATATATGAAATTGATTTTCCTATGCTATAAACATAGCAAGTGTTGGAAAAAACATCAGTTTGATGTAGTGTTAGGGTGTGTGTGACAAATTTTTGTAAATGGTACATCATGACACAAAAATAACCATGAAAAAATGTTAGGAAAAGTGGTTCAATACTTTAAAGGAGGCCTTGTTGAACCAACAAACACCTACCAAACCTTCAAGGCTACATTAGTCATATGAAATCTCTTAAGAGACTTAAGACAAAAAGTGCCAAAGTTTGAATGGATGTTGTGCAGAAACTATGGCACCTACTAACCTCTCGTTTATTCTTATAGTTGGGAACTTTAGTCTAACCTTCCCATTTATTATTATAGTTGGGAATTTTAAGTCTAACCTTTCCATTTATTCTTGTAGTTAGGAATTTCATGGTTCTTTCCATTTGAAACTAGTTTTCCAATGCTAATAATATAAAAAATGTAACAAATGTTAGTTTGTTGCAATTTTAGGGTGTGGAAAGTAATTTTTGTAAATGACACATCATGAAATGAAAGTGATCATGACAACACATTTAGATGCATGGGTCAATGGCATAGAAGGCATTCATTTTCCATACACAGCTCTTGAACTTTCTAGGCTACTGTGATCAAACAATGTGTATAAAGAGATCTAAGGTAGAAAAAGTGCCAAACTTTGGCAAAATGTTATGCAAAAACTATAGCACCTAAAAAATTCATTTTTTTCCTATAGTTGGGTAATAAAGTTACTAAAAAAATTGTATGACTATTGTTTCCATCTTAAAGTAGTTTTCCTATGTTGGGTAAGTGCACAAAGACGGGGGACCAAAAGGGGGTCTTAAGATGCCACTTTTTTTTTTTTTTCCTGAAATCAGGAAAGACTGATATTGGATGAGAAATTGAAGATAGTTACACTCAAAATTTGAAGATACAACAAAAACAAGCGTATTAGTGCTCCGAATCTAGTTTCTAAAATACTATTTTTTTTTTTAAATAGTTGAGATTAAGGGGTTCAAAAAGGGGGGGCACACAAATTGGTCCTGTTTTCTTCAAAAAAAACATAACATAGCATCTAGTGTGCCCCCCCTAAAATGTTAATTTTTTTAGTATTTCAAAAATTGCTTTGCTAAGAAATTAGCTAACACCATGTAGTTTATCCTTGATTTTCTGATAATTTTTTCATGAATAATTGATTTTTACTAATTTTCAAAGTGGACACATCCTGAAAAATAGAAAATTCAGCTTGCTCCCCCCTAAAAATTCAGCTTGCTCCCCCTAAAAATTTTGAAAACTAATTGAAAATCCATTTTTTTAATACATGTAGAATGGAGTCTAGTTTCAAAAAATGTAATTTATTTGAAATTTTGATGAACGGTTAAAAAAAAGTCAAAAATACCACACACTGGTTTTTGACAAAAAATAGATACACTAACAAAAGAAATTAAAGATGAAATCCTTAACATACTCAAAACGTGAAAAAAAATATATGGTTAGAAAGCTACGAGAGAGCTTAAGATTATGGTGGTATTTTTTTGACTTGTCATTGAAACAAGTGCAAACCTAATGGGGAGCATGCTCCAAATTATGTAATTTTTGTTACAATTTGCAAAAACACGTCTTTGGACGTCCAAAACATAGTCCAAGCCTTTGGGTTGGAAGCCCAAGGTAAATCCAAGCCAAAGGCTAGGAAATTACCATAGCAAAGCATGACACGAGAATGCTATGGTGAAATAAATTCATCTCACTCCCTCCCTCCTTACCCCTCTATTATTCTCTCTCTCTCCCTCCCCTCTAGGGTACTCTCCCCTACCCTCCTCTCTCTCACACATCTTTACCTCCTACCCTCTCTCTCACTCTCTACTTCCCTCCCTTCTTTACCTCCTACCCTCTCTCTCTCTCTCTCCCTCCCCTCTTTATTTTCTACCCTCTCTCTCTCTCTCTCTCTCTCTCTCTCTCTCTCTCTCTCTCTCTCTCTCTCTCTCTCTCTCTCTCTCTCTCTCTCTCTCTCTCTCTCTCTCTCTCTCTCTCTCTCTCTCTCTCTCTCTCTCTCTCTCTCTCTCTCTCTCTCTCTCTCTCTCTCTCTCTCTCTCTCTCTCTCTCTCTCTCTCTCTCTCTCTCTCTCTCTCTCTCTCTCTCTCTCTCTCTCATCTATCTACCTCCTAGTTTTCCTTTGCCTAGCTTTCCTAGTTTTCCTTTTCCTTTCCAATTTCCCTTTAGATCCCACCAATTTTTCCCTATTTTACTATTTTCACCTCTCCTCTCATCATTCTTCCCATCCAATGAACTTTCATTTTATCTTGTTTCCATTTCATCCTCCGAATTTATATCCTCATCCCTCTTTACATGTCCTAACTTTTTCTTGTTTCTATTTGCTTTATCAATAAGGAGAGGGAGAGGGAGAGAGAGGGAGAGAGGGTGGAGATTGGAGGGGAGAGAGGGGAGAGATAGGGAGATAGGTAGAGAGAGAGAGTCCTAGTTTTCTTTTTTCCATTTTCTTCATCGATAAGGGAGAGGGAGAGCTAGAGAGGAGAGATAGGGAGATAGAGGAATGATAGGGGAGAGAGAGGCAAGAGATTGGGAGAGATAGATAGGTAGAGAGAGAGGAGATAGATAGGGAGAGATAGAGGAGATAGATGGGAGAGATAGGGAGATAGAGGGTGAGCGAGTGTTGGCACCATAGTCCAAGAGACACTGCTAATATGATGTTGTCATTAATGGCAACAACCTGACATGTTTGGAGACAACTTCTGAGACAAAGATGTGTACAGTATTTGGTCTAGTAAGGTTAGCTTAGCCAAATTGACTAAGTACTGACAACACATTGAGATGGTGATAGTGATTCAATTGGTACTCCTCCGCACTTGAAGATTACATTATGTGTTCTAGTATGTTATTCATAGCTATCTGGTGATGTTATGGTCCAGTGTTTAAGTGTTGACTTCCTCTGGAAGTCTGTCTAAGTCCGGGTGAACAGAGATGAGTCAACAACAGTGTAGAACACTTGAGTAATCCACTCTACATCCTCCGCCATTGAGTATTTTGATTTGCAGTTTATAGGTGTTGTAAACACATATGTTAGCTATCTAATTCTAGATTTGTAGCATCTAAGTCCCACCGGAAGATCATCTTCAAGCCTCCAAGTTTCGATAGATAGTTTGACAGTGTTCAATTAAGACAGAGGTAACAGTTCTGAGGTTTGCATATCTCCACACAAGAATATTATGATCTGTGGTTTTGATGGTATCATTGATGATGTCTAGTGAATTCTTGATGTGAATTTTGAGGTCTCATATGGTCCACATTAGAAGTTATGTTATGACAGACAATAAGGTCTAAGTCTGCATTTTGGGATAAGGCCAACATTCAGATAGATCTTTGTGCAGTAGAGATATATTGCCTAAATCATTATTCTAAGTGAATCTAAATAGGTCCATACCTATATGAAGATCCTTGAAGGTTTTCATTGGTCCGCATAACTTCTTATAAAGAATCCAAGCCAACAGAGTATGAGGTTTTTATATACATGCTTTATCACTTGCAAGCCACCTAGATGTGAGTTAAATCATGTTGCATATATTTATATATGATAGTTTTTGGTGCTCGAAAGGTGTGTGTGTGTGTGTGTGTGTGTGTGTGTTAATGTGGTATGAATTTGATGTGTATGTGATCTAAGGCAGTTTGGAGATCAAAAGGAACAGTAAGGATAGAAAAATAGAGTGCATGTAGCAGAGCAGAAAAGTAGGGCAGAAATGATGAAGACTTTTGAATCTGTATATTGAGCTTTCAATGGAACAACATTTCAGCATTTTGTAGATGCATCTGTAGTAGTTATCTCTTGGTAGTGAGCCACCCTCTCTTCTATCTTCTCTTCTCTTTTCTTGGCAGTGAGCCACCCTCTCTTTATCTTCTCTTCTCTTTTCTGGGTAGTGTGCCTATTGCAGTGAGCACTTCTTAGATAGTGATTCCTTGGGTAGTGAGCCTTCATGTAATCCAGTTTGATATCATAATATATTGTGAGCTAACACTCACCGTGGTTTTTCCCTTTTGGGGTTTCCACGTAAAATTCCTAGTGTCTGTGTTATTACTTTGTGGCTACTCTTCTTATGTTTGTTTTGCTTTCATGTTATTAAACTTGGTAAATGGATAAATGAATATGTGAAAGAAAAGTTTTACAGAATACTGATTCACCCCCCTCTCAGTATTCTTTGTGATCAACAATTGGTATCAGAGCAAGGTTCCTTGGAAGAAGTTTAACAACTTAAGGAAGATATGGGAAAGTTTACTCATGGCAGCTAGAAGGTATCCTACTCTAGGTAGTGTTACAATTGTTAATTGCTCATATGTTAGGAATCAAGAATTAAAAACTGCTCTTGAAGATCTTGATAAGTATGAAGCAGATATCTAGGACTTGAGGGAGAATGTCAAAGAAGTGATGAATGCATACTAAAGCTAAGAGAGCAAGTCAAGAGATCAAAGGAGAGAAGTAGAGAGCTAAATGAATAGTTAAAAGCAGAAAATGAAACTCTAAGTGATTTATCAATGATGATTGAAGAAAAGAAAGAGAGTGAGAGCATTTAAATCAAGCCTTGAAAGACAAGTCTGAAGAATGTGATAAATTGGCAAAAGATGTTTTACTTTTGAAATATGATCTGGAAGCAGCAAATAGTTATAAAGAAAAGTTTAGGATAAGCTCTGCAAAGTTAGTTGAGTTGCTTGCAAGTAAGAAAAGTTCAGATGATAAGCAAGATTTGGGATTTGAAAGAGGAGAAAGTTCTAAATTAGGACAAGTTAACACCGAGATGAAGAAAGTCAAAGGCAACCAAATCTAGAATTAGAGAAACAGGCCTAGAAGACCTCTAGTCAGGCAACCAAATGCTCAAAGGTACCCATCTTTCAATGGCTATTGTTTTAATTGTAATAAGTTTGGTCATAAGGCTACTTAGTGTAGGAGTAGAATGAATCAGAATGTTCCATAATTCTCTGGTCAATGTTTCAATTGCAAGAAAAATGGTCATAGATCAAATGAATGCAAAAGTCTGGTAACGAATTTTAACAATGCAAGGAATACTCAATCTTTCAATGGAAAGTGATTTGCATGCAATAGATTTGGGAATATGGCTAACCAATGTAGATCAAGAATGAATCCAATCAACAGAAGGAATCAAGGACAGATGAATATTGTTTGCTACAATTGCAATAGACCTGGACATGTTGCAAGATTCTGCAGAAGCAAGAATGTGAAAAGAAACTATCCTACAAAGGAGAAGAAAACAGAGCAGAGAGAAGATAAGGGAAAGGACAAGGTTGATCTGGCAGAAACTAAGAAATAAATGAGAAAGGTTTGGATTAAGAAAGATTCAAATGAGGTCAAGGATGGATCTGCACCAGCTTCTGGTGCAAATACTTCCTCTGGGAAGTGAATTAGGAGCTTTGGCTCAAGGGGAGCTGCAATGAAAATCATAAACGCCTAGCCAGATATTTGGTGTTGAAATCTAGCACAAGGATATGAGTTGAGGATCTAATTGATGAATATTTTGAAGAAGCAACTGGTAGAAAAGGATCTAATGCGGTGCATTGCGGAGCAATCTTGATCGACTGTGCTTAATAGTGAAGTGTTTGATAGCTTTTTGAAAACAACATTTATGACAATTAGATTTTATCATTTCAAGAGTTTAAAAGGGTTGCATTTGAAAGATTAATCACTTTACGTTTGAGCTATCAAGAGTCCAAGGAGAGCTAAAGCAAGATTCTAAGCAACTGCAATGACTTCCAGTAATTCAAAGCAACTCAAGTAAACCCTAATTCGACAAAAGAGGTATTTTACAGCTTGAAACCCTACTAAAAATTTGTTTGAATCATTACAAAAAATGGCAACACCTCAAGTAGTTGATATCACTGAGAGACCATGGCCAAAATTCAAGAAACACCCTTTCAAATCAACAGAAGTGGATCCAAATGGTGCATTTTCAGAAATTTCATTTGGTGTAATGCATGTGGAAGATGTTAGGGCTTACATTCATGTTTCCCTCGAAGAATTTGGTGACAGTAGGTTTTCTAATCTATATGGGAAGCACTTAACTGGTGACAATTTTGATTTGAAAGAAGAATATAAGGTAATAGAAGTAAAGAAATTCATTCAATATATAAACCTTCCAACATTTGTAGAGGATGAATGGGTTCGGTATGTTTTGAGTAGGATACATGACGAATTCATGTTGCTTGAGAGACCATTTATGATTACAAAAGATGCTATAAGGGCCGTAACTAGATTGAATTCTATCAGAAAAGTACCTGTGTTAAAAACTATAAAGAACAACACAGTGATGGTGGCCATTAGAGCAAAGTTTGACAAAAGGGCTTTAACAGTTAATGACATTGAAGATCATGTAGTAAGGTTTGCATCAATGGTAATCAGCTACAAAATCTACTTCACAAACCAAGAGAACTCTGTCTCTGGTACTGCCATTTACACAGCCTATGAGATGATCAAAGAAGATGTTGATTATGATCTATGTGAGTTGCTCCGACAACAATTAATGGAGAATCTAAAGAAGACAAAGGAGTAGAAATATCCATTCAAGTTTGGTACTTCAATTCTTTTCCTATTCTTTTATTTCATGCAAGAGCTACCAGGATTGAAGAACTTGTTTTGGACTAGTGATAAACCAGTTGCAGTACAGATTAGAAAACCTTAATGGGATAGGGAGTTATGATGCACAAACCATAGCCCTATGGGGTTACTTTAAGAATTTCTAGAGAATCATGCAAGCAAGGGAAAGAATACCTAAGTCCATTGTGGAAAAATATAAAAATGACATATGCTTTATTGTGAATAAGGATCAGTGCATGATGGAGGTTGTTGAGCCTAGAACAGTCTGGATTCTCCCAATGGGATATGAAGTAGTAGAAAATGTGCTTGATGGTTATGTAGAACTTATGTTGAGCAAACCTAAGGACACCTCTGAGGAAAGGTTTGGAACCTATGAAGAGTTATGTGTAAAAGTTCATGTTGAACTAAGAAAGCCAAAAATTTAGAAAAAGGCTAAGAAAATGGTGGAAGAGTTTGCCCAGAGCAAGGGATTCACCAAAGAACAAATCTTCGATACAAGGTCAAGAGCTGAGGCTAAAAGGGAAGCTAAAGAGAAGAAGGAGCAAGAAAAGGAAGCTAATAAAGCTCTGGAAGTTCAAAAGGTGCAATCAGAGGCACGTGCTACACCTAAAAGAAGAACAAGGGGTGCAAGCTCCTTAGAGATGACATCCAAATCCTTTGGTATTCCATCCTCAACCAATGCAGAAACACCCATTGGTAAAGGCCACAAAAGGAAGAAGACAAAAGTCAAAAGGATGCATGTGAGCATAGGAGGTGATGATGAAGAAATAGAATCAGATGAAGAGGTTAAAAAGATGAAAGAAAAATCAACTGAAGCCTCCGGTGCTAAACAAGACCAACCCTCTGGAATGGGAAAAGGGAGAAAAAAGGTGAAGAAAGCAAAACCTGAGAAAAAAGAGACCACAATTAATCTAGAAGGTGTCTTAAAGGCTATAATAGTTGATGGAAATCTAAAGCCCATTGCTCAAATGTATGATGAGTATAATGATGCAGACAAAGGCATCATTGAGACTGTAGTAATTAGATATCTAGATATATATAACAAAACTCTCATTGAGATAATCACTCATCTTCCTGACACTCTTGCCAGCATCATGTCAGTCAAAAAGGAAGAAGTTGTGGCAAAAGACACTGAGCTTAGATAATATGCACTAATTAAGTTGTGTCCAGACATTACTCTGAAGGAAAAAGCAAAGATATCTAAAGTACTAAATAAAAGGTTAAGGACAAAAAGGAGAACCAACACATTAATGTTAGGAGATATTGAGAAATTAGTAAAGGAAACTAAAGAAATCACCCTTGAAGCACTTAGAGAGTTCCATCTTCCAACTATATATGACAAGGAAGAAATAAATATTGGAGTTGATACTTCTTTACCAGATGTTAGCTTAGATCAAGAAATAGGTAAGAATGATGATCAAACCCCTGTACCTGATCAAGTCCCTGGTACATATGATTAGAATGAGGCAATTAAAGATCAAATTGAGGAAGTAGCCTCAAAAAAGAAAGAATCTAATCAAGCCCCTACTGTTGGTGACCAAGACAAAGCTAACAAGGACCAAACAAGGACCAGTTCTCCTCCGAATCAACAAACTAATGATCAAGCAAACAAGGAGAAGACTGAAGATGATGAAGTGTCTGATGAAAGGACAAGAGACACTACTACTGACACCATTACCAAGGACCCTATTGAGTTGGTAAGGGAATTTCTTGAGAAACAACAGGAAAGTCAAATGTTGGAGTCAAATGAGTTGCTACAAAGTCCCATAATCATGGCCTCTATGTCCCCATTGCAAAAAACAAAACTTGGGACAATTTTTCATGCAAAGGCACAGGAAGAAATGCTGAAGTCACATATACATGAGAGTGAACTCATTGGTGAAGCATTCGGTATCTTGGAGAAGTTGATGCCTTCACACCAAAAAGACACATCATTGCCACCAACAGATCAACTCAAGCGACTAATAAACTCAATAAGTACAAATTTTGAGTCATTTGAAAAGTCTGTAGAAACAAAGGTTAGAAAATAATATAATGAGAAAAGGTTAACTGAATTAAAGACCATGATGGATAATGATAAAATTTTGCTAGATAATAAGATCAAAAGTATAGAGAAGGCTATTAAGGAATCATATGATATATACAAATTTTGCCTATCATGGCCAGAAGTTACTAAGGAATTAGAAGAAAAAATCAAGTATCTGGAACTCCAATTGCTAAATATCTCTAAGTCATATGATCCGACAATTGAATCAATAAGTAGAAAAGAGATACAAGTTGTAAATATGCACAATAACTTAAGCAATCTGATGAATAAGAGGGAAGAAGTTAAAAACAAGTTGTGTCAGCTAAGAGGGTTGATAAGTCCTAAAATAGATTCAATGACTAATCTTGTAGGAGAAGCTTTGAAAGTAAAAGCAATAATTGATACACCCTCAGATGTGTAGAAGGCAGAAAAAAATAGTTTTTTCTGATAAACGGTCTTATTCAAATTTTGGATAGTGCAAAGAATAGATGGGATGGAGAGTTAGCTCCAATAAAGACCATTTATAATGATTTCTACCTCCTACAACTAATTAATTAAGTTAAAGATTGTACCTGTACATATGTGAAAGAGTATGACAATTTTGAGATTTTAACACAATACCTTTACCATTGATGTCAAAGGGGGAGAAGAAAACCAGTGAAAAATGGGCAAACACCTAAAGGGGAGTAAAAAAATAGAGTGTAAGAAGTAACGGGGAGCAACACAAGCATTTTTCACTAAGTGTTGCCATCAATGCCAAAGGGGGAGATTGTTGGCAACATAGTCAAGAGACATTGCTGATATGATGTTGTCATTGATGGCAACAACCTGACATGTTTGGAGACAACTCCTGAGACAAAGATGTGTATAATATTTTGGTCCGATAAGGTTAGCTTAGCCAAATTGACTAAGTATTGATAGCACATTGAGACCATGACAATGATTTAGTTGGTACTCCTCCACACTTGAAGATTACATTATGCGGTTCTGGTATGTTATTCATAGCTATTTGGTGATGTTATGTTCCAATGTTCAAGTCTTGAATTCCTCTGGAAGTCATACTACGATCTGTCTAAGTCCAGGTGAATAGAGATGAGTCAGGAACAGTGCATAACACTTGAGTAATCCACTCTGCATTCCTCTGTGATTGAGTATTTCAATTTGTGGTTTATAGGTGTTGTAAACACATATGTTAACTATCTAATTCCAGATTTGTAGCATCTAAAGTCCACTGGAAGATCATCTACAAGCCTCCAAGTTTTTATAGACAATGTTCAATTAAGATAGAGGTAACAGTTCTGAGGCCCGCATATCTCTACACAAGAATATTATGATATGTGGTTTTGAAGGTATCATTGATGATGTCTAGTGAATACTTGATGTGAATTTTGAGGTCTCATATGGTCCGCATTAGAAGTTATGTTATGACAGACAATAAGGTCTAAGTCTGCATTTTGGGACAAGGCTGACACTCAAATAGATCTTCGTACGATAGAGATATATTGCCTAAATCATTATTCTAAGTGAATATAAATAGGTCCATACCTATATGAAGATCCTTGAAGGTTTTCATTGGTCTGCATAACTTCTTATAAAGAATCCAAGCCAACAGAGTATGAGGTTTTTATATACACGCTTCATCACTTGCAAGCCAACCTAGCTATGAGTTAAATCATGTTGCAGAAATTTATATATGCTAGTTTTCGATGCTAGAAAGGTGTGTGTGTGTTAATGTGGTGCGAATTCGATGTGTATGTGATTTAAGGTAGTTTGGAGAGCAAAAAGGAACAATAAGGATAGAAAAATAGAGTGCATGTAGCAGAGTAGAAAAGCAGGGAAGAAATGATGAAGACTTTTGAATCTGTATATTGAGCTTTCAATGGAACTCCATTTCAGCATTCTATAGATGCATCTGTAGCAGTTATCTCTTGGTAGTGAGCCACCCTCTCTTCTATCTTCTCTTCTCTTTTCTTGGTAGTGAGCCTTCTATAGTGAGCACTTTTTGGATAGTGAGTCCTTGGGCAGTGAGCCCTAAGGTAATGAGTCTTCACATAATCTGGTTTTGATATAATAATATATCGTAAGCTAACACTCTCCATGGTTTTTCCCTTTTTGGGTTTTCCACATAAAAATCCTAGTGTCTGTGTTATGACTTTGTGGTTGCTCTTCTTATGTTTGTTTTGCTTTCATGTTATTAGATTTGGTAAATGGATAAATGAATATGTGAAAGAAAAGTTTTACAGAATACTGATTCACCCCCCCTCTCAGTATTTTTTGTGATCAACAGCGAGATGTCCAGAGAGATAGGGAGAGAGATTGAGAGGTAGAGGTACAATAGAGATAGGAAGATAGAGGTTTAGGGTTGCTCAGGTTTAGGGTTTAGGGGTTAGGGGCATTATTTAGGGTTTAGGGGTTTAGAGAGAGAGAGAGAGGTTTAGGGTTTCTCAAGATAAGGGTTTAGGGGTTAGGGGTCATGGTTTAGGGGCATTATTTATGGTTTATGAGTTTAGGGTTGCTCAATTTTAGGGTTTAGGGGTTAGGGTTAGGGTTTAGGGGAATTATTTAGGTTTTAGGGGTTTAGGGTTGCTCATGTTTAGAGTTTAGGAGTTAGGGTTTAGAGGTTTAGGGTTGCTCAGGTTTAGGGTTTAGGGGTTAGGATTTAAAGAGATAGAGAGAGGGGACAGATAGAAATTGGGAGAGATAGAGGAGACAAAGGGGAGAGATAGGGAGATAGAGAGTGAGGGACATGTCTAGAGACATAGGGAGAGAGATTGAGAGGTAGAGGGATGATAAAGATAAGGAGATAGGGGAGAGATAGGGAGATATAGGTTTAGGTTGCTTGGGTTTAGAGTTTAGGGGTTTGGGGTTTAGGTTTTAGGGTTGCTCAAGTTTAGGGTTTAGGGTTTAGGGGTTAGGGTTTAGGGGCATTATTTAGGGTCTATGGTGTAGGGGTTTGGGGTTAAGGTTTAGAGGTTTAGGGTTTAGGGTTTAGAGAGAGAGAGGATCGATAGGGAAATATAGAGGAGTCTGAGGGGAGAGATAAGGAGATAGAAAGTGAGGGACATGGCCAGAGACAAAGGGAGAGAGATTGAGAGATAGAGGGACAACAAAGATAGGGAGATAGGGGAGAGATATGGAGATAGAGGTTTAGGGTTTCTTGGGTTTAGGGTTTAGGGGTTAGTGGTTAAGGTTTAGGGGCATTATTTAGGGTTTAGGGTTTATGGTTTAGGGGTTAGGGGTTAAGGTTTAGAGGTATAGGGTTTAGGGTTTAGAGAGAGAGGACCGATAGGGAGATATAGAGGAGACTGAGGGGAGAGATAGGGAGATAGAGAGTGAGAGACATGGCCAGAGACATAGGGAGAGAGATTGAGAGGTAGAGGGACAATAGAGAAAGAGGTTTAGGGTTGCTTGGGTTTAGGGTTTAGGTGTTATGAATCAGTGTTTAGTGGCATTATTTAGGGTTTATAGGTTTAGGGTTACTAGGGTTTAGGGGCATTATTTAGGGTTTAGGGGATTAGGGTTGCTCAGGTTTAGGGTTTAGGGTTGCATGTCAAAAGCAGTCTCTCTATCTTATCTCTCTCCCTCCTCTCTCTCCCTCCCCTCTTTACCTCTTACCCTTCCCTCCCCTCTATACCTCCTACCCTCTCTCTCACCTCTGTACCTCACTTCCCACTTTCCATGCACTTAAAACACTTATAACTTTCCATGCATGACAACACTTAAGACTTTCCATGCATGAAAGCACTTAAACTTTCCATGCTTGACAAAACGTGCTTGTGTTATAACACGACCACATTTTGGTGAACCAAAAAAAATAGATAAAAAGCATGTGGGATCCATGATTCAGACCTACATGCTCTGTTATTCCCTACTTTTCTTGCACTATTGGACAAGAAAACACTTTTTCATAGTGTTGACATTTTGACAATCATTGTTTGCTTAATCCACCACTTTTTTGGTTTTTCAACGTAGAAGTAAATTGGATTTTTTAGATAGAATTTGATTATTTAAACTAATAGTTTCATGTTTCATATTGTTTCAATGCTAATTTTCATGTATTTAGATTGAATTTGATGATATATGTTTGTTTTTTCATAAAGTTCACTAATCCTATTAGAGTTATATATAATTCAACATTGAATACAAAGGAACTTGCCAAAAAGATCAAAATTTTGAGGATTGGGCAACTCAAATCTCAAAATCTAAGGTATGTTATTTATGTATTCGTTTACTTCACTTTATGATTATGTTAAAGCATGAAATCTCATGTTATAGGATAGTCATGAAGGAAGTGAGAGGATTATCATTTTGACAAGTTAAATTATCATGAGAAAGTGAAAATTTATATTTATTTGAGATAACAATCTATGACAACAAGCCATATCACCATGTGAAGGAAATAATCAAGATCGTATTGGTATATATTTATGAAGGGAGTCTTATCAACATTCAAGGATAATCCTAAACTAGAGCAAGGTCATGTAAACACTTTCACTGTGGAGTAGATGTGCAATCACATGTTGCTATTATCCTGATTCAAACACTAACTTAAATAATTAGAAGGATACTAAGGGAAATCATGTTAGTCAATGAATTATCATCATGCTAAAATCAATCTAAGGATTGTCACTTGAGAATACTCACTTGGAAGAACTACCATTTCAGCCTAAAGACTAAATTATACCACAATAGCTATCATGCAACCCTAGGAATAGTTATGACCTCTCACCCATGGGTTGGATAGAAACTGATACACAAGGTGGAAATCAAGACTAAATGATAAGTCAATTAATCTCAAATCCATGCAAAAAGGTATCTATGATACTATATAAACATAGCTAGGTGATCTTGAAAGGATATTCATATGGTAGGGAAGATTGTCGTCAACTAAAAGATAACCATACATGTCATTGGCATAGTTATTAGGACAATTAAAATAACAATGAGGTTGTCTTGAATAGATAGTGACTTGTCAAGGAGTTATTAGATAGTTAAGGAAGATAGAGTATTGATATTGGTGGTTGCATAGTCTTTTCATGATTTAATGAAAGAGTCATGCATCATGAAGTAGCAGTCAAGATCAAAAGAAGGACACCAAATTTGGTGAAGTTGCAAAAAGAAACTAAATTTGACACTTGATTATAATTTCACAACCAATTTGACTAGGAATAAGAGAGGGATTAGAGAAGGGATTTGTCCTAAATAGGAATGAATATGTTTCATATTTAATCTAACTTGTCATGTTTTCAGATCTTTGATTGATCTTGATTAAAATCTTTGTGTTTCACTTTTTGTTTATGATAAAAGAAGGAATACTACATGATTTGAAGATCCTTATAGAACAGTTTATGCTTGTCAATTAAAGTTGTTACCTTGAAAATTACATTCCCAATTCACCTAGGTGAAGGAGACAAACGTGTTTGAGAAGATATGTTAAGAAAATGTGAAATTAACCTAGAGATTGTGCCTACAACCATTTGTAAATGTTGACCATATCTTGGCCATTGATGTAATGCTAAAAACTTAGTATGGAGAAGTTGATTTCTATATAGAGAGAGATAAAAGACATTGTAAGTGTTGGAAGAGTTCCTGTGCATTGCTATGATACATTCTTAAATATCATCTAAACGATGAATGTTAGTTACTCCATGAAGTACAAGAATGGTATGATATATGTCATCTTGCCTTGTAATTCGAATGTTATCCTAGCTTAATCTTGATTTGTAAAAGATTGCTAGTATGACATGTGTGCTATCTTTATGTTTTAGGTTCGACCACCCTAGGAAACTATAAATTTTCAAATTTATAATCATTTATTCACTTTAATTATATGATTATATTTTGAGATTTGTGTGGGTATGTGCAGGATCATGATGGGCCAAACCATACCTCTAAGTGGCAATGAAAATACTAAAAATTAGACTTAATCAAGGTCATGTGAAAATTTGAATGGATTATCTACACAATTTGAAAAAGATGTAAGAACAAAATTTGTAGAGAATTGAATCTAGTTTATGGGCTACTATTTTTTTTTTTAAATTACTTAGTGAAAAATGAATATTTCAATGAACAACTATTAAATTTTTTAGAAAAAATAAAAAGTGGGTGTCATTCCAACCAACCTAACTGTGAGCAAAAAAAAAAAAATTGAATCTTTTAAAATAAGTAGAGAACTCATGCCCGAATGTGATGCATATTTTTTTGAAATTTTTTTCCAATAAAATAATTAGTTATGATTTTTTTACTGTGACTTTTTTTAAAGACTAAAAAGTAATTTTCCAGCCAACCTAACTCGATAAAAAAATTGGAATTAATTTTTTTTAACCTATAGCCAGAGAAGCATAGAGTGTGATGCAGCTTTCAAATCTCAAAAAGGTGAAATGGTTTGAAAGTTATGGATGTTTTTCAATTAGTGTGTCCATTAGGATTTCATACACACACTATATAGAAAATTAGTAATAATTATTTAATAAAATGATAACCAAGCAAATCTTATATTTTTAGAAATTTGACAATTTCTTCAATAAACCCTTTTTGTTTTATCAATTTTGCATTAAAAAAATTCATCAGCACGAAGGATGAAGTTCGAAGAAGAGAGTGAAACTTGCAAAAACGTCAGAATTCAGGAAAAGTCAACTATGAAAATAGATATTTGTTTTTCTTTGGTAAATGGAAAATAGATATACGTTTTGCTTTGGTAAATGAAAAATGGATATCCATTTGGGCAGCTAGAAACGGATATCCATTTCTAGGAAACTGATATTTGTTTCTGGCTGCCCAAAACCTTGTGGTATGTGTGTTTAAGCTTCTTTCCTCATGGTCCTTGTAGTGTATTTATGTGTATACTTCATGATTAATGTGTATTCAAGTGTATACTTCGTGACTTATGTGTATTCATATGTATACTTCATGACTTACATATATTTATGTGTATGCTTTGTGACTTACGAGTATCCATGTGCATACTTCATGTATATTACATGTATTTACGTGTATGGTTCATGCCTTACGTACATTCATGTATGCTTCATGTCTTACGTGTATTGAACTCTATCATGCTACTTACCTCCTCGCTATCATGAATCCCATGCACTCCTTATCTCTCTCTTTCCATGATAAGTTATTTGACATAGTGATGATAGACTTAGATCTTCAAGCCATCCACATTCCACTATGTCATTATTACATTTACTATTAGCTTATATCTATACTTAACTTATGCTATCTAGACTTTCCATGATTAGGTTCATGTATTTTTGTTTCTCCCTTCTACCTTCCCAATATATGACCTCACTAGTTATTCATAGAGGCACATAGGTGGATCACCCTTCTTCTAGCTCATCAATTTTGGAGTTCTCAAATAAATCAATCTTTTATTTGCATGCACAATAAAATTATGTCTCTACTCATTGGGTCTAGCCTTTGCTGATGAACACATCCTCCTAGTTTCATGGGGTTAGGCTATGGGGTGACATCCCTTCCAGAAAAGATAGAAAAATAAATGAAAAGAAAAAGAAAAGCCACATGTGCTAATCAAAGCAATTCAAATCCATATCTCAAAAATTAAAGCAAGTCAAAGCATACCAAGTCAAAGAAAAATACTCCACTTGATCAAGTAGTACCACTTCTCTAATTCTTTTTATATTGAATCAACTTATAGGCTATCCTTCAATTTAAGTCTAGGATTGAAATCTTGAGTTGCAAATGTTTTCTTTTCCCTTTCTTATGGTCTACATGACCTAAAATTGGATCCCTACTTTATCATATCACTTCACTTCCTTCATCCACAATCCCCTTATACACTTTCCTTTCCTTATTCTCCTAAAACCCAAGATTACACATTAACTCTAGTCCATTGAATGATTCATGCAAAGCTCTATGCTACTCCCTTGTCTTTTCATATTATCTCCTATATCCTACATTTCACATACTTACACTATACACTTCTCCTATACACTTCCACTTTTCCATATGTACATGGTGTACTTTTATTTTATAGTTGAGAGAAATTTTCTTACCATCTTTGTGTATAAGATTAGGATGGAATTACGAAATTCACTTGAATACATTGTGACTCCTTGTGCCTCTATACCTTATTTTCCTACAGCCTATTCTCCATATTATCCTTCTACATCATTTCACTTATCACTTATAATCACGTTATCTCTTGTTACTTTCTGATCTTTGATCTTTTATCAACTTTATTTGAAACTTCACCTTCTTCTCTTTTATCCCATTTACTACTCTATCATCACACAGACCATTACACTTTTCGGGGCATAGTCTTACTTGTTCATATCCTATTTTTATATTAGTTTATTTTCGTTATCTTTTTCACTCTATCATCTCTTTGGGACATTTCCTCTTTTTCCCCTTGGGGACTCTATATTGACATTACAACCATCTTATTAATCTACACCTACTTGCTCCCTTCTCCTTGATTGTTTTCCTCTACCATCCACACTTCCTATTGTAATAGGGGGAAATTAATTTTATTTATTTCAACCTTCAAATTTCTTGTAGATAGAGACCTTAAAATTAATCTAACATAGTGATTTAAATGTAACTAAATATATTTCACCTAATCAAAACTATGCTCATTCCTTAGACAAAGTACTATGGTTTTTTGCTTTTCAACTAAGAGAAAATAGAAAAAAACAAAGAATATAGTAATAAAATCTATAAAGTGGATATAGAAATAGAAACCTAGAGTAAGACATTGGAATCTAGAGAAGGTCTTAGAAAGTATATGCATTTAGAAATTGTAGTGCACTTCATAGATGCAACAAAAGTAGACTCACATCCAAATGTTTTGTAGTCCTTTGTACCAAAAATCATAAAACTTACATAGGAAATGAAGGACCTCAGTGGCAAGGACACAATGCAAGTACCTAGTAATATAAAATAATAACTAGAATATAGGAATTTAATGAAAGTGTATACTTCATGACTTGTAGTGTATTCATGTGTATACTTCGTGATTGACGTGTATTCAAGTGTATACTTCATGACCTATGTGTATTCATGTGTATACTTTGTGACTTATGTATATTTATGTGCATGCTTCATGACTTACGTGTATTTGGATGTGCATACTCCATGTATATTACATGTATGCTTCATGCCTTACGTACATTCATGTATATGTTTCATGTATTGCATGTATTCAAGTGTATACCTCATGACTTGTAGTGTATTCATGTGTATACTTCATGATCGATGTGTATTCAAGTGTATACTTCATGATAAGTACATGTATTCATGTGTGTATACTTCACGACTTATGTATATTCATGTGTAAGCTTCGTGACTTATGTGTATCCATTTGCATACTTCGTGTATATTACATGTATTTGTACATGTATGCTTCATGCCTCATATCTTATGTGTATTTATGCATATACTTCATGTATTACATGTATGCATGCTTCATGTATTACATGTATTTATGTGAATACTTTGTGTATTATGTGTATGCTTCATGTTTCTTATATTACATGTACTTATGCATATACTTGGTGTATTACATGTATGCTTCATGCTCCATGTATTATGTGTATTTACACATATACTTCGTGTATTACGCATATGCTTCATGTTCTGTGTATTACATGTATCTATGAGTATGCTTCATACTTTGTGTATCATGTGTACTTATATGCTTCATGCCTCACATGTATTTATGTGTATACTTTGTAGATAAACATATGTTTCATGCTTTGAGAGGAAAACAAAACGGATATCCATTTTGTAGAAGGGATATCCATTGCCAGATATCCGTTGCCCAAAGAATTGGGCTTTAGATAATGGATATTCATTTTTAGAAATGGATATCCATTATGTAAAAGACAAAAAAAGACAAAAGGAATGTTGTTGGGCTCGACAACTGTGCCCACAGACCCTCTGCTATCGAAAAACCCATGATTTTTGCCAGTTACAGCAAAAAAACACTTTTATGCACTTTTGGACACACAATTTGCTTGTTACAATCATAAGGGTGATATTTTTGTCCCTAATGAGGAGCAATAGTTGTCGTAAAGCAAAAAGGAGGAGGAAAGTTACATTGGAGGAAATTGAAACAATTAGGGAAAAGGATAGAGCAAGGAAGAGGATTGGAAGACCGGGTTTGGTGGATGCTCATCAAGGTGAATCTTCTTCTTTACCATCTAATGACATGCAAATTGAAGGTGTTAATGTTGATTATAATGAAATGTTAGATAAGAATGAAATTGACCATGATATTGCAAATGAAAATGTTATGAAACACCTATTGATAAGAGCAATACCATGGACAAAGAAGAAGAAGAAAAATAAAGACGTTTGCTTGAATAAGGTGGATATGAACTTCATGATGTTGAATTTGCACTCCATAACGTATTTGTTGATAAAATTGATGAGGTTGATAACATGGATGAAACAATGAAAATTGATGTATCTCCAAATTACATAAGAAGAGAGGACGTTTGTCAAGAAGAGAATAAACATGATGAAATTGGAAACATCCAAGAACCCCAAAATGGTTACTTGAAATTGATGAGAACATAATGGAAAAACTTGAAGGCAAGAGGTCGTCATGAACAGTTCGGTTGTGGGCTTCAAAACTCTTCAATGAATACTTTGAGAATAAAACATTAACCAAACAATGCCAATTTTTTGTGCAATTACTAAAGATGTACAAAATGAGACCTTTACTAAAGAAA
The DNA here is from genome assembly GCA_027924645.1 of Cunninghamia lanceolata. NCBI lineage: Eukaryota > Viridiplantae > Streptophyta > Pinopsida > Cupressales > Cupressaceae > Cunninghamia > Cunninghamia lanceolata. Next base: position 58,596 of record BSBN01001246.1, read on the forward strand.
TTAAAGATTTGGTTAAACAAAGTGTCCGATTGTAATAAAATTATTGTTAGAAGCTTTTTCAATGCACTCAATTCTATTGGAAAGACTAGCAAGGAGAAAGATAAAAGTGTTGCTCATAGAGTAATAACAACCTCAATAGTAAGCAAACAATTAAGAAAGGCTCAATTAATGAGGCAAACTTGTGTTGACATAATATTGAATCGTGAAACATTGTCAAAAGCACTAGCATTAAGATCAAGACTAGATAGTCCTCTTGGAAATGATACTTGGGCTTTCAGTGATAGGATTCCACGAGTTGATAAGAAGCTAATCAATAGACAAAGGATGAAATTAAACAATTTTGGCACACTAACTCCAGGGTCTCACCGAATGCAAAAGATGTTTTAAAGTTAAGAATTGGTGATAAAGATTGCACACCACATCCTAAACATTACTTGGAATGTAGCCAAACAACATTATAGTATAAACAATATCGTGAAACACACCCAAGTATGACAATCTCACAAAGAGCATTTGAGTCTCTTAAGCCATTTTATTGTGTTCCTCTTAAAATTCGTAATACATGTTGCAAATATCATGTAGAGTTTTCTATGTATCATGAATTATTATGTAATATTCCTTCTACTTTGCACACTAATGAAATGTTATAGGAGTGTGGTGCAATTCAACTACCAAAGTCATCTAGAGACTTATTGGATTTATTTCTATGTATTAGAGATGATGGTTGCATTTTTTACAAGAATATTGTTTAAATGAAAAGTGTTTACAATGTGGTGGGTTATCAAAGTTTGTATCATGTTTTCATGAGGACAATGACCATGATTTTAGAAAGAGAATGGTTGAGAAAAAGAGATATGAGACAGTGAAATACAATTTGAAAAGTGGAGGTGAAGGTTCTAGATGTGAGTTGATTGTAAGAGGTAAGTGTTGCTGATTTTATTGATGATTTTAAGAAAAATCTTTTCTACAAGTATGCCAAACACAACCACAGGTCTCGATGGTTAGATAATAGTTCAGGATGTGTAAAGACTTTTTCTTGATCGAAACTATTGTCTCTGTAGTTGATTTTGCAGAAAGCTACACGTTACAAGCCCAAAATGAAGTGCAATCCCAGTACTACAATTCTATTCATATTGCTATTTTTATTCACATCACATACAAACATGCCCCCAAGAGTATAGAAGAGAATAGGAAGATTGTCAAAGAATACCATTTTTACATGAGTGATGATGGATCTGATTCATCAAAGTATGTACAATATTGTTTTCAACAATTTTATGGGTTCTTGCAAGAAAAAGATATTAAAATGGATCAACATCTCATTTGGTCAGATAATTGCACCGGTCAATTCAAGAATGCTCGTATGTTCTATTGGTTGAGCAGAATGCATGTAGATAAGGGTATACCTTATATTTAGAATTTTTTTGTGTCGCGTCTCATTTTTATGGACAATATGATTATTCTCGTAATGATTATTGACTTTAAGTAATTTTGCATACGTGGAAGTAATTATTATGATTTATATTGATGAAAATTGGAAATCGTTTTAAACGTTAAGGAATATTGATGTAAATGCAATGATTTGCTTTGGCTATGTTTTGGTGACACTAACCTATTGACATCGAGTTGAGTGCAAATGGATGCAGGTACTTGTCGAAGACGAGAGCATGGTTGAGATAGAGATGTTCTAGCCACTTGGCAAGAACTGATGGATGGATTACCCTGATGCAATCACACACATCACATAGTTGCATATGCATTATTGAATGGTTTTTACTGCATTAATGCGTGATTATTAATCATTTTCGAATGCATGATGTGATTACTTAAATTTAACGTCTTTTCAAATTATGTTTGAATGGTGTGATTATAATAAGGAAATATATATGATTGTATTTTAAATTAAATAATAAAATATTGTTTATAGATGTTTGGAAGATAATATGTTCCTTAAAACTAAATAGATATATTTATTAAATTATATATAATTATGCAATATTGTATTGCATTTCTCTTCTTGATTATTTAATTAGTTTTGTTTTAATAACAATAGTTAAATAATATTAAAAATAACAATATTATATTTAGAAAAAGAATGAAAGAATTAAAAATATATACTTCCTATCATTCATGTGACAATAATCTGCAAAAGATAATATTTTACTGTTTTAAATAGTATTTATCTCCAATTTTATTGGTCGAATGTTCAAGCAAAATGAGAATTTAAACTTCAGTTTTAAACCTAATTCTTCATCGTTGAAAATAAGAGGGGGAGAATTTTATTAAAAAAGGGGAATCGCTCAGCAGAAGAAAAACCACAAACTCTTGACAGAAAGGAAGAACATTGCAGTGACAGGAGCTATATTGGTAGCTGCGACAGGAAAGTAAAGGCTGCGACAAGAGAGAAAGAGAAGGCAGCCGCTTCTTCTACAAAATTCTTCATCAAGCGACTGTTATTACTAGGTTTTGTTCTTTATTTTGTTGCATTTAAATGGCATGGCTATGACTGTAAAGAGGACAGTTTTATCTGTTTGTTGGGAGGGCAACTGTATTGTTTTGGTCGATCCTTGTTTTGGCTAGTTGTCCCTCTATTCTGGCAATTGATTTATTTTTCTTAGTCGTTCTCCTCTTATCTCTGCCTGGGCAACTTACTATTCCTTCTTGCCATCATTCTACCTTCAAATCGACCTACTCACTTGGTTGTTATATCCTTTCCTGGCCACTTATTCTTTGGCTAGCCGTCGCTTCATTTTAAGGCCGTTTGAACTACTTCTTGGTCGATCTTGCATAGATCAACCCTTTGACCTTGCCTAGCCACTTGAATCTTTCCTAGTCGTTGATCCTTTGCTAGTTGTTTTTCTTGGTTTTGCTGTAGTGCTACTTTTTAGGTGATCTGTGTTAAATGACCAAATGATTCTTACCTGTTGTCGCCTACTCTTTGTGTGACTGATCGATTTGATTTAAAATGTCAATCGCCTTCAGTTTTTAGTTGGTTGGAAACTTTTATTAGAATTCTTCATATCGTTGTCAGGTTTCCTCTGGCAATAATTTATGACTGTATTTTTTTCTTCTTTTATGCTGGCTGAAGCGATTCTATAATAAGAATTGACCTTACTATAAGTGAAATGCATACTCTTAAAAATTAGAAAAGAAATCTAGTATTATCTCCATAGGCACTCCCTAGTTACTGCTGTATAGAACACTATTTTCGAACCATTATCTTGGATGACAGCAGACTATTACAAACTCTATGTATTATTTGTTTTACCATTCTATCTCAGCTCCTGTCACTGAAATGACAGGAGGGTTATTGAATAGCATATACAAACTTATTGATTAAAACTGAGTAGATCCTGCCACAAGCAATTGATAGTAAGATTAAATAGAGACTGTAGACTTCTATATTATTTTTCCTATGAATGATGATGATGAAAACATATTACATGTATATTCATAACCAAAAATTGATTAAACTATGATCTATGTTCATCTTTTATTTCTGCAACAGCTCCTGTCACAGTTGCGACAGGAGGACTGTTTTTATTGATTTTATTATTTTATTATACTTCCTGTCACAGAAATAATAATAAGATAGATTACTATCTTAGAATGACTATTATTGAAGACATTGTGACTAAAATACAAGATTAGAAACTATATCAAATTGATAAACTTATGATTTCGATTGTATGACCAAAAGATGGTTCATTGCTTGAAAGTGTATTTTTCCTTAATTGATGTTTTGAGAAAGGGATTGGATTGATTTATTGGAAATCTTGAATTTGTGATTCCTTACTTTATTTTCTTACTTCTTGGGGAAAGAAGTATTTTTATATAGGAATGTATTGGGTTACTTTTGGGACTAGGATGCTGAATGTGGATATTTAGAGATGGCTTTTCCTCTTTTTCAAGAATTGACCAAGTTACTTAAGTGATTAGATCTAATAGGAATGACATTGAAATAGATGTTTATTGTCTAGCAAACTTATTTATTGATATCTCTGCCACATCCTATTGTAAGACAATTTGCTTTTCATTACTTAGAATTGCACATTCAGACATCAGGGTTGCATCGGGTGTTCCCTCCTGCAGGTGTTACTAGGTAGCTAGACATTTCGTGCAGGGCTGGGTTTCCTTTATTTCAGGAAGGGATCCAGGGAAGTGTAAATACTTTGTGGTTGGGTGAAAAAAGCACCTGAGCCATGTTCCTGTCTCTCGGCTTATAGGTGGTGGACCACTTGGTTAGTGCAGCTGGAGAGTGTATTGATTTATTTATTATTGATGTACTTGTTTATTGTACCTACATTGGATGTATTATGGCATGTTTGCCAAAGGATTTATGTATATTATTTTATAGTGCTTGTTACCTGGATTAAGCACGTGAATATGTAAGATTTAATGACATTGAGATTCATATTTATAAGACTATCTTTTATTTGAGATATTGTGACTAAGCAGATTAATTACATCTTGTATCTTTGAAAGTTGTATCTAAGTGGATTATTTACATCTTTTTGATTTTGGTTATTGAAATGTTGTATTAAGCGGATTATTTACTTCATTTACTTTTGAGTTGGTTTAAATGCTTTTACAAGACTTGTGAGGCTTTACATTTTGAATCAATGAATCGTCAAAGATGCATTCATTTCGAAGCTGAGATGCAAGTGCATGGACTATTTGGACACGAGAATTAGCTTATTTTTGTCAGAGTTGTATTAAATGTGATTGGGATAATTGTGAGTCAAGTGAGTGGGTAGATGCATGGATTTCATGATATTTAACCCCTTTATCTCAAGGTCAATCATCTTTAGTCAATGACATGGAGAGCTCATTTGACTATGAACGTCTTTCAGACCTTGTACAGCCAGGTCATGTTTATGCAGTTGTTGCACGACATGAAAATGAAGAGAGATCATACTATTGGTTGACACAATGTGTATAGGAAAAATAAAATCTAACATAACCTACGACAAATGATGATGGGTTCACATATCCTACAGGATCAGTTGTTATTGTTGGGACTTGGTTGTGAACATATATGATTAGAAAGAATGGCATCCCTGCCTTTGAAGACTTTGAGAAGCATAAAACCATATTGATGTATTCACATCTAGTTGTAGCAATAAATTTGTTAAGTTACTAAGGCATCATGCAAAACCAAAAATAAAACAACTATGGACAATTAGTAATGCTGATCATGAAGAAATATTGGATACTCTGAAGGTAAGAGATGACCCCTCAAGTACGCTTGACTAGTATTTAAACTTCCAGATGGATAGGTATGACAATTTTTATCTTAACTTGTTCTTGTTTTTTCTATTTTTTAGATTTATTTTATTAAGAATCTTGTTTCTTTAACTATAATGCATGCTTTTGACTATACAAGACTATGAATTAGGTTATTTTGCATGGCATTGTAGATTTTTTTGCATGACATCATAGGTTATTTTGACTATACCCAAGGTGCAATTTTTAGTGTTAATTTGTATTTCTTAATATTTTGCTTTCTAGCTTTTTCTACATACTAATTTCTAAATTCATTTTGTACATATCCTGCAATCAAGGCATTCCATGAGATGACATGTATTTGATGTGTTCTTCCAGACAATTCATGTACCTTGTCTATGCTTCCAAATTTTGCATACATGTGTCACAGGGTAATTGCAACTACAACATCTGATAAAATTCTCATATCCTTCATGCTTTGATGGATGTCCATACCCTATTCCAAAGATCCCATTTTGGCATATGCAGGGAGGATGCTAGAAAAGTTGTGGAATTTTGCTTTACACCTGCTAATTGCATTAAAAAATGGACACTTAGGAAGGCTGCACTTATGACAATACTCATGATAGTCTTGATTACCTCTTGGATGGTCTTCACACTTCCTACTTGACAACACCTAGCTTCTCCTTTCCATGGTCATCCTTCATAATATAATGGCAATCATCTATTTTATGATTGTCCTAAGGCATAACAATGCTCCATAATCAGTAACAATTGTTTTTATTTCAAAGCCTCCTTGAAACCTTATGTTTCCTTCTTCTAGATGGTGGTTCACTTCATTTCTAGGTCATTCTCTTGATGAACCTTGGAGGTGACATAATTGATAGTAATCCTTTTGGTACATGGACAACCTAACCCTCTGCCTCCATTTTGGGTTCTTGTCCATGCAACAATACTTCATACATATGACAAGTTTTAGGTTATGAATCCCCATTTTAAATGATGCTAATTACCTCTACATTGCCACTAGGTGTTAGGGTAGATATCTTATCTCAAGACACAACATCATACTCTCCAATCTAAACTACTCCCATATGGTATTTTGACTACTTTGAGGTTGCAAATAGCCTCTAGGGTATTCCATCATGCATTCATTGAGAAAAACCTCTTCATTGTTCTGATGATAACCTTGTGAAACACTCATGGAAATCTCATATGGTATATTTCATACGATATATGGCAATCTCTAATTTCCTTGGGTTTTGGATAAATGGCTTCAATGACACCTTGACCATATTCAAGAAAGTAGGTATGATAATCAACATGGTACAGTTCCTTATCCTTATGACAAATGAAATCAAATTACACACTTGTCTATGTTTCCACACTTTGCTTTACACCTACCAATTGCATTTGCTTGAAATTTTGTAAATAAATAAATCCATTTTATGCATATCTTGCAATCATAGTATAACAGTCCTATATAATAGTTCTAGTATATAAGTCCTATAACAATCCTGTAACAGTCCTATAACTAACCATTAATTTACAACAAGAGTTACACATGTGATTGAAGTATGTACAACCTTCATCCACTAAACTTGCATGGCTACATGCAAATAGAACACAAGAAAAGATTACAATGTTGGGATATGTTCCAAAGTGCTTGATTAATTCAAATATTTTGAGAGCATCCTTGCAAAATACATTTTGTGCATATCCTACAATCATGTCATTAGATGAGACCACATTTCTTTGAGGCATCATGTCAAGTAGCTCACTACCCTTGTCTATGCTTCCACATTTTTCATACATTTCTCCTAGGGTAGTTGCAACTGCAACATCTGATAAAAATACCATATTCTTTATGCTTTTATGGATGTCCATACACTATTCCAAATATCACATTTTAGCATAAGATGAGATGATGTTGGAAAAAGGTTGTGGAATTTGGCTTTACACCCACCAATTGTTTTTTCTTGAAAGTTTGTATAGCCTTATCAAGAAATCAATTTTTGGCATATCTTGCAATCATTGCATTCCATGAGATGACATCTATTTAAGGTGTTCTGTCAAACAGTTCACGTGCCTTGTCTATCCTTCCACACTTTGCATACATGTCTACTAGGGTAGTTGCAAGTACATAGTCTAACAAAATCCCGCTTTATGTTTTGATGGATGTCCATGTACCCTGTTCCAAAGATCCCATCTTGGAACAAGAATAGAGGACTAGTATAACAACAACTATGTTCATATGGACTAGTATAACAGTCCTATTCACCACCATGACAAATCTATTTTGTGCATATCTTACAATCATTCATGACTACCATCTTCTAAGGGGACATTGTCAACATTCACAATTTAAAGTACAAGTAGACAATCCATGCAAAGGAGAAGGAGGGTATCTACAAGATGATACAAAGGAAGTTATAAATGCAGGTGTTTTAAGTTTTTTTTGCTTGACAAATTTTAATATACAAATGTAAGTGTTTTGGAGAATAGAGCAATTGTACATTCAAGGGACTGAGATTCTAGTTAAGGCATTTAGCTTTCATTTTGGAGACATTCGATATAATTCCTAAGGTGATATATAAGACATCTTTCATCAAACTTCTTTAAAAAAATATTAAGTTAGTTGTACTTGATGGTGTTTACTTTGCCTAACAAATTTTTAACTTTTAAATGCAGGTGTTTTCGACTATAAAGCTATTGTATCCAAGGGATTGAGATCAGTGGTTAAAGCATTTAGCTTCCATCATGGAGACATTTTTCATGTATTTCATATTTGTATAATTTTATATTTTGTATATCTTATGAGGAGATTATGACCATAATATTATAATAATGTTTCCATCTTACATATCCTCCTAGAGTTTCTTCACATTTGGTGCTAATAATTGATAACCATTTCATGTGATTTTAGTAGTACACTCTTAAATGTGTGTTTTTTCATTATGTTTAATGCTAAATTTGATGGTTATATATGTAGTGATTTGATGTAATTAATATTTTAACGATAAACTAGTATATCTCTTAAAATCAATCCCCAAAACCTCTTAAAAACAGTCCCAAAAACCTCTTAAAAATAGTCCCAAAAACCTTTTAAAAACAATCCCAAAACCTCTTAAAAAGAGTCCCAAAAACCTCTTAAAAATAGTCCCAAAACCTCTTAAAATCACATGTCTCCCCATATGAAAACTAGGGTCTTTGCTGATATATTGTTCCCTAAGAGCAAAGTCACTTAAGATCCTAAGAGCAAAAACCTTGCCATGTGCCATATTTTTTGTTCTGCTCATCGTGGCACCGAATAGACTAGGCTAATGTGTTGGGGTGGGTAGGTAAATACTAGGGGAGGTCTCATTTCATGCGCCAAGTGTCCCAGTCGTTCCAGGGAGCAGGCTATCGGCAAAGTGCCTTAAAATCCCTAAGACCAAAAAACTACCAAACTTTGATGGAGCAGTTCTCAGAATTCGTGGCAGCTGAGAAGGTTCCATTTGGATCTACAAGTGCACATGTGTCCATCCATAATAACCTCTCTTAATTTTGGTCAACTCTAGTCCATTTGACTGTGTCAAAATTAAATGCATTCTTGCAAAATGCTTAAGTTTCATGCAGTGGAAAGGTGCTAGGAGTGACATTTTGCATTCCATAGCTCGTGGGGTCAAATGGACTACGCCAACGTGTCAGGGTGGGTGAGTAAATGCCAAGCGAGGTCTCTTTCATGCGCCAAGCATCCCAGTCGTTCCAGGAAGCAAGCTACCGGTAAAGTCCCTTAAGATCCCTAAGACCAAAATACTGCCAAACGTTGATGGAGTAGTTCTCAGAATTTGTGGTAGCTAAGAAGGTTTTGTTTGAACCTACAGGTGCACATGGGGTCCATCCATAATAAACTCTCTCAATTTTGGTCAAGTCTAGTACGTTTGACCGTGTCGAAGTCAAATGCATTCTTGCAAAATGCTTTAGTTTCATGTAGTGGAAAGGTGCTAGGAGTGACATTTTGCATTCCATAGCTCGTGGGTCCAAACGGACTGTGCCAACACATTGGGGTGGGTGGGTAAATACCAAGGGAAGTCTCATTTTATGCGCCAAGTGTCCCAGTTGTTTGAGGCAGCAGGCTACTGGTAAAGTCACTTAAGATCATAAGAGCAAAAATTGCCAAACTTTGATGGAACAGTTCTTGGAATTTGCAGTAGTTGAGAATGTTTTGTTTAGACCTACAAGTGCATGTGGGGTCTGTCCACAATAACCTCTCTCAGTTTTGGTCAACTCATATCTGTTTGACCGTGCCAAAATCAAATGCATTCTTGCAAAATGCTTTAGTTTCATGTAGCACAACCTTGCTAGGTGCCATATTTTTTGTTCTACTCATCGTGGGGCCAAACAAACTGCGCCAATGCATCAGGGTGGGAGGGTAAATGCCAAGGGAGGTCTCATTTCATGCACCAAGCATCCCAATCGTTCTGGACAGCAGTCTACCGACAAAGTCCCTTTAGATCCCTAAGACCAAAAAACTACCAAAACTTTGACAAAGTAGTTCCTGAAATTCATGGTAGTTGGGAAGGTTCCATTTGGACCTATAGGTACATGTGGGGTCTATCCACAATAATCTCTCTTAGTTTTGGTCAAATCTAGTTTGTTTGACCGTGTCGAAATCAAATGCATTATTGCAAAATGCTTCAGTTTCATGCAATGAAAAGGTGCTAGGAGTGACATTTTGCATTCCATAGCTCATGGGGCTGAAAGGACTATTCCAACACATCAGGGTGGGTGGGTAAGTTCTAAGGGAGGTCTCATTTCATTCGCCAAGTGTCCTAGTCATTCAGGGCAGCAGGCTACTGACAAAGTCACTAAGATCCTAAGAGCAAAAACTGCCAAATTTTGATGGAATAGTTATTGGAATTCATGGTAGTTGAGAATGTTTCATTTAGACTTAAAGGTTCATGTGGGGTCCATCCACAATAACCTCTCTCAGTTCTGGTCAACTCAAATCTGTTTAATCGTGCTGAAATCAAATGCATTCTTGCTAAATGCTTCAGTTTCATGCAGCACAACCTTGCTAGGTGCCATATTTTTTGTTTTGCTCATCGTGGGGCTAAACTGACCATGCAAACACATTAGGGTGGGTAGGTAAATGCTAGGGGAGGTCTCATTCCATGTGCCAACTGTTTCAGTTGTTCCGAGCTGTAAGATACCGACAAAGTCAAAAGTTGCTAGGACTAAAATTTTGCATTCCACAGGTCATGGGGCTGAACCGACTATGCCAACACATCCATGTGGTCAGGTAAATTCTAGGGGAGGTCTCATTTCATTTGCCAAGTGTCTCAGTTGCTCCGGGCTGTAAGCTACCGGTAAAGTTGAAAGGTGCTAGGAGTGAGATTTTGCTTTCCACAGTTCATGGGGCCAAACTGACTATGAAAATGCATCGAGGTGGGCAATAAAATGCCAGGAAAGGTCTTATTTCATGTGCCAAGGGTCCCAGTCAAAGTTTGGCAGTTTTTGCTCTTAGGATCTTAAGTGACTTTGTTGATAGCCCGCTGCCCAGAATGATTGGGACACTTCGCGCATGAAATGAGACCTCCCCTAGAATTTATGCACCCACCTTGACATGTTGGTATAGTCCGTTCAGGTCCACAAGCTATGGAATACAAAATGTCACTCCTAGCATCTTTTCACAGCATGAAAGTAAAGCATTTTGCAAGAATGCATTTGATTTCAGCATGGCCAAACAGACTGGATTGACCAAAACTGAGAGTGGTTATTGTGGATAGACGCCACATGCACCTATAGGTCCAAACAAAACCTTCCCAGCTGCCATGAATTCTGAGAACTGCTCCGTCAAAGTTTGGCAGTTTTTTGGTCTTAGGGATCTTAAGGGACTTTGCTAATAGCTTGTTGCCCAGAACGACTGGGATGCTTGGTGCATAAAATGAGACCTCCCCAAGCATTTACCTACCTACCCTGATGCATTGGTGTAGTTCGTTCAGCCCCATGATGAGCAGAACAGAAAATATGGCACCTGGCAAGGTTGTGCTACATGAAACTGAAGCATTTTGCAAGAATGCATTTGATTTCAGCACGGTCAAATGGACTGGAGTTGACCAAAACTAAGAGAGGTTATTGTGGACAGACCCCACATGCACCTATAGGTCCAAACGGAACCTTCCCAACTACCATGAATTTTGAGAACTAATCCGTCAAAGTTTGGTAGTTTTTTGGTCTTAGGGATCTTAAGGGACTTTGCTGGTAGTCTGCTACCTGAAACGACTGGGACGCTTGGCGCATGAAACAAGACCTCCCTTAGCATTTACCTGCCCACCCTGATGCATTGGCCTAGTCTGTTTGGCCCCATGATGAGCAAAACAAAAAATATGACACCTAGCAAGGTTGTGCTACATGAAACTGAAGCATTTTGCAAGAATGCATTTGATTTCAACACGGTCAAACAGACTAGAGTTGACAAAAACTGAAAGAGGTTATTGTGGATGGACCCCACAAGAACCTGTAGGTCCAAACGGAACCTTCCCATCTACCACATATTCTAAGAACTGCTCTGTCAAAGTTTCACAGTTTTTTGGTCTTAGGAATCTTAAGGGACTTTGTTGATAACCTGCTGCCTGAAACGACTGGGACACTTGGCACATGAAACAAGACATACCTTGACATTTACCTACCCACCTTGACACATTGGCATAGTCCATTCGGTCCCACAATGAGAAGAATAAAAAATATGGCACCTGGCAAGGTTGTGCTACATGAAACTGAAGCATTTTGCAAGAATGTATTTGATTTCGGCATGGTCAAACAGACTAGAGTTGACCAAAACTAAGAGAGGTTATTGTGGATGGACCCCACATACATTTGTAGGTCTAAACAGAACCTTCCCATCTACCACAAATTCTAAGAACTGCTCCATCAAAGTTTGGCAGTTTTTTGGTCTTAGGGATCTTAAGGGACTTTGCTGGTAGGTTGCTGCCTGAAACGACTAGGACACTTGGCACACGAAACAAGACCTCCATTGGCATTTACCAACCCACCTTAATGCGTTGGCATGGTCTATTTAGCCCATGAGCTATGGAATGCAAAATTTCACTCCTAGCACCTTTCCATTGCATGAAACTGAAGCATTTTGCAAGAATGCATTTGATTTTGACACGGTCAAACGGAATGGAGTTGACAAAAAATGAGAGGTTATTGTGGAAGGACCCAACATGCACCTGTAGGTCCAAATGGAACCTTCCCAGCTTCCACGAATTCTGAGAACTACTTCGTCAAAGTTTGGCAATTTTTTAGTCTTAGGCATTTTAAGGGACTTTGCCAGTAGCCTGCTGCCTAGAATGACAGGGACACTTGGCACACAAAATGAGATCTCCCCTAGCATTTACCTTCCCACCCTGATGTGTTGGCAAATTGTGTAGACCATATAGAAGTTGAAATGAGGATTGCAAATCATGCCAAATGTACATGTCTCTCCCTATGTCTCTCTCTTCCTCTCCACCTCATTCTGCTCTTACTATAACCCATATGGAAGGTGAAATGAGGGTATACTAGACTTATAGATGATGAAATGATGATAGTAAAATCATGTTAAACATATAGAAGTTGAAATGACCTTAAGAAAATAATGTCAAACATATAGAAGGTGAAATCAAGATATGTTATACATGTAGAAGCTGAAACGAGGATAGGTTATAAATGGGTAAACACACAAACATGTCTTTTCTCATTAATAAAAAAATAACTATCTTGGATTGAATGAAAAACATCATAAGTTTTATCATTTTTAATATATATCTCGCATGTTTAACATGTAAGATGAGAAAAATTATCAATGATTATCATATCAAATCTAGTAGTTTCTATATCAAATGTAGTGTTCTAAGAAAATCTAACATGTCAAAGCTAGTGTTCTTGAATGAAAAGAACTCACATGTCAAATGTTCTAAGAAAATCCTATATCTAACTAAAACTACAATCACTAGAAATTAAGATCAACTTATGTATTGAGGTACAAAACTACACATAACATCTTTCTACCAAGAAAAACAATCATACCAAAAGAGCCCTAAAACTACCACAAAACTATTAACTGTCGTTATATAACTATGAGGAAATTTAGAAGTTGTCTTGGTCAGTTTTGAATAGTCATGCTTTGATCCATGACCATATCTTTCCCTAAACCCTAGAATATTCATGGATCTCCTTGAATCAATCTTTACATAATTAGACACTATGTAAGTTGAAAATCTATCCATGTCATTATGTTGTCAATGATTATATAATTGTCATCTCAAATAGTGTAGCCATGGAGACATGCAATAATTCTAAATTTTCTGCTCAAACCCTAATTTTATGAAGTTCTAATTTTGTATCAGACCTAAACATCCACTTATCTCATCTTAAAAAACATATTCAATACATCGCAAAAGCATCACCCATACACTTCCCAACAATATATTTGTAATCCAAGATGAATTATACAAGGAAAACCATTTCAATTTGCAACTATAATGGACTCAAAGCAAATCAAATATCTACTGCTATAAGTCTGAATATATAATGCCAATTACAAAGTAGTTAGACCTTACAAAATGATAGGAGAAAGGATCTAATGTTGCCTTTCAAAGTTAGATGTAGACATCAAAAATTGACTAGTAATTAATCCCTAAGTTCACCCTTAATCCTAACCCTTACCCTTTGTATGAGATTTAATTAATTAAATCTCCACTTTACTCCATTTCCTGTAAATAATAAATTAATTATAATTTATTATTTACTTAACCTAAACCTCTTGTTAATAATAAATTAAAATTAACTACTTTAATTTATTATTAACTTTAATCAAAAACCTAATTCTAAAAATTAAAAGAATCACATGCAAATTCGTTTACCTACCTTTTACCATTCAACTACTCGAACCATTTTTACCAAACTTTATAAAATCAACCCTTATCTTTCATTTACCTCCCTAGCAAATTTTACAATGGAGTTATGCAATACTGGGAGCAACCACATTTTCAATCATTTGGTAATATCTATCTCAATCATTAATTTTTATCTTTAATCATATTTGATGTTGCATTAAATATAGATTTTAGGGTTTTAATATAGTTTTAAATCTTTCAAGAAAATCTATATTTTATGTATACAAATTGGTGAACTCGACGTGAACAAATTCCTGCTAATCCGTCATTTGTGTAAGCATTGTGCAAGACACACAGGAGCATTATTTTCATTTGTAAGGTTTTATTTATTGATGGTTTATGTTTGTAATGCTTCTTCTTTTGAGTCTTTGTAATCGATTGATAATGGAGTTTTTTTAATTGCCTTGCATTTGTGCGCCATTCTCCTATACTTTTGCATATATAAATACAAGAGTCATTTATAACTACCAATTGCACCATTGAGTATTGATATATTCTTTCATATTACTTCTAGAATAGTTGCAGGATATTTGTCCCCATCTTTTTGATTGCAGAATATTTGCTTCATTAATCATTGATTACCTGAGTTGTTCGCCAGATGATGACATTGGTTGTTGTGGATTTATTGACCATGTTCTTTTAATAGCATATTAATCTTGCATTTGATAGTATCGACCCTGACATTTACCTTGTTTTGGGGGAATTTTGGATGTTGAGCATGGCAGATTGATTGAGTTTATATATCACAATATTGTGTATGATTCCAAACTTATGGAAGATTGGTTGAGTTTACATATCACAATCATTGTTGTTTGTTAAATGCTAGAAATCAGGGTTAACATTTTATTGTTTTGGCTTTGTAATGCACTGAGTGTCATACGCAGAGCCCCAGCCGTCAGCATTTGATTGTTGTTAGTTGTTCTTGGAGCCAGTACCATGTTACTATATTGTTTTGCAGATGCCAAGTTAATTATCCGCCGGTTATATGTGATCACTATAACGCTCAAACATTGTCTCACGCCTTAAAGAAAAAATAATGCATCTTGGAAAATTCTCTAACATTGTATGTTGTTTCTATCAACGTATTCCTTGAACAACCTATGGGTGCAAATGCTAGTAAATAATTTAGATTCGGACCGTGGTTGTTTAAATCAGAATGCCATATTGTGTTTATGTGGTTATTTAATGTTAGCTTTCTCTGCATTCAGGAACATCGCTATGTGCTAGATGCCCACTCATTTTTGTGGATTTTTAGATTTCCTACGAAATAAAACTTCTTTCTACAATGGTTGCAACCTTGAAAGGTCCAGATCTTTGCACTATTTTCAGTGATTAAACTGCAATCCTACACCTACTAATCCATTCGTGGGTTTCTTGGTAATCAATTAGGGTTCCTTTGTAAATAGTGGTTGGATATAATATTTGATATCTTGTTAGTGTTAATACAAACTTTGTGTTGTCAGCTGTAATATTTGTTTTGACCTAGGCGATGACTATTTTAACATTGATCATTATTACCTTAACCATCACATTTCTGGCATAAGACTTGGGACTATGGGTTTTAAACTGCCCATCAAAAACTACTTTATGTGATCACAAATTTAGTCATTGGCATTCTTATTTGTGACTACGGTCATATGGTTGATTGTCAACTTAGAAATCATGACATGCAAGTAAATAACATTTCTTAACTGCAAGATTGTACAAACTATGGTATGTGACCATCATTTCCATGCCATAACGGTTACTGCAAACCATAGCAAACTATCAAATATTCAGCTTAACTTCTTGCATGTGACCTTAATCTGCCCAAATTGTCAAACACGAAGCTAGCACATTGCCCAGAGTGCCTATTTCTAGTCCTTGGAGGCTATTTTGTGCAAACGAGCATAACTTTTTCAATTGTTATCAGATTTTCATGATTTTATAGGCGTCGAAAAGCAACTCAGAGAAATACATTGTGGTGCAGGCCATTTGTCCAAAAACATTGCAAATTATTTGGTATAACCATTTGAAATTTAGACTTTCATTTTACAAATATCAAACATTTTCTTTGTGTGTTAACGTTATTTTGTGTGGTTTTTGCAGGATTCGTTTGTTTTACTTGCAGCTTTATGCCTATCAAAGACTATTTTGCAAACTACTAATCACTTTGTTGCAGGTTTGATTATTTGAGAATCTAATCCTGAAATATTTTGTCTTCTTTTTATAGATTAGATCACATTTGGATTTGTTGGTCTAAAAATAAATTCAAGTGTTTGTCTCATCATAAGCAAGGGTTAAAATTAACAAGTGCTTGCCATGTCTTGTGGTTTGCATTTTTGTCATTGAATGCGTATGCTCTTCTCTTATGCCATTCGACAATCTTGAGAATCAAAATTATTCCTTTGACATTTTGTATAACCACCCACACATTTGGATTTGGAATTAAAATGAACCCCATGCGAGTGTAAGTTGCATGTGTATGCTCTCTCCTTGAGTCTTAGTACGATCCTGGAGATCAAAAACATGTACTTGTCTTGCTTTTGTGTTACCCTTTAGAGTGGGCCTGCTCTTGAGACACATTCGCAAGGAGAACTCATTTGTGACCCCAAGCGATACTTTCATCTGGTCCTCTATACTGTTGGCAAGAGACACTGTGTGGCTTCATGAGTGTTGTCATTGATGGCAACAAAGTCTATCCCACACATCCGCAATACATAGTATGCCTATACCAGAAGTTAGATTGAAGATTGTTTTGGTTTGGTGAGCAAGAACAGAGTATGCAACAAGGTCTGACAATCAGGTCCAGATCTCTCAGATGGTGTAACTCAGCAAGCTGCGGACTTGGATAAGTCAAGAGGAGTATCATGACTACTATATTCCAGAGATTTAGCCTCCGGTGATAAAGCATGAAAAATATATGAGCATTTGAGTGTTGGGTTGCAGACAGGCAGAGCAGACAAAGAAAGCACTGACCGACAGAGCATCAGACTTCAATCCAGATGAGTAAAAGGTGTTGATCAAGCTATTTGGGGGATTATACATTGTTGGCTAACATGATTAATGACTTCTATGCCTATGCTTTTGATACGCATCACATATCAAGCATGGATTCAACTGACAGATCAGTAATTTGTAAATATCTTGAGTGTTCCTGTTGCCGACTAGAAAGTTGATGAAATCCTTGATGCAGATATATATACTAGATAGATTCCAGTGTGTAGGTGTGTGGAATATACAAGTGATGAAATGAAGTGTGAAGAAAAGCAGGGACAAGTGTGAAAGCAGCAAATCAAGTCTGGTATGTGACAGAGCAACAGTATCAAAACAGAGGAAGAATGAAGTGCATCAAATCAGTGTATTGTGCCTAATCGAAACTGAACTCTTACATTTGTAGATGCCTCTCATCAGTTCAAACACCTGATTACCTTCAGTAAGTTCTGTAGACAGTGAGTCTCTTGTAGGCAGTGTGCCTCTTGTGAGCAGTGTGGACAGGCAATGAGCCCTAATTGGCAAGTGCCATTTTGTACTTCTTATTCTTTTAATAGAGAATACAATCTTGGGTTCGTCACCCTGTGGTTTTTCCCTTAACAGGGTTTTCCACATAAAAATCCTTGTGTTATGTGTGTTGATTTTATTTATGTTCTCATGATCACATATGCTTATATGTTTTGATGTTGCACTAATTATTAAAGAAGAAAAGAAAGTTAAGAAATTTGAGATAACTGATTCGCCCCCCCCCCTCTCAGTTATCTGCCTTGTTTCCAACAATTGGTATCAGAGCTAAGTTCCTCTAAACAGAGCCTAATAGCTTGAGGAAGATTTGGGAATCTCAATGGATATGTATGGTATGAAGGAACAACTTCAGTCTACCCTAGATGATCTTGAACAATCCCACTCTGAAGTCAATAACTTGAGAGAAAGACTCAAACAAGCTGATGATTTCATAAATGAGCTAAAAGAAAAACTGAGTATCTCTGTGAAAAAGAGAAAGGAATTACTTCAAAAATTAGCAAATCAGAGTGAAGCCAATGATACTAATGAAGATCTCGATGAGAAAAACAAGCTATGTGAGAAGCTGTCAAAAGAGGTCATTACGGTAAGGCATGAGATGGAATCAGGGGTTATGAGATTCACCCAAGAAATTGAAGAAAAAAAAAATTGAAGATAATCTAAAACAATCCCTCAAGGAGAAGACAGAGGACTGCCACAAAATTGATAGAATAATCAGGCATCTTGAATATGATCTTGAAGAAGCTAGAGATAATGAAGAACAACTTGAGAATCAGATAGACACTCTTAAACAAGATATTCAAACAACAAATGAATACAAAGAGAAATTCAAGATAAGCTCATCCCAACTTGAAGTTCTTCTTGAAAGCCAAAAGAGGGTAGATGATAAGCGTGGCTTGGGATATGAGAAAGGTGAAAGCTCTGGATCCGGTCAGAAGAACTTTGGATTAGGAAATCAAAGAAACAGGCCTAGAAGACCTCCGGAAAGGCAACCAAATGCTCAAAGATATCCATCCTTCAATAGATACTGCTTCAATTGCAACAATTTCGGTCATAAAGCAACTCAGTGCAGAAGGAGAATGAATCAGACTAATCCATCCTTCACCGAACAATGTTTCAACTGTAAAAGGTATGGTCACAAATCTCATGAATGCAAAAATATGCAAATAAACAATTCATTCAATGGTAGATGATTTGCATGCAATAGAATGGGACATATGGCTAATCAATGTAGATCAAGAGGATATCAATCAAATATGCAAAGAAATGTTGTTTGTTACAATTGCAATAGATCTAGTCATATTGCCAAATTCTGCAGAAGTAAAAATCAGGATAAAAAGGGTCCGGTGCATCATAATCAAAAATAAGATAAGGGTAAAGGCAAAGTGAATGCAGATGAAGTTCAAAGGGAGATGCAAGATTTGGGTGAAGAAGAGTACATAAAATATTGGGGATGGATCCACACCAGAATTTGGTGCTGATATTCCTTCCGAAAACTAAACAGATGAGCTTTGGCTTAGGGGGAGTCACAGAGAAAAACAAATTCCCCCAGCCAGTCAATTAGTGCCTAAATTTAGCATATGGAATGATGCAGATTAAAGGGTTCTCAGAAAACTATCTAAATAACCCTCGGTAAAAATATGAAAGATCCGCATGGAGTTTTGCATGAATTTAACCGCTCAAGTTGATCCGGTTGACAGTCGTCCGGTAAAGCAGGATTTTCACATATAGATCCGGTATGATTCAGAATTGAAATACTTTGATCTGCGGACCCATGACATGATTGAAGAAAAGAAGATACATTGTCAATCCTCACTGACAATGATTCTAAGATCAGCACAATGATTCGAGAAGATCTCTCTTAAAACAGGATAACTAGATAACTTAAGTTGTGCATTTATTACAAAAGGAAATTAGGGTTTGCGCAAGAATAAAAGGGTTCTTTCACTCTTCATTTGCACACTTGCATTCGCGAAGAAGATAAGAAGAGCTCTGCAATGGAGTTTCTACAATTCACTCAAAGATCAACTAGAGAATCAAATTCAATCAGCGATTTGTTCTGGCTCCTATTTCAAACCCTAAAAGCGTTAAAAAGGTATTTCCACTCTGAAAATATCTCTCTGAATCTTTTGCAAGATGGCTACTCCAATGGTTGTAAAGATCACTGATAGTCCGCATCCTAAATTCAAGAAACATCCCTATAAATTTCTAGAAGTTGATCCTTTAGGCGTATTTTCTAGCATTCTGCATGGGGTATTGCACGTAGAAGATGTTAGGGTCTATATCGATGCCAACATTGATGAATTTGGAGACTCTAAATTGATGGACATCTATCACAAATAGACAATAGATGAGAGTTTTGAACTCAAACCTCAATACAAGGCCCTCCAGGATAAACACTCCAGACATTGCATACACTTCCCCTATTTTGCAGAAGATGATTGGGTCTAGTATGTCCTAAGTAGGATGCATGATAATTTCATGTGGTTAATAAGGCCTTTTAAGATAAATAAAGATGCCATCAGGCCAGTAACTGGACTGCATTCTTCTGGTGGATTACCTGCACTTAAATCTGTCAAGAACCAGACAGTAACTGAAACCACTGGATCTAAGTTTGACAAAAGAGCAATGAACATAGATGACATCACAAATCCGGATGTCAAGTTTGCCTCAATGATAATTGGGTACAAGATCTATCATTATAGCAGGGAGAATTCTGTGTTTGGGACTGCAATATATGCAGCATATCAGATGTTGAGGGAAAATGCAAATTATGACCTATGTGATCTTCTCCTAAATCAACTATTAGAAAACCTGCTGAAGATCAAAAAGGATAAGAAGAATTCCTTCAAATATGGTTGTCTAATACTGTGTCTATTCTTTTATTACATGAATGAGCTACTCAGATCAAGTGGTTGGGTATGGCAAAATGACAAACCGGTTGCAATCCAGATTAGAGACTATATGTATGGACTTGGTGATGCTAAAGCTCAAAACACAGGTCTATGGGGTTACTTTAAGAACTTCCAAAGCATGATGCAAACCAGAGAGAGAATACCTCAATCCATAGTTGATAAATACAAGGATACAGTGTGCTTCATGGTTGACACTGATCAATGCCTAATGAAGGCAGTTGAGCCCAGAACAGTGTGGATAATGCTTATGGGATACGAGGTCGATTGGAAAATCTTGGAGCTACATATTCAACACATGTTGAGCAAACCTAAGGACCCTGAGGTAGAAAGGTTTGGAACCTTTCAAGAACTAAGTTTAAAAATACATGTTGAGTTAAGACAACTGGAGATAAAGAGGAAAGTAAGAAGGGAAGTAGAGGAATTGCCAAAAGATTTGGCTTATCTAAAGAGGTAGTAGATGCAAATTGAGAGAAAATGGAGAAGTCTGAGAAAGAGAAACAAGAAGCAAAGAAAGGAGATGTTCCAGTACAAGCCTCCTCCTGGACTAGATCCTCCAAGAGCTCTGTAGCTGCCACTCTTAAAAGCTCAAGGGCCACCAAATCAGAAGTCAAGACATCTAGAAAAGGAGAAAAGAGGATGAAGACCAAAGCCACAAGGTCATCTACAAGCCTCAAAGATGATGAAGAAACAGAATCCGATGAGGAAATCAAGAAAATGAAGAAGAAGAAAACATCCAGAGAATTCTCTGCCAGTAAGAATAAGGAAGAAAAGGCAAAAGAATTTGTTGAAAAGCCTACTCTTTCCATTGATGACATCATCAAGGCAATTATTGTGGATGGGAACCTGTAGCCAATAACAGAGTTCTATGATGAATACAATGATACTAACAAGAGGATTTTGGAAGAAGCTATAGTCAGGTACCTGAACATCTACAATAAAGCATTCATTGAAATTATATCCTTAATTCCTAAGAGTCTATAAAAAGTACTTGAACTGAGAAAAGAAAATGCAAAGGCAAAAGACTTAAAGATTCAGAAATAGATAGCAATTCAGCTCTATCCTTCTATCACTCCAAAACAAATGGACATGATCTTTAAGGATTGTAAGGATGAATTCTGGAGTAAAGCAAGCATGAATAAACTTATGCTTGGAGAAACTGACCAAGTAGCAAGAGAAACAAAAGACATCCTCTGGAATGCTTTCAAAAGATTCAATCTTCCTATTGTAGAGGAAACAGATGAAGAACCTTCTACCATGGATGTTGAAGGATTAAATGTAACCAACGAAGAATCTTCTGACAAAGATGTAGAAGGATCAAAAGAGACAGATGAAGAGAAGTCTAAGGACTTGGATTCCTCTATTCCAGAAGAGGAAGTTCATGAAGCAGTAAACACAGTTAACATCTCTCCTCTAGATCCCACTACAGACACTCCAGCTTCTGAAGCTGAAGGAGAAGGAAGAAAAGAGGAGAAAGTGAGTCAAGAAGAGGAGGTTAAGCGAAAAGAAGAAGAACAAGTAGAGAAGACTTATGATGACATTTCTGAGATCCCAAAAGAAAAAAAGACTCAATCACCGGCAAGAGACACTGTAAAGGCAATGAAGAATTTCTTGAACAAAGAAACGATGGAGATAGATGAACCTAAGCTATTTCAAGGGCCACTAAATTTTGACTCTCTCTCTCCAGTCCAGACAATGAAAATAGCATCTTTTGCTCAAGCCAAAGCAAAAGAAAAACTCCTAAAATCTCACATGGAAGACTGTGAGCTATTGGAGATGGCATCCGGGATGCTGGAGAAGATCATGCCATCATTTCAAAAGGATCCTTCGGCCTCTCTATATGGTAACTTGAAATCTTTGGTAAATTTTGTTAGCACTCACTTTGAATCTTTAGAGAAATCGGCAGAAGCAAAGGTCTGGAAGGAGTTTTTAGGAAAAAGATTTACTGAAGTGCAAGGACTGATTACTAATGATAGGAGGACTCTAGACATTGGAATAAAGAGCCTTGAAAATGCTCTTAAAGATGGTGGGGACATGTACAAATTTTGTCTATCTTGGCCCAAAGTGACAAAGGATATTGAAAAGAAGGTGAAAGAACAAGAAGGTAAACTATCAAGTTTATCTCACAATTTTGATCCCCTTACTACCTCTTTAATGAATCAAGAATGTCAGGCCATTGTCATCATAAATGAAATAAAAAGGCTAAACAAAGAAAAGAAGGATATAATAAATAGAATGAGTGAACTCAGAGGGATAATTATCCCTAAGTTAGAGGCAATGCTTGAGGCCCTGACAGACGCTCAGACCACAGCCCAAACCAGTGATCCGATAGATTTAAGAAGGGTAGAAGCATATGCATTTTTGTTGAGTGGTCACATCTCCATTTTGGACAGGATGAAGTAGAGCTAGACCACAGAGTTTGTACAGTTGAAGGCCACTTTTGCGGATATACTTAAGTATATGTAAGTATAACATATATATATACTTATGCATCCATGTATAGGTTAGTTTTTGCAAAATTTTGGTATGCGGTTTCCGCCCTTTGCCATTGATGTCAAAGGGGGAGTGAGGAGTAGTGAAAAATGTGGAATCCAGCTAAGGGGGAGCTCTGGTAAAAATAGTGCAAAAGACAGAGCATCAGCAAAGGGGGAGTTACTGCGACACTTAACCATTTTTCACTAAGTGTTGCCATCAATGTCAAAGGGGGAGATTGTTGGCAAGAGACATTGTGTGGTTTCATGAGTGTTGTCATTGATGGCAACAAAGTCTATCCCACACATCCGCAATACATAATATGTCTATACCGGAAGTCAGATTGAAGATTGTTTTGGTCTGGTGAACAAGAATAGAGTATGCAACAAGGTCTGACAATCAGGTCTGAATCTCTTAGATGGTGTAACTCAGCAAGCTGCGGACTTGGATAAGTCAAGAGGAGTATCATGACTACTATATTCCAGAGATTTAGCCTCCGGTGATAAAACATGAAAAAGATATGAGCATCTAAGTGTTGGGTTCTAAACAGGCAGAGCAGACAGAGAAAGAACTGACTGACAGAGCATCAGACTTCAATCCAGATGAGTAAAAGGTGTTGATCAAGCTATTTGGGGGATTATACATTGTTGGCTAACATGATTAATGACTTCTATGCCTATGCTTTTGATACACATCACAAATCAAGCATGGATTTAGCTGACAGATCGGTAATTTGTAAATATCTTGAGTGTTCCTATTGCCGACTAGAAAGTTGATGAAATCCTTGATGCAGATATATATACCAGATGGATTCTAGTGTGTAGGTGTGTGGAATATACAAGTGATGAAATGAAGTGCAAAGAAAAGCAGGGACAAGTGTGAAAGTAGCAAATCAAGTCCGATATGTGACAGAGCAACAGTATCAAAACAGAGGAAGAATGAAGTGCATCAAATCAGTGTATTGTGCCTAACCAGAACTAAACTCTTGCATTTGTAGATGCCTCTCATCAGTTCAAACACCTGATTACCTTCAGTAAGTTCTGTAGACAGTGAGTCTCTTGTAAGCAGTGTGCCTCTTGTGAGTAGTATGCTCGGGCAGTGAGCCCTAATTGGCAAGTACCATTTTGTACTTCTTATTCTTTTAACAGAGAATACAATCTTGGGTTAGTCACCCTGTGGTTTTTCCCTTAATAGGGTTTTCCACGTAAAAATCCTTGTGTTATGTGTGTTGATTTTATTTCTGTTCTCATGATCACATATGCTTATATGTTTTGATGTTGCACTAATTATTAAAGAAGAAAAGAAAGTTAAGAAATTTGAGATAACTGATTCACCCCCCCTCTCAGTTATCTGCCTTGTTTCCAACATATACAAATTAGGATAAGGTGAAAGACAAGTCCAAACTGGTATTAGTGCTTACTATACAGTGCTAGCTCAAAAGGAGGTGTACCTTTGTGTATATTAAAACTCCTAGTAGGGTTAGTTACAACCTTAAGTGGCTTTCTAGATGCTCGTAAGGTGCTGGTCCCCCGGATATTCACTACAAACCTTTGTCTAGTGGCCAAAATCCCTTTACTTGTTGGCATAGAAGGTCGAACCCTTGAAGCCGTTCCATCTTCCCGTGGTTTAAAGCAGAGATAGCAAAGTACCTTAAGATCTATGCATCTTGAGGACTTAGAACTTGGTGTGCCTAAGAAGTGAGTGCACTGTAAGGGGAAGCTCGTGCCACCAAGTTTCTGGAGCTATCCACTTAAATAGGCATGGCTGGAGAAATCCAAGTGGGAACTCAGCAAGTATTGTCCTTGCCTAGCCTAGGATTGTGCATGTCTACAAGTGTTTGCAAAACATCAAGATGTCATCAATAATAGCCAATCTGATTGCCATGTGTCATGTATGATTGATGTGTGTTCTTGAAACAAATATCAACCAAACATCACACCTAGGAATCTGCAACATCTCAACCTTGCAAAACTTCAAAAAAATCAAACAATTGCAAAACTCTCCCTCTACACCAGTCCATTGTTCCTAAACAGAGAAGTGAAAACACAATCATATCTAGTCTTTCGGGCATCATTCTTTAATTCTGATCTTCTAGGGTTTCAGTCTCGAGTCATTGCATATCCAGAACATCCCAGTCCGTCATACACACTTGCATATCCATCACTAATTCAAACAAAATTCTTAGTTTGCATCTAGGTTGCTCTCTTTGGTCTTCAATCAAAACATTTGGCTATCATATTACTTTTACCACTTGAGGTTTATCATCCTTGAGTTGGGAAACATATCAGTATCTTAGGATAGGGTAACTTGCTTGGAGTTTATCATCTACTACTTTAGCATATCCTCTCTTGATCACTTGTCCTTGTGTATATCCATCATAGCACAAGTAATCATTGCATACATAAGCATTTTTAGACTTAGAGTTACCTTGATCTATTTCAGAGTTGTCATCAACCCACTTGAAGTTTAGTCAGTGTCATCTTACTCATATTCTCATCCTTGAACCTAGTCCAATCTTCATTTGTCAAAATGGTTGTGACCATCAATAAATCTAGCCCAAATCCAAAACCATACATACTCCGAGGTGACCCAAATTTCACTCCTAGTGATGATGAGAACTTTGTAGATCCTAGTGATGATGAGAACTTTTTAGAATCCTTAAGACATCCTAATGATACTCTTGACAAAGGGAATACCACCTTAAGTTTGGAATCATACATGCATCCATCTACTAGCTCCCCTCATCCATCCATCCATATGGAATCTCCATCACCATCCAATAGAATGAATATCCCAAAGCCTATTAGTCCTACACCAACACCACCATTAAACTTTCCAAGCTCTAATCCGTTAACAATGAATCCTTTCTCCAAAGATTCTTTGCAAAATCTAAAGCAAAAGAAAAGCTATGGATAAATCCAAATCCACTCATCTAATTTCATCCCCATCTAGCACAAGCAATCCTAATCTTACACATAAGCCTACACCTGCTACCATTATTCTTCATCCGTTATATTGTCCATTTACCTATGTGCTAATGAAGGATGTGATCCATTGGATACTAGCAAGGAATCAACCACAACCCCCATGCCATCAAATCCCTATCCTTGAAAATATCCAAGAACCTTCAAATGTCATGTCTTCTTCTCTAATCCAATCTTGCAGTCCACAAACTATCAAGTCTCTTGAAAATCCACTTACCATAAGCCCCATTCATTCCACATCATGCATTGAACCTATCCAAGAAAGTTCCACTTCCATTCAAACTCAAGAGTTATGTCAAGAGTCAAATCCAAAGCATGATCAACCTTGCTACTTACCAAATCAAGATCAAAGTACTTCTATTCAACCCATACACAACCTATACCTTTTTTATGATCAAGATATTATCTATGAGGATGAGCCTATCCCTAAGCAAAATGATCCCATCCTTAAAACACCTAATCCTATTTATGATCAAGCTCCCATATATGATCGTGATCGTATTTATGATCAAGAAACCCATGATGATCCTCTTAGTCTACTTTATGCATTCCAAGATCACGAACTTGTCACTCCTTTCTCTCATGGTCCCAATACTATCCATGATCAAGAAATCTCCACCATTCCTATCTATCATCCCACAACCTTCAGTTCCCTTGATGAGACGCTTGGTCCCCACAAGCACATAGATGATCAAACAAATACATTAGATCTTAATGAGCATAATGATCATAATCAAGATCCTATTACTCCTTCGCCATCTCATTTTGATCCCATTTCAAATCCACCATCATATCCTAGTGGTCTTACTACCTTCCTGAATGAATGTTCTTCCCTAGGAAAGCAACAACCATTATCTGCCATCTCACCTTCTTCATTCAATAAGGAACTTGTGTCTTGTATCCTCAAACATAAGCATCCTATTATGCATCGTATGTTCCAAAAAATGAATTATCAAGGTAGAGGCTTAGGCCTTCATGAGCAAGGTAACTTGGAACCTATCCATGTCAAAGTCTCTCAAAAACCGTATGGTATTGATTATGTATCTCAAGGAAGTCGACCCAGAGATGTTGGTACCACACCTCCACCTCCTAAATCCACTTCATCCAAGCCCAAGCTAGATGCACCTCATCACACTCATAAAACATATGTTGCAATCCCTCCTCCATCATCCTACGAACCCAAAAAGCATGTGACCATCCACCTCCCTCCATCCACTTTACCTCCACTTCTTCCAGATCCTAACATCCCTCCATTTACTTTACCTCCACTTATTCCAACTCCTAATATTCATATCCTCACATCCCCTTATCACTTTAACCACAAAATCATTAATCCCTCCATCCATACATCTCGTTCCTATAAATCCCCTACAATTCCTAATCATGATCAACAAATGCACACATCGATTAAACATGAAGCTATCCTAAACACCCCTATGGGATTCACAAATAAAACTTTTGATGCCTCCACCCATAAAGCAAAACATCCTAATAATTCTCATGTCACATGGCACCAATCCACAAAATCAAAGAAAAATCAAAATTCAAAAATGCTACCCAAGTCCACATCTCAAAAAGATAGTTTCAAAACCAAAATGGTTTGGGTCCCCAACCAAAAAGTACCTAGTTTAAATGGAGCATCCACAATCCTAAAATCCCAAACATCCCTATCACAAAATCCTAAAATTCATAAGTTCATTTGGGTTCCTAAAGACCTAAATAGGCAAAACCCTAAGATAACATCTCCATTACTCCCAAATCCCCCTTCCAAGCTTCAAAATCCATTTCGATGTGTGCAACCGTTGGTTATGGTTTCCTTCCATTCCACAACATTCCCACATACCTCCATCTCCCCATCTTCTATGTACTATACTACTTACTTCTTCCATAATATCCCTATGGTCCATGCTTTTGTATAAGTCCTTCATATCAATCTCTTTATCTCCATCATAATCCATTATCTTCCTGTCCTAGTCCACATCATAATCTCCTATTCCCTATCCATCCTTGCATGAACCTTTCATAATCCACATCAAAACCCACTATCCACTTAATTTGTCTTTCTCTCATACAATCCCCTACCAACATCTTAAGCATAATACCACTTGACATGGTCTATGAGTGACTTCTATCCATCATGGGACATTACCACCTTGCTATGGGAACAAAATATTGAGTTCCTCCTTATTCCATCCAATTATCACCTATCAAAAATTAAAAAAAATCAAAATAGTAAAGAGAAATCATTTCGTCCAATGGTGAAAACTTGGTAAATAGGCGCCTTGGATAAGTACCATGATGAAAACCTGGAAAACAGGCGTCATGCGTAGGTGATTATCTATTTACTTTACACTTGGGGGCATGTTGTCGCATCTATCCCATCTTATCTCTCTCATCACATATATCTTATCATTTTCCATCCTATCTTGACATCCTTACCAATCATATATATCATACCTTTCTCATTGCACCATCCATCTTCCCTTCCTCCTTTGATCTCGATGAGTGTAGGGGCAAAATTTTGAAAAATGCTTTTGACAATTGTCATACTCCAAATTCCACTCATCCATTTCTAAGAATATCTTCCATACATCCTAAGTCCATTCATCCCTTCCAAGCATTATCTCTATCATGCATCCTAATCAGAATCACCTCGTTAAAT
Source organism: Cunninghamia lanceolata (assembly GCA_027924645.1). Lineage (NCBI taxonomy): Eukaryota > Viridiplantae > Streptophyta > Pinopsida > Cupressales > Cupressaceae > Cunninghamia > Cunninghamia lanceolata. Next base: position 87,271 of record BSBN01001246.1, read on the forward strand.
CCTAAGGCATCATATCTAGAGTGGGGGCAGGTTATTCCTATGCAACGTAGTCCTTGGAGATCACATCCTAGGCTCCAACCATCCATCTATCATATATTTCCCATCCATTGTCCTTCTATCGCTAATCCTTGTATCCATTCATACTCCTACATTTATCCTATTATCCATGTATATTCCTACCTTTATCCTATTGCCGATCTTTTTATCCATCCAAATCCTACTTTCATCCTATCACCCATCCTCTTATCCATCCATCCAATCCTTTTATCTATCCCATCCATTATTGCTCGTCTGCATCCTATCATCCTCCTTGCCTTTTGGTTTGGTTTTCCCTTGCCATTGGTATCTATCCAAAGACTATCCAAGCACAATCCAATGCTAAACATCCCAAAACAAACTAAAATTGCAAAACAATCAAGACATTTGAAAATCCAAAAAAATCAAAACATCAATTCAATCAAGTTAATCCAACTCAAATCATCAATCCAAATCAATTCAATCACGTTACTCCATTTCATTCAAATCATCCAACTCAAATCATCAACCAAATCATTCTTCCAATCAATTCACCAAATCATCAAAATCAAATCAATCCAACTCACTCAATTCAATCAAATCATTCCGAACAACAGTGATCCAAATGCAAGTATCCTTAATCCATATCAATCACATTAATCAATCAAGTCAAATTATCGAATCACATCAATGGTCTTATTCCTAGCCTTCTTGTAAACCTGATCGATTGATCATCATCATCATCATCATCATCAATGGGATATGTCATTCCCAATCCTAGTGTTGTTCTCAGGATAATTCATTCCCACATCAACAACACTATCAATCAATCATCAATCATTATCAGCATCAATAAATCCAATCAATCACCAGTTTTCAGCTTGACAGGGGAATTCCTTATTTGTTTTTGAATCATTTGTGCATGCTTGCTTGCTTGTGTGTCATCATTTCATCTTGCATTTGAATCACATTCGTATCATTCCAGCTAATATTCATATCTTGTGTATGTTGGAATAGATTTTTACATTATCCTTTGCATCTAAGGTCATATCATACCTTTTGTGCATTAGGACTTTAATGCTCTAAGTTTACTTCCTCATACATTAGACAAGATTGTATTACACTGGGTGCATTTGACACATCGTCACCCTAGTCTTTATACCTTGGTGCATAACGTCAGGTGCTGTATCAAACATTAGGTTGCTCAAAGTTTAATCAACATAACTCTGCATCCTTCCTTTCCTTTCCTTTTTTAAGAGTCTATCCATCTCCTTTGTCCTTGCATATCCCGTTGAGCATTATCTACCAATCTTTCATTTTTATGAGCCCCATGTGAGCCCCAACCTATCCAAAATCCAAATCTAAAACCTATGTTTTAATCTTCTTTGAAATGACATTGCTTCGCAACATCTTGCTTTGCAACATCGTCTCAAAGAGGGGAAAAATGTAGACATAAAAAATTGACCAGTAATTAATCCCTAAGTTCACCCTTAATCCTAATCCTTACCCTTTGTATAAGATTTAATTAATTAATTAAATTAATTAAATCTCCACTTTACTCCATTTCCCGTAAATAATAAATTAATTATAATTTATTATTTACTTAACCTAAACCTCTTGTTAATAATAAATTAAAATTAACTACTTTAATTCATTATTAACTTTAGTCAAAAACCTAATTCTAAAAATTAAAAGAATCTCGTGCAAATTCATTTACCTACCTTTTGTCGTTCAATTGCTCGAACCATTTTTACCAAACTTTATAAAATCAACCCTTATTTTTCATTTACCTCCCTAGCAAATTTTACAACGGAGTTATGCAACACTGGGAGCAACCATATTTTCAATCATTTGGTAACATCTATCTCAATCATTAATTTTTATCTATAATCATATTTGATGTTGCATTAAATATAGATTTTAGGGTTTTAAAATAGTTTTAAATCTTTCAAAAAAATCTATATTTTATATATACAGTTAGGGCATAAACTAAAGAGTCTAATACATTACTATTCTATGCAAGAGCACTATCATAAATGAGATAAAGTGGACTATCACCATGTTGCTCAGCTATTATCACACCTAGTTATGGAATTTGGCAAACAATAGGGTCTTGGGATAGTTTTTAGAAGAATTAATCATTTTGTCGAGGTATTGAGAGAGAAAGAATTCATTTAAAAAATAAAACTATTATAATCATATGATCTCTAAATGGTCTTTGACTGTCCTAATATCTCATCACAATACACTCACCAAACATAGTTTTTTGTTGTCTCATATCATAGAACAACAAATCCTTAGACTGTATGCAACACTTTGAAAAGGTTTGGATCTTGTGAATGCTTTTGTGTCCTTATAGGACAGTCATAAAGAGTTTTATCCTACTATCACAATCCATAAATCTACTTACAATCCTTTGAGAAATTCACTTACACCCTTGGATCCCCATCTTATGCCTCACAAAGTTGGTCATAATAACAAGACATTATCATAAAGTTTGAAGGTGAATGTATGAGGTCATAACATAGTCAAATGATTGAAGGAATGATTGTCATATCAATGAAGAGTTTTCATAAATGATGGACATCCATGATTGTGGAGATCTGTTGCACTATGGTAGGGGTAGGCTATACAAGTTAAGAATGTCAACATGTTGAAGGAATGATTGTGAGGCTGGAAACATTATGGAAACATCCAAAAATAAGGTAGAAACATGGTGGAAACTTCATGAAATGGAAAGATCTTCTTTTCTACCTACAAAATGAAAGCTAGAAGATGTCAATGAGTTTGAAGACAAACTCCAGGAGATGAAATGAAACAAGGTTTTCCCATTTACCTAATTTTGAAAATCTTTTTGCAAAGTGTTGTTGTGACAACATTTCAAACTCCTAATTTGCTATACCAGCCATGAAACAACTTGATTTTCAGACCTATATCACTATTGTACCTACACAATCATAGCTAGAAATGGTCAAAGATGAAGGAATCGAGGTCTTGGAGCTGAATGAAAATGAACTTTATAATCATGTACCAGAATTGCAGCCATAGATATGATTGTTGCAGTCTTCCATGAGGTACCAAATTATTGTTCTAGATTGTAGATGTCCTGATTAAGATTGAAAATGGAGAAAACATGAAGAAAGGAGGCTAGAAATGAAGTTTTGATGGTGAAATTAGTTATCTAAAACTGCTTTTTGATGTTTGGAATTGAAAAATGAAGAGTTGCAACTACATATGGAGGAAATAAAAGTTTTCTATAACTTTGCACATGTGTGAACCATTCAAATTTGTCATTTCATGAAAATCCTATATCTAACTAAAACTACAATCATGTGGCAATTAAGATCAAGTTATGTCTTGAGGTACGAAACTATATATATCATCTTTCTACCAAGAAAAACAATCATATATAACAAGAAATCAATCTATAACATGTTATAGATCATAACTCAACCATTGTAAACTGATTATACATCAAACTTTTAAGTTTCAAAGTAGGAATACATGCACATAAGGAGTTTAAATTATATTGTATATCAAGGTGTATATATATTAAAATCCAGTCCATAATTATAGACATATACAAAAATTTGGAAAATATGCCAACTCAAAACATTTTTTACAAAATGTGGCATATGCCATGTATCAAAATCTATATACAATCTACATGCCAAATAGCTACATCAAATACTAAAGGTCCACTTGACCCTATGTCTTTGGTGAATCCTCAATCTGTGATGGATCCTCAAAAAGTGTCCTCTTTGTACTAGGATGTCTAGTAGTTGATGGAGGCAAAGTTGACTGCATTAACAAGTCAAACCACAAATTTGATTAATATCTTCAATGGTAAATATAAATAAGTTAGAGTTAGTAAATAGAATCTTATCTACTACAATTTAGAACTTTCATTTATTAACATACATCTAAATCACTACAATCAACTATAAGACCTCTATAAACTATAAATTATTTAGAAAAATTCAATTCAATTACCTCAACTCTTTCTTGTAGTTCAGACAATCATTCTACAAATGATTTTCTCTTAAGATGATTAGGTGTCCTACTGAAGTGTGATGGAAAAGGTGGTGCATCACTCACATTCTCAAGAGACTGTAAAAGTAAAGTAACATTGAAATAAATTAATATATAATTATTAAAAAAAAGGAAATGCATACATTAAAAAAGGTTAGATGTGTTACACATAAACAATCTAGAGTGCACTACACAAAAACTTATCTACTAGAAAACAAGCACATACCACCATTGAGGCCTCTTGCATCAATTGAGAAGGACTCATCATGGATGAACTAACTAATATCTCTTGTATAAAAAATGACAAGAATGTAAGACTCTATGTATACAAATAATCATAATAATTTTTAAATTAATAGATCAATTTATCTATTCTCTATTTTATTATTTAACTAAATGACTATAATCAAATATTTAAGTTTTCTAAATTATCAATTAAAGTATAGTTCAATCGAATTACCTCCACCCTTGGTTGGCATTCAGAAAGTTGTTTCACAAATGATAGTCCCTTGGGTTGATCAGGAGTTCAAGTAAAGACCATTGGCAAAGATGCAACATCATTCGCATTTTGTATTGACTATATAAAATTAAATTAACATCAAGATATAAATTAATATATAATTACTCACAAAGAAATAAATGCATATAAAAAAAAGTTGATGTGTAGAATAAATTATACCAGCAAGTCAAAGCCAAATTGGATGGCAGACAAAGTTCCATAATGAACTTTTGTCAACTCCTCCTCTGTCATCAACTGTTATCCCCCTTAGATACATTAGTACTAATATATTTGTTTATATTATTCAAATGGAATACACCATTAAATTTAACTTTAATTTTTATTTGTATAAAAGATTGGCCATGCTCTTCTCCCTCTCTACGGTCCATTGATGCTTGTGCTTCTGCTCTTGTCCTCGACCCCTTAGCTTGAATTCTGGACCCCACTGCCTCATCTTGTGAAGGGACATCATACTCTGAAGTGTTCAAGGGTGGCTCACTACTCTCCATAACAGGACCTAAGCACAACTGATTGCAAAAAATGCAATGATGGGGCACACAAACATGTGTGGACGAGGAGGGTCTAGTAAAATTAGGTGATCCAATATCATCACCAACATCATGTGGTTGTGCAAACTAAAAAGTCTATATAATCAAGTGCTCAGTCAAAGAGTGTATGGCACTGAGGCCCTACTGTGTTGCATTTGCAACAACGTTTGGGTGCTAAATTAGGGGTGGAGAAGGAATAGTAGGGACCATGTACTTGTCTCATTGCCCCAGGTCTATCTTGAGGCATTCCCTTACTCCTTGAAACTCTCTAAAATCAAAATAATTCACATGGTGACCCATGACGAACTCTGCCTATAGTTTATGAAGGAAATACAAAGGTACATCTAAATTGTTGTTGGGTGGTTTATCAAAAACCATCCACTAACGATCCCAAAATTTTTGACTAATGCCCTCGTGTGTACACCAGTTGATTGAATACTTGGGCTTATGAACATCAACATGCAATCCAGTTTTAAAATTGACAAAATATTAGGTTAACATAGCTTTGGTAATGTCTAACTCTTTCACTTGATCATATGATAAACCGTCAGCATATTTCACCTTCTTGATTTCTCACCATTGCCTAAATGATTCATGTTGGCTTGACAGGGTTTGAACATGACTAATTATTCCCTCTAAATTTGATGTCATTGAAGACAATCGAGGGTGGTGGCGATACATTTCTACAATCTTACTTATTTGATCAATGTTTCTTTAAATTTTCTCTTTGATTGTTGGAGGGGGAGGGTTTGGTGGTGGAGGGTTTAGGTTTTCATGTTTTTCATCTATTTTACCTATTTAAAATATAAAACATACCTATTTAGCATAAAAAACCAAAAAAATGCTTGAATATACAAAACAAACAAGAAAAATGCAAAAACTAACCTCTTTGGATCAGATATCCATTCTTGAGCTCTGATATTGGTTTTGGGAGAGGTCTAGTTTTGCAAGCCGTGGGTTTGCAAAACATGACCTCTTTTTCCCTTTTTTATGTTTTACAAAATGGATATCCATTTTAGGTTACCCAAAACGGATATCCGTTTTGCGTTACCCAATTCTTTTCATTATGTTTTAGTTTGTTGTCTTAGATTAAGTTATAGTTCATTTTATTGTTCTTTAAGTTAAGAGCAAGGATTTATTTTTGAATAATGTGATTTCCATTTTAACAATGATATCTTTAATCTAATAGATTCTTAGTATTTTAAGATAAAGACTCTATTTTCAATTCAGATTTTATGTTCAAGATAGTACTATACAGTGTGAATTTATTTATATCTCTTGATGAGTTTGGGTGAACCATGGGATAATTAAAGAAATTTTCCTTAAATCCCACACATATTACATATGAAGAATTGTTGGGTTTGTATAGATGAGTTGTTATAGTAGCTGACTAATACAATGTGCTTATATTCTTCCATCATGAATGTGTAGTCTATTATTCAAACACATTCATCAATATAGAATCTAAAAGACATAATTGAATAGTGCTTCTAGTTTTCTTATATACTTTTATCCAATTCTCATTATACATACCTATAGGTTTAGCTGAAGATGGCACTATAGTTCCCTAATCTCTTTCTCCAGTAATATCTTCCATTTTAAATTCCACATTTTAAAGTTGTCCCCTTGTGACTAGCTATAAATGAACTCTCTCTATACAATCCTTCAAAGTTTTTCTTTGTGACTAGTTATACATGAACTATAACAAAATTTTCATACCTAGGGTAAATCAACACTACAAGACAAACATACACACATGCTGGAATACCACAATGCTTTGATTCTAAATAATTGTATTCTTTCATACCAAATGTTGGGACTAAGGAACCATGTTGCAATTGGCCAACATACTATGATAGAGGAGTAAATTAAATAATATGATCAAAGACAATGATTCAAATGTATTATCTATCTAGTAACATTTAAGAAAGCTCATGATAGTATATAAAACAAAAAGAAACAATAATTGGGACACTAGGATTTATGTTAGAAACCCTTATGCGAGAAAACCTAGGAGTAAAAGATAGTTACCATTATATTATTTGGAATCCATTGATTTAATAGAAGAATTCCTTTGATAGAGTTGATATCTACATGCTTATAGCATACTTTTCTTCAATGTTTCTCACGTCCAACACCTAACTAATCACAATCCAACCATTCTCCATTCACATGAGTAGATAGGTATATGCATCATCACAAAACCAATTATCTAACTATCCAACCAACCCATGGAATACCAAGAGTCACAAAGCTATATGTTGACCATATCATAAAATCAATATATCACCAAACATGATGCCTCCATGTGGATAATCATTATAGATGACTATATGTTGTTACACATTAAATATCAATAGTTTATCACTAACTATAGTCAATGTATTCATGTCTTCTTGTATAACCACCATGACCAACCATAAGCTTGTGGTAACACATAAAACATCTAACCAATCCTTTCAACTTGTAGCATTGTAGAACATTCTCTTAACATAACCAAGCCTCTAGATTGTTCCACATGACCTTCAACTCTGCTACAAGTGCACCTGCATTATTATTTATGCTTCTACTAGCACAATTAAATATGTCGTTGTGAGTACTCCAAATGACTCATGGTTAAATTTCCATAGCATCACCACATGTAGACATATCTCCATGCTATATCGCAACATTTAAGACTCACCACATCCTACCACATTATATTTTATCATTGTTCAATAGTTTCCATATAAACTCAGGAACTCTACATAGGTGAATAATGCACTTAAGTCCTAGCATAATTCATGAAAGACTACCTTGAAATTAATGACAATAATAAAACTAGAATTCTAAATTTGATTCAATTAGAAGAGAATAGAGATGCAACCTTACAACACTTTACTAAGCACCAAGGAGTTATGCAAAGATGGTGTGATAAAAGAGTTATAGTGAAATATTTTAGAATTTTTCACTTGGTTTTGTTTTTGGATAAGGCACATGATAAGAGAGGATACCATGGGAAACTTGATTCTTTCTATAACCAAACATTAAAATAATTGTGAATTTGCACTTAGATTTAAAATGTCTTCATACCAATATGCCTAAACTTCATAGAGAGACCCTCAAAACCTATCAGAATAAATTGAAAATTTGTTTTTCTACTATTGAGATATGATCAAATACTCAATTATTTTTTCACTGATAATTAGGTCACCGAAATTTATAACTTGACCTCGACTAACTTGCAACACTCTGAGGAGTCTAGAATTGACTTTAAACCATTTGTGACTATGACCACAAATTGATGAGTTCAATGAGCAATTTAACACTAGAAAATGATTAAGGACATTTGCAACCAAGACTTTATGATATGTAGATATTAATGTTTTGAACTTGATTAAACTAATGTGACAAAGGGACTCCACATGCGACTTCGAAGATCAACATGGAATTCAAGAGGTTAACTTAATGGCATGTCTTTTTAATGAGTTAAACTTTTAAAAAAAATTTAGTGGACAACAACTCTAGCTCTAGCAAAAGATCGGTGCATTTTCTGTTGGGTCATGAAGTTGATAGTGTACACAATATAAAAAGAAATAATAGAGGACTTTGACACAAGGAAAACTAAACATAAGGGAAAATATACACACAAAATAGAAACAAACATGAAAAAAATTCCTAGGTAACCTATGTACATGGTAGATCATGTGAACCCATTGATAGACTTAGAAAAATATGCATCTGTGCCAAATAATGAACTATATCTATGAAGCATCAATGAACCAAATTGTTATTTCTATTTCGTGGTGAGGGTTTTGAAGTATTTTAAATGCATAAGCTTCATGAATAATGCATCATACCCAAACAATCACTCTTCCTCATAGGAGTTAGAAGCCTCTTGAATCAATTTAGTGTCACCATTTGTAATACTGATCATGTCTTCTTGCATTACATCACGCATATCAATGTCCCACATTTGGATGCATCTTTGATCATTTGAGTCTAAGGAGAATAAGTCTCAGGTTTCCCATGTTCAATGAGTAGAAATCTGAAGAGAATAAGTCTGAGGAGAATAAGTCTCAGGTTTGGATGCATCTTCAATGAGTAGAAATCTTTTTCCCTTTTTATGTCTTACAAAACGGATATCCGTTTTGTGCAACCTAAAATGGATATCTGTTTTGAAACGGATATTTGTTTTAGTTTGGTATCCAAACCAAAATGGATATTCATTCCATGCCTTTGAAAGTCAAAGTTGGCCAAGTCATGAATTTGGCTAAGTAAAAACACAATTTTTTTCTATTGCCATTGTTTGGCCCGTGACATGATCCTACACATACTCGTGTATGAGATTACTTTACTCTATTGTACCAAGATGGACTAATTTATCTATGTCTTAGATGCATATAGAAATCATCATCATGTCGAGGAAACAAGCAAAGACTCTAACACTAGAAGAGCGTGAAGCTGATAATGCAAAGAAAAGAGAAAGAATGAGGCGACTTCACAAAACTAGGAAATTATCAACCATAGAAGAAGACATGCCACCATTGCTAATTCAAGAGGAACATGAATAATATAATCAAGCTAAGAGAGAGATGGAATTGGTGACACAAAGGCAACAAATGCAAAACCTTCATTCAACAAGGAAATTAAATCTTGAAGTTGGAGGCACTCCATATTTCACAAGTCAAGTTGAAGGTACACCATCATTCTCTTCTCAAATGGGAGGCACTCCATCTTTCACATGTCAAGTTGAAGGTAAATCTTCATTCTCTTCTCAAGTTGGAGGCACGCCATAATTCACATGTCAAGTTGAAGGTACACCATATTCTCCATCTCAACTTCAAGTATTTTCATCTTTTCCATCTCCAAATGAAGGTATGCCATCTATCCCATCTCAAGTAAATATTGAAGAAATTCCTAATACTGAGTCAACTTTACCATTGAAAATGCCTCCTAGAATTTTGCATAGAAAGCCTAAGTTTCTAATTGATATCAATGAGAATGTTTTGAACCCCATGCAGGATAAGATTCCCAAGCATACTTGCCAAAGATATGCCAATAAGATATGGAAATCATCCTTTGAGAACTTAAATGAAACTGGAAGATGTCAACTATTTGTTGAATTGATGAGAAATCTAAAATTCAGGCCCATTATGAAAATTCTTGGCCTAAGAACATCAGATGCTTCAAGTGCAAAATTAATTGAAAGAATTTAATGAGTGCATATGAGAGTGTGGGTTCCACCTCATGCACCAAGGATAGTAATGTCACACAATGTGTCATTACATCGACAATAGTAAGCCATCAAACAAAGAAAGCTCGCCTCATCAGAAAGATGAGTGAAGCATTGAAAATAAGTAGAAAAACTCTAATGAAGCCGTTGGAAGGCATGAAAGAGTTGAGGGCACAAATACCAATGAATTGTGGGCATTCTCTGGGAGACTCCCATGGAAATATAAAGTTGTTGTTGAAGCCTTGAGATCCCTCATTGAAGAATTTTGGAAAAATAACACAAGGGCATCTCCTAATGCAAGAGATGTTGTAAGAAGGATAATTGGTTGTCGAAACCATGAGCCACATCCAAAGCATTTTTGGATGTGACTCAAACACAAATTTTCAAGAAATTTTAAGAGATGTATCCTCAAATCAAAATTAGTCAAAGGTATTTTGAAATGGTAAAGTCTTTTTATGTCACAATAAATCACACATGCACAACTTGTTGTTGTAGAGTACATATTAAGTTTTCTAATCATTATGATGTTTATAGATATATATGTGTAGATTTGCTTACTAACGATGTTTTGTTGGAGTGTAATATAAAGTGTCCACCTAGATCTTCAAGATATTTCATATCAAATCTTATGTCAAAGAGTGGATGGTCAATTATTCTATAAGAACTTATGCTTGGATGGCACGTGTGATCATTGTGGTGGGTTGCAACATTTGCCAATTTGTGAACATATGGAGAACACACATGCAATAGGAAATTATAGCATAAATTACAATTTTTTTAGCAAAAACCCTAAAAACCTTTAATGCCACATTTAAAACTATAGAAAGATCAAAAATTAAATGCAAAAACCCATGAAATGTTACCAATTGTGAGAGAATGTGGTTGCTCGTGTTTTGCCAACATAACACTAATGTGAATTTTCCAAGGAGGGAATTGGAAAATATTTAGGTTTTTATAAACTTTGAATGAAAGTTGGTTTGGGTAGTTAAACGGATTTTTGGAACGGTAAAAGGTGGTTAGGGTTATGGTAACAGGTTTTTATTATTATTTTGTTTTTGCAAAGGGGATTTAGATTAGGTTTGGGTTTTAATAATAAATTAAATTTACTATTTTTAATTTATTATTTCTGGGAAAGTGAAAAAGTGAAAAAGGTTTAATTAATTAAAAATAATTAAACTTTGGGATTAAAAGTGGATTAAATAATAAATTAAATTTATTAATTTAATTTATTATTTATGGGAGGTATTAAGGAACATTTAATTAATTAAGTAAAATTAATTAAATTTCCAAGGATTGTGATGGAATGGAATTTATGGTCAATTTTTTGATATCTACATTTTGCCGCTCTTTGAGATGATGTTGCGAAGCGATGTCGTTTCAAAGAAGATTAAAACATAGATTGGAATGGATTTCAGGTAGGATGAGGCTCGTCGGGCTCATAAAATGAAGGATTGGTAGATAATGCCCCCTCAAGAGGAAGGGACAAAGGAGATGGATAGGCTCTTTGAAAAGGAAATGAAGGGAAGGAAGTGGAGTTATGTTGATTAAACTTTGAGCAACCTAATGTTTGATATAGCACCTGACGTTATGCACCATGGTATAAAGACCAAGGTGACGATGTGTCAAATGTACCCAGCGTAATACAACCTTGACTAATGTATGAAGTACACTTAGAGCATTAAAATCCTAATGCACAAAAGGTATGATATGACCTTAAATGTAAAGGATAATGCAAAAAGCTATTCCAGCATACACAAGATATGAATATTAGATGGAATGATACAGATGTTATTCAAATGCAAGATAAAATGATGACACACACAATCAAGCAAGCATGCACAAAATGATTAAAAAACAAACAAGGTATTGCCCTTGTCAAGCTAAAAACTGATGATCGATTGGATTGATTGATAGCGTTGTTGATGTGGGAACGATTTATCCTGAAAACAATGCGAGGATGGTGTTGCTGATATGGGAACGATATATCTTGAAAATAACACTAGGATTGGGAATGATATATCCCATTGATGATGATGATGTGATCGATCAATTAGGTTCACAACAAGGCTAGGAACAAGACCACTGATGTGATTGGATAATTTGGCTAGATTGATTGAATCGAATGGTATGGATTAAAGATACTTGCATTTGGATTTATTAGATTGGAATGATTTGATGATTTAGATGGATTGATCATTTGATTTGAAAAATTGATGTGATTGGATTGGATATGGATTGATTTTTTGTTGGATATTTGATTTTTTTGTATTTTCAAATCTTTTGATTTTTTTGGGATTTTTGGTTTTGTTTTGGATGTTGAGCATTGGATTGTGCTTGAATAGCCTTTGGATATATGCCAATGACAAGGGAAAACCAAACCAAAAGGCAAGGAGTATGATGGATGAAAGGATGAGAAATAATGGATGGGATAGATAAAAGGACTGGATGGATGGATAAGAGGATGGGTGATAGGATCAAAGGATTTGGACAGATAAAAGGATGGATGATAGGATAAAGGTAGGGTGGATACAAGGAGTGGCAATAAAAGGATAATGGATGGGAGATATAGGATATATGGATGGAGGGAGTCTAGGATATGATCTCCAAGGGCTACGTCGCATAGGAATAACCTGTCCCCACTCTAGATATTATGTCTTAGGATTTGGCAAGGTGATGCTTATTAGGACATGCATGATGGGGATAATACTTGGAAGGGATGAATGGACTTAGTAGTGGATGGATGTATGGAGGATATTCTTAGAAATGGATGGATGTAATTTGGAGTATGACAAGAGGTATCAAAAGTATTTTTCAACATTTTACCCTTACACCCGTCAAGATCAAAAAGGAGGAAGGGAAAATGGATGGTGTAATGAGGAAGATATGATAGATATGATGGGTAAAGATGGGAAGATAGGATGGAAAATGATAGGATAGGATATATATGATGGGATAGATAGGATGAGATAGATGTGATGGGATAGATGCGACAACATTCCCCTAAGTGTAGAGCACATAGATAATCACCTACGCATGACGCCTGTTTGCCAGGTTTTCATCATGGTACTTATCCAAGGTGCCTGTTTACCAGGTTTTCACCATTGGATGAAGGATTTATCTTTACTATTTTGATTTATTTTTAATAGGGGATAGTTGGATGGAATAGTTAGCTCAAGATTTTGTTCCCATAGCAAGGTGTTAATGTCCCATGATGGATAAAAGTCACTCACATAGACTATGTCAAATGTCATTATGCTCATAGATGTTGGTATAGGATTACATAAGAGGGAAAATAGAGACGGATTAATTAGATAGTGGATTTTGATGTGGATTATGGATAATGGATTATGATGGGGATTAGGATGAAAGGATAATGAATTAGGATGGAGATAAAGAGATAGATAGGACTCATGCAAAAGCATAGACCATAGGGACACGATGGAAGAAATAAGTAGGATAGTAGATGGAAGATGGGGAGATCAAGGTATGTGGGATTATAAGTTAATGGCAACTTATCCCAACAGTTTTAAGCTCATTTTCAGTCTTGCCTTAGGCTTTTTCCAACCCACATATGTTATGTTTATGTTGTGTTTAGTCTTTATGTTCATTTTTGTAAAATTTCATTTAAGTGTCTTGATCTTGAGGTTGTCCTAAGGTGACCTAAAGGTTCAGAGGTTGATGTGACTTAGATATTAGCACTTAGTGCAAATGTCCACTTCACATGCTAGTGTCTGGAGTCTATTTGACTCCCAATGACCATTTCTGAGTGTTTCTTATCACCTTCTATAACATACAGGATCTTGTGTAAAGACTCCATGACCTAACGACTTAATTTGACCTACCCCTCCTTTTCTCCCTCTAAGTGACTCTTTTGAATATCATTCTTGCTCATTGTAAAAAAGTCTCTATAACTGCATTGTTGATTCTAGCACTTCATTATGATTTTGAGCATTTTTATAGCATTCTTGGTAATCTCCATTGGTTCTCTACAATGTACAACAAATTTATATTGATTTCTTCAAGCTTATGTGATTCTCTTTCAAATTCCAACATCTTCGTAGGGTTTTCTGGAACCACTACTTTCTATTGGGCTCTTCCTTAGGCCTTGTTCTTGGCTGGGTAGTTTTCATCATTGTTGGTGAGGTGATTGTGTTCCATTTTTCCCTGTCCTGGTTTATTTCCATTTGTGTAATCCACTTGTGTATATATACCATCTTGTGGGTTCTTTCACTTCCCCATTCTCTTTCCATAACACATTGGTTTGCTCTAGTTTAAGTAGTTTAGTTTTATGCATTCTCATTTCTAGCATTGTCATTGCTGTTATTTATCTAGACACACTTAGAGGATAATAACACACACTTCCTTTTCAATATTTTTCAACATTGTCTATCTGTGGAGGTAGCAATACCAAAGCAAGGGTTTGACCCGAAGGCAAACCCCCAAACAACCCCAACCATTTTCTTGTTTCTTGTGGGTTATGGATTTAAAAGAGGAGATTTCAACTGCATGCTAGTATCGTAGATCTCCCCTTTTTTATTTCTATTATTTTATCTATCTCTTTCAAGCATAATAGTGATTTCTCATTGGTCTTGGTTCATTTTTGTTACCTAGAAACTACTGGCATTTGTTGTTATTTCCTATTATGCAGGTTGAACAGAATAATTTGGAAAATAGTTGAAGTTTTCCCACTTTATAGACTATAGCGCAACGTGCAAACATTCACATGATGCGCTGGCATCCTAGGTAGTGGCTCCCTTTGTTTGGCACCAGGTTCCTTTCATTTTTCTATTTTTAAGTTTAGTGATTAAAATTTGTAGACTGCTTACCAATTTTTAATAATTAGTGTATTATCAATTCTTTCTTCATTTTCATGGCAAACTAAAATTGTTCATTGCCTTTCTTTGTAGCATCCTAATGATTGCAATATCATTCAGTTAAACAATAGAAAACTAAAACAACCCTAATGTGGATGTAGTGAAAAATCATTTGGCCAATACCTCTTAGCTAAATTATAATTTTTCCTTCCTCTATAATAATCACATTATTAAATATAATATAATATATAATTAATATATTTCTAAATATAATACTATTTAAATCAACCTATAAGAAATCTAACTACTTAACTAACCATAGATTCTAGAGAGAGAGAGATTCTTACTACCATTATAAACAAGATACTATTTAACATAAGTGCATGTAATTAACATAATTGTTTTTTAAGAATATTGTTATTGAACTCAATTTTTAGGTCATACATGTTTACCTCAATTGTATGGCCTCCAAGATTAGTGATTGTTTGTCACTTTTGTTAATCATTATACACTTTGTTTGAAGACATCCAAATCATTTGCTATTTGCATTTCTTCCCTCTACTCAAATGCACTTCTTGCGACTCAAATAAGGATTTGCACGTCTCTCAATGCATCCACATTCCTTACAAAAGAAAATATGTTAACCAAAATTTCTTCAATCAATTTATCCTTGTAAATCACTGCTTTGCTTCTACATTAGAATATTTTGAGTTTCTTTTATAGAATTCTCTATTTAATGTTTCAAAAAGTGTGAAAATCATTGAGCAATTTTTTTTGGATAATTTTTAAAGGGGAGAATAGGAAATTTCATTGCTCACTACAAAAGAAAACCCTCCTAAATAGCCTTATTTGTAATTATCTCAGTTCTTCTGGTTTTTGGGTGTAATGAGCATTTCAAATTGGAGGTTTTTAGTTCAAAATTCCAAACTATCAATAATTTAGTACTACATTTGTAAGTGGCATTTATGTTGCCCAAAAAAATTGAAATTACCACCTATCTATAAAGATGCGCATGAAATGTCATTTATTTAACAGCCTTACAATCAACCTTATACATTGTCCCTTTATAGTATATTAAAAAAAGAACTCAATAATGAATACAATCCTCTCACTCCACACCAAGGTGCAATTGCCACTTTAAAAGATGTATGAAATCCCATGTGCTGCTAAAATTTAAATAGCGAACTAAATAGCCCCATGCAAATATGGCTTTCAAGGCCTAAATTTGACGACCTTGCTTGTCAAGCAATTTTTTTTATGACAGGTATCTATTCAATGGTGCGTTTAAAATATTATGACATACTTTAGTATAAATAAATTATATAGAAACCAAATATATATCAGCATAAGCCTTTATAAATTTTGACAGTTTGTCCAATATCTCTCCTTTCATATGATACGGTCTTTTTAAAATTTTGATTGTATTTTACAGCAAAAATTCCTACATACAGTTATACAACTGTCAAATTTAAGCCCGAATGGCTTTAAAACAGCGCCCAAAGGGTATTTTATTTATAAGCGAAAGCGCTGATGTATTTCCGGGTCGAGAGATTTGAATGGGCATTATTTCGTTACAGTGAAGGAGGCGATGGAGCCAACTAAACTGCGAGGCCACAAGCGATCCGTGCTGTGCTGTGAAGCATCCCGAATTAATCCCCATTTGATAGCTTCTTCCAGCGAGGTAACCAAATTATTTGCCTTTCAATTCTTATTTTAAGTCAACCGATTGTGCCCTCGAAATAAGCCATCCATTGAATTTATTTTGTCATTTGAAGAGGAAAACTGATTCTGTGATACCTATTATTGACAATTGTGCATTTAGGGAATAACTTTAAACCCTGCCAACTCTGGGAATGTGTCAACATTTGTTTAATATGAAGTACAAATTTAATATCTGATTTCTGGTAAATTCTTTTAGTTTAATTTGAAAAATACAAGATTATTCTTAATTTTTTTTAACGAAAATTGTTCTGAAAATATATTATGCATTTCAGAGTAATTAGGGAAAAGGATCCAATAAGACGCAGTACCCAATGGTTGCACAGGCAGTTTGAACAACATAGACCCTAGTTTTAAACATATTCTACCTAGCATTTGTATTAAATGAGTCCACTGCGGTTCTTTTATGATATGGGGTTTATCTAATTCCTAAAAAACATTCTCAGAGGCCAACCCAAGGCAGGGAAATGACGGTTGTAATGGTTAACATGGGGCAGCGCTTTATTGGTGAAATCATTTGAATCAAATCGATTTTTGCACCTGAATTGTAGACCAGCAAATATCGTCACTGTACTTGACTCTATTTCTCGTGGCTTAGTCAGCATAGTTATAGCTTGGTTAGTGTATGGGTCAATGGCCACAATACAATGTCGTGTTTTTGTCTTCGCCAGTTGGAATTCTCATATCACATATGTAATATGAGATTGGACTGCATCAATCATTATATAAGCAATATAAGATGGAGATTTGGCCAATTGTGTTGTGTATACAGCATGGCATCACTATCTGTAGTTCAGTCATCACTTGGAATGGGAAGGTTGTAGTAATATGTGATGAAATAATATTCAACTGAGCCATGATTTGCAATTGTATTGCGATGCTTTACTAGATCTTTTCACTTTTTATAGGGGCGTCGACATGTGGTACCTACCATATCAATTATGAATGGAGAATCACTTGGGCATATTCAATAGTATACAATTTGATATACACAATTCTCAGTTTGTGAGAAATAATGGATCTGAATGTAATTTACTCGTAGTACTTGGACCTTTTTCAATGAATGAAGATAATATGAAGGCACGATGCAGCTCAAATATATCTATTTGGCATGATAGGTTCGGATACTTCATGATAATATCTTATATAGAGCATGCCAATCTTAGCAGAAACTGATATATATTGCAAAAGAGCTGTAAATAGAAGCAATTAATAATGCTTGGTAGCAAGATATAATTGCAATAGTGTTATGTAATCATGAGGGGGTGCCTGTTCATGCACGAAAGATAAATACCAAAGGGCAACAAAAGGTCCTCATAAAATGACATAAGACCCAATGCCTTGCATATATGTATAGTAGGCTAAACCTGTAGTTAACATCTGTCCTCTTGACATTAACTCTAAGTAGCTGACTCCTTCTAACACTAAACTAACTTAGGGTTATGCATGCCACATGTTGACTATTCCATAACTAAATCATGCAATGAAGATAACAATATGAAAATGGTTTGGGGCATAACATGCTTCCTTTCTAGACTTTATTACTATCTCAGTTTGGTCATCCATTTGGGGGCAATAAGTTGAATTCACAGCCTGTTGGTTCCCATTAGCTTAAAAACCTCTTGTTAGAAATTACTTGGTTGTGATCACGCACTCCACCACCATGGCCAAGTAAGAATTTTAATGCATTGCCTCTTGGAGGCAGCCCTTGAATCTTTTCCTCGAACACACCACCATTCTATTTCACCTTGTGCTGAAGAATTTTTCCCATGAACCATTGGTATGTCAATGAGCGTAAATCTATGCATCAGAGGCTTTGTTTTTGTCTTAGTTAATGTTTTTTCATATTTACCCTCTATGCATAGAGATTATCATTGTCTCCTTTGATGGAACAAAAATGTTTTTCTTGCGTGAGGTGACATGAACTTCTTGGTGCACTTTATCGTTCACCTGAACGATTTGGCTCATCCTCCTCCAAGGAAGACCCTTACATTAGACATCGACCTCCAAGCTTGGGTTTCCTATGTAGAGTCTATGATATCTGAATAATTTAATCATCATAATCTCCTTCCATCAGGGATACACGGGGATGCGTCCTCGGCCTTGATAGGCACGTCCCCATCTCTAATGGCATTTCTGGGATGGGGACGTGGCAGGGTACGTCCCCTTGCCGTCCCCCCCCCCCCAAAAAAAAAAAGAGAAACGTCCCTAAACGCGTCCCGAAATTAGGGGATGGCGGGAAACGTTTCGGGGACGCTTGGCTGTCCCCGAGGTGGTTGGGAATGTCTCAGACGTCCCTCGACTGTCCTGGGGATGGCCAGGCGTCCCCTATGTCAAAAAATTGGGATGCTTGTTTTAACAAGTATTTTCCACTTTGGTGTTCATTCTATTCTCGGGAACATATAAAAACAGTGTTTTACTTCTCTATTCTTCATATAATAAATCTGAACCATTCTTCTTGGGTGAAAGCAAGCTTGCATTCGTTGACCTCGTTGTCATAAGTTTGTACTTCATATATTATCGATTCTTGCCAAAAATGTTACATGAGCTAATTTTATAGCCTATCAAAGTTCTAAATTTGAATATCTAAATACTTCTGTAACATAATAATTGACTCTGCAGTGATAATAAACCTGAACCATTCTTCTTGGGTGAAAGCAAGCTTGCATTCCTTGTCCTCGTTGTCATAAGTTTGTACTTCATCTATTATTGATTCTTGCCAAAAATGTTACATGAGCTAATTTTGTAGCCTATCAAAGTTCTAAATTTGAATATCTAAATACTTATATAACATAATAATTTACTCTGTAGTGCAGCAAATGTGAGACAGATCATGCTTTAATATATGAACTTTTATTCAAACTTTAACAAGTATTTTGAAATATATATATATATATATATATATATATATATATATATATATATATATATATATATATATATATATATATATATATATATATATATATTCATGTATCATCGCCCCCCCCGCCATCCCCAAAAAATGGCCCTTGGACTGCCGTCCCCGTCCTTGTCCCTAAAACGCCGTGGAACACGCACTCCACCACCATGGCCAAGTAAGAATTTTAATGCATTGCCTTTGGGAGGCAGCCCTTGAATCTTTTCCTTGAACACACCGCCATTGTTTTTCACCTTGTGCTGAAGAATTTTTCCCATGAACCATTGGTATGTCAATGAGTGTAAATCTATGCACCAGAGGCTTTGTTTCTGTCTTAGTTAATGGTTTTTCATATTTACCCTCTATGCATAGAGATTATCATTGTCTCCTTTGATGGAACAAAAACGTTTTTCTTGCGTGAGGTGACATGAACTTCTTGGTGCACTTTATTGTTCACCTAAACAATTTGGCTCATCCTCCTCCAAGGAAGACCCTTACATTAGACATTGACCTCCAAGCTTGGGTTTCCTATGCTAAGTCGCTATGATATCCGAATAATTTAATCATCATAATCTCCTTACATCCCTTTCTTGTGTCATTTATTCTCTTCATCTGATTGGAGGGACTTTTGACGGAGTTCATCAAGCATTGTGTGTATTCACTTATATTTCCCATGGTAGAGGTATTTAAATTTTTATTGATAGTTTTTTTGTTGAGGGTTCCCCCTTCTTGGTTTCAGCACATCATACATCCTAGCCACAAATTGTATGATAGTTCAAACCAAATAACTATTGTTCAGCCAAGCTCTATGTCATTTTGATGGGCATGAAACATTCTAACTATTTAGAATGGTAATCATCGAGCAAAGAGGCAGGTTGGCTTCATTGGAGACTTTTAGAAAATTGATCTTTCTTTTTATGTTTCTTGTAATATCCCACCCAGGTGGTATATAGCCAAACAAATTTTCTGCCTTAAATCTATTATGCTTTTTCTGCTTTTTCTGATTGCTTTTTCTGAGTTTTATGTTTTTTGCATTTACTAGCACACATGCATGGATATATTTTGCCAATAATAGAAAATACGAAATATGCATAAACTGCTGAAATTTCCAGATTTTAATATCTTCTAAAATATTCAATGGTTTGATAAAATAACAAAGACCCAGTTGAGAAAATATACTCTAATATTTAAATCACGAATACCCAGAAAATCGTATTGGCAAAATATGAAGATTTTTTACATACTCAGTTTGCTGTTATGAAAAGTACAGGCCTGATATGAATGCAACAGCAGCAATAAAAGCTTGAAATCTGATATAAATGGCTGCCAAGAATGAAGCTACAAGTCTGCAATTAATTATTCTTCATTAATCTTCAAACCCTTAATGATATCTTTCACCTTTAAGCACAAATAGAACTCCAGAATGAAGCTCTCCTCGGGCAATGATTCAGCTGATCTTTCACAGCCTCAAGATTGCACGAACAATGAAGAGTTTTCGTTCTCCAATGCTGATATGAAGACAATCTGCTGAAACCCTTGGTCTCATGCACAGACTTCAAGAAATCCTCCAAAGCAAAAGTCAAATGATCATTCAATAATAATGAGGTTGATTTGCTTTTTGAGTCCTTTTATAACCTCAATCTCCTTAATAGCTTTTAAATCCACTTTCAAATCCACTTTAGATTTTTAATAAAACTTTATTATAAGTCTCATAAATGGGTGCTCCAATCCATGAAATTTAAATGTACTTTAAGTGATTTTAATGATGGGTCATGGCCCCATTGAATATAAAGTGACTTCAAAAACTTTATAATATAACTTCACTTAGCACTTTAATCCACGACTTTAATATCATTATATGACCCCCACCTTATAATAATAATTAAAGGTCACTTATCTCCATAATTAGACATCATTTCTCAATCCTGTCTGAACCTGGGGTTTCACCATGACACCCTCTATGCATCCAACCATCTTACCAAAAATAGCAGGGGTCCATCTCTATCAACCTCAGTCGGCTTAAAATAGCAAGAGCCTCCAATACAGAGACCTCTAAACAACCTTATCACCAGCTGAAACTGGGGAACAACACTGAAATCACCACATGACCAGATACCCTGCTATAAATAGAAACTTAGGAAAGATGACTTACTATAAATAGTAAGTGTGTAGAATTGAGTCCAACAAAGGCCAAACCTAAACCCATACTGAGCTCTGATGGAGAAAACACACTGATCTCTGCCAAAAGGGACCCTCTAACCATCTGAGTTAGCCTACGAGGGCCAGTGATAGGCTAAACCATCATAAAACAGGATCACGCTAAAAAGGGGACATTACATTTCTAGTTATTATTGAGGATGCTCTTCAATGGGATTCCAAAGTCTTTTGTTGTTTTTTAGACTTTAGGAAGATTTAGGGATTTTATTTCTAGAAGCTTTGTGATATTGGTATTTCTCTAACCACTTCATCGGATTGAACAACCTGCTGAACTGATTCTTTCCATCTGTTTGGGCACTGAACCATAAGAACCTAGGGTGTCACTACTCATGTTCACCAACTTGGAGAACATTTTTATTCTTTTCGAGCCCCGTTCTTCTGGCCCAAATCACACACTTCCAAGAAGGGCCCAAGTTCGACAGTCTTATTCTGATAAAAAAACTGGTTTAGGGAACCATGATAGAATGGAAAAGTAGTATGGAGAGATCTTGGTAGCACCAAGCATGAATGCAAAGGGACGGGTCTAGGACTCTAGGCTTGTATCATCTTGGCCATCATCATGAGCATTCATGAGATGTATTGACTGATTCTATTGTCCCAGTGATCTCTTTGGTTTTTGTTATGAATACCAATGAGTGAAGTAGGGTTGCTCTCTTCTGTTGATTCATTTCAATATTTACATTGGTGCGCTTTAGGACTTCTCTTGGCAGCATACTCATGTTGATGACATTTGTTTTTTACATCATGTTATGACTGCTATATTAGTCTTTGTTGATGATGTTGTTCTCCTCTTCCCCTTTGTCAATTATATACAAAAGCATCTCGATGCTCTTGCCCAGTTTTGTGAGCTTTTCTAACTTGTGCTGAACCATAGTAAAACTAAGGTCATGCTCTTCAATCATCCCATGGTGCTATTTCTAGCTTTAATTTTTTCTACAATGGTGAGTTCACAAAGGGTTCTACTTATTTGGATGCTAGTTCACTAGACCAATTTTAGTTTGAAGCTTGCCTCTCAGTCTTGCCTTCGTAAGAAATATGCCCCACTTTCACTCATTTAGTGCTAGTGTTTTTAGATACATTAACAAGATATTCCTTTAAAGATGCACCACTTCAATGTGAGGTTAGGGGCCCTAGTTTGTGATTTTCTCACTAGGCTGGTGTATAGAAGATAGAGGCTAGCATGCAATCTGGCAACTCATTGGTCCATTGTCCAAGCATTGTTTGTTGTCCAACCCTTGTACAAAGCATTGTACAATGAGTCAATAGATGTGTACAGTACACAAATCCCTATGTGTGGTAGATGCTTGTCACTCATTCAACCATTGAGGGATCCAGAAATAAGACATCATTAATGTTTGGGTTCACAACATTAATATGTAACCCCCTTATAATTCATTATTAAGACCTAGTGTACAAAGTATATTAAATACATCAAGAAAACATTAATTTTAGCACACAAAATATTGATAATTAATATTGGCGCATATTATCTTTCAGCATTGTAATCATATGCCTCTTATGCATTGAATTTCCTGACATTGAGTTGGCCATATAAATGTGGGGATTGAAATCTTTGTATCCAATTTTAATGCAAAATTTGGAGGCAATAGAATAGGAGTTTGGATGGCATGCTGTAAAATCCCCAAACCACTTTTTTGTATTTTTGATAAATGTTAGACAAAATGCATTGAACTATGGGTACAGATATTGCAATAAATATTCACTTAGATCATGCAAACTGCTGACTTGAGATTGAATGCTATACTGAGATTACAACAGCACGTTTAAATGAATTTCTCTAACCGTCTGATATTATATTCCATAGTAACAATTTGCATTACATTTGCTTCAGAAAAATGTCCAGGACAACAAAACAAGGGAATATCAATATCAAGATTAGATTTCTAAATGACAACCAGTATATACTAACCCAAACTGCTGGCTAATCACTTGTACATATCCAGACTGAAGTATCCAGTTCTGATTTCCTCTGTATGCTTCCTCTAAACCTGGAACTGCCTGTTTCAAGTCACTGTCAGCAACTGAAATTAAACAACTGTCGTAATGTTGATGAAGACTGGTAAGTATTAACACAGAATTCTGAAATCAGAAGATAGACTGAAATCTGCCAGTAAATACAAGGTTCTCTAACACCGATGCCAGCTGGAACTGCTACAAATGGACTGAGAAATTTTAATATAATAAAATCGGCTGTCCCATGAGGGTGCGACCAGCTCCAAGTGCAAGCAATACCTTACCAAAGTGACACTTATTCCTCTAAATCTGAATCATGCGTAAGTCTGTACATTTCTGAGCATTTATAGCACTGCTGCAGTCCTCAAAACTTCCCAGGCGCACCTCCAAATCAATAAATTTTACTTGCAGATGCTATGTATGGTGGATAGGGATCCAAAACCCCTTAATTGTGGGAGTGCCTTACTTTTAATATCCACACGTCCCCCTTGCTGAGCTTGTTTGATCTGCAGTTTAGGGTTTGAACAGCAAGAATAAGGTGTGAGCTTCCACATCCTCACACCTTGCTCTAACAAGTAACAACACATTCATCTGTCTATATTGCTCATGGGCGGCCAGCATTTAAACAACAACTGGAGTATACAGTTCACAATTATGATTAAAACTCTTCAAATCATCTACATACCTCCCTTCAAACAAGACATTCTCACACACAATTGAAGCAGCAAGCAATTGGTGTGAATCAGACCCAAAGAAAGGTTGTGGCTGGAATAATAGGGGCGGCCAGCTGATACAAACTCTCAAGAAATTCGATAATATTTGCAAGCGAATGAATTTATTTGGTAAAATCTCCTTTCTTCAACTTAAAACTTCGCTGGCAAGCAAAGAAGCAAATCTGGAAATGTTCCTTCTACAACTCAATCTTCTCAAATTCCACACATTAAGCACACTTGTGAATCTTGAATGAATCCACCACAATATTGGTTAGGAGGGATTCTTTCCTCGAAACCAATCTCTGCTGTAGGGTTTTTGTCCTAGGGCTGCAACTTGAACAAAAATGTTCAAACTCCACAATTGGGGTATTAGAATATGAAATGCCAAGAATATGGAAGTCTCTCTTCACAACCTCCTTTTTATAACCCCTTCGGATCTTTTTAGAAATTATATTTTGTTTACTCCTTTAGAACTTTCTAGAAAATTATATTTATTTTCCTATAAAGTGACTTTATTTTAATTTACTTTTTGGACCAAATAAGTCACTATATAATAAAATAATTAATTAAATATAGTTTCCCATAAAAGGATAATTCAAGACAACTTAATTTAATTAATTTATTATTCCCTTACCATAATCCCAATTAGCTTACAGGAATCAGAAATAGGCTAAGGGTCTTTGCCAATCGATCATGCCTGCGAAGGGGACATTACACATGCACGTGTGATGATTTGTTTTGAAACACCATCTTCATATCATTGATATGTTTATTTGTTTTAAGATTATATCTGTAAGGCTTCCACAAAACTTCCAAATGTTCCTTTGCATAATCACTGAAAATGTGGGTGCTTATAAATTTTTTAAAATTCATTGCCTTGGCAAGTTACAAAATTAACAACTTAGCAAGAAGTTATGTTCAAAATTTTCTCCATGGATGGATGTCATAGCCCATTGGTGGAAGGTGAACAATAACTGAAGCTACATGTGTAGTGAACATGTCCATTTGAAAACACTAGCTCTTTTCAAGAAAAATGCTAGGTTACTGCATTGATAGGTTTTCAGGTTGATTCTAGGTAAGATTCATTCAGATTCTAGTAATATTCATTCCAAAATCGAAATCTAGTTTGAATCATCTATGGATTCAAACAAGGTTTAGTTTTTTCGCCTTCGAAATGTTTGGAATCATCACCCAACAAACCTGGACAATTGTAGGGCATGATATGCAATTTAGGCATGATTCCAGATTAAAGTGATGATTTTGAAGCATTTTTGTTTTTGAGCCTTTGACCCTAGTAAAACCCTAAACGACAACATTGTATGCTATCTCATGGGTTCCATGCACCACATAAAGAAAAAACGACGACGAACAACAACAACATAAAACATGACAGATTTCTTCAATAGTGACATTCGATGAACATAGGGAAAATGACAAATGCCACTAACTTAGAATAGATATTTATCCTTCGGCTTTAGGGATTAAAAATTTATGCTGCCTTCTTACTCACAAAATTTATCCGATTCAAAAGTTGGCAATAAACCCGAGCCAAGGATAACTCAAGCAATAATCTTTTTGGTTAAAACTCCGAGGGTTTATCGTGTGGAAATTGTTATTGAGAACAAAAAGGGTCTCCCAAACCCAAATTGGCTGCAAGGAGCAAATGGAGATGAGGCTTAATTGAAATTTGGTTATATTGTGTGTCTAAGGAATTGAGAACCATAATACATAATGTACCACGTTCGAATCATGACCACGGAAGAAGGAGTGTTAGATTTGATCAAAAAGGGTCTCCCAAACCCAAATTGGCTGCAAGGAGCAAATGGACATGAGGCTTAATTGAAATTTGGTTATATTGTGTGTCTAAGGAATTGAGAACCATAATACATAATGTACCACGTTCGAATCATGACCACGGAAGTAGGAGTGTTAGATTTGATATATTGAATTTTAATTGCCACAAGCATGGCCTTCGAATGGTAAGTCTTTGCCATACTTCCTGTTATTTCAAAAGTAGGCGAAGATTTATAATTTATTTATATTGTAATATTTTAGTTTTATGTATAGATTAATATTAATATTAATACTATCATTAAATTATATTTAAATATGTATATTTACTATTTAGCTGTTAGCATAACAGTGATATTACATTGTTTAATATCTGCTAAGACAGCAGGACAGCGGTTCCTTCAGTTAAGACAGCGGGACAGCAGCGGTTACCAGTTATTATGTTGTAGTTATGCAGTTTAGAACTTCCTAACTGCTTTTATCCTTGTATAAATGTTTTGTGTTGTCTATCGAATAAAAAAACAATCTTCTCTGATTTTCTATATTTGGTATCAGAGCCGTTTAGCATGACCTGAGCGAGGAGGAGTTGTTTATGGACTGCAGAAGGGAATGAAATGTGGAAGTTCAATTCAGTTCTTACCAGACATGTAGTTTTGGAGATCGCGTTAGGTGAAGGCCATTGAATGCAGCCATGAAGACGTTGAAAGGTGCTGTCACATTGGTATGAAAGCGCTGCCAGTTTGTATGAAAAGAGCAAGCATCGAAAGAAATACATATGGGTGTGCATTGCTGTGCGTGGGGAGTCACAATGTTGCCAGTAATCTTTCCTTGAATCATTGCAGAATTCAGATGAAAACTAACGTGAGGAGGCGTGAAATATGACAAAGAAATAGAACCTGCGATGGCGCAACCTGTAATGGCGTGTTAGAATAAAGGGAGGCATAAGTAGTGTAGCCTCTGACAAAGATCCTTGTGGAGGCCGTGAGTTGAATGCATTAATAGAAGATTTACTGTTACTCTTATCCATCAGATTTTCATGGAAATCATGTGGGAAGTTCATCTATGATTCATAACAAAGGCGTTGTGCACCTGAAAGAGGAAGACATAGTCTGCAAAACCTGGCAATCAAAGAAAAGTGGATGTCCATTATTGGTATGTATTGAAGTGTGTTTGTAAATGCAAATTTTATAAGCAAATATATTTAAGTCTGAAGTCAATCTTTTGAGTATTATCTAAATGGAGATCCAATTAGACAAGTATTCTGGTTCCAATTTTCATACTTGGAGAATGAAAATTCAAATGCAACTAATGAATAAAAATTTATAGGCAATAGTCAGTGGAAAGGAAAAAGCACCTACAGATGCAAATAAGTTATTAGATTGGAGTAGTAGAGATGATAAAGCCAAGGCTATAATTGGTCTTGCTCTTTCTGACACCGAATTGCACCATATTGATTTGGATAAATCATCAGCCGAAATTTGGGATAATCTGAATAAATTGTTTGGAGCAAAAGCCGTTAATGCAAAGTTTTCTCTAAAACTTCAATTATTTCGATTTAAGATGGAAGATGGAATCACAATGTCAAATCATATAAGTAACTTGCAGTCTCTCATTAGACAGCTAGCAGAGGTTAAGGTTACAGTAGATGATGATGATGCTAGGGCCATCTTATTAAATAGCTTGCCTTCAAAATACAACAATGTTGTTTTTACTCTCAGTCAAATATCTTCACAAACTCTAGAAGGTATGATTTTTGCTCTTCTATCAGAAGAGAAGAGAACAACAGAAGATTCAGAAGATGATCCTCAGGAGAAAGCATTATTTTCAAGAAGCAATTACAAGAGATCAGAGAGAATCAAATGTTTTTATTGTAAGAAAAACGGTCACATAGCTTGGGATTGTAGAACTCGAGTGAGTGATGTTTTTAAAGGAAAGCTCAAAAATGAAGGAAATCTTGCTTGCATTGAAGATGATAAGGACCCACCAGATATTGAGGATGAGGATCCACCAGATGGTACTATTAATTTCTGTGGATATGCCCTTTGAGCAGGGTCATATTGGAGGCAGGCGGCATCGGAGGATGGAGGATTTACCATCATCTCAAGTTAGCTTCTCGCTTTGAGATGATGCTTTGCATGAGAAGTGTTTTTGGTTTTGGTTGTTTTGTTTTTCTTTGTTGTTGCTGACAAAGCTGACAGATTTGAAGAATGTATGTTTTGTGAAGATTTTGTTTTGGAGACAGGTTTGGGGTTTGGTGTTGAGCTCAATATGGATTGTTGTCCAACGAGCTTCAAAGAGTATATGATCTTGAATTATACCCTTTCGCGGTCACTAGACAACATGGCAGAGATCTGTCGTATCTCTTAGGGGCCATTCTCGAATAATTCAAGACTCTGTGATTTAAGAGCTTGGGACTAAAGAGCTCAAGAACACAGCTCGAAGCAACGCCTTTCTGAGGGTAGACGAGACAGCATGATGGAGCCTCGCTTGGTTCAGGATTTGTTCTTTGGGAGAAGATCTATAAAATATGTATTCATACTATGTAATCAGCTTTGTTGAGTATTTTAACATTCAGGGGGGGTCCCTTAGTACTATTACAGGAACAATGTAATAAAGGGGGGAATGTTAGCATAACAGTGATATTACATTGTTTAATATCTGCTAAGACAGCGGGACAGCGGTTCCTTCAGTTAAGACAGCGGGACAGCAGCGGTTACCAATTATTATGTTGCAGTTATGCAGTTTAGAACTTCCTAACTGCTTTTATCCTTGTATAAATGTTTTGTGTTGTCCATCGAATAAAAAAACAATCTTCTCTGATTTTCTATATTAGCTTCATATGTTATTTCATGAAATAAATTAATATTAATATTAATTTATTAACATTCTAGCATATTAATATTTTTTTTGATCGGTGAATTTGGCTATTGGGAGCCATACTCATATATAATAGTCAAAAAATTAATAACAGTTTCTAGGCTGCTCTAGTGGAGGGCTGTCATGTCCCCTCTTCTATAGGTCGACTATCATCATTTTAAAGAAGTCGATGTAATGTTTAAATTAAAGATTTAAATATTAAACAGTTATTGTTATGCTGGCTGACTCAAGTCATAATGGCCGATGACCTACATATGAGAAGCACTATTCAGATCTATACATTAAAAAGGATGCGATTTGTCTTATACATTAATAAGGTGGCTGACCAAAGTAAGCGCTCCATACATAGAAGATAAAGAAGTCTTAAATTAAATATGGAATATATGATGCAGATTAAAAGAAACAAAATGATACGATTTGTTTAAGAGAGGAGTGACTTGTTATTAAACTATATGGTGCAATTTAAAGCATACACTAAATGCTACGATTTGTAAATGGAAAGGGGGCATAAAGGAGTACGATTTGTTAGCATAAAAGAGCTGCGGTTTGTTTGTGAAAAGTTGCGATCCATATGAAGGGTGATATCCTTTGTAAAAAAGACATACCAATTCATAAAAGGACGTCTCCCTTGTGAGAGATTATAGGGAAGTGAATAGTTGTCTTGGAGGGCAGGAATAGATACTCAGAAATAAATAGAAGGCATTACAAAAATGATATGGGAAGCATAATAGCATAAGAAGAAGAAATACAGGGAATACAAACTAGAGCAGAGATAAATCTGCAGACTTCAGCAGTGATATATATATGTACATTAGCAAAGATATATATGCAGTAATTAATAGCAGCAGATATTGTTATTCTCCTAATACTATTATTCTTGCTATAATTTTACTTATGCCCAATAGAATTAATAGAACGACTTCCTTAAGATTCTCATCCAATTGGTCATTCCATTTTGGAGCGGAGATACTGCATATAAGGAATGCAAGTAGCTAGGACTCCATTCCGGCAAGGACACCCCTAGTGGGGCTGGGAGGCCGAATGGTGGGTGTCATTCCGTTCATCCTGGGTTGGATGGAACAGCTCAAGGCGCCTTGTATATGGTGCTCCATAATGACGATGGGCTGATTGGATAGAACCTTAAAAGGAATCCCATAGTACATGCTGACTATTATAATAAGGATTGGAATCCTATTTGTAACATCATTGGATTATATGTTTATTTATTTGTTGATAACTAACATGATTGCAGGACCTAAATCAGGTTTATCTTGCTTCAAGCATTCAATTGGTAAGTTACAACCCTAACTATGTTAAATTTGTGATTCTAAGGCAAGATTTAGGGCAATCCCAAAATGGGACATTACAAGGGCCGAAGCAAAAAACCTTATATAGTTATATTCTTTACAAATACTGACTACAACTTTTCTATACATAAATATTCTATATTATTTATCAAATATTCCTATTTTATCCTTGGACTTGAGTAACAGTGGCACCATCTCCATCTTCTCCAGATTTCAAGCTCCTAGACTCCAACGCGACCAGTCCACCTTTGCCGAAGCAAAAGCACTTATGATGGCCTATAGGAACTCAATGCCCCATTTAGCTTGATGCTTGCACACATTGTCATCTTCTCCAGCAGACCTTATGATGAAAGGCACCCAAGGCCCAAAATATGGTAGTTGATTATCGGCCAAGTTCCAATGCTTGGATGGAAACCCAGTCCCAAAACTGCATTGTCCAAAATTTTCTTCATTCCACATCTCCATTGTGGCTTAATGAGGGACTCTGCAACCATCCGAATTACCTCTTTAGGTTCCCCCATATCCAAAAGGACCACTAGAAACATTGATGAAACATCCGTATTCACTCGGTGTTGGTGTGCTAAGGAGAGAATTGTTTCCCTCAACACCATCTTCACGGCATGAAACACCACCACTGGTTTTGTTTTGAACACTTTCTTCAACCTGAAATCTGACACCTCCCCCCAAAACGTAATCTGTCGCTTCTTTGCTCTGAGGCACACAGTGGAATCCATACTTCGAATTTTGTATGCCAAACAATACAAGGTTGTATCAAACTTAATTATCTTCCCTAGCGGCTGTGGTGACATTTCCATTATTTCAAATGCCTCCTTGCACTAAATTCCTTTGTACTAATCCTGACGTGAAGCAAGCCAAGCGTCACATATGACCACTCCATTATGTTTTTCATTTAACTCGGCCGAGAGAGCAAGGACAGGAGATTGGGTGCAATATCTTGCCATGCGCAAGGGGAACTGTCGTAATGATATTCCTTCTACATCTCAATTACCACGTTGGCCACTTTGTTAGCCATTCCATTGGCCTCGCCATAGGCGTGTCCTACTTTGTACTCCGTGAATGTTTCCAACTCCCAGCGTTGGGATAACAGAGTATTAAGCTTTCAATTTGGAGTGCTACATTTTTGGAGAGTATTGACTATAATTAATGAGTCCCCTTCAATTTGGATTTTTTGCATACCAAGTTTTTTGCAAATTTGAAGTCCTAATAAGATTGCTTGAGCTTGAGCTTTGTTATTTGTTCCAACTGGGAGTTTTTTTGCCCCAGCACTAACCATCACTCCATTGTGGCCTTTGATAATGCATCCTACTCCTGATTGCCTCGGGTTTCCCCTTGACACTTCGTCAAAGTTAGGTTTTGCCATCCCTCATCTGGAGGGGTCCACCTTGCATCTGCTCTTGAAGTTGTGGAAGGATGAGCCTGAGCAGCCCCATAAATGGGGCATTCTAGCTTATTAATATTATTTATTTATATTATATTATTTTTTTTGGGCAAAAAGGAGAAATATATTAAGAAAAAATCATTTATAGATTACAACATGAAGATTTAAAAATGGCAAGAGCCATCAATAGGGCTAGAAGAAAGAAAACCCAAGGAGATTTTCCACTATCCTAGCAGATAATCTTTGAGGGAGCCTTCCAAGTAGAGGTACAAGCATAAATCATGACCCAAAAGAGCAAAAAGTGAGGAGGTTTAGGCCTAATCATTATGAAGGAGCTAAAGAAGCTGCGAAGATTTATCAGGAGACAAAAACCCCCACCCAGAGACATTCCAATCGCGGTTCACATTAGAGGCCCATTAGCAAGGCAATCCACAACAACATTCCATTCCCTAGGAATACAGATAGTTTCAAAATTAGGAGTAAGGCAGAGAATCTACTTAGCAAGTGATGCCAACCTCCAAGAGGACTCATGAATCCACACTTTATTCAAAAGAGAGACCAAGATCATAGAGTCCATTTCACAAATAACCTTTTTCCAACCTAGTTCACAAGCGTTCTCAAGAGCCACAAGATTGGTATGAGCTTCCATTTGATTGTTGGCGTCGACCCCCATAGTAGAAGACAACAATAAATGAATTGTACCATCACTAGCACGGGGAACACCTCCAATCCTAGCAGCACTTGGATTGCCACAAGAAGAGCTATCAATATTAATTTTGAAGAAACCCAAAGTGGGGGGAGACCACTTACTAGCTCTATTCACCTTTCTAGATTTAATTGAGACCTGAGCAAGATTGAATTGAGGAAGCAACAGTAGAATACAACTCAAGGCATCTCGAAAACTGAATATCAAGAGGAGATAGGACCTCATCCAAAGAACACTTAGTTGCTAAAGTTTCTTTGATCGAGTCCTAAATCTTCTGCCGAACTTGCCCAATGAGACTCTGGTGACCTTGGAAGATTCGATAGTTTCGCTCCAACCAAATCTATTAGAGGATAAAGACGGGCACAATATCCCAAGCAACCAAGAGAAGAAACCGGAGTAGGAGGTTGACCTAGACTTGCCCAGAACTTGGGCAAAGAAGTTGCATGAACAAGGGACCGATTCTAGATTTGCCACTACTGCCTCCATATACCCAAGGAGAAGGAACATTGGAAGAAAAGGCGAGCAAGACATTCCTCATTATTGCCACAAAGGACGCATTTTGAACGGCCCTGGAATCCTATCTTTCTTATGTTATCCTAGGTGAGACATTTGTTTTGACACAACAATTAGATAAAAAAATTGCATGTAGGCTGACTAATTTTTTTCCAGATTTTGTTCCATTAGGGGAAATCTCTATTTTCACTTTTTTCTTGCTTTAATAATTGGTAACCAAGAGCCACAGAATAAACCCCTTTCGGATCATATCCCCAAGCAAGAACATTTGCTTCCTTCAGGCAACAACATGGCTGATCTGCCAGAATAGAAGAAAGGGTAGCCCAAGCTTCAAGAGTTCCCCCCATAGGCCAGCTGCAAGGATCTTTCCAATGATAGATATGATATTCCCCCACTAGGTGAGAAGTTGAGAACCCTTAAAATCAGAAACTTTAGACCACCTTGTCGCCTGAAAGGCTTCACTTAAGGGGAGTAGAAGGGGGAAGGAAGAGAGGATCGAGGGATGGAGGCCCCAAGAGTCATTCCAAAAGAGAGCTCTATGACTAGTTTTGACAATCTAGAGGAGGCCTTTTTTGACAAGAGAAGCTTCCTTCTTAATGGCATTCCAAACCATATAACCTTTACCAACTAGATCCATTCTTGGAACATTATCAACAACAACCCCTCCTAAATACTTGAAGTTAAGAATTTTAGCCCAAGGTTGATCTTGATGCTTGCACCATCTCCAATACAGTTTAGCAGCCAAGGCTTGCTTGTTAAACTTAGACTACCTAAGGCCAAGTCCACCATACTGCTTAGGCATGCAAACCTATCCCAATTGATTAGACTCCATTTTTGGGAGTCTAGATTCCATGTCCATAAAAACTTTCCAGAAAGAGAATCAAATTCCTTTAGAAAGCTTTTGGGGGCAGATAGCACAAGGAATCTATAAATATGTAATGTCCTGAGCTGATTTTTTTTTAATCTGTTTTGCAAATTTATGATGAAATGTATAAACCCTCACACTTTCTGATCACCAAGATCCTGAGTTGGGCAAGGTGAGATCATACGATGATTCGAGATATTAGCTTACTATGTGGCTTGTATAATGAATGCAAATGCTGGAAATGAAAATAGACTAATGTCTTGGCGGCATAGCCTTTCAGACATACAACAAATTGATTAACCTTCCTAGTGGTAAACCACACAAAAATTTAAATGAAGAAATTCTATATCCAATCTGGCGGTGAACCGCGCAGATCCATACAATGCAACAATTTCACTAAAATTGCATACTATTTCTGATTAATAACAACAGAAATCTTCTAGAAAACGTATTCCAAACAGCAGAGGTATTATGCAATATCTGATATAAATGAAGAACAATATACCCAAATGAGAGTGGCTAATATAGAAGACAACTCAGCACTATCAACCATTGAAATCTGAAGCAAAACAACTGAAATCATCAACAACAAATGTACAACCTACACTAGAGTAGTACGGTGACCCAACAACATACCAAATGAGCCGCAATTCCTCTTATACATCGCTGGCTAGGATGTAAACATCAAACAACAGGCTGCAGAAAATGTCAGACCTTGTTCCCTCTTCTACGACAGCAAGTCTTTTTCTTTAAGTTGCGATTTTTTGTTTGCACGACAGCCTCAAAAGGTGCTGCGATTCATTAAGAAGTGGCAGACCAGGAATAAGACCTGTCAGTCTTTGTCCCCTGCACACCCAGAGACAAGTGTATGGTAGGCAAAAATTATGTCTTCTTCACCATGAAGTGATCAGCTTAAAGGTATGGCTGGAAAGTCTTGAATATACTATGATTTGTTTGCTACAGCCTAGCTGTAGACTTCAAAAATAAATACAACAGAATCGCAGTGGAAATAATTGAAGCAATATAGCATTGGTAGGATATTAAAAACCTTACACCATTTAAGTTGTTCGACAGGTTCACAATAGAGTGTAATGATATTCTGCAGTAACCCTATACAAATAATAGTGAGTCCTTCACAATAGATATAGGATTAACCCACAATAAATTAAACTGGGAATATTCAACATATTGCAAATCATTATTATCTTCAATATAAATCTGAAAACCCAAAATTTGGAAATACCACAAACCACAACCAAAATTTGAAAACTTCACATAACTCACAAATTTTGGATACACACTGAAAATTGGAAACATTCAAGACCAATGGTGACTCCTGAATGGAATCACTTGAATGGAGATGAGGGTTTTCGTCCCCAAATCCAATCTTTGCAGCGCATAGGTAATCCTTGGATGGAATTACTCAAATGAATAGGAGGGTTTTTGTCCTTGAATCCATTTTGCCAAAGGGCTTTCGTCCTAGGTTAGAAAGATAAACACGGGTTAAATCTCAGAAAACCAGGGTTTGTGTGCAAAATAATAGATGATCCTTCTCTTTGCCCAGCATCTTATTTTTTAATCACCTTTTTGCTTATTTTAGCCTTCTTCTGGAAGTGTTTAGAATTTCCTTTCTTTTTTTAATTTAATATTTCAAATTGACCCCTTTGTCCTAGTGACACTTTGTATCATAATCTTAGGCCCTCTTTCTAAAAACACTTTATAATAACACTTCTAGGAACTTTATTTTAACAATAAAACATAAGTCACCCCTCCATGCAAAGTTATAACATAAAGTTATTTGGACAACTTAAATTTTTTATCAAATTACTCCCTTAGCTCAAAAAGGGGATGTGACAAAATAGAAGATCTTGCAAAAAAGATTTTAATAGGGTCAAACAGCTAGCAAAAGACAACCAATGGAAAGTCCAATGACTAACTCACGTTCTAAATTTGTCAAGAATCCTCTTCTACTAATCTTTTTTGGGGATACCAGTTGATAAGGGAATACTGAGATAATCCAAAGGGAGCTGTCCTATTTAAAGCGTAAAATAAAAACAATTCACTGCTGGATGACCAAAGGAGTATTAAAGAAAAAAATACTGTACTTATCCTCATTAATCTGTTGGTCGGAAGTAGTCAAATATATATCTAAGGCTTTCCTGAAATTAATAGCCTCATGAATTTTAGCAACATCGAACAAAGCAGTATCATCCACAAATTGAAGATGGGATTGAGGGTCAAGATCTTGAGCCATAGTCCAACCCTGAATGCAACCATTATCTCTCAAATGTTTAAGAAGTCTACCTAGACCTTTTGCCATAAGAATGAAAAGATAAGGGGAGAGAGGATCACCTTGTCGCAACCCTCAGGAAGCCGAGAAAAGAGGGGATGGGATGCCATTGATAAGAATAGAGGAGGGAGAAGCCACACAACTCATAACTCACTAAATCCACCCTAAATAGAATCCGAAGGTTGATAAAACATTTCCAAGGAAAGACCATCTGACCCTATCATAAGCCTTGGACATGTCCAACTTGATAAACAAAGCTTTGTCTTTGGAGCAATCCATAGAATGAATGAATGGCTTCTAAGGCCACAATGAAAACATCAAGGATCTGACACCCCTTAACAAAACCACCTTGCTCAAGTGATATCAAAGAAACCAAGATTTGTTTCAGACTATCAACAATGAGTTTAGGGATAATCTTATAAGTGACATTGCAGAGAGCAATAGGGTGGAACATATCAAAAGAGTTAGCCCCCTCTTTTTTAGAAATCAAGGCCAAAAAAATAGAATTGATTGCTTTAAGCATTTGCTTATTAGTTTGAGATTCACGAACAACTTTCAATAGATCAAGCTTCAGAATGTCCCATAAGTCTTGAAAAAACTCAATGGGTAAACCATCTGGACTAGGAGATTTACCATTCTTCATCTGGAACACAACCATTTCGAGCTCTTCAAGAGAGATGAGCCCCATAAGCAGACTGTTCGTATCCTCAGAAACCAACCAAAATAAAATGTTCCTCCACCAAAACTAGAGGGCCACTTTCCATGAAAAGGGAAGAGAAATATTGAACAACTTCCCTATTAATATCTTGGGAAGTAGACAGTTGATTTCCTTGTGGTGAGATGAGAGGAGATAACATTACCACTTCACTCGTCTTTAACCAAATTATGGAAGAAAGAGGTATTCTTATCTCCCTCTTGAAGCCAATCAATTCTCGATTTCTGCTTCCAAAATATCTTCTCTTGAAGATTCCATTCATTAAGCTCTTTGGAAAGAGAGGACTCCTCAAGAAGACACTCCCTGGTCATACCAAATTCCTTGAGCTGAAAAGTAATAAAATCCAATTTTTCCTGCACTTGTTTCCTTTTCCAAAAAATATTTCCAAAACCAAATCGTTTCCATTGTTTGAGCTTGAACATAACAAATTGGAGTCTTTTAAAGGAGTCAATAGCAATACTAGAATGGGGCTTTCCCTCCCATAGTTTGAAAATGTGGACTCAGTAGCCCAAAATTGAGACTCGGACTTGAGACTCGGCATGAACTCGGCAAAACGCAGCGAAAAAAACTAAACTTGTAATTACACAAACAAAAAAGAAATTAACACATTTAGAGAACACAAAAGTCTAATTTGACTATCAATTTGTCATAATTCAAACATTACATATGTCATTATGTAATGTTCCCTATTAGAACAATACTAATTTTACCCTAAAAATTCAAATCCCACAAGTTTAGGGTTAGGGTTTCTAATTCATGGAACAAAATGGTTTGATAGGGTGCCCAAGAAACCCTCTACCTTAGGCCCAAGAGCGGGTGCTTCACCCCTCTTGGCCCCATGTGGCCTCTTGCCATCCACATGGGGTAGCGTGCCTAGTGAGGCGTCCTATCATCGTTCCCCTTATCACAACCATTATGCTACCTCTTATGATTCAATTAATTTCCATGATAGAGGGTTAGGGGTGCTGCTACAGCAGGGTGTCCCGGAAATCATTCCTTCTAAGCCCAAGGGCAGCCTCTCATGCCCTTGGCCCACATATGGCAGGCCTCAGCCATCCACCATGGGGTGGCGTACTTAGAGGATGATCCCAACGCTGTTTCCCCTCCTTGTAGGCCCTTAATTCCCTCCATCATAACATTCACACAAGAATCCACATTAATGCATAATAAACTAATCACACTCATAGTTGCAAACAATCATATCAGCAATGCATTATGAAAGTGACACATAAATGATAGCATGCATGAACTATTGATGATGATATGCATAACCTATTAATCAGATTTAGACAACATTCTGTATGAACATTCTGCCACAATCATATGAACTCAGACTTGCTGATGTATTTCTTGTGCTATTAGATATTCTTCATTGTGTATTATATTTCTTATTAAATCTCCTTATATTCCTTGTGATTCATGCTGCCAATTAGAACTCAGAACTGTATATATTTTCCTTTTCTTGAATATTATATTTGTTTCCAATTTACTGATTTCCTTATTCCTTGTGCTCTGTTTATCCGTCTATATCTTCCCCTTTCAATTCATCTTTTCTTTCATCATTTATGTTCCTACAAAGAGGTGACTTCTTCAAAGACATATGTCTCTTCCCAAAAATGGTATCTCTTTATTTAATTCAAAGCATTTCCAAACTCAGACCTGTCTTTTTTGGATCGCTGCCCCTCCATATATAATCACATCTCTTTTTTGTATTATTAATAGCCTATTCTCTTTTATGAATAAGACACACCTCTTAATAAGGAGCGCTTCATGGAAGGAGTCGGCCATTTCATACACATGTTTATTTGAAAATTAACAAGTTAAATTTCTTTTGTTTAATCTCCTGTTTGGTGCTGCTCCTTATATCCTCTAATCGTACTGTTGTGATGTAATCACACATCGCCCCATTGCAAATGGGGACCCCCTTTTTTTTTTTTTGCTTTCTCGCTTCGTTTTGCTCTAGGTTTAGTTTTCCTCTGAGCTTGTATGATTTTGATAGTGTTGTGTATGCAAGTCTCAACAGTTTCTTGCCAAGAGGTCTATATGCCTTCATCCTGATGCATGTCACTGAGACCCTGAAAATGACTAAGTCTGATACCCTAAAAATCCTGAAAAAATGACTAAGTCTGAAATCTGGTGGATCCTCAGAAATCTAGAATCTGCATGCTAAATCCTATGGATCCAGGACCTATCTCAAACATCCTGGAAGTATATTGATAAATATTTAAACTATAAGAAACTCAATATCTGACTTATACTTAAACATATTTTCAATATACTTCCATTCAGGAAATCTAAAATTTGACCAAGGCAAGAAATTCCTCACTCCATGTCTAAACCCGCCCTACCTAGGCGGCCTTGGCATGAGCTCATGGATCTGATGTCCTGCACATGCATTTATCCAGACACTGCCTCCAAATCCGCCTTAGGGAGAGAATTTTCAAAGTTTAGAAGAGATTTTGAGTGAGTTCAAGACAAAATCCAAGGGTGGTATCCCAACCCGCCCAGCCTGGGCGGCCTCATAAGGGAGTGATGGACAATGTCTTCACCAGGAGGATCTCTCCAGACATTGCCCTCAAAACTGCCTTAGAAGACAAATGGTTAAGTATTGAGGTTTTCATGCCCAATGCACTGAGATATGATGATTAGTAAGCAAGGTTTATGAGTTTGAGTGAAGTCAAGGTTCATTCCAAGTGTCACTCCTCAACTCACCCTGCCTAGGCGGCTTTGGCATGAATTCATGGATGATGTCCTTATCTCCACCAGGTGACACTCTCCATACAACACTCCCAGGACCACTCAGGGATGTAAGTGGCATAATTTGCAAGTTACTTGATGAGAATGACGAAGATGACACCAAGCATTACTTAAACTCCTCACAACAAGGATGAAATAATTGGAAAGAATGATAAAAAATCACTAAGCCTGATGTCCTGATGTCCTGAAAATTGGCTAAGTCTGAAATCTGGTGGATCCTCCAAAATCTAGAATTTGCATGTTAAGTCCTATGGATCCTAGACCCATCTCAAACATCCTGGAAGTATATTGATAAATATTTAAAGTATAAGAAATTCAATATCTGACTTATACTTAAACATATTTTCAATATACTTCCATTCAGGACATTTCCGATATGGTGACGACACTTGCATTCCAAGCACACCTTCTAAACCCGCCCTACCTGGGCGGCCTTGGCATGGGGTCTTGGATTCAAGGTTGTGATCACGCACTTTCTCCAGACTAAGTCTCCAAATCCGCCCTAGAGAGAGGTTGCAAGTTTTTAAGAGCTTTTGAAGGTGAATTCCATACATTACTTCCCAACCCGCCCTACCTGGGCGGCCTCACAAGGGAGTGATGGACAATGACTCTTGCCACATCAATCTCTCCACACACTGCTCCCAAAACCGCCCTAGAGGAAAAATGGTTAAGTGTTGAGGTTTTCTTGTGCAAAACATTGAGGTATGGTGATTTGTAAGTAAGATTTTTTTGAGTTTGAGTGAAGTCAAGTGGATAATAAGCAATTTTCCAGATGTCACTCTCCAACCCGCCTTACTTGAGCGGCTTTGGCATGTAGACATGGACAATGTCTTCATCACCTCATCAATTTTTCCAAACACTGCCTCCAATCCCGCCCTAGGAGAGATTATGCAAAATTCAAAGTGTTTCAACACAAAACATCAGAAGGTGATAAAGATTGATGGAAACTTGAAGGTTTTAGAATGATTAAGTGAGTTTTAAGATGAAAATCCAAGGGTCATGTCCAAACCCGCCCTACCTGGGCGGCCTCAGGAGGGGGTCTTGGACAATGTTGCCTGTCACATGAAATCTTCCACACATACCCTTCAAACCCGCCCATGCTAGGCGGCCTTGACCTCTATGCTTGGACAACTTCACCTCTTGCACAACACACTCTCCAGACATCAACCTTAAACCCGCTCAAGTAGAAGACCTATCAAGTTTGCAATGTTTTGAGTTGAAGTACAAAGAAATCATGAAGATTTGATGAAAGTTCATAAGTTGGAAGGTATTTTAAGGTAAAGTCCAAAGGTCACCTCTAATCCCGCCCTTCCTAGGTGGTTT
The DNA here is from genome assembly GCA_027924645.1 of Cunninghamia lanceolata. NCBI lineage: Eukaryota > Viridiplantae > Streptophyta > Pinopsida > Cupressales > Cupressaceae > Cunninghamia > Cunninghamia lanceolata. The sequence goes on from BSBN01001246.1 coordinate 128,459, forward strand.
TCACCATGACAAGTGGACATCATCACCCAACATCCAAGTTGTGTCTTTCAACTTCATGAGCATCTCAAGATTTCACTAAGTGTTGGAGTTGATAGAAAAGCCTTATCAAATGAAGGGAATGAATCTCAAATGAGGTGAAAATCCTTACTAGCCTCCCAATCCTGCCCATGCTGGGCAGCCTTGAGCCCTTCATCTGGATGATGTCGCCTCTTCCACAACATACTCTCCATACACACCCTCCAAACCCGCCTTGTCAAGTGACTCCCACTATCATGCATGTCTTCCACACCATTCACTCCATGCACTCACTCTAAATCCGCCCATGCTTCAAGCATTACATAGCATTCAAAGGAGGATAAACTCTCAATGAAACAAGTGAAGAGCTCTTAAGTTGTCAAAACCAAGCTAAAAATGCTTAAGTGATGAAAATTCCTTACACCTCTTCCAATCCCGCCCATGCTAGGCGGTCTTGAGCACTTTGTCTGGACAATGTCATGTCATTCACAAGACACTCTCCGGATGACACCCCTAAACCCGCCCAGCCTGGGCGGATTTCACACCTTGACATGGAATTCACATCAAATAATCCATAATGCCCCTCCAAACCCGCCTAGGCACTTAGGCATGGATTTCGTGCGAAAGGATATGTTTTGAAATCCCACATGCATAACATGAATGCAATTTGTTATTGAAAATCCTTCATATCAAGTCTTAATTTGATGTGTTTCTTCTTGTAGGTGATGGAGAATCCAAAGAGGTGAATGGCAAAAGCTCATACATGAGAAGTTTGGAAGGCGCAGGAAGATTGCTCAAGTTCATCATCACCACATGGAGGAGAGCTCCAACATCAAGTTTATCTTACTTCGTATGTCTGCATGAGGAAGACATCAACGCCATGCGAAGGGGAGCTAGTCTAAGATGATCAAGCCCACAGGTGTAGTTCATCATCAAGAGCATCGTTCGTTCGAGGCGAGGATCAGTGGAAGGTTGTCACTTCACCACGCACATCTTGAAGGAGGTCATCATCCAGAAGCTCACATATCATGTGCCAGACAAGAAGAACTCTCATCAGGCACTAGTCTACTCCATGAGTCCATGCAACTGTCCAGAGGCATGATCCTGCACAAGCACAACAACATCACAAGATGAGAGATGAGCATGATCATCAAAGCGATCCATGAGTTACATCAAGACAACAAGAAGAAAATATTCTAAGTAAAGTGCACATGAAGTGAATCACACTAGTTCATTCAAAGATGCTGAGGTGGCACGTACACATCATCAAGCCAATTACATTCTGCCATGTAAGAGGGCCCACCATAGAGATGCTCCAAAGATGCTTATCACATTGGGAAACGTGCCTTCATTGCCTCTTTCATGTTCTAAAAATAGCAAATTTTGTAACAAACTGCCTTGTTGTCTCGATCTTGGCCGTTGATTGTCAAATCAATCCTGGCCCTTCATGTAATTTATGGAGTCTATAAAAGGCTCATTCTTCTCATTTGTAAGGGGATATGGACAATACATAGGAGATTAGAGATTAGAAGTAGAGATCAAGTAGGAGTAGAGTAGAGAGGGAGCTCTTCAAAGTCATGAAGAGAGACATGAGATTGTTGTAATGACACACTTCAAAAGTAATACAAGCTCATTGTTGTTGTTTTGCATGGTGATCTTGTGGCTTTGAAATGTTAGCAAGGTTTCAAGTTCTTGAATATGACGGAGATGTGTTTCCAAGTAGTTTAGATGATAAAGTAGATAGAGTTCATTGATGTAATGGATATATGCAATGATATTTGATGAATTCCCGTTGGTTCATACTTTTGATGGCTTGTCGATGGTAAGTCATCATGTAAAGTTAGCCTGAACCACATCTTGCAAATAGTTCGATTGTTGATGCTCCTTCGAGTTGCGCCAGCTGTGGGTACTTTGGAGTGTGTCAACGATATGAAAATCCTTGGTTTATCCCTTGGAGATTGCACCTATTTCATGTAGTTGTTGCTCGTCATGGCAAAGTGAAATTTGGTTTTTTTAAGGGAAATTTGTCTATCATAGCATCGTTCATCATGTCACTGTCTTTAGATTAGCCTTCTTAACTCTTGCCTTTTGCCTTTTCTTTTCATAGTTGATCAGAAGAAGTTCCATTTCACAAGGAAAGAGTAACTTATTTGAATGGAGAGATGACAATTCTACGTAAGTCCCTTTGTGACACAGCAAATCACATCACACCACCAAGGCTATTCGTTGCAAATCACGTACAAGGAACCTTGGAGTGTTCTTGTTTGATCACTTAGTTTAGCATTCGAGACGCTTTGTTCAAGAGAGGATACAGCACTTGGTGTTTTATTCTAATGTTGTTGTTGTCAAGAAAACATCATCAACACGTACCTCATGGCATCCTCTAATATTTATTAATCATAAGATGTTTTTATCCTATTATATATGCTGCTCCCTTTCATAAGTTTTGGCTGGAATATATTTGCTGCCGAATATAAGTATCTTAAAGTAAGACAAAAGTAATTTGTAATTTTATATTTATTATATATGATAATTTTAAATTGATAAAATTATATTTATATTAATATTTATATTTATTCACATATTATATATAGATATATTTATTAATATATATTATATTATAATTATAATAATATTTAAATATTAATATTAATAATTATATGTACGTAATTATCTTTATTTAAATTGACTAAACACTGTATCGTCTTTTATCATGATGTTTAAATCTTTAATTTAAACAATGCCTTAATATCGGGACATGACACATTAACCCTCAAACTTTCAAAATTTGAAATGTCATGGTTTCAAAGTCGAACAATACACTCTAATACAACAAAATTATAAATAATAAATGTATAACAACACTATAATTGTTTATGTATGACGATATGTCAAAAAACAACCAAATACAATCTACGTCTTCCTCTTTCCCCTCGTAGTGCAACTTAATTTTTCAAGCCTCGAACTAGTAGGTAAGTCAGTATCAAAATGATGATTGATTGTTTCCTTAAAAGTGTCCATTTTCCTCCATTGCATACAATTCTGCTGCTCCTCTCTCCAATTCTACAAGATATTCATCAATAAGCAAGGCATCACTTTGTTCTTCGACAGTCCATTCATCATAAGGATCAATGTCATCCAAGTTGATGGCATCATGAGAAATACCCTCCACCTTTTTGGTTTGAAGGCCAAGGTTGTACCGAATGAAGACAAGGGCATTGAGGTGCTCCCATGTCAACTTGTTTCTCTTCTTTGTGTGAATGCTCTCAAATAGGCTCCAATTGTGTTCACACCCATAAGCATTACAGGGCTAGGCCAAAATACGGATAGCTAGCCTTTGAAGGTTTGGTGTGCTAGCATTGTAATTTTCCCACCATAAATCTACAAAAAAATTTAAAAAAATATAAGAATTAAGTAAAAAATTTAGAGCTTGTTCAAAATTAAAGGATTATTTTTTTACTTGGCTATTGTTTTTCCCTCCTTTGAATTGCTTGAGCTGAAGAAAAAGCCTCCCCTTCTCACCCTTGTGGACCTCCAACTCATCAAGAACTTTGTCGCTTATCTCATTGTCTGGCACTGTGTTATCAATGCATAAAACAACAATTGCCATGACCTCAACATCGGCCATAAATGTATCGAAGAAGTAGAACTTTGGGTTTAGATAGTAGGCCAAGGCATGTATCGACTAGTGGAGTTGGTTCGTCCATTTGCAATCAATGATGCGCCAAAGGATTTCATATTTCTTTTGTTTCCACCATAGTAATGCAAAATGGTCTCTTTGGCCTTATCCATGGCCTCATAGAGGAAACCCATCGGCATGCCATCCTCATCCACCATATGAAGAACCTTGACCAAAGGTTCTCTTACCTACAAAATTGAAAACAAATTTGAAATTGTTACAAAATTAACCCCACCCTGCTCCCCCCAAAAGAAACAACAAATAGATAATTTCGTATAAAGTTCATGTTTGTATTTGTTACTTACCTTGTTTAGCTCCTCATCATTTTCGTTGAATAACTCATCAAAAATTGTTCTTGTAGTCTTCTCCCCTTTGACATTTTTGGAATATGGAGACTCCATCCAGGCATCGAATACAAACATTTGTTTGAGAGAAGGGATTGCAGCAAGAATGCTTTGCAAAGTGAGGAAGTGACTAGCAAATCATGTCACTCCCGGTCGCACAAGCTCCTTTCCATTCGTGTGGTTTCTCATCAAAGAAAGGACCCAAGTATGGTTGTAAATAAATTTGGTAACCTGTTTAGCATCTTCAACGACACTTTTGACCCATCCAATCTTCCCAATATCCTCTAGCATAAACTCTAGGCAATGTGCAGGACAAGGAGTCCAACAAATAGAAGGATGCCTCTCCATAATAAGTCTCCCTACGGCTACATATGCTATTGTGTTGTTTGTGATAATCTGGACAACATTGTCAACCCCAACCGCCTGGATCACCCCGTCCAATAGATTGCACAAAGTCTTAGCATTTTTGACTTCGTGTGAGGCATCTACAGACTTCAAGAACATCAATGTGCCATTAGAAGCCACTAAAAAGTTAAGGAGAGTCCTATTTCACCCATCTGCCCATTCATCTGATAAGATGTTGCCACCCTTTCATCTGCCATACTTTCTTTTGATCATCAACCACAAGTTGTGTATTTTCTATGGCTTCCTCTAGCAATGGCCCACTCAATTCTCTAGCTGTTGGAGTCTTAACCCCCTTACAGACAATTGTCGTTGCATTCACTAACCCTTCTCAATATGGGCTGTTTGCCACATTGAAGGGTAAATTATTGTAGTACCAAAAGTTTGCTGTTGCCATCCTAGCCTCATGGTGTTTTTCCTTATTCCAAGTGGTACCTTCAAGTGAGGGTTGTGCTCCTGGAACATTGCGTGGAATAAAGAAATTTGATGATGATGAAGAAGGAAAACGGCTAGAAATAGAACCCTTAGGAGTCTCATTAGTAGAGGAATGTGGATGATGAATGTTTGGGCAACAAAGGAATCCGTAGATACATTAGGATTGACATTCATCACTGCTGCCATTGCTTTCTTTGTCATTTGCTTTTCCATATTTTTCATTTCAAAACTGGTAAGTAGGGCATCCATCTCTCTTGTAATCTCTTCAAACACCTTAGGGCGTGCCTTCACATCATGTCCAGGTATTTTAGCAAGGTGGTATTTTAATCTATTAATTCCTCTTGTCATAAGAAGCTTGCATTCATTACAACAGACTTGGCCCTTGATAGCACTTGGCGTTCCATACTTCCATGCAGAATCTTTTCTACCATTCATTTGTGTTGAACTTGACATTGCTAATTTTAACATAGAAAAAAAAATCAGCAGCAAGCAAAGTGACAAACATTTTAAAAAGAAAATAGAATGCAAATACAAGCTAAAAATGTTAAAAAATAAGGGGGGGAGGGGAAATGGACAACATTTCCCCTATTTTTTCAAAAAAGAAAAAAAATACATACTAGTTTGAATCTTTGAAGGTGACTTAAAATCTCCTTTTAATCCTTTCTCTTAACATGCTCTTGCAATGTGGATGCCGAAGATATCCTTGGTTGGGCAGATGAAGACCAAAAATGTGAAAAAATAAAAATTGGGGCCCTGTTTTTCTATTTCATTGCTAGCAGAGTTCAACTCAGAAACTTGTGAGTCACAGGGCAAAACTCGACGAGTTTTTGGAGATACTTGGTCGAGTACTTAGTGTGACTCGGTTGTGACTTGGCTTGCGAGTTGTGTTGATTCAGCGCAACGAGCAAAAGGACTCATGAGTTGCGGTGAGTCAGTTGAGTACTTAGTGAATCTTGAAACTTTGTTCCCTCCAATCACCATGCAACCATGCCCTCACGAACAACTTGATCTTGGAGCCACATTAATTGAAACTTGAAAGGAGGCTTTTTAGGAAGAGAAAAGAAAGAAGAAGAAAACTTAATAGGCTGACGATTTGAACCCTTCCACTACAAAATGTCAAAAAATGAGACCCAATTGTCACCAAGCCAACAGTCAGAAACTAAAAACCTGTCAAGCTGTTCTGAAATGGAAGCAGTCCACATCTTCTCTTATCCCAAGTTAAAAGGCCACCTCTTGGTTTAACATCCACAAGATTAAGAAAAGACCAATTATCTTTTAACCAATTGGAAGAAGGGTCTAGTCGACTAGAACCTCCAAGTTTCTCATCAAGACTGAGAATTGCATTAAAATCACCTAGCAAGATCCAAAGAATAGAAGAGAACAAAGAGCAAACAAATCTAATATGGGACCATATGAGAGCCTTGCTTTGGAAATCAGTAGGGGCATAAACATTGGTTAAGAAAATGGAGCTACCAGAATCAAACCAGGAACCCACCAATGATAAGAAATGTTTACTCGCTATCTAAGGAGGAGCGAGTTGATGAGCGTCCCATAAACATGCTAGCACTCTAGCAAAACCTTGAGCTCCAACACATTGACATTGACTACCTTTCCAAATCGTAGAAGAAATCACTATCGTTTTTGGGAGTAGAAAAATGAGTACCTAATGTCCGAATGACACCAGATTCCACTAGTGATTCCCCTATCATCTTCAACTTTTCCTAATCTCTTTTTCTCCTCGCTTTGGAGAGCTCCGAGCCAACCTTTTTGAGATTTTTTTGCTAGAGTCCTAACAGAGGAGGAGCTTTCTTCTTAAAATCATCCTTTGCACCTATGGCTTGAGGAGATTTTGGCATGACACAATCTGTAGAATTCTTAAAAGGAGTATCTGTTAAAATGGGAGATGTTGCAATTAAGCTAGTATCAACATTATCCACTTCCTGATGTCCACCAGATCCCTCAATATGACTTGGAAAAGAGGAGTCCCTTCTTTGGGTAACCCTTGTATACCAATTAAGTTCTGAGCTTCTATTGGGAAGGGTGGGACACCAGAATCAGAGAGATCCAAATCCTGGCCAGTTGGGGGCTTTTTAATTAGAGTGGGTCCAAGTTTTTCAAAATTCTCGAGAACATCAAATTTGTTATTAAAATTTCCTCTTGGTAGATCTTTTTTCTGATGGGTTGCATTCCTTCCTTTATTTCGGGATTTCATAGGTATAAACCCATTCGAGTTTGGCCCTTCCGCATGGGTTGGGGCGTTCCATTTGCATTGACTTTAGCTGTAAGGAGCTTTAGAGGGGAATGAGAGGCATCTGGGGCCTTCATTGGACAGTTTCTCTGTGAATGCCCATGTGCATGAGAAACATGGCATCTAAAAGGAAGAGCTTCATAATCTACCTGTTGGATCCAATGCATGTTCCCCAATCTAATCTCTAAATAGTCAGGTAAAGGTTTATTTAGATCAATTTCAACACAAATAAGAGCATAAGTTGTTACCTTTCTCTCAAGTGTGTGATGGGAGGGGCCCATGGGTTTCCCAAGGACTGTGGCAATAGATTGTAGAATATCAGATCTCTAGAATTCCATGGTTAGTTGGAGGAGGCGGATTCAAACTAGAATCTTTGAAGGGAGCTCCTCCATAGGATCGAAACCCATATGCTAGGGTTTGATGAATAAACCAACTTGATTGTGAAAATATGGACCTCCCTCAAAGGCCATATTTCGATCAGCCATTCTTGAAAAAAGCAATAAAGTAGTTATTCGCGATGAGAATAATCTCCATATCTACCTCAGGTTGCCAAGTTCGACAAGCCTAGGTTTCCAAGAAGGGAAAAGAGATTTTAATGCCCATAAACTTGCATATCAAAGTGTTTTTGGAGAGATAAAACACATCACCCACAATCAAGTTAGGGTTTATGACCAAATTGGGTTGATCCATGCTCTTATCCAAGCAGCCATTTGATTTTGGTCATTTCTCCAATTTCTGATCAGGCTTGACCTCATTCGTTGCATGCACCAAAATGAAAACAACATTATCATGGCTAGATGAGGAAGGCTCATTGGCCCTAACCACATCCTTGGAAGAGAATAGAAGGGGGTCCCTTGGAGCGCAGCCACGCACACAAGGAAACCCTCGCGGCGGATGAGAAGGAAAACATAGAAAAAAAGCCAAAGAAAAGGAGATTAAAATCCCCTAATCCATGGCTACACCTTTAGAAACCCAGTAGGACCAAAATCCCCCACTGAATGCCCCATAGTTTTTTTCATATTATATTATTTAAATATTTATAATTTTTATATGTTTTTTGTATGGAATACCCAAAACGTACTCAGCCCCCCAAAACTTTCTTGCCATATTGGCATACTGTACCCCCATACCCATACCCGAACGGTGAACCCGATTCCGATTCTGTAACTTAGGAAAAATGATAATGAACCCCACCAAAGATTTTGAACTGATAAGCATATTTTCTATATGCCCCTCGCTACGTATGGTGGTATCTGCTAATCCAAAACCTGGTCAATTTTTGTGGGGGCAATTGATTAGAGTGATAAAGGTGCTCAATCATCACAACTCTATACCTGTATGTTTAAGTATAGCCTTAAAGTTCAAGTTGTAAATCAGAAGTTGTATTTTGGATTCAGATCCACACATAATTCTTTATGTTAAACTCTTTCTACTTCTTTTAAAACTACTAGTATAGTTGTGTGCGTGTCTTTTTACACATACTTTCTTTTCATATATTTCTCCCAAAATTGGAGAATGCCTACTTTTGAGGCTGATCATCTGTAAACAAGCTTTGACATGCCTTCTCTTCAAGTAGGGTACGATATCTATTCATTTCCTTATTCAGGTTTGTATAAATTCGCGAAGTTGTATTTTTCATTGGTGTCTGTTTTTACATTTGGTGAAGACATATGCCATGTTCTTCCATATGGCTTCAATCATTGTCAACTGCATTGGTTGTTTCTGACCAAATGTCAGTTGAAAGGTTGCTATCGGGAAATTGTACAGTCAGTTGTTGCTCAAGTCTCATTCTAAATAACACAAACCTGGTAAATGTTTTTTAATTTCAGAGTGTCTTTGCTCATTATTTTATTATGTTGGCTTTACCACTTAGAACTGCATTTGAGTGGAGTTGGTTATCTGTCTTCAGAATATTTTGTGAAATTCACAGAAACAACTTGACTGTAAAAAATGCTTTTGCTGACAACATATAGGGAAGTACTCTAAAATGACGGACCAGATTGACAAATGCACTTACTGTTGTTTATTTTATTAGGAGAACCCTAGTTATGCTATAAGATGGTTTGATCATAGATCTTAGGAAACTTGTAAGCAGGGCTACAATTACATTTGGTTTTCTTATGTTCAATAGGTTATTCATTTTGGAGATTCTATGTTTGGATTCTTATTTATGGTTTTTGAGTTCTAGTTACAAAGTCCTTTATGCTTTTTAGAAATAAAAATTGTGATTTTCATGTGTCATGCACTTTCAGGGTTTTTTAACAACTGCGTATTTTTTCTGTGAAAAAAGATTATGCTGGTTCAGTTTGTGGTATAAAGGAGCAAATTATATCTTTTATGTATTCCATTCTAGACAGTGGGGTGGGCTTTTGTTGTAATTATTTGTGGACAAGATCTCATTTGACATGAATGGTACTTTTGTGACTGAGGGTACCAAAAACAGGATGGGAGTGTTCGCATGTTTGATTTACGGTGCAAGGAAAGTGCATCTGCTATTGATCTTGGTAGTGAACCAGTTGCTTCTGTTTGCTTCAAGCCAGGTAATACCTAATAAAAGTAATAGATGCAAGAAGAATCCTGAATCTCTCTCTCTCTCTCTCTCTCTCTCTCCTTTTTTAAAGGCATATCTTTTGAGTAAATTTGTCTGTAGTGAGTCCTACACTCTATCTTTGTTAGTGTTTAAGAATGTCCCACTGATACCTCCATCTGACCTTGAAACTACCAGGCTAATTCACAACACCTGCACAAACATATTGTATAATTTGGTTACCAAACACGATTGGTCTAGCACGAGTGAAGACCATAACCAATTTACCTCCTTCAAATGGGTGTACCTTAATATTCATTGCCATATGACATCATTACTTCTGGATTCCAACCATCTATCTCCATCACCTAGCCATAATAAAGGAGCATTGAAAATAATTCAAATAACTTTATGATGTAAAATTTATGAATTCATTTCATTTCATCTCAATTCTATTGCAATTAGTTTAGCAACTGTCTCTTACGGGGTTCATTGACAATCCTGCTTGGACATGTTCGAATCAACAATCATTTACGGAACATGGGCATTTTCATTGTTCAACCATCCTTTTTGGGAGTCGTTGGCTCATAGTCATCTACAGTTTTGTCTTTGTTTGGCTTGTACACCTTTGGTTAAAGATGAAAACTGAATACTACTACGGGAAAGTAGATGATTTATAACAAGTTGATGTTTCAAGTTCTGCTCAAAATCACGTCAGATGGTCAATGCATCATCGTATATCTATTTCCACTTGGTCAACACAGTCAGTGACAGCAATTTTGGTATTCGAATAACATTTTAGTCAAAACTTTTGAAAATTTTGAAGATGTGACAGAGCTTGTCGTCAACCTTGTTGGAAACGTCACTCCGCTGATACAGTATGTATTTTGCCTCTTCTGCCTCAAAAGCTGAATGGAGGACTTGGGAAATGTGATTGACCTGAATGTTGGTCAATCAGAAAGAAAATCAAGTAAAGACCCTGGTGGCAGTCTGTGATAGAATATTGAAAAATACCAAAAACTAGTAGGTCACTGTTATCATTTAGAATTGCACCCTGGTTGGAGACCTCCGAGCATTCTAATGACACAATGGGAATGATCTCAAGGTGTGGGACCTTGCAATTTTGAGATCAGACCTCCAAAGAAGGCTGGTTCCTCTTTCTAAGCTTAAGGCTTAGAGAAATTAACTAAACCTACACTAATGATCACCAGGGAAAGGGATAGAAGGAATGCATAAAGGGAAACGGTGATACACCAAGATTTAGGGCATTGGGTTGCACTGACATAACACAATAATGATCTCAAAGCTGAAGGAAAATCACACTCATGCAGGTTCGAATAGAGGTTAGGGCAGAAAGACAACTATGGAAGGGACCGTTTTATCCACAAAACATAGTTTAGATCATAGTTACGAGACTCGGACTCGCCTTGGACTCGGCAAGCTGATTTTGGACTCGGACTCGGACTCGGCACCTAGACTCGGCAAAAACTCGGCAAATTGAAAAACCCAAGAAATTCAGAGATTTTTAAGGATTAAAACTTGTTTCATGCACCCTTTAATAAATAAACCATAAAGACACAATAACATCATCAAATAGAAGCTAATTTGATCACATACACAAGTATACATCGATCACATAAGTATAAACGCAAATTGTAGCTGAAGGAAATAACACACTTAGATATATAAATATTGTCAAATGTATACAAAACTCATGGAATATGAAATCCATGGCATCAAAAGTTCCAAACAAATATCAAAACAAAAACTAGAAGTCTATGCCACTATGGCTCAGAGGACCTGCAAGTGCACCCTTCTTACGAAGGTGTCTAAGATAGGTTCTGGATGATGATGCAGCTATAATATCTGCCTCTGTCTTTGTGCCACCCACACCAACATGTAATGTGTCTGTTGACTCTGCTCGTGCTCTAACCTCCTCTGCCATGGCTACAGCCTCAGCCTCTCTATCCGCCTGGTCAACCCAATCAAGGTCCTCATCACTAAAGATAGGATCCTCAGCCTCAGTGATCCAATCAGATTGTGGATCGACCTCCTCTAGCATGATGGGGGTGGTGTCAGTGCCCAAAATTTGTCTGTGGCGAAGACGAAGGTTGTAATGAACAAAGACTAGATCATTCAACCTCTACACAGACAGTCTATTGCGCTTCTTGGAGTGTATGTGCTCAAACATACTCCAATTGCGCTCACAACCCGAAGCACTGCATGGTTGGCTCAATATTCGAATTGCAATCTTCTGAAGATTTGGTACCTTAGCACCAAACATATCCCACCATGCATCTGAGATGAGAAAAAGAAAAAAATCAATCTCATTATCCAACTTTAAGTTTCAACATTTAATAATAATATAAAAAGAGGAAAAGTTTATTAGATTTTAAAACTTAAATTATGCTCTTAATATGATTTTACCTGGCTGCAATGTTGACCGATTCTTTTTGCAAATCTCACGAGAAAAGAGATCTCCTTGTGCAAGTCTAAAGGTCTCAAGCTCATGGACTATTTGTATTGAATTATTTGACATCCGCTCTAACACTGTGTAGAGCCCACCCAAAACCTCCTCATCCACCTTGAATTCAGGGCAGAATTGAAATGCCGGATTGAGGTAATAAGCGGCTGCGTGTAGGGGCTTGTGAAGCTGGTGGTGCAATCTACTATCAATGATCTCCCAAATGGGACGATACTTACCCTCAACTCCCCCATAGATGGATCTAATGGACTCCTTGGCCCTATCCATGCCCTCATATATGTAGCCCATTGCGGGCTTATCCCCATCAGCAACTCGTAGGAGAACTACTAGAGGCTCAGTGACCTGCAATTATTGTGAAAGTGAAACATTAACTTAAGTGTGAACAAAAATAGGCAAATAAAAGAAAAATATGAATAAAAATTAAAACATAATATATAATTAGATTTTCATTTACCTTTACAATCTCCTCAACAGGTGTCCAAAATCTTGCCTCATCAAAGATCCAATTTGTTACTTAAGCCCCTGCATTGGTATGAGCATAGGATGAGGAAGTCCACTCCTCATCAACAAACATGCGCCTCAAAGCTTTTTTTGACTGAAGCAAGGATTGTAATGTGATGAAATTTGTTGCAAATCGGGTTATGCCAGGATGAGCCAACTCCTTTTGCTGCGTGAATTGCCTCATTAGGTTGAGGACCCATGCGTGATTGTATATGAATTTACAAATATTTCTTGCCATCTCCACACATGTTTTGATCGATGGAATCTTGCCAATATCCTCCAATGTGAGGTCAAGGCAATGGGCAACACATGGAGTCCAAAATAATGATAGGTGCCTCTCCATCAATAGTCTACCCGCAGCAACATAATTTGCTGCATTATCCGTCACCACTTGCACCACATTCTCCTCACCCACCTCAGCTATGATTTCCTCTATAGCTTCACAAAGGAATGTGGCATTTTTAACATGTCCTGAAGCATCAATAGATTTGATGAATACGGTGCCCCCTGAAAAAGAAACAAAATCAATGATTCAATAAAGCATAAATTAAAAATATTAATCACTAAATCAATGCATTGTAAGAAGTAGAATCACCTGAGGAAGAAACAAGAAGATTTAGCAATGTCCTATTTCTCCTATCAGTCCAACCATCGGTCATGATGGTGCAACCCTTCATCCTCCATATCAACCGTTGCTCCTCTATTGTGGCTTTTACATCGGCCACCTTTTCTGTCAAAATTGTGCCCTTTATGTCATCTTCACTAGGGGCTTTGAACCCCGCCCCACAAACAGTAATGGCATCAACCATGTTTTGCCAATAAGGAGACCTAACATATGTCACAAATAAATTAAATTAAATAAGTATGTTAAAATGGAGAGTTTAAATTTGAATTCGACATATCTCTAAATATAAAAATTCAAGAGAAAGAATCAAGCTATAAATTTTAAAACAATCAAACAAAAAAGAATTACCTGGTTGCATGGAATAGAATGGTGCAATAGTACCAAAAGTCTCCGATTGCACGTTTAGTTGCATCATGTACGTCCTTGTTCCAACCTGTTGTGACGTTTTCACACATCGCCCCATTGTAGATGGGGACCCCCCTTTTTTTTGGGACTAGTTCCATTTTTTGCTTTGATCTTACAGTTCTTGCCCGAATCCATGAAGCTAGGAAAGAATGTCCAAGCAATTAGCTCACAGGGAACATTAGGAATGCTTGAAATAGTGAATTTCTCCTGAGGATGAATAATGTCCTACCTATCATTCTTCGATTAAATCTGGATAGTCCATGGAAGGAGTCCATCATCCCATAGAAGAAGTCCAAATCCTTCGCTCTCAGCATAAGACTCCGTGATGAATAAGGAATCCTGTTCCAAGACTCCAGTCCAGGAATCCTGTTCCAAGACTTTAGTTCAGAAGATCCTGTTCCAAAACTCCAGTCCAGAAGTCCCTGTTCCAACACTCCAGTCCATGAGTCCCTGTCCAAGTCCCAGTTCCAGGGTCTCTGTCCAAAAGTTCCTGTCCAGGAATCCTATTCCAAAGTTCCTATCCAGGAATCCTATTCCAAAGTTCCTGTCTGGATTCTTGTCCCGAACTTCCAATCCAAGGTCCTGAATTCAACAAGGCTTGTCATTTCCATGTCAAAATCCATCTTTCCACCCTAGAACCCTCTCCATTCCCGGCATGGAACACAATTCTAATCTTGTTCCAAGACTCCATGTCCCACTCAAAAAGTCATTCTCGGACTCTAGTCTAGGAATCCAGCCCGGAGGTCTAGTCTGGAGTCTTGTCCGGAAGTGCCTATCCCAGAGTCTTGTTCAAAGAATGCCTGCCCGGAATCCTGTTTCAGGGTCAATCCAAATTCTTATCCCGACCAGGCCCGAAACTCAATAAAGACTACCACTCCTTGGCATGTTCATCTTTCCGCCGTAGAACTCAGTTCCTGGCTCGACAGTGCCAGTCCGGAAGTTCAATCCAGGGAATATCCTTCTAATCCCAATCCGCCGCTCAACCTCATTTCACAAACTCGGAAGATTCTCAAATCAATAGGATTTTCAGGAACTTAGGGCAAATTTCAAAAAACACTTAGTGTTTGAAACATCCCTCCAAAAGGCTAGAAGTGCAACAGGAACATTCCTGGTCGCATATTCCAGTGCCTACTGGAATATGCGCCCAAGGAGGAAATTTATCCCTGGTCGCATAATCCAGCAGGTACTGGATTTTGCGCCCTAGGACTGGAAGTGTCCAGTTCTCCCTTTAGTCCTGTCTAGTCAATGTAGTTGCCTTGAAAATCATTCTCTGACTCCTCTGTGGATGTTTGAATCCTGGAATTCACAAACGAAAGATGGAAGAGACGAAGGATGGAAGAAACGAACTTCGTGTCTCGCCATGGAAATGAGAGATTCCTCGAGGGGATGGAAGAAACGAAAGATGGAAGAAACGAAGGATGGAAGAAACGAGCTCCGTCTTTCACCAGAGAAATGAGATTCCTTAAGGGGATGGAAGAAACGAAGGATGGAAGAAATGAAGGATGGAAGAAACGAACTTCGTATCTCGCCATGGAAATGAGAGATTCCTCGAGGATGGAAGAAACAAACATCCATCCTTCAGTCGTGGAGATAAGAAATTCCTCGAGGATGGAAGAAACGAACTCCTTATCTCGCCATGGAAACGAGAGATTCCCGGAGGATGGAAGAAACGAAGGATGGAACAAACGAACTTCGTATCTCGCCATGGAAACGAGAGATTCCCGGGGGATGGAAGAAACGAAGGATGGAAGAAATGAAAGATGGAAGAAACGAAGGATGGAAGAAATGAAGGATGGAAGAAACGAACTTCGTATCTCGCCATGGAAATGAGAGATTCCTCGAGGATGGAAGAAACGAACATCCATCCTTCAGTCGTGGAGATAAGAAATTCCTCGAGGATGGAAGAAATGAACTCCTTATCTCGCCATGGAAACGAGAGATTCCCGGAGGATGGAAGAAACGAAGGATGGAACAAACGAACTTCGTATCTCGCCATGGAAACGAGAGATTCCCGGGGGATGGAAGAAACGAAGGATGGAAGAAATGAAAGATGGAAGAAACGAAGGATGGAAGAAATGAAAGATGGAAGAAACGAAGGATGGAACAAACGAACTTCGTATCTCGCCATGGAAACGAGAGATTCCCGGGGGATGGAAGAAACAAAGGATGGAAGAAACGAACTCCTTATCTCGCCTCGGAAATAAGAGATTACTCCGGGATGGAAGAAACAAAGGATGGAAGAAACGAAGGCCCCATGTTTCTGATCCCGTGTCGATGACTGAACCTCAGTAAAAACAGCTAAGGTATACCTACTGCAAAACTGAAATCCCACTCAAAACTGACTTAAGGTAAGTCCTTGGCCAAAATTCATAAAACTGTAACAGGCAAGGTCAAAAGCACAGAATCCTGCACATGATGAAATGTGCGCTCCTGGACAAATTTTGTCCTTGGGCGCAAAATCCTTGACCTACTGGAATTTGTGCTCAAGGACAATTTTTGTCCTTGGGCACAAAATCCTTGACTAGTGGAAATTTGCGCTCCTGGGGAACTTAGCCATTTTTCAGTGTCTCTCAGGGTAAAGGTATATTAAAAAATATATTTAAGTATAAATTGAATTTCTTATACTTTAAATATTTTTCAATATACCTTTCAGGATGTTTGAGATAGGTCTCGAATCCACCGGATTTAACATGCAAAATCTAGAATTTGGAGGATCCACCAGATTTTAGACTTAGTCAATTTTTCAGGATTTTAGACTATCAGACTTAGTCAATTTTTCAGGATTTCAGACTAATAGACTTAGCTAGATTTTAACAAAAGTTCAAGGATCATTCTAAGGAAGAAAATCCAAAACCTCAGGAAATCCCCAACGTCGCAAATCTTTGACCATCAGGATTATGCGCTCTAGGACAAATTTTGTTCTGGGCGCAAAATCCCTGACCTTCAGGAATTTGCGCTCCAGGACAAAGGTCAGGGATTTTGCACCCAGAACAAAATTTGTCCTGGGCGCAAAATCCTTGACCTTTAGGAATTTGCGCTCCAGGACAAATTTTGTCATGGGCGCAAAATCCCTGACTAGTAGGAATTTGCGCCCTAGGACATATCCGTCAACCTTTCTCAAACAGAAGACTTCAGTCCGTCATGGGGTGTTTAAACTCAGAAAATTCCTCCGGAGTAATCCTCCTCGCCCAGTCACGAATGCAACCAAACAACTTGATCCGGGACCTGTAGGAAGACGTGCCAGGCAGATTCCAACTCTGTCCGGGAGTTTCAACTTGAATGAGCTCCTGTCCACAGAAAGCAAAAGTGCGCTCCAAGAAGTCCAGTCCACTTTGAAATACGTGACATGAAAAGATTCCTGTTCAAAGTGCAAAATTACAACCTTCCATCTGAGTAAGATTCCATAGGAGAAAATATTCCAAGACTTAGTTGGATTTTAACAAAAAGTTCAAGGATCATTCTAAGGAAGAAAATCCAAAACCTCAGGAAATCCCCGATGTCGCAAAATCCTAGACCTTAGGAATTCCCCGACATTGCAAAATCCCCGACATGCCAAATTGCCCGACATTGCAAAATCCCCGACATGCCAAATTCCCCGACATTGCAAAATCCCCGACATTCATAAATCCCCGACCACCAACATGGGAGAAAAGGACAAAAAACTAAGTCGGCCAGTGATAAAGTTGGGCGGCTAAATTTCTTTTCCTCTAACCCAGGTCGGCCAAGTGGCAAGGAAGGACAACTTACCTATAAAAGGGGCAGCGCCCAAGTCATTTCTAATCATTCCAATTCAAATCCAAAGCAGAAAACTACATTCTAGGAGCAGAAATTCATTCCAAGGACAGATTTCATCAAGAGAAGGACAACTTTGTCCAAGGAGGATTCCAGATTTTAGTATTTCCAAGGGCAGATTCTTCATTAGGGCAGAAATTTCTGTAGGTTTAAAGCAGATTTCTGAACTTTCCAAGAGCAGAAATCCATTCTTCAAGGGCAAAAATTCATCCTCCAGGACAAGTGGAATTCCAGGATGAGCAGGAATCCCCGACTCCATAGAATCCCTGACCCCCTGGAAATTGCTCCTTCACCTGGAAATTCCCCCTGTCCATGCCTGGTAACCTTGGAATGAAGGAAAAGTCAGTCGAGTATGAAGAATGCCGGAGAATGAGGGAAATCCTTTGTTTGTTCAGGAATTTATAAGTGAAATTGATCAAAACTTGCAAAATCATTCATGTTTCATTTCATATTGCATTGCATTTATGGATTTTGTGCATCGTGACTATTTGAGCTTTCCCATGTTTTGCAGGAATCCAAGATGAGGATAAGTTCCATGAGGAGGATGAACAAAGATGATCTGGGGCAAGCAAGATGGATGCAGAGAGTTCAAGCGCCGGAAATGATGACCATTTCAAGGATCCAGGAGTTCCGACAATAAGAAGACTACACATGCATACCGAGGGAAGGGAAGGCAACATCAAAGATTCTAGTTCGGCGACAAGGAGACTTTGCACAAAGGGATAAGGAAGATCAATATGTCCTTCCAAATATTTCAAATGACAGAGAATGCCTACATCAAGGATGGCGGAATGGGAGAAATCACTCCAAGTCTAGTATCAAGGATTCCAGTCGCAGACAAGAGGATCAATCCTTGGAAAACCAAGAGGATACACTTCAAGTTCACCATCCATCAGGAAGAACGGGAATCCACGCCAAGGATGAGGAATTCCAACCCAGGAATCCAGGACAGGGAATCCTATTCCATGACAGGGAATTCCAACTCAGGAAGGAATTCAATTTTAGGACCCTAAGGAAAGTGCGCCCCTGCTCAAGGAAGGATTCCTCCACATGAAAATCTTGTTCACCCTGGAATTTGTGCTCAGGATAAAGGACTCCAGGACATCATGGAATTTGAGACTAAAGAACAGGAGGAAGTTCCAGACAGACAGGACAGTCCTATCCAGGAGTCCTAGACAGGTGGCGACCAGGACAGTTGGAAGATTTCCTTACACATTCTAATGACCTAGACAGGTGGCAGTCTCCTACATGAACAACCTGACGACCCCACTTGCTTTTCTAGGGTTTATGACCCATGGCACATGTTTCAAGGAAATCTGATTTCCTTTTGCCCTAAGATATTTTTGAGAGCCTATATAAAGGCTAAGGGATGCCTCATTGTATCTCTCTCTCTCTTTTTCTGATGCTCCTAGAGCACCTTAGTAACTAGCTTTTATTTCTGCATTGTTCTTCCTAAGCCGAAACTCCAAAGATCAGTCAGATTGTTGTAATACAGACTTCTGAAGCAATAGAATGGTGTTCATATATTTCTTTAGATTTTTGGCATGGTCTTATTGATTTCTTGGAGCAAATCTGAAAGATGTTGAAGTTCTCTCTTGTATTTTCTTACTTTCATTAGATAGACGCGATGGAAATGTTCTTGTTGAATGATTGAAGTTGATTTGTTCATACCATTTGTGATCTGTGGCTTGCAAATCACTTTGTATGGTTAGTCTGAACGTAATCCATGCTTAACTTCGGCTGCTTCTGTATGATCAATTCCATGTTCCATGATAGGACAGTATGAAAACCTCTACCTGTACCCCAGAAGATTGCACCATCCTTGCCTAGTTGTTGTCTCATGGCGAAGCAGAGGACTAGTTCCAGTTTCATCTTCAACAGCAGTCATTTCCATTGATTAGATTCCTAAACCCTTACCTCATCTTTTGCATTTTCTTTTAGATTTTCACTAGGATTAGTTTTCTAGAAGCTTCATTGCCAAATCATCCGCCTAAACCAGAGAGTGGAACCTAGGAATTCCAAGCTGTCCATTTGTGAAAGAGTTCCATTCGCCCACAAGTCCGAGTCCCAAGAGTGAATTCCACGTCTACGAAGGAGTAAGCCCACGTAAGTCCCCCTCGTGATTACCAGCAAATCACATCATTCCACTGAGTCTATCCCAATGCACGTCAAGACCTGACACAAAAAGAACCTTGGAGCAGTCTCATTCGATCACGTAGTTCAGCGTCTGAGAAGCTTTATTCAAGAGAGGATAGGATACTCTGTGTTTTATTCTAATGTTGTTGTAGTCCCAAAAACCTCATCAACACAACCCATGCTCTCAAGCGACGGTTGGGAACCTAGAGTGGTGCGTGGCAAAATATATGAATCAAGATTCCTAGATTTACGAACTCTAGGCCCAAGAACACTACCGCTGGCAGTGGCACTAGCAGTAGCAGTAGCAGGTGTTCCACTTCCAACACCTGGAGGACGAAATGGAGGCATGGAAGAAGACTCTCCACTACCACCAACACTTGCCATCTCCTCTATTTGCTTCCTTTTCAATTCTTTTTTTTTGCTCAAATGTTTCTAGTTGCACTTTCACCTCTCGTATAACCTCAAGAGGCGCTTTTCCGCATGGGTTAGCATCATGGATTGGTATTTGTGCAAGATGGTATTTCAATCTATTAATGCCTCCACGAAAAATTGTTTTGCAATAAAAACATTTTACTTCTCCTTTCTTTTGGCCAGGCATAATTTCAGCATGTTTCCAAGAAGGGTCCTTTCTAACTGGCTCTTTGGACATTGTGATAAAGATGATTTGAATTTGAAAATCTCAACACTGCTGCAATAACATATAAAATTTATAAATACAAAAAAAATTAACATTTGTGATTTATAATTATTAAAGTAATAAAAAAAATGTAGGGTTTGCTTACAAAAACACCTAGGGTTTACTAAAAAAAAAATCTAAACACCTAGGGTTCTTTCTTTGATCTACTAAAATAAAATAGAAAGAAGAAATGAAATGTAAAGAAAAATGCAAATTTTGGTAAAAAAAAAACACAAAAAACCCTTCAAAATACAAACTTACCTCTAAATCTAGTTTGAAATCAATAAAGAGCTCCTTCCAATCCTTTGTAGACACCTCTAGATGCACCAAAAGTAACTACGAAGCTGCCCCAATGCGATTCAACAATCGATTTTTACTCTACCTCCTTGTCGGTTTCCCTACAATGCACTCCAAATTTTGCTCACAATTCTCTTTTCTCCTTCCACTTTGGCTTCAAAATGAAATGATGTTGCTTTTAGGGTGGAGGAGGAGCTATAAGTGAAAAAAATAACGAATTGAAGTAAGTTTTTTTATGTTTTTTTTTGAACTTTTTGGCGTTTTTCTGAGCAGCCGAGTCTGCTTGACGGGAATCGGCGAGATTGGCGAGTCCGGCGATTTTTTGGCAAAAATTCGGCGAATCCGAGTCCGAGCCCCCCAGACTCGGCCAGGGTGCCTCGCCTTGGACTCGCCGAGTTTTCGCGAGTCTTGGCGAGTTTCGTTACATTGGTTTAGATCTATCAAATAAACACAATGCAAGAACAATGAGAGAGGCAATATTCAATTTATATTGATCATAAAGGTCAATAACCATTACAAAGCATAACAATTTGCAGCAGAAATAGATACAAAATAATCGATTACATTCATTAGCGAACCAAATTAGAAGACATCAAAGGCCTAGCTACAGGCACAATGCATTTGTAATGTCCCCTTTTAGGATATTCTTGATTTCTTCACCTTGCACACAAGAATAACTTCTAGAAAGGAACATTAGCAATATTAGAGATTAATAATGAGATCGATATATAAAAATCAAGGTTAGTAACATCATGATCATAATTGATAACAATGACAAATACATATATCCAAACATACAATTTCTCATACTTATTCTTTTTACCATATTTAGGCATCATGATATACTTCGGGAATGGTGATCGTCATGCTGAATCGTTAATCTAACCTTATCATTTACCCTAGTGGAGGCGGGGAAGTATATTCGTTAAGGCGCTGGATAACAATGCTCCACTACCACAGGCCCAAGGGTTTCATTGCTACACCCGACAATTCTTCACCACTTGGCTCAAGGGTTTCATGCTACACCCGGCAATTCTTCACCACTTGAGAGTCACCTACCGTGTAAGACTAATAATAATAATAATAATTCACCCTTCCTTAACGACCAAAACGTCCTCATAGGCATTAGACAAGATTAATGACGTGGCAAGGTTCACTCATCCCTAGTATATCATTAGTATCATTACTTAAGGTTAGAGAGATCGTACCGATATGAGATTTGTCTTCTTGAATGGTTTGAGATATTCTAGTGATCCTATGGATCACGAAGATAATACTTTCTTATGAATATTGTTCCTTCAATGGGAACTAGATATCATACCATCACTATCGGATGGATAAATATATATGGCAATACCATGCCTTAGTAGTTTTATCTCATTATATACGTAATAATCCAAACATATAATAATGGAAATAATATAATGTAGAAGATAGATCTCACACAACACAAGAGATGTTTGTGGGCCAATATGCCCTAATATCCAATAAATGCGGAAATAGAATAAACCCTTAAGGTAGGGTAACACCATACAACACTCCTTAAGGAAGAAGCCACTCCACGCTATATCTCCAAGAGATCTCCAATACAATATCACACTCTACACATATCTTACAATGATATTCACCTCCTATATATATACCACCTCCTAATAAGGGCCTACTCAACTCCTGATACAATTATTATACAAGTTATCCATAAGACCTAATATAACTAACTTAAGGGATGTGTGCCACATCTCAGCATCTCCATCCACCTAAATACATTATAATATCATATCCCTAGGTACATAACATGCCGTCCATCTTTGACATGTTTCATCCCCGAAACATGAGAAGAAGCCAAATAGTAAGATTGTCGCAAGTTGTTATGAATGTTCCACCTTGACTATTCATCCAACCATCCATAATTGATCTTTGCAGTGGTTTTATCTTGATAGTACCTAGATCCCATCCTTGATTCATATTTTTCTGCACCCCTTTGATTCCATTCCTTATCACAATAAGTCCTCCTTTGTTGCCATGAATAGATATGACTTCTGTGATACTGTAATGACCCACTTATTTTTTTTAATTTTATTTTATGAATGCAGCAGCAACAAAACACATGTACACATGGAAATTCAAACACAAAACCACAGATACACATATGCTGGAACAAGAACTTTATTACTTGATATTGTCCAATGAGTTTTTGTACAAAATGAAAACGCAAGTACTAAGAAAATGCAAACCACAATAGTCTGATATGAATTCCAGCCTGATGGAATGAATGTTGGAAACCACTAAATCATTCGCCAAATGCACATCAAGTCTCCGAATGACCTCAAACCAAATGCAAAAGACACCTTTGACTTAGGCGGCCAAACTCCAATGCAGAAAACTAACTGAAAATGGCAGAAATGGCTTGGCACGAATTCCAATGTACCCTCTAGGCTGGCTGTACACCTCTAGAGGGGTGAACTTTTGCAGCAAATTGAATACTCCACAAAAGCTCCTAAAAACTTAGGAAAATGGTCGCCCTGGCATGAGAATTAATTGGGTTAAATACCCAGAAGGAGTTATGTCTTCGTTTTTCTTCCAAGAACAAAACTTTGATTCAGCATTGTCAAAACCAGCAATCCCTGAATAATGCAAACACTCTGAGATTTCACTGAAATCCTTCAATATGCACTTGTGCAACCTTTGTGTGAAGCTACTCTTGAATGATCAACTAGGGATTATCTCTCAAATCTAAAATTGATGTTAACTATGAGGGTTTTCGTCCTCAAAGCCCTGGGGTCAATGGACAAGCCAACAACATACAATATCAACAAATATTCAACATACCCAAATGAGGGGACTTTGCACCCTTTTATTCTTTTCTCCTTGAAAACATTTAGAAACTTCCTTAATTTGGGCGCTCAAATGAGAGGGAAACCTTTCTTTTTGAAAAATTGGAAAGAAAACTTTTATTTCCATCCTTTTAATCACTTTCCATCTTTTTTCCCCTTATTTCCATCCTTTTCTTTATTTCTATCTTTTTTTCCCTTTATTTGCATTTTTTTTGCTTTTTTCCCTCTAGGCGTTCCTCCTTTTGCACAATTAATTCATTTTATTATTTATTAAATATTCACATGGCCCTCTTTTAAAAACAACTTTAAGTTGTGACTCCTAGGCATAAGGGTACAACTTAACTTTGTAATTTGTCTTTTATCATTAAATGGCCCCACTTTTAATAAAACATTATAATATGCACTTCATAATTAATTATTAATAAAGTATTATTTTATTAATAATTAAAATGTCATAACTCCAAAAATATTCATTATTTTTCGATTCCGTCAGAACCAGGAGGTCAACCACAGAAATGACTACTCATCCAGATGCTTTTCCCAAAATAGAAAGGTTGGCCACTGACACTCAACTGACTTACTATAAATAGTAAGTGCCTCAAAACGGAACCCGAAACCTCTGAATAGCTTAACCTCAGAATGTACCAACATTCTGGAGAGGTAAACACTGTCGACTGCCACCTGAAGAGCTCATTAACGCCCAACTGGACCCTCTAATCATTGAACACTAGCCTACGAGGGTCGAATGATAGGCTAATCCTTCGAACTTTGATGCTCAAGAAAATGGGGACATTATAGATACTACTGATTGTTGTAGTTGTTCCTTTGATTCCATGTAGGTCCATAGTGATTTGATTGTTGTTTCCCTGCAGTGTCATGCCTCCATGATCGTTTCCTCCATGTCTCTTGTTTGTCTACATGATTTGGATGCCTATATATTGCACCCTTTGCTATCACTGGAACCTTCTCCAAATCTTTATCATTTTTTTCCACTTGTTTTGTTGGCTCATGAAGAGAATTACTTGTCTCCTCTTTTTTCTCTACATCTTGCTCCTCTTGCATGTCCTCTAATTCATTGATGCAATCTTTAGTAGATTCTTGAACTTTCTCTTTCTTGACATTATTTTGCACTTCATTATGTGTAATATCCTGCAATGTAACTTTTTTCCTCTTATACCAAAGCTTCATGAACTTCTTTTGCACATTGATGTTTATTGTTCCCAACGATTCTAACCAAGGATAACCAAGAATAATATCCAACCCATCCATATCCAACACATGAAAATTTGAATGCATGACATATTTACCCATAGATAGCTTCAAATTTTCAAAAATTTGAATATCCTTACCCAATATTTGATTGTTCTTGATGTTCTTTTCTTGTACCTGTAGCTTCTTGGCTAATTCCATGTTGATGAAGAAGTACTTGCTGCTAGGGTTTATAGAAACAATAACCTTTTCCTTTTGAATACACCTTGAAATTGAAGGATTGAATCTTCCTTGGAGCTAAAGTGCATGTATTTGTATCTTTCATCTTCTCTTCATCATCCTCTTTTACTTCTCCTACTTATTCTTCTCCTTCTTTCTCTCCTTTCTCCTTTATCTTCCTGTTCATAATCTTCTTGTTCTTTCCCTTCATCTTCTTCTTGAGCCCATCTATCGAAGAAAGCTTGTTCTAGTTCATCTAAAGAAGAAATATTGTTATGCAATGGTAAATACCATTTGTAAGCTTCACCCCTTAAATGTATACTAAAAACTGTTTTCCATAGTATTCCTCGACCATGAATTCTTTTATATTGGCTCCACCATTCTATTGCATCTCCACTTCCATCAAAATAAGGAAACCCCATTGAAACTGGGGTTTCTAAAATTTTCCAGCCTACCCAAGTTTGATTGAATTGTTTTGTAATGTTGTGGGCCTCAAAATTAAAAACACAATTAATAGACCCTTGATAAAATTGGGCGAGCTTTCCAGAAATATAAAAATCTCAGAAAAAATCCCTGATTTGTGGCCTAGAAAGCGAATTTTATGAAAAAACATAAAATTGCCATAATTTACTGAAAACGACTCCAAATTCCTCCAAATCAGGACTGTAGGTGTATCACTATGTCACTGATCAACCCTCTAGAAAGTAGGAAAAAATTCGCTGAATTTCAACCCTAGGAGCGAAAATAGTGAAAACCCTAATTATGCAATAAATCCCTTGATTCTGCTCCAATTGAGCTCAAATCTGAACTGTAGTCCAATTGAGCTCAAATCTGAACTGTAGTAGCTTCAATATGATCTTGAAAAACCCACAAAAAATCTTGCACAGATTCGCTAAAATAAGAGAGATATGTGCTACTCAAAAAATAATGGCAGAAACCCTAATTCTTCTATAACTTGCTTAATTCTGCTCCAAATGCTCTGAATTCTGGACTGTAGCAGCTTCAATATGTTCTTCAAAAACCCTTTAAAAATTAGAAAAAAATTCGCCAAAATCTGAGAGATACGATTTCCAAAATGATCTCCAAATCGGAAAATTTTTTTACTAGTTTTTGCCTTCACGGTGCCAAGATCATGCTCTGATACCACTTGTAATAATCCAAACATATAATAGTGGAAATAAATAATGTAGAAGATAGATCTCACAAAACACAAGAGATGTTTGTGGGCCAATATGCCCTAATATCCAATATATGCTGAAATAGAATAAACCCTTGAGGTAGGGTAACACCATAAAACACTTCTTAAGGAAGAAGCCACTCCACGCTATATCTCCAAGAGATCTCCAATACAATATCATACTCTACACATATCTTACAATGATATTCACCTCCTATATATATACCACCTCCTAATAACATAATGGAAGGGTAATCCTAATATGGGCCTACTCAACTGCTGATACAATTAATTATACAAGTTATCCATAAGACCTAATATAACTAACTTAAGGGATGTGTGCCACATCTCAGCGTCTCCATCCACCTAAATACATTATAATATCATATCCTTAGGTACATAACTATATATATATTCATTCCTTGATTACATTGCTGATAATAATGATCATATGATAATACTATTGATGGATAAGGATTGCTGATATGAATACCTTGTGATGCATATAATGGTTGCTGCTGAGAATAGCTGATATGAATTGCTGATTGATTTGATAAATAAATGATTGCTGGATGATATGCTTTATATTCTGAATTACTTGCTTTACTGATTATTGTTTGAGGGAGCTGAGATGATAATGAATTCCCTTGGTCTGTATTTTACTCTGCTTCAGATGTTCGATGCTTGAGATGATCGATGCCTTGTATTGCTTATTTGATATAACTTGTATTGTATTTCCTTAGGCTAGCTATTCGATCTGCCTTTAGATGATTTCTGGATCTGAATTGTAATGTTGCTGTCATATATATATATATATTCCATAATGTGAATCGGTGATGATGAGATGCTTATTATTGATTGATGAGAGATGAGATTCATTCCTTTCTGCTGTATATATATATATAAGAATCTACCTGTTCAACTTTGCTTGCTGCAGATGATATATTTACTGAAGGATGAGACTGTTGCTGATTAATGAGGGATCGCTGCTGACTCTATGAGCAATGTGAAATGATTCAGATTATCCGATGATAGTTATTGATTGATGATGTTCCTTGTTTTATCTATTTGCTGAGATATGATGATTCCATGAAGTGTATTCTCTTTAGTAATTGCTAATTGCTGGTGATGAGATGCTATGTATTTCTGTTGTGATTGCTTGCTGATTGGTATGAATAATTGGAATCGATGAGATGATATGAGATGTCTCCTTTTTAAATCAGAATATCCATATGTTCTTAAGACTCAGAATATAATTTATATATCAGAAATATATGTCATTTACTTCCCTTCAAACATATCTTCTTTCTTTTATATTATCTCCATGGATATCTCTTCCTTTCCTAATCGATGTATATGTCTTTTTATCTTTGTATTTAATCAGAAAGTCTTATTTTCATTCCATGATGGATGATGGATGATCTGCCTGTTCCATTGCTGATTCATTTGGTCCTCTTATATATCTTGGATCAGTTGTCCTCCTTTTCAATGGACGCCACTCTTCATGCTGCCGTCTCATGAGCGCTAGTATTAGCTTTTACTAATCGGCCAATCTTCCTTAATCACCTTTGCAAAACCCATTACGTGTTGGTATTGATTTGTTTATCTTATTTCATGAGGTCGATGTCTTTAGTTATAGAACCATGGAATCGCATTTTATAACATTCGCTTTGCTCGTCATTTCTCACGCGTTTTCTCTTTAGTAAAGTCAATTGCACCTTTTTAATACTATGCTTATAGTTATAATATTAATATTATTAATATTTATTATATTTATTTTATATAATATAATAATATATGTTTAGAGTATAATATTTGGATATATATTTATAATTATAATAATATTTAATTATTAATATATATATTTATATTTAATAATAAATATTATATTATATTTATATTAATTTATAATATTGTTTTGGTATATAATATTTAATTCATTATTTTGTCATTGGAATGAATAGGACATAGTCGATTTAATTAATATGGGGACATGACAACATTAGATTCTACTGGTTCTTGCAATCGCATTACAAGACCTGTGACAACAAAAAATTCAGCAGCATAACCCAGAACAACAACCAACCTCCCAAAATACATCTCTTTTACATGCATATATAGCTTTTGAAATCACACTGTAGTAGCCATGGAAGAGAGGAAGAATGGTCAACAAGAAAGAACCGTCGCCCATGCTGCAATAAATTCGTTCTGACGTCCTTGGAGCGCGCCCACATGGCTCTGCCTGGGAAATCCGTTGAAATAGGAGGTCCGCCCATGTCGTGAGTACATGAAGTTCAATGCAGATGAGGAACAATGGCATGGGGAGGCAGGAAATCCATCTCCCACATGAAGTCGGGCTTTGAAGATGCATTAATGGCGACCAGGAGGGTTGCTGAGCAGTCAAATCGCGTTTTCTCCGTGAAGAAAGGAGCCTTCGGAGTTTTGGAGTTTGGGCCTCCGACCTTCCGCCCTATCGCTTGCAGAAGAAAGGAGGAAGGCGAAAACACCGAGCTTTGACATTTATACTTAGAATATTTTTGCCCTCACGGAGATTGGACCTTGGAATTTCCGTCTTCCCACCTCCGGGGGCCATGTGTCACCTTTCCGCGATTCCGCCATAACCTTTTCCTTTAATAAAATAATCCCGTGGAATGGCGGAAAGCCTTAGAACCTTTTGAGAGTGGCGGTGTTAGGAGTCCGGGCCTTCGGCCTTCCTCCTTCCAAAAGAAGGAAGAGGGAAGAAGAAAACCCCGAAGTCCGAAACTCCGAAACACTTAGAATATTTTGAGATGAAAAGAAGCGGGACTCGGGTCCCGACACTTTCCTCCTAGATGACGTCACCGCCACCTATCCTCATCTTGCGATTCTGCCATCGCATTTTCTCTTAATGAAATAACCTCCACGGAATGGCGAAAACATGCCACGTGGCCATCGGGAGTTGGGGTTCGGGCTTTTTGCCTTCTGCCTTCCAAAAGGAAAGGAAAAGGGAAGGGGAAAAGGCCGAACTCCGACGCAAAAACACTTAGCTGCCTTTTACAAAGGAAAGGGTCGGAGGTCGGCCCTCAGGCCTTCTGCCCTTCTCCTTCCAAGGAAAAGAAGGAAGAAGAGGGAAGGTCTGAACTTAGACCTCTGAAAAACATTGAATACTTAGGCGATTTTGAAGGCAAAGAGCGGAGTTCGAAGACAGTAAGGATAGAACGCTGAAGATCAGAACTCTGAACTTCAAAACTCCGACAACACTGAAAACACAAGGCAAACTCAGGATTTTTGGGACTAGTCAATTTGGGTAGTTTTGCCTTGCATTCCAGAGGGTGAAAACAATAGGATTTCATGGATCCTAGACTATTTGGCCAAGTGGGCAAAATAGGATAACAGTCACCTTGCTCTGGGTGTAACTCTTTCACTGTTGATTGGAATTTGAAGCCCTTTAATCCTTTAGGAAAGCCTAGCATGTGTACAACATAATGAAAAGGTGCCCAGTCTTGTTTATCAAACTTTGACACCTGGAAATCAGTCTTAAAGGCCCAAAAATTGCAAAATGAAAATCTAGAAAATTGTGAATTTTTAAAAAACCAAACTTTGTGTTTTGACGAGTTTTATGTCGTGACAGATCATCAACTTCTTGGGGAATTCTTGTCACATGGCCTTTGAGATTCCAAGATGAATAGCTTCACTTTCTATTTTTTAAGTTTAGATTTCTTACTGGAAATAACTATAAAGTAATTGTCATCCTATTGTAAAAATCAGATGACGGAAACAAATAAGCATGACCCTCGTAAACTTGGGAAACAAAAACAAATTCTCTTCCTATTTGATGGAGGAATTGATGATTATCAAGCTGTGACAACTCCCTTTTCACTACCAAATTCAATGGATTACAATTAAAGTGTAGGGGACTTGGACTACTCCACCACAAGAGAGCCTTTAAAACCTACATTGATGGAGCCTCTAAAAGGAATGCTGGGAGAGTTGGAATTAGAGGGATGATCTGAAACTTCCAGGGGTCTATTGTTGCCTCCTATAGCCAACTCATTAGGACTCACACCACAATTAGGCTGAGGCAATGTCACTGTTGATGGGATTGCATATTTGCAAGAAGATCAAATTGCAAGGACTCCAGATTGAAGGGGACTCTTTGGTAATCTTAAAATTTTTGGGATATCGGAAGGATCAACATAGCCCCTTAAGACCAAAATTCCTCCGTGGAACCTGGCTAATCTGATTGCACAAATCACGGGTACCGTCTAGAGTTTTCAACACATTGAGCTCATACATAAGCATCCACACCTGAACAAAGTTGCTGACGTTTTGGTTAAATGGGCAATCAAACAAGAAGAGAATTATAATGTTAGAAAATGGCACGACTACTACCTTGTTCCCATGTCCATACAAAGACAGCTGGACTTAGAGATGTATCCCACCTATTATCCTAAGTTGCCAATCTTGGTATGGGGACATGTATGGGTACACTGGTACGACAATTTTTTTGGCTCGGGTACGGGTACGACTACATATGTATATATTATAGTTACATTGAGTATATATATATATATTATAATTATATAATTATAATATATTATATAACTATAATTTATAATTATATATATAAAATTATAAATTATAGTTACATTGGATATTTTAATTATAAATTATAGCTATATAATATATTGAATATATAAGTAGGCAAAAGGGCAGGCAACTATCCACACTTTCAGTTGTGGATAGTTCGGTGCTGGGTGGATAGAATAGTTTTCAGCAGCGAGTGAGTTGGCACCATTAGTGCCACGGTGGATAGGGCACTAGTTGGCCCTTAGCGTGCGTGGAGTCCACGTCAGACAACATCATTTCAGGACATTCTTTCTATTCTCGGGCGATCGCATGACTCTCAGAAGTGACTTTGCGTGCTTGGAATGTCTAATCAAGACATGCAGACAATCATGTTCTGCTCAGTTCACCGCAAGATGGCGGTTTATAATTAAAACCTAGCTGGCGAAGTGTATGGGGATCGCACAAACTTGTTGGATTCACCTTAAATTTGATTTGCCTCTCAAAAGTTATCAATTGAAAGCCTTAGCAAAGTGTGGACGCCTCTGCTAGCAGAAATAGAAATGGCAGGTGGCTCCAGGTTCGTTGTTCGTGTCTCGGTAGAGGCGCTCGTGAGTATAGGGGCGGACACGCCCATTCAGTTGGAAAGCACGGTGCGCCAGATAGCCTTCAAAGGTAGGGTGACGGAGCATAGGTTGAAACTCATCCTCAACAATGACGGACTAACCCTGGCCGTGGTCAAAATTGTGCTGGGTAATGGTTTCTTGGAAGAGCACGAATCCTACAGGGTTGATTCCAATATAGCGTCGTGCTTCTTGGAGGTGGTATTGGACATTGGCACCCCCAAATCCATGGCTAAGACATTGATGAGGAAGCTCTTCAAAGCGGATTTGTTGGTAGGTTTGAAGGAAATCCCCCGCGCAGCATCTCCTGGAGTTGGCGTCCATTGGCCAAGAGACTTTCACCTTCTACAGGATCCTGGGGAGGTAATTAAGCTCTACCTGTTTCTGCTTGATATCAAAGGATTGGCATTGTTAGAGCATAGGGGCAAGCTGGGGTTGGTGTGAAGTTCTTGAAGAAACTGTTGCAGATGGAGCCAGTGGGAGGACAATTCGAATGGATTCTAGAGTTTCAAGCCTACACACATACCCTAGGCCTCATTTGAATAGTGGTGATCTTTGGTTTTAGATTTTGGTCTTCTGTTTTCAGCTCATATAATATGGTGATATTTTTGTAAAGTTTAAAACTGTTATGATTGGTCAGTATAGGGTGAAAGTTGTATAAAATCTGGTTTTCTGCCCTAAAGTTGTCATATTACAGGGTTAAGGAAGGTTGTTAGGGTTTGTATAAGGTTGAGTGAGGGCAATTTAAACTGCATTTTGATATCTGCTTGCATAAGATGTCATCCTTTTTGATATTAATATAAATTACTCTTACGAAGCCAAAAAAAAATATTGAATATATAAATTATAAGTTATAATTATATATTATATAATAATTGATAATTTATAATTTTATATGTAACTATAATTTATAATTATATATATTAAAAATTATAAAAGCAGTAAAATACTCATAATTGTCAATAAACAAAATATTTAAATACTTCATAATCCGCAAAAAATAAAATATTCATAATCGAGTGATTTGTCAAATGTCAATACAAAATGAAAATTACAATCAATTGTAAATGTCTGCTTGGTGAGAGTGCCTTGCAAAGTGACGATGTTTAGGGTGTACAAAATGGGGTGAAATTAAGTGACTGGCATCCTATCGCTGGCAATGCACTGCACCTCTTTTAGAACATGATCTCTTTATTCGCGCTGTAATATCAGGCTCCCAATTGCAAGGTAGCCAGAAGGATGTTACACTCACCTTCAATGGTTTTATTATATGTCAACCGTCAACTGCAATAATAATTCTTATGCAGAAACAATGATGACTGATGGCAAATTGAGCATTCAAAACTTGGATAACAACAACCCTTAGACGTTTTTTTCGTTGACTTCCACTTGGATATGTTTGGATACTCCCAGGTTTGCCTCGATTTCCCCAGGGTCTGCCTTGGGCACCCTGGGTCCTCCATGGTCCACCCTCGACACCTCGAGTTCCTTGTGGGTTCTTCACAGAAGAATCCATAGGGAACCCGTGATGCCCGGGGCAGACCTTGGGCGAACCCCAGGAGGTCTTGTCCCCATACCCAACCTCGTATTGAACCCATACAGGCATGGGGGGCAATATTGCAAAACTTAGTAACTTAGCTATTATCAAATGGAAGATAATGATTAATGACCAAAAACCCACCCTAGAGGACTCCCCATTTGTCACACACCCTATGGACTTATTTTTTACATGTAAGCCCTTTTCCTATCACTTTCTACTACCCTCTCACCACACCACAAATTCAAACACTGTTGTACCCAATTAAAATTTTTGATTCATTAAGGCATTTTGAACAAGTCTAGAAAATTTTTCGTCAAAAAGTCAAAAAAGCAAAATTTCTAAAAATAGACATCAAATTAGGTTTTCTGGGTTTCTTGAGATATGGATGCTGGCAAAACTTTTTAAAAATAGAATCTCTGACTCAGGTGTCGCGCTTGATTCTCATTGGTCGATTTTGCTTCACGATCAACATGGTCCAGACGGAATCTGCAAACGACCAAGTTTTCTCTACTGGGTCATTTCTGCTTTTTTAGAAGGCGAAGCATGAGCTCTAAAGTCGTCAACAGAGGAAGTTCATTTGCCGGAGCTCGTTTGTAGGTTTTCAATGCTGTTCCGACGACGCAGAACCGACGAATAGTCGTCGACTCGATGATGCATGGTGGAGTGAAAATCTAGAATTCACGAAATTTGACTAAGTCTGGGCAAACTAGGCGCCCCAGGTGACTTGGGGCGCCGAGTCCCACCAGAGAAATTTTTCACGTTTTTCGAGAAAATGTGTAAGTGTGTCCGTCAGTCAGTTTCGGTGGGCAAAAAGCAGTCGTTTTGATCGTCAGGCTCTGAAAAGCTGGAAAATTTATCAGATGTACCCAGGCTATGCAATTTATTCACCATTCAGTGGCAGTTGATCGACGAATCGTTGAAATCGACATCAGGAAGCAGCTAACGGCACGCAAAACGGAGCAAATTGCAGACAAGAGTTGGAAATCAGAAAAATGGTTAAGTATGGAGAAACCAAGCGCCCCAGGTGACTTGGGGTGCCCAACCTCTCCGGTGTTAGTTTTTTTTCACGTTTTTTGAGAAACGTAAAAAATGCTTCCGTCAACTCTCTCTCGGTTGGTCAAACTTGGTCAAACATCAGTCAACGCTGGGATTTCATCACAGATATGTTCAGGCTGCTCAGATCATCCTCTGTCCCGCCTCGACAGCCGTCCGAAAGACCGAAAACGAAGATCAAACATAGGTTGTTGGCACGGAAATTGAGAAATGGCATGAAAATTGAAATTTTCAGAAATTTTTCTAAGGCAAGGAAAGCCAGGCGCCCCAGGTGACTTGGGGCGCCCAAACTCACCAGAGTTAGAATATTTTTGAGTTTTCCTCGAAAAACTTGAATCTCCCTCCGTTAGCCTGGTCCGATTCAAAATAGGTTAGTTTGACGCGTTTCCCGAGGTAGACAAAGAGTACAGTTAGCTTAGTTTTCATCAGGCCTGCATATCTGTCAGATCATCAGACTCAGTTTTTTCTCAGCAGACAGAAATCGACAGCCAAACAGGGGTCATCAGCCACCAGAACGCGCACGCAAATCGAAAAGTTGAAAAAATTGCAATTTTCAGAAAAATGGCTAAGGCATGAGGATCCAGGCGCCCCAGGTGACTTGGGGTGCCCAACTTGCCCAGAGTTAGAAAATTTCCGGATTTGACAGTGTTTTCTGACAGTTGTTTCCTGATTTTCGTCCGTTGGCAGTTTTCAAGATGGTCAAACTTGGTCAAACGATGCCAGATCGTCAATTGGAGGCCGGAAATGGAATCTCAGTTGATAGGTCTCCAAAATGTCAGGATTAGTCAGCTTTTTCAGTCAATGGTGACATTTTGCCACCTTGTTGAAGTTGGATACAGGCCATACTTGAGTCAAAACGTAGAAGTGTCGAAAACGAAAAAAAATTGGCTAACACTTATGTCAACTCACGTGTTCGATGACATCATTAAAAGAAGATATTTTTTCGTCATCTTACACATGAAGCCATAGGCAGCTACAAAATAGGGATTCCTTCTATTTGAAGACATCCACTTGGATTTGTGCTTTATAAGTTGCTTTCTTCATGGATGAGATCCAAGTTTCATTCTTTCACAAATAAAGCTCCTTTTTCACCCTAAAGATCTATAAAGACAAGCATTTGGCTTCTTTATTTCATTATCTTTTGCAGGTTGCATCCAGAGGAAAGATTTTATTTGTCTTTCAACGAAGATTCGAAGACCCAAACGAAGTGCTTTTTTAGCGTTCTTCATAGTTTCAGGTTGAGGAAGCAGGGAGGCTCGCTTTTTCAAGGTCCTTTTTTCGAGGGGATCATTTTTCAGAAATTGGACCGAAGCTTTTTCAGTTTTCGTTGAGATGGGTCCATCTAGTATATCATCCTCTTGAAGATTGGGAGTTTTGCTTTTTTTGAGAATCTGCTTTTTTGCTGCTTTTTCGGGAAAATCTCCGCTTTTTCAAAGTCTGACAATTTGGGTTGCTTCAAAACAAAATTGCCTACAAAACCCATGTGCCAGCTTTTTTGCTCGGACTCTGTTTTTTTCTAAAAATCAGCAAGTAATTTTCAGCCATTTGTCCAAGATTTTTCCGACATAGACGTGTTCACAGTCAATTTTCAAATCTTCCAGTATGCAGTACTCTCCAACACAAATCAGGCCCAAGACGGCGTTAGTTCACGATTACCTGAGAACTTGTGAAATAGACTTGCATAAAGTACTTCCAGTAATCAATTTACATTCTTTGGAGGATGCAGGAAATAATGCTATCAGGAATCTAGGACACTTCAGTTTGCTTGCAGTAGCATCCTTTCCCATCACAGTGCAAAGTATTGAGTTTGTAATTGCTTGCAGGACGCATTACAATTCGGTCAAAAGAGAAATCCAATCAAGAGATGGACGTGTCCTCTGTAGCCTGAGGCCGAATGACATTGAGAAGTGTTTTACAATACCAGTATGGAGAGAAAACTTAACTATTTCAATTGAAGAATGCAAGAGGGTTTGGAACAATGATAAAGAAAAATACCGGAAAAAGATTGGTCAGAGGTGGTTAAAAGAAAAGCAGAACGTCATGCCAAAGAATGTTGGACGTGGAGAATTCAAGGAGGAACATGCAATAATGATTACTTTGCTAAGCCAGATCACGGGTCAAGCAGATGCAAACAAGTTCCAGCCTTGGATGTTTTACATTATGTCCTAGATTGTTGATGGAACCGAATTCTATGACTGGTCGACACTCATCAGTGATAGTCTCCACCAACAAATTCTTGATTTTCAAAGGGCTCATGAATTCCACATGATGTCATACCTTGTGTATTTGATGGCTTTTCAGGGTCAATTCAGAGGTTTGAATGTTGTTGGAACTCTGGTATTCAGCATGTATATCATCATTTCCCGCAGTTAGAAATCTCCCAAGCTGAACGACATTACAGGTGGGTGAATGATGCATTCTTAATGCATGCAGTGCGAGATATGGATAATGAGTTGCATATACGGTTTTCAGCAGATGCTAGAATAGCAATCGCAGAATGGGCTGATTGGTTTATCCAATTTCCCACTTTTTCCTACATCAGAGTATATGGCTTCTCAAGAGAGCCAGCCATGTTGCCGAGATATCCTACAGATGAAATAGCATTTATGGAATTTTTGAGGCAAGCCTATGAAGTTCATACATTTTTGCGTAGCAGACGCAAGGCAGCTTTCAATTTTCCACTTGGGATGAGTATTTACAGATGCAAATCCGGAGCAGATGCCAAGGCAATCGGTAACGAATCATCCAGATATGGTTTCAAGTTTTTCGACAGGAGGTTTTCATATGATCCTCGTGGTATTTTGCATCACATCTTGGTCAAAATTGTACACACAAGCATGCAGTTGAAGACTTCTGAGCTAATTGTGCTGATGAGTTTGAAGTGCGAGAACGCAGTTATAGCAGGTTTACTCTTCAGCAGATGTCTGATATCCTATCAGAAGATATAGAAGGTTTGACAGAGAGTGGTGAAGTTCTACTTCCCACGTATTTCAGGGACCAAATTGAGCAACAACTGTTGCCACCTGTTAATTGGTCAATAAAAGAGAGCACTTCCATTGAAGAAAGATCAACTCGAGTGGTTAAAAACAGTTTGATATTCTTGAAGAATAAGCGGAAGGATGATATTCCGGTAGCAGAGCCGCCAGTTGTACAACCATCAGAGCCTTCCACTTCCAAACCAAAGCGAAGGGTTAAAGCTATGAGTGTTCTTCCAGAGGGAACAAAAATGGCTAAGTTAAAGAGGAAAAAGGATGAGTCTCTAGCTCATGTCCAGCAGGAACAACCAGCAGTTGAATCAGAAGTTCCTATTGAAACAACGCTGTATGTTGAAGCGTTACCTTCAGAGCATGTTTCTCCACCTTCTTCCGATCGCTTCTCCGATCCACATAGATTCAGAGCTAGATTCTCGTCGGTTCGCAACTCTGATGCACATATTGGTTTATCAAAAGCTGATGAGGTTAGAACTGAGTTTCCAAGAGAGGATGGCTCATCTTGGCTTGAAAACATTCTGGGAAGGAAGAGGAGAAAGCCCTCATATCAGCTGGATTTAACAGAGCTTAAAAGCGTCTACCAAGACACACCAGACAAGAAGTTGAAGAAGCAGGTTCGCATTGAAAAGAATGCGGATGGAGAAATGATCCTAGAAACTGCAACACCGCTAGAAGACGGAAGTGCTGATGATATCAAGGTTGATGACTTCACGGTTGTCAAAGCTAACCTTGGTAGAAGTACCCGCCATACAGATGTAAATCTCTTCGAGGTTGCAGTGGATAATTTGAAGGAAAGAGTATTGAAAGATGGAGAAGACAAAGCAACTCTCAAGGTTGAAGTTAGGCAGCTACGACATTATATTTCAAACCTTTTCCATGGCACATCACAGGCTAATTTATTGCTTCCACCAAATCTGGAATCATCAGCCGATCAACGGCAGTTCAGTCAGTTAGTCCTTTATGGGAGGCACATGACTAATTGGGTGGAAGAATTTGTGACTAAAAGGAGAGTTGTACTTTCAGAGTTTTATCAATTAAAGTACAACGCTTATGATTTACGCCAAGGCATCTAGGGATTGCAGCAGACCGTGGCAAAAAATAGACCGGTGTTTGAGATCATTATCTCTGACTTGAAGATTGCACTCGATTCTGTTGATTCAGCTGATGATAAGAAGACAGTTTCTACTTGGAAAGCGCAATATCTTTTCACAGTCAAAACTTATGACAGTATAATTTCAGAGTTGACAGAATGGAAAGAAAAGGTGGTCAACGTCCTCAAGTTCGTCAGATCTTTTGTTTCTCAGATCCTGTGTTTGTATGAAAGAGAAGATGGTACCCTGTATGATCTCAGGGAAGTGCAAGCAGAGTTCTAGACTCTCGTTCGCAGCAATTTTAATGATGATATTAGTGCCGACAAGATGGGTCATTTTGCTGCAATGACAGTGAAGTTTGATAAAGCTGTGGGCGAAGTTCATGAATTTCTTCAGATGGTTGCAAATGGTGAAGAAATGTTAGAGAATCAGAACATCATTCTAGAGAGTATCAGTGTTCCTGGCAGAGATGCAGTCACTCGCTTTTTAGAAGATATTGTTTCCCAGAATATCAATGGATGACATCACCAAAAAGCAAGAATGTTGATGAGGATGTATTTCAAAAGAAAGCAACTTTAAAACAGATGCTTTTTGTGTTAAAGCATTTGCTTTCATCCTAAGCTCATCCATTCTATTTTTAGAAAGAAATCACTTTGTGATAGTTGGAGTTTTCTTTGCTTTAAAGCAAATCGCTTTAAAGCGTTTGTTTAGTGTATCTTTGTCTTAGAATAGTAATAAAGTTTGCGAGTTAGCAAGTTAGGGTTAATCAAGGAGATTTTAGGGTTCCCTACTCCTTTGATTTTAGTATAAATAAGAGCAGTCTTGCTCATTGTAGGTAATGGTAATTGTGATAGCAAATTTGTTGTGTCTATTCTAGCCTGCAAGTCTTGTTATTCCAAGTGTCTGTTCACTCTATGTTCATTGTAAGATCTACTTTTGTGATAACTAATTTGCTGTGCCTATTTTAGCCTGCAAACTTTGTTATTCCAAGTGTTTGTTCACTTTGCGTAACCTGTTCTCCAGTGTTTGATCGCTTGCTATATCCCTGCCTTTTGCTACAGTATTGCTGTCTTGGAGTTGTACCAATTTTGTGATATTGAATAGAAGTCTCATGCGTATTTTGCTCTGATTTTCTATCTCGAATCATCAAGTTTTCGTCGTCAGATGTGTGGCTTTTGTAGCTTTCATTTCAGCTTTCATCATTAAAGTACTATAAGTCTTGTGATGTAAATCTGGGAGAAAATTGCTTAGGTCTTTGTTAAAATAATCATTCCTTGTTCACTCTTAATTTCCTTTGCTCTGAATTTACTTAGGAGATTAAAAGCGTCATTAGTCTATGCTTAGTTGTAGTAGAAGTTTTAAAAAAGGAAAAAACCTCTTCTGCAGCGTTTAGAATTTTATAACCTTGTGCTCGCAGCTGAGAATCAAAAAGAAGATAGGCGAAGTTTAATTTATCTTTTCAGCGAACATCAGCAAAAAGGGAACTCCCCCTTCCAATAGGAGAGCAGTTTATCTGTGCATAGTTGTCCGTTTCCAACTCACATTCCAGAGGTGCGAATTGAAACACCAACAAACACCAAAATGACAAACCGTTAAACAATTGTGAAGCTCTTGAAAAATTATGCCAAACCAAAAAAAAGTTGCTAAAAAATTGGAGCCCAAATGATTTAAAATTGGAAGGAAGCAAGGTATGCATAAATACTTCGTAGACTAATATTTTGAGGAGAGTATTGTGCAAATTTTCGATCTTTACAATACAAAAAATAGAAACACATATAAAACATAAATAAACAATATACCATAACACAAGTGTACACGCGGAAAACCCTTTTGGGAGGAAAAACCCACACTCCAAAGCAGCCCAATGTATTATTTAGTAAAAAACACAGTTACAATACACTTGCAGAGCAAGCCTTTAAAGGAGTATCACCAGCATTCAAATCTGGAGTGATTTAAGCAGCATTACGGTATCTGCAAATTAACACATACAAACTACAACTCGAAGCACAATTAAATAGGTGAAGCACAAACTAGAAACCATAAATGGTTTGGGAAAACCATTAGCCGATAAAAGAGAGGTATGGCACCCAAATTCAAAGCCCATTTTCCAACGCCCCCCTTTGGTCTTGGTCATCCTGACTATATTCTCTTATTACAACATGTCATATGTCATAAATGTCATATTTGACCATCCAAACTTGCGTGCCCCAATTTTTTTTCATTCCCAATGAATAAAGATGCTCCATGACAAGTGTCCACACCTCTCATAATGTTGGTCAAAATTCCAATCTAACCTCCCAATTACATGCTCTTACACGTCATAAGAATCTGTCATATTCATAATGATCTTATAACGCCACAAGATGCCGACACATGGCCAAACTATGTCACCTCAAATTGGGATGCCTACCTCATGTGAGGACAAAATCCACTAATGACGAATTCCATGTCACCTCCAAATGGGATGCCAACTCTCTTGCAAGAAGACAAATACACAAAAGATGAAATAGTGAATACATACAAAAGTATTAAAATGAACATTAGGATTGCAAGGTTGAGACACCTTTTCCCAATAAAAACATAGCTTGTAGAGTTTGTGTACCGAAAACAAATTGCCAACAGAGAGTGGGTTAGGTTGGGAGAGAAATATGCTAATGCAGTGCTAACGTCAACAAATGCTTGTAGACAAAATATTCCCAGTTGACAAAAGATTCCCTCAGGATCCAATATTGCCTTCCATTAGTCAGAGACCACGAGAAAAGTCAAAGACTACTCACAAAGTCGGAAACTAGCAGGAGGGTGGAGATGGTTTCGTAGCGCGAAATGTTCTATGAATATGTTGGCGGAGGGCTATTTGTAGTTGTGGGGTTGGAAGGTGGAAGCGTTGTCAGGAAGGGTTTCTTGGTTGTTGGTGGCGAGTCTTTGGTTGTCATCGGCATACAGGCCACTGGTGGCAGGGTTGTCTGTGGGGATATTCTTGCCGGTGGTCAAGTTGACCAAGGGCCCAACAAAGTTTGTGGAAGTAGAGTACCTTGTGGGTACCCTTAATTTAAAAATGTGAAAATATAAAAATATGTAAAGTTTTGGACCCCGTGGCTGAACTTACTACTTTTAGCAGGGGCTCGAGACTCAGAACGAGTCAGTGCGTATCAGCTGGACTTCATTTATTTTCATTTGATCAATATGACAGTGCGACGAAATCCATTTTCGGAGGTCAAATGAATTTAATTTTAATGGTACATCTATTTCCTAAGTTAAATTAAAATATTTAACTTAGTGGAATAAAGTATAATGTGACTTTATAATATAAGTGGACATATAATATGAAATATAAAGTCATATTTTATGAAGTGAAGGAAGTGAAATAACAAAATATTGTTATAATCCCAAAAGTGGCGTTGGGTTTGGGAGAGGAAACAAAAGGCAAAATGAACGCTCATTTCATTCATTCACTAATTTGTTTATTTCACCAAGTCTGAGCTTGGTTCTTGGAGAACAAGGGTTTGTACCAGCAGCTTTGGAGACGGAAACCTCCATGGTTGAGAGCATTTGCGGGGTTGAAAGTCACTCCCAGGGTGTTGTGAGTGGCTTCATTTGCAGGGGTCATCATTGAGCTTCATTGCACGAAGTTTGATTGTCGCGGAAGAGTTTTCAAGGAGATATCTTCAGATTTTTGGCTTGATAATACAGGAGGGTGATTGACGAATATATTGCAGAGCATAGATTGGAGTTTGGTGATTGTTTGGGAGGGTTTTGGAACTCTAGGCCAGCCATACAGCTTCAGCCATACAGGCTGTACCATATATTGGGAGTTTGATGTTCGTTTTGGAGGCTATCTTCATTGTTCATTCATCTTTCTTGGGCATTTGGGAACTGCAGCAGTCACAGGCCATTTTGGAACAGAAAATATGTTCATTATTATGATTTTCAGTCCTCAACATTGCTGTGCAGGCTGTACTAGACCAGCTGGGTAGGCGTGGGGTTTCTAGAGGGCATATTCTTGCCTTTACCTTGTATTTAGAGTGCCTTTGGAGGCGCCAACATCTAAGGTAGCAGCTGTTCCAAGCATTAGAGTACTGC
Source organism: Cunninghamia lanceolata (assembly GCA_027924645.1). Taxonomy (NCBI): domain Eukaryota; kingdom Viridiplantae; phylum Streptophyta; class Pinopsida; order Cupressales; family Cupressaceae; genus Cunninghamia; species Cunninghamia lanceolata. The sequence goes on from BSBN01001246.1 coordinate 170,387, forward strand.
AGATCTTATAAATTGTATTCTCTTCATTTTTGGAGCAACCTAGCACGCTGTAACAGTTATAGCAGAATTGTCTTTATATATCAGCTAATGGGTATGTTGGATTCTGGACATTCCTATGAGTTTACTCACATGGGTATTTGATATTATTGATGTTTGATATATTTCATTCATAAATACACATCTGGGTATTTCTATTTCATTGTATTTTCGAATATATGTGTATGCATGTTTCTACCATAGAAACCCGGAAAAAGTTGGTCTCAGATAGGGGTGGGACACTACAGTGGTATCAGAGCTGGTTTTCCTGTTAGCCTGTTGAATCTCTACACTTGTGTACAGTTATATGTTAGTTGTGAGACTACCCATATACTTGCATGACAATTTTCATGGCCGAATAGTGATTGCATGTGAGTTTCTATGAGAAGTAGTGCCAAAGAGCAGAGATATCTTGAGAGATTAATTAAGAAAGAAGCTGAATAGGAATAGTGGGAAGAGTGGCCTTGTTGTACCCATACGAAATTTTTCGCCTATGCATACAAACACCCTAAAAGTGATGTCAAAACACACCTCTCGAGCACTGTGTCGCCTTGTCATTATTTTCTAACCCCGTAGGTACAAGATATATCAAAAGAGATCGAAAAATGCCAGAATGAAGAGAAATTTCAAAGAGCCAAAATGGCTACAGGCTATGAAAGATCGTCTAGAAGTGGGGGTCAGAACCGTCGAATTGAAGACCAAAACACTGCAAAGGAACGGCAAAAGGTGCAAAGGAGAGACCTGGCAACTCAAAAATCAATTTTGAAAATTTTGAAAAAATTGAAAATTTTCTAAGGTAAAATTTTGGTGCACCTTTCCCAAGGCGCGCGCGCCTGGGAAAAAGGAGTAAAATTCCAGCGCAAGCAAGTTCTATGTGCTAATTAATGATGGATCGCTTTGAAATTCACTTCAAAAGTGCAAGTCAAAAGAGCACTTTTCTCATGGAGCGCGTTCCAACTACAAAGCGCTCCAAAGTCGAAAAAATGTGTAAGGCATGAGAAAAGAGCACTCTCAAGGTGAAGTGCGCTCCAACGTCAAAACGCTCCAAAATGAAGATGAAAATTCTAAGGTACGGAGGCATCCAAAGCCAAATCAAAGCACTCCCAAGTGCATTTGGAGCACTTTCACCCTAGAGCGCGCTCCAAGGACAAAATGCTCCAAAAGCGTGAAAGACCAAAAATGTCAAAGGTGGAAAAAGCTAAGTGTTTTTAATCAAAATTTTTTCTGAAGGCAAAAATTTTTGGAGCACTCCTCAAAGGCAAAGACTTAGAGTGCGCCAATGCCACAAGGAAAAGTGGCACCTAAAACAAAGCTTATGCCATTTTTAGACTTGGCCGATCCAAACAAATTGGAGCGCCACTTCAAGGGGATGACTCATGCTTTATTTAAAGGTTATAAATAGGAGACAACTTCATTTCTCACTTCACACTCCAATTTTGCATGCCTAGGGCAAATAAAAACACTCTTATTTTTAGAATAAAAGCATATTTGAGGGTTTATAAAACCAAAGCTTCATTTGTGAAGGCATTATTGCCATAGAAGCTTATATTTTTGAAGGTTGGAGCTGCTTTTGCTATGCTACAACGAAGGAGAAGCCATTTTTGTTCATTCCCAGCCATATTGAAGGGGCTTTTGAAGATATTTCAAGGAAAAACAATAAACATCCATTTTTGTGCAGGTCCAGCTTGAAAGGTGATTTTTATTGTTTTGGAGCATCTAGAAACCGATTTTCAAGAGATATTCAAAGGAGATCCGTCATATTTTGCAAAGGCAGCATTGAAAAGGTTAAAAATCAGACTTTTCATCATCTTTTTCTTCATTTTTGAGCAGAACTAGCAACCTTCTAGGGCACGTTTTTTACCTAAAAGTGTCATTTTTAGTGTTTTTGTGCTTACCCAGCACTAAAAAACACTTTCAAATCGACATTTGCAGCCATTTCTAAGGGCCAAATTGGAGAAAAAACTCAGAATTTTCACTTTTTAAGGTAAATCATACATTTTTTTTCATGAAATTCTGAGTTGGACAGCGAATAAAAAGGTCTGATTTTTTGGGACCGTGAGCTTAAAAAGGTCTGATTTTGCTTTTAGTGCGGGACAGCGAAGAGAAGAGGAACACTTCTCCAGGCCACAAAATCATCATGCAATATTCTTCCATCACTATTGAGGCCAAATTGCCACTCATCCATGATTACTCAAAGGTCAAAGAAACAGATTTGTGCCAAGTTTTCCTTGAGGGTTTTGACTTGGACTCCTTGATGAGAGCTGGTAGTGTTGTGGCAAAGAATTTGATTTACTTCGGGCTAACTCAAGATGGCTCCTTCCCTATCTCCACTCAATGCCTAGAGTTTGTACTTGCTTGCATAAAGCATTATGATCCTGAATCAAGGGAAGTTAGAGCAGTGGACGGAAGAGTAATTGCTAGCCTCAAACCAGATGACATTGAGTTTGCTTTTGGTATTCCACCATTTGAGCACTCACTCATCCTCAACCTTGAAGATTGTGACAGAGTATGGAGCACACAGGTTGATAAATGTTAGAAAATAGCATCCAAGTGGCTAAAGGAGAAGAGAAACACACTTCCAAGAAATGTAAGTAGAGGAGAATTCAAGGATGAATATGCTATCATGATTACATTGCTCAATTGCATCATAGGGCAAGCCGAGACACGAAGTTTTAAAACCTGAATGTTCCATATCATCAGCAGTATAGCCAATGGAAGTGAAACTTATGAATGGTCTACCCTCATAAGTAATTGTATTCACCGGCAAATCATAGAGTTCCCCCGAACTCGTGAATTCAGGATGATACCATTTTTGGTATACATGGTGGCGAAGCAGCACAACTTTGTCGGGTTGAATTTCATAGGCTCCTCATAGAATTTTAGAATATTCAAGCTATTTCCTTAGTTGAAGTTTTCAGAGTCCTTGAAGCATTTTTGTCGGGTTAATGACACATTCTTGATGTATACTATGCGTGACTTGGAGAATCAAATGCATGTTCGCATCTCAAAGGAGGCAAGGGTTGTGATCTCAGATTGGGCGGATTGGTTCATACAATTCCCTACATTTTCATACATCTGAGTGTATGGGTTCACTTCATATCCATACATGCTCCCGAGGTACCCTTCCGATGAGTTGGTGTTCATGGAGTTCCTGCGTCAGAGTTCAGAAGTTCACACTTTTCTACGCAGCATGCATAAGCATGCAGTGGGTTTTCCTATACAACTCAGTTTCTTCAAATGCAAGAATGTCGCCGATGCTAAGGTAATTAGAGAGGAGATGGCTAAGTTTGGCCTAAAGACCTTCAAGGAGAAGCGCACCTATGACCTCAAGGAGGTGATGAAGTCTAGAGTCGGCAACAAGTTTGCTCATATGCCTACCATTGAGGATTATTGGGCTAACTGCGAGGATGAGTTTGAGGTTCGCCGACGGAGTTTTAGTGGCTTCACATTGGAGGAAATACCTACTTTTCTTGATGAGGATGTTAAAGGTTTGCGAGAGGATAATTGCATTCTTTCTCCTAAATTCATTAAGGAGAAAATTGATTTGTGACCTTTACCACAGATAGATTGGTTCATCAACGAATCAGTCTCTATCACCGAGAGGACACAAGCAGTTGTGAAGCGCAGTTGGATGTTCATCAATACTTAGAGAGAAAGGAGAGCCAAAGCCCGCAAGGACAAGACTTCTACAGTGGAGCCTTCTTCTTCATCTCGCTTGATCACACAATTGAAATCAAAAGTAATAGGCGAGAAGGCCATGAAAGTGGATATTCCTGAGAAAGAGCCCCCGAGGGTGATCTAGAAAGTTAGAACTCAGTCTAGAGCACCAGTTTAGTAGCAACCGGATGCAGTCACCTTGTCATCAGCAGACCCGAGTTCGCCGACCACTTCCTCGTCTTCTTCTTCTTCTAACGATGAGGATTGACCTTTGTCACCGAGGATTCCTGAGCCACACGAGTCTCCTATACATATTACTTCCACGCCTTTTGACTCATTAGGAGTCGAGGAGATCGAAGGGCCCGAGGTAGAGCCAGAGACTGAAGCACATATTGCACCTCCTGAGTTGAGCCCACGCCTGATCCAGAAGTGGAGGTAGAGACCCATCCAGAGTCAGCGCCTGAAAAGGCTACTCCTAGTTGGCTTCGCATGGTGATTGGTGAGAAGAAGAGAAGGCCATCATATCAATTGGATTTCAGCACTCTAGCTAAATCATTCAAGGAGCCGTCAGCGAAAAAGCTAAAGAAATAGTCAAGGATTTTGAGGACTCTTGAGGGCGATATGATTGTAGAGACCGCCATTCCTCCTCAGGATAAGATGGTGGTTGATGTAGAGCTTGATATTTTTCATATCATCAAGGCTAACTTAGGTCGAAGCATTCGACAAGCCGTGGTGAACATATTGGAGGTGGCCACTGATACTATGAGAAATAGAGTGTTGAAGGATGGAGAGGATATGGCTGCCCTCAAAGCAGAAAATAAGCAGTTGCGCCAATACATCTCTCAACTTTTGCATACACCTTCACAACCTTCACTTCTTTTGCCACAGGTAATGGAGTTTTCTGATGATCATAGGCAATGGAGCCAGTTAGTGGTATACAACAAACATACGAAGGACTGGATTGAGGCCTTCATAGTAGAGGATATTCTCCTTGGAATTGAGACTACGTTGGATTGTATGACAAAGATGGCGCCTATCTATGATAGGCTTTTGGTGAGATTGCAAGCCCTTGGCTTGAGGCTCATGACAACAGAGCATAGATCCACAGACTTTTCGTGGACACATCAGTATTCCTTTTTGATTCACATCTCAAAGGATAGCCTCGGAGTTTGCTACATGGAGGGAAAAACTTCTCAATGTTGAGAAGTATGTTATTGATTTTATCCAGCATATTCCTTGCAGGTATTTTTCCAATGAAGGCATAAATTGCCTTGTTCATGACTTGCAGAATGAGTTTGTGCGATCCGTGAGAGGTTTTGTGGAGATCCTCATGTGACGAAGATGTATCTTTTGGCTGAAATCATAGTAAACTTTGATAAGCTTGAAAAGGAGTATACGGATCTATTGAAGACAGTTGAAGATGCAAGTGTCATCCTGCAGATGAAGACTGTTCATCTTGATTCCATCGTTATACCGGATGAGGCTAAAGTTGATGAATTGGAGAGAAATCTCAATTCCTAGACTTTGCCATTTTTTAGTATCTGAAGGAAAATCTATTTTGAGCAGCTGGAGGGATTTCCAAAGCAGTTTCTATTTTGAGAACTGACTTTGCTTTTCAAAGATAAATTTTATTTTTAGATTTGTTTTGGAAATCAAATAATTTATTTTTAGATTTGTTTTGGAAATCATGCAAAATATCTTTTTGTGGAACTCAAATTGTAATAACATGCAAGTTCAGTTAACTGAATTGCATGAGACTTATTTTATATTTTTAAATGCTAATAAGTTCGCATGCTTGTGTGTAGCATTAGGGTTAGGTTGGAGAGTATTAGTTAACTCTTCCTTTTTATTTAATTGCACCTTTTGTTTTAGTATATAAATAAGTGTATTCTACACATTTAATTTCTCAATAGTAAATGCTGAAGCCTTTATTGCTCACATATTATTGTTCAATTGTGTTGCGTAGTTTATTACTTTGGGAATGAATGTATGCATTATCTTTGTGGAAGCTTTGTGTTGTTGAGATTGAGAACAAGTGTTTATGATTTTATGCTTAAACATTCGTCTTTGATCTTCCTTTGTTCCTAGTGTTTCCTTTCAAATCAGATCGCCAATGTTCCATTGATTTCTTTGAGTTTTGGATTTACTTAGAGAAATCAAAAGTATGTTTTTAGATTAGTTATTCTTTTGCAATCCTCAGAAAACTTCTTGAGGATTGCAGAAGAGCTTGAATTGCCTTGTGCTCGTGCCTTGAGAAAACAAAAAGATAAGTTAATTGTATTGTCTTTTTAAAATTTCTTGTTTGAGCGAGCTTCCCCTCCTAATTTGAAGAATAGTCTTACTGTACACACTGTTCCGTTTTGAGTTGCACCAAAAGAGCGAATCTAAATGCTAACAGACCTTCAGGGCTTGAGGAACAACAGGTAGTACTCTACAATGAAGAAGAAACGGTTGCAGAAACCATGGGTGATCGAGAAGGTAGGTCCAGTAGAGATCATCACGATGAGGGAAGAGTTGATATGGCCAGTATGTTGCATGCATTGAATGATTTGGCTAGAGGGCAACGTGACATGTTTGACAGAATGGATTGCTCACAAACAGAGCTGACCCAGATCTGTAATGTCCCCCATCTAGCTCATTGCACCAGTGGACCAGGATTAGCCTATAATTTGACTTCCGTAGGCTAATGGAGGTGTTTAGGAAGTCATTCCGGGGACTTACTATTTATAGTAAGTTAAGAGCCGAGCGGTTGCTATTTTTGGCAGGGCAGTTGTGGATGGTCCATGGCACATAACTCATGGTTTCGAGATGTCTAGAGCACTAACATGTACATTATAAGTTAAATTAAAGATTTAACTTATATTATAAGACATAAGATAACTTTAAGTTATATTATAATGTCACTTCATAAATTTAAGTTATAACTTCAAAGTGACATGCCTAGGAGTGGACACCCTCATGGAGAGACAAGGGGTCAATTTATAAATTAAAAATAATAAAAACTCTCTCATCTTGGGGGTTGGGGAGGAAAGGAAATAAAAGGGCAAAAGTTTTCTCATTTTGGGGATGCGAAGATTATGAAAATTGCTCTCTTTGTGAGATACTTGTGCTTGTGGCTTTGAGCTTGGCTCTAGGGTTTGATGGCGATAGTGTTGGGACAAAAACCCCTGCATTGATCCCTTTCCTCGTGCGTGGAAGATCGTATCAGGAGAGGTTATTGGAGGCTTCATCTAGAGGTCTCATTTGTGCATTTAGCAGATACACTTTGGAGATGATTCGGGCATGAAATGACTATATCTTTCGGAGTTTAAGGCTTGCATCTAAGAACAAGGTTTTGGTGAGCAGATTGTTTATGTTTTGGAGGAGTTTTGTGGCTGTTAGAGTTTCCTTGTGTAGGCCGTACACTTGCAGTAGGGCCGTACCTCTCCTAGGAGGCCGTACTGCTGATTGAAGACATTTTGAGGAGCTTAGGACTGTTTTGGCTTCCTTCAATCTGGGTCTTTGTTATTTTGTTGATATCTATTCTAGTTTTTCTGGGTTTTCCATATATGCTTCATTTTCTGTGTCAATGTTGCAAAAATCACACATGCAAAAACATGCAATGAAAACCTAAACCCAAAACCATCAAAAGAACACAAAAACACATACAAAGCCAACATATACCAGGGGTGTATGTTACAAGATCCTTGCTCGCTTAGTACCTGGTAATAACGGGAACAATGACAATAATAATGGAGTTAATCAGAATGCCAGAGGGAACAATGGTAATAATAATAATAATAATAATAATAATAATAATGCAAACAATGGCAATAATGGAGAGCACTCGGTTAATAATTGGGTTACTTAGCAGCGTACCTTTGCTGGATCAGCTAGCACGAGGCCTCTAATGCCTCAGTTTATTCAGGAAAACAATCCATCGGAGGAGGTTCATGAGCCTACTAAACAGGTTCGACATGCTCAATATTTGAGAGATTGGAGAGCTATGGATGCAGGGTTTCGAGCAGATATGCCTTTTCAGGCTTACTTGACTTTTAGGGAATGGAGTGGACCTCAGGAAGGAGTAAGGCAACAGAATTAGGATCTGCAGAAGAAGAAAGGAAAAATGTCCATTCCCTATTATGACAGCTCAGGTAAAACTTCAGTCAGAGCATGGGTTTAGAAAGTAGATACTTATTTGCGACTTAATCCTATGATTGAGCGGGATGCCATTGAATATGCTACATTGCATTTGGATGGGAGTGCACACGAATGGTGGTACCATGGCCTAGTCACACTGGGCCACGATCAGATTGTTTCTTATGCAGAGTTTACTGATAGATTGATAGACAGGTTTGACAAAGGGGACCCTGAGTTACATTTCAAGGAGCTAGCCCAGCTTAAGCAGTTTGGAGGAGTAGATGCTTATATTTTTGATTTTCAGAGGCTGTAAGTCATGGTCACTGACATTTTAGAGCGGAGGTTCATTGTGCTGTTCATTGATGGACTATCTGAGCCCTTGAGAGGATGGATTAAGGGGATCGATCTGCCTACACTTCAGGAGGCAATCAAGAAGGCCAAAGATATGGAATTCTTTTCCTACAAAAGCAAATTTCAGTCAAAGGGTTTCTTGCACAAGAAGGATAAGAAGAGTTTGCCTCGTGACATAGTTTAGCAAAAGAAACCAGCTATGAGACTCGATGATGATGCTCTTAATGAGTACAGGAGGAAGAAATTATGTTTTAAATGCAAAGGCCTATGGGACCCAAATCATAAGTGTCTTCTGAAGGGGTAAGCAAAGCAATTCAAATACTTTTCAGCGGAAGAGACTCCCTCAGAGAAATCAGACCAGCACATTGATTCATAAGAGAGTGAAGAAGATAGCACAACAGAGGAGTCACAAGGTGAGCAGAATGAAGATAGACCCACAACACACCTCTTAGCTATTCAGAGAGAGGGATCTTTCAGGATACGAGGAGTTTTGGAAGGGCAACGAGTCACCACACTTCTTGACACAGGGGCCACACATGATTTCATAGATGAGGGACTAGTGGCTAGAAGGGGACTCAAGACAGAAGAGTTCGAGGGATTCAAGGTCAGGGTGGCTTATGGATTGTAATAACCCACCCCCTTACGTGTTTTCTGATGTTTAGTTGTCACCTGGTGCGTTTAGGGTTTTTTCCATTTGACATAACACACATGCATGTATATATATTTGAAAACACAATAAAGTAGAAATACCCAGATGCTTATATTTGACAGAAATGAATTACAATGCAATAAGAAGCAATACCCATGTGGAGAAATGACAAGGAAAGTGAGTATCTCACATACCCATATGCTGTCCAAGCAATTACAAAGCTGGAAATGGTAGTACAGCAGCAAATAGGCAATGCCCTCTTGTATATTTCACATTCACTCTATATTCATTCCCAATACAATGCAGAAAATGTGATTACAGGGCTGGCGCTCCAAAGTAGAGCCTCAAAATTATATGAAAATGATCCCAAACAAGCCACGTCCCCTGCTGGTATGTACGACCTCTAGCAGCAATGGGGAAAGTCTGAAATCACAATAATAAACCCCTTTCCTGCTTTAACAATGCCCTGAGACTGCTGCAGCCTTCAACGCCTTGAAAGGATGAAAGAACAATGAAGATTATCCACCACAAACACTAAAGCCTCAACTAGAAGGTACGGCTTGGTACGACCATGGTACGACCTGTATATAGGAATCAATGCACAACAAAACTCCACCAAAATCCCTGCTATAACTTGCAATATGCCCCTCTATATGTCTCTGTAATTATCATGCCAAAAACTTGCAAATATCTTCAAAGAATACCTTTCGCGACAATGCTAGTTCATTAAATGAAGCACAAATAGTGACCCTGAATGAACCAAGGAGGTTTTCCTCTCTGAAGCTGCTGGTTCGAAACCCTTGCTCAAAGCAAAGCTCAGACAATATCAATATGTAAATAGTCAATAATGCAAATGAAGTTCTTTTTCCTCCTTATACCCCTAACGCCACTTTTTGGGAAAAGTAAATATTTTAAATTTTTTATTTCTCCTTATACTTGGGCGCCCAAAGTCAAGTGACTTTATTAAACTTAAAATAAATCATAAAGTACCATATAATATAAAGTCACTTTAATAACAAACTAATTAAGTTATATATTCAATTTAACTTAATTAAGTCTATTATTAAATAATTAATTCCAATGGTCTCCTTTGGTCATCTGTAGCACCGCAGAATGGGCCAATGACAACATATTTTTGGACCGTTTGCACCAACTCGGCCGACATCCTGTGACCCTGCTATAAATAGTAAGTTTGGCCAAGTGGCCCAAACTCACTCCAGAAAAGGCCAACTGGCAACTCCTCATCACAAGGAATCCAACACTACACTCCAAAATGTTGTTTGAGCTGTATCGAACCACGTCACCATGGGTCCCCTATCCACCTCACTAGTCTATAGGAACCCGAATGATATACTAGCCCAACGATCAAGTCCTGACTTAGGAAGGGGACATTACATGGATTCACCATAACTTGCAAACGACGAATCCCTAACTTAACCATTAGGTTAAGTGATTATGAGTTTCAGGCTGAGTACTATGTAGTAAGCATGGGTGATATGGATGTAGTTCTTGGCATGAAATGGCTGCATGTGATCGGAGAATTCTACCCGAACTTACGAACCATAGAGATGAAGTTCGAGGTAGGCGACAGGAAGCATGTACTCAGGGGAATGTGCGATGGTGGACTTCGTGTGGTATTTCTTAGGAGGATGGAGAGACTGCTCAAACATGATCAGGTTGAGTGGGCAGCAGAGTGTGTCATTATGCCTACAACTACTGAGCAGCCCAAGCAGAATTACCACCCGGATATTCAGAAACTGATAACCAAGCACAGTAAGGTTTTCAGTAGTATACCACCAGGGAGGCCTCCTGATCGAGGCATAGAGCATGTAATAGAACTGGAAGAGGGTGCCAAACAAGTCATCATAACTCCTTATAGGCACCTGAAATGATTGAAAGATGAAATCGAGAAAACCGTTAAGGAGCTTCTAGAGATGGGGCATATCAGACCGAGCAAGAGCCCTTTTGCTTCTGCAGTAGTTCTAGTGAAGAAGGACGGAACACTGAGAATGTGCTAGACTATAGGGCTCTAAACAAGAAAACTATTAAGAATAGGTACCCCATCCCGCACATTGATGAGCTCATTGATGAGCTACACGGAGCTTGTTACTTCTCCAAGATTGATCCGAGATCGGGATATCATCAAATTTGGGTCAGAGAGGAGGATGTAGAGAAGACGGCTTTTCGTTGCCACTATGGTCACTTCGAGTTCTTGGTTATGCCGTTCGGTCTAACCAATGCTCCAGCTACTTTCCAGTCTTGTATGAATAGGGTCTTCAGGGAACAATTGAGGAAGTTTTTCCTCATGTTTTTCGATGACATTTTAATCTTTAGTAGGACTTGGGAGGAGCACCTCCAACACATTGAGGAGGTACTGAGTATCTTGGAGAGAGAGAGTCATTGTATGCCAAGGAATCAAAATGTGAATTTGGCATGACAGAGTTACTCTCTTTAGGACACATCATCAGTGTAGGAGTCAGAGTGTATCCGGAAAAGATCCGAGTGATTGTGGATTGGCCACCACCCACGAATCTCTCACAGCTCAAGGGATTCTTTGGTTTATGTGGGTTCTATTGCCGCTTCGTCAAAGGATTTTCACAGAGTGTAGCTCCATTGACATATTTGAGGAAGAAGGGGGCATTTGTTTGGTTAGACGAGGCATAGAGGTGTTTTGACAGGTACAAGCAGGTTATGAGCTCTTGCCTAGTTTTGGCTATATCGGATTTCACCAAGCCCTTCGAGCTCGAGTGTGATGCCTCAGGGGAAGGTATTGGAGCAGTACTGATGCAGGATAAGCACCCGATTGCTTTCGAGAGCAAAAAACTAAGGGGTACAGAGAGAGGTTACAACATATATGACAAGGAAATGTTAGCTATAATGCATGCACTAGCAAAATTTAGACAATATTTGGTGGGAGGCAAATTTGTGGTAAAGATAAATCATAACAACCTTAAGCATTTCCTCAGTCAACGTGACCTCAATGATAGACAACAGAAGTGGGTTAGCAAGTTGCAAGCCTACGACTTTGACATAGTTTATGTCAAAGGGAAGAGGAACATTGTCGCTGATGCACTTTCACGGAGACCTCACTTGTGCTCTTTGGGAGAGATCACAACTGATTGGAGAGAGTGGATTACAGCTGAGTATGCTAAGAACAAGCGGGCTTCAGGCAATATTGATGGTACTATACATGATGACAGGTATACGGTGGTAAATGATCTCATCATTTACAAAGGGAGGATACTGTTGGTACCAGGATCAACGATGAAGAGAATTTTGAGAGCTTTTCATGATCTTCCTATGGTTGGTCACCCCGGATATTTCAAGACATATAGACAGATTAGGGAGAGGTTCAATGGAAACGTCTCAAGACCGAGGTGTTGAAATATGTAAGGGAGCGTCCTACTTGCCAACAGAACAAACATGAGCACTCCTTTCCAGTTGGTTTGTTGCAGCTCTTACCCATTCCTAATCAGAAGTGGGAATGCATTTCGATGGACTTTATCACTGGATTGCCCAAGGCCCAAGGTAAGGATTGTATATTTGTCGTGGTTGACAGGTTAACAAAATTTGCACATTTTTTTTTGCAATTTCAGCCACATACACAGCAGCACAAGTTGCTGATTTATTTTTCAGAGAGGTATTCAAGCTTTATGTGTTGCCACAAAGCATAGTTAGCGACAGGGACAACAAGTTCCTGAGTCATTTTTGGCAGGAACTATTCAGATTGAGTGGGACTGAACTCACTCCGAGCACTAGCTACCACCCACAAACAGATGGGCAGATGGAAATTGTAAATAAATGGGTGGAGGGATACCTGAGGAATTACATTGCAGGGCAGCAGAAGGCATGGAGTAAGTGGTTACATTTGGGGGAATATTGCTACAACACATTCCACATGTCTATTCAAATGTCACCATTCATGGCATTATATGGGTATGAGGCACCAAACTTCCTTGATCTGTTGTTTGGGGATAGTAGAGTGCCTAAGGCCAAGGACTTGCTCCAGGAGAGTCAAGATATTATGAGGTCCTTGAAAGAAAATATTCAGAAGGCTTAGAACCAGCAAAAGTAGTATGCATATCAACACAGGGTTGAGTGGTCTTCCGAGGTTGGTAACATGGTCTATCTGATGTTACAGCCCTACAGACAGTCTACTCTCAAGAAGAGTGGTACTGAGAAACTTAGGTCATGTTACTATGGTCCATTCAGAGTTTCTAAGAAGATCAGAGAAGTGGCTTATGAGTTGGAGTTATCGGCAGGGAGTAGAGTACACAACGTTTTCCACGTGTCCCGCCTCAAAAAGGCATTGGGACATAATGTGACACCTTCAATGGAGCTTCCCCCTCTTGATGAAGAGGGCAAATTGATTCTTGTATTTGAGGCTATCATTGATACCAGGGATCGTACTTTGCGAAAGAGGGTCATCAGAAAGTATTTGGTGAAGTGGTAAAACTTGCCGGTAGAGGATGCTACATGGGAGAATGAGCAGATTTTGCAGCATCCCGAGTTGAAATTGTTTGTGGGAAAGCAATTCTGGGGAGGGTAGACTGTAATGTCCCTTTCCTAAGCAGTTCGGAGATTAGGGTTAGTCTATTAGTAGGTTCCCGTAGACTAACATGGATGGTTAGTGAACCCATGTTGGGATTGCTCTTTCTGGTGCAGTTTTGGACCCCGTGGCTGAACTTACTATTTTTAGCAGGGGCTCGGGATTCAAAGTGAGTCAGTGCGAATCAGTTGGACTTCATTTGTTTTCATTTGATCAATATGGCGGTGCGATGGAATCCATTTTCGGAGGTCAAATGAATTTAATTTTAATGGTACGTCTATTTCCTAAGTTAAATTAAAATGTTTAACTTAGTGGAATAAAGTATAATGTGACTTTATAATATAAGTGGACATATAATATGAAATATAAAGTCATATTTTATGAAGTGAAGGAAGTAAGTGAAATAACAAAATATTGTTATAATCCCAAAAGTGGCGTTGGGTTTGGGAGAGGAAACAAAAGGCAAAATGAACGCTCATTTCATTCATTCACTAATTTATTTATTTCACTAAGTCTGAGCTTGGTTCTTGGAGAACAAGGGTTTGTACCAACAGATTTGGAGACGGAAACCTCCATGGTTGAGAGCATCTGCGGGGTTGAAAAACACTCCCAGGGTGTTGTGAGTGGCTTCATTTTTTGGGGTCACCATTGAGCTCAATTGCACAGAGTTTGATTGTCGCGGAAGAGTTTTCAAGGAGATATCTTCAGATTTTTGGCTTGATAATACAAGAGGGTGATTGATGAATATATTGCAGAGCATAGATTGGAGTTTGGTGATTGTTTGGGAGGGTTTTGGAACCCTAGGCCAGCCGTACAACTTCTGCCATATAGGCCGTACCATATATTGGGAGTTTGATGTTCGTTTTGGAGGCTATCATCATTGTTCATTCATCTTTCTTGGGCGTTCGGGAACTGCAGCAGTCACAGGCCATTTTGGAGCAGAAAATATGTTCATTGTTATGATTTTTAGTCCTCAACATTTCTCTCGAGGCCATACCAGAGCAGCTGGGAAGGTGTGGGGTTTCTAGAGGGCATATTCCTGCCTTTACCTTGTATTTAGAGTGCCTTTGGAGGCGCCAACATCTAAGGTAGCTGCTGTTCCAAGCATTAGAGTACTGCAGATCTTATAAATTGTATTCTCTTCATTTCTGGAGCAACCTAGCACGCGTAACAGTTATAGCAGAACTGTCTTTATATATCAGCTAATGGGTATGTGTCATATCCCCTATAATTATGCTATACATGACAATTCAAGTATATCACAACGTATTTCTACAAATTGCATATACTCATAAATATTCATATTGTAATTATATATATATATATTAATTATTATCAATATAATAACATTTAGTGTATATATATATATATATATATTAATATAATAATAATATATTAGCATTTAGTATATATATATATTAATATAATAATAATATATAATGTAATAAGTTCAAATTAGGATCGGGTTCCCTAAACGGACCCCCCCGATCCCATTTAAAGAGAACATAAATAACAATGATGAATCGCTGTGTCTTTTGGAAAGAAGAGACCCCTCGTGGGCTTTATAAGGGGCTTGCTCCCCCTCCTCTCAAGGCATCAGATGAGAGTGATTAAGAAGATACAACAGTGAGTTGGAAATTGGGCAGTAACAGATAAGTAGAAAGCATCGGTTTTGCAGCAAATCCACCGTCAAACGAGAGCATTCAAAGCAAAGGCTGCAGGTAAGTCTTTTACTTATTCCATTCTTGTTTATAAGATTATAAATAATAAGAGAAACTAGTATGCATATGTTATAAATAAGAATTCATTATTGTCAATATGCAATTGGTAAAATATAATGGTAAAGTAAGAATCTAGCATATAGGTTGTAAAATTGAATAAAATGGATGTTTACATATATGATCTTTGTAAGTGGCATTATGACATGTTGATTTTTATATGAAGTTTTAACAAGGAATACTAATTAAATATAAGAATGATATGAGTACAAGAAGTTTATAAGTTCATAGTTATGAATATGAGAAGGATTTGTAAAAGGCATGATTACCCAAGGGATAGATAATAGGCCTTAGTATTAATCAACCTAACCATAGAGATGGGGTGGATAACAAGGAATGTAATTGACCAAATCATGGGGTAAATCATAGGCCTTGATCGACGAATCAAGGAAGCCAATAAGCCTTCAATCGAGTATTGAAGGAAGAGGCCTTGGTTGGAGAACCATGGAATAAGAGGCCTTGGCTGGAGAACCAAGGAATAATAGGCCTTGGTTGACGAACCAAGGAATAATAGGCCTTCGATTGGAGAATCGAAGGATTAGGCCTTTGATGTAACAATCAAAGGAATAATGATGGACCCATGAGGATTGGGGTGACATTACATCCTAAAGTATCTTCTCCCATGAGGTGGAAGGAGTGATTAATAATAGGCTTAAGGTTATCTCATCCAAGGTAAATCATGAAGTATAAAAGAAAACATATTGTTATGAAAGTAATGATATATGGATAAGTATTTAAGGAAAATGGAATACTAATGTTCTCTTTACAAGTTGAAATTGTTTGCAAGGTTGTGAAAATTTTGGCTTGCTAGAAGGGGACATTACAGTATGTTGGATTCTGGACATTCCTATGAGTTTACTGACATGGGTATTTCATATTATTGATGTTTGATACATTTCATTCATAAATACACATCTGGGTATTTCTATTTCATTGTATTTTCGAATGTGTATGAATGTTTCTACGTCAAAAATGCAAAAAACCCAAAACACATCAGGTATCAGCTAAACCACAGAAACCTGGAAAAAGTTGGTCTCAGATAGGGGTGGGACATTACAACTTGCAAAGGTCTTGATGATGCTTGCACACAAATGTGCCCAGATTCACCTGCGTAATATGATGCTTGTGGAATCTGCTAATGAATATTCTTTTGCTAGGGGAGAAATTTTATCTGAGTATTCCATACAAAATTGTTCAATTGCGATGTATGTAGAGATGATCCTAAGGTTTTTAGATATTTTAGATGCAATGGCAGGGTCAGCCCAAAATGCACCGGATAATGAATGTTTTATTGATGCCCGACATAAAGCCTTTCCTTCAAACCCTTGCAAATCTCACCTCCGAAGCTTGATTTGGAAGAAATAAAAGGCAAAACCAGCAATGCTAAATACTTTGGACAGAATGATGTGCTCTATGAGCTACTCCACCATTTAGTAGACAACCCTGCAAAACAATGCCACGAAAGGAAGCCCACAATTCCAATATCTTTTTCAAACTTTTTTGATTCTCCAAATCATTCAAGGATGTGAGAGAAGAGCATACTAAGTTATTAAAAAGATTTGCAATCCCTTAATGGAGATGGACAAGACTTGAGTCACTAATTGCTATGATACCATGTAAGATTCACCAATGGGGTAAACCTCTTAGAATTTAATGACATGATCAAGCCACAAAAGCCAAATTGCACATGACAATCAAAGATTGAAGATTTGACATGCAACTATTCCATTGGATTGAGAATGCAATTGCAAATGTACAAGAGAAGTACGATGATTTACAATGGATGCTCTTATGAGAGCAAGAGGTGGGTATATAGGATAACCCACCAAGAGATGTGAATGTACAACCAATGTGGGATAATAGGAGATGTAGTTACATGTGTAGTGCATCTCCACTAAACTAGCAAAGTAGAAGTCACATGTAGTAAATGCGTATTACCTCTCTATGTAGATGCCTATTAATGTGCAAGGGAGATATTAGGTACCCAAGTAGATGCTTACCTAAGTAAGCTTATCCTAGGTGCACACTAATTCAATAAAGTGATGAACTAAATGCAAGAAGATATATATGCAACAACAAAGATGAGACAAGTGCTCTTCATATGACCTATTGAATAACAATATGTCATCCGAATAACTGATAACACAAGAATCAATTAAAGTCCTTAATGGCTCATTCATAAGGCGCATAAAGGTGGCTAGAACATTGCACAGTCTAAATGGAAGAACAATGTAATGTGCCGTACCTGTTTGTTTATTTTATAAGATCTTTTTATGTTTTATTTTTATTATTTTATTGTGTGATCTTTCAGACTAGAGAGAAGATGTAGAAGGGGTTTTAGTTTTCCTGTAGATGTGTGTTGTCGGAGCATATAACCAAAACCCAAAAAAAGTACAATAGATATGAAGAAAATAATAAAGACCCAGATAGCAGAATAGCCAAATATGAATTATTGTGACATACCCATATCCAAAAATGCAACTTGGTACAAGTGCTGAGAGTGCACCAGCAACTGGGTATAGCCAGAATCCCTCCAATCTCCCAAGAAATACAAAGATGAGCGTACAAAATGATATCAGCGATACAAAGGGCTCCAAACGCCTCTAGCAATGCAAAATCCACAATACCCACAAAGAGGAATGAAGCCAAAATGCCCCCACGTCACTCCTGGAGGTGTACGGCCTATGCTGGAAGTGATGAACAGCCACAAGAAAGGTGTATGGTCGCTGAAATAAGTCTACACCGAACTGTATGCCGCCCTCAAGGATAGGTGACCAGATATGAATGCCAAATTTGTGTCAAAACACCTCAAAACTCCACCAATAAATGGTACGACCAAGCATAAGGAGGTACGGCCAGCAATGGGAATAACACAACAGCAATAAACTCTTCCCAACCCACAAGAAATCACTTCAATCCCTCTGAAATCAGTCCTCAACAATGATAGGTGAATGATATGTCAAATTTGCTCAAGAATTTCTCCGAATGACTCCATTATACGCAGAAATGTGAATGCTGAATACATCCACTCACAATGGCACCGTTGGGTGATCTTTCACACCTATAGAATGCCGTTACCTATGGAGGTTTTCGTCTCCACAAGCCTCTAGTTCGAATCCTCAAACCCTTCACAATAGCAAACCCAAGCAGAGCTCACAAGAAGAAAATATCATAAAGCAAGCATAATACCAAATGAGCCCTTCAGCACCTTTTATAACTTGCTCCAAGCCCAACGCCACTTTTGGAGGGAATTTGAATTTGTTTTAATATTTAATTTACATTCCCTTATGACTCCCCATAGGCGCCCACCCTAGAGGGTCACTTTTATGTTATTACTTATTTTTATAAAGTGACCAAATAATATTTATTTGTAAAGTCCCATCATATAATTATATTAAACTTCGGACTTTAAAATAAATATGAAGACGGTGTCGGAATGCCATGTTCTTTAGCTCGTCGGAAAGGTCTCGACGAGACGCTTCTGACCCCACTTCAAAAAACCCGAACCGACACTGAACCCGAACTTACTAAAAATAGTAAGTAACGCTCAAGATCAAACTGGGCCAACTCTAAAGGTGCCAACTGGATCCTCTGAATGCGAACCAGCTCTCCATCATCGACAAATGCCTCCGAGCCAAACTAACTCCAGTTCCCTATCCAAACTGCTCGTCCATGGGAATTGAGTGATGGACTAACCATGTGTCACGAAGGGGACATTACAAACAACAACTCGAAGAGATCCTGTCATGTCTTGAATGCTGTTTTCCATACGTCCTTTTCTTGATTCTCACTTGATTATATCCAAATTTTAGGTCCAGCTTAGTAAAGAATTTGGCTTGCTGCAATTGATCCAATAGATCGTCAATATGGGGCAGCAAATACTTGTTCTTCACAATTGTCTAATTCAAACCTTGATAATCAATTTACATTTACCACATCCCATCTTTCTTCAGTATAATGACAATGGGAGATTCACATGGAGAGGTACTAGGTCTGATCACCCCCTATTCCAACAGCTTTTTGAGCTGCTCTTTGATTCCTTGTGCCTCAATCACACTTTGTTGGTACAACCCAAGG
The DNA here is from genome assembly GCA_027924645.1 of Cunninghamia lanceolata. Lineage (NCBI taxonomy): Eukaryota > Viridiplantae > Streptophyta > Pinopsida > Cupressales > Cupressaceae > Cunninghamia > Cunninghamia lanceolata. The sequence continues at coordinate 189,603 of BSBN01001246.1, forward strand.
TTTGGTAATGGACATTTAATTAACAATTGGATTTCATGCTCTATTGCTCTCTTTGGGGACAGCCCCTTGGTTTTAGCAAACAACATGGAAAATTTACTCACCAAATCACTGACACCTTGCTGCTTGTGATGAGTATGCCTTCCATGCAACTCCTTCAACTCAACACCACTTTCTTCTCCTTTGCCTCTCAAAATCAGCAAAACAAAATTGTCACTAGCATCAATCAAATGCTTGGCCTTTGAAGTGCTTACCATGGTGATTTGTGTCATTTTTTCCGCTGCATTCATTGTGTATGACTAACTCATTTAGAACTGTACTGTATTGATTAGGCCTTCTCCAATATGTAACATCCCTAAGATACAAGTATGGGCTGCCAAAGATCAGTCCACAAATGTCCAGTGGAACTACATCTACTAGCACTTCGTCCTTGTATTTGGAAGCAATGGAGAACTTGACTTTACATGTTTCTTCACCATGCTACCCCATCTTTAAGCCGACGAGGAGCATAAGGTTGAGGATGATCCATCACGTGCAGCCCCAACTCATTTACAACTTTATGAGAAATCAAAGTGGTCTAAGAACAAATATAAAAAAGAGAGTCTACCTTCTTGTCCTTGATGTGGATTTCAATATGAAAAAGTTTTGTAAGCTCCTCTTCTTCTCACTTTGGAACTTTCATCCCCTACACACGCCTCTTTACGCATAGCACAAGAGATCATTTCATCTGAATCGGAATTGTTCATCACAATGGTGTTGGCATCCTAATTTTTCTTTCCTCTTCAAGATGGTTTAAGATCTGGGTGCAACTTCCCTCACTTTTCTTCCATGTGCCCATCCCTATCACAAATGGAACAATTTATTTTGGTTTTACCTTTGCCTTTGTCCTTTTGGACAATTGTACTGTCATGCTTCTTTGACCTTGTATTTCTGATCTCCCTATTGCTGTACCTTATCTTTGTTCTTATTCTTGAACAAAGATGCTTTCTTCTTATCCAATTCCACATAATAGGCCTGAGCACACGCCTCATCGATGTCTTGAGGCTTTGCCATGAGATCTGATGTTTTAGGGTGTTTGAACAACCCGCCTATTTATTTCACCAACACATCTTTCTCCATGACATCTTTGCCCCATTGTACTGCCCTCTTCCAGAACTTGCTTGTGTACTGCTGTACACTCTGCCCTTGACATTGCCTAAAGTAATGCCATTGGATTACACAACCTTCTTCATAACAGATAGGACCAAACTATGTTTTCAGGAGTTTCTCGAACTCATCCCACTTTGAAACAGGAGCTACCTTTATACATTCAAGGGATAAAGCATAGCTCTCATACCATGTGAGAGTGTGACTTGCTAACTTGAGCTTGGTAAATGAAATTTGCGGATGAGGAGTGAGATGATTGAAGGCTTAAGTAAATCTCCATCTAGGATATCCACTGATCCAATTTTTTAGCACTTATTTTTCCATCATATGGCCTTAAGTCAATCTTTGCTTCAGCCTTGAAAACACTCTGAGTAGATGTCTCTCCCTGCTCTGGTTCACTCAGTTCCAATTCAACTTCATTATCCTCAGTCTTAAGCATTCCAAACTTCTCTGCTAGTGTTTCTTGCACGAAGTTCTCAATTCAGTCTATCTTCCCTATAGTACTGGAGATTCTTGCCACGTCTTCCTCTAGTTTTTTGAAACGGGCTTTGCCATCTACCTCTTCTATAGCCATTGCTCTTCTAGCTCTTGTCCACTACCTTGTTCCAATCTCAGGTTTGTAAGAAACTAAATCACCGTTACCACTTGATCTCGTAGCTGGCATACAACTTCCATGACCCTGTTCAAATACCAGAAACTTGCAACTTTGATACTACAATTTATAAATATTGAGTTTGTAACCCTAGTCATCCACCAAACACGGATTTCTACACTAGCTCTACACCTGCAATTTCACCAATCACTGCCCTAATGGTTTATTAACATTCAACAACATAAATATTCAAGATTAATAGAAAAAATTAACAAGAAAACAAGGCACACAATATTCAGGAACACATAATGCCAGTTTTCAGTTGGCGAAAACCTAATTGGCTGAAAAACTTCAAAAGGGTATGTTGCTAGAATCCCATCACCAAATCTAGTGCCATTACGTAGTGGTTACACCAATGAAATAGTTATTTTGGAGTTGTTTAATAGTCTACAGTCTCCTCTGCCTCCACTTTGCTCTTGTGTTTCACAGAAACCCTGTATACCTTCTCTGTTCTCTTCAAACCAGCATGAGAGTGTCTCCAATGAGCCGACCAATCCACTCTTCCTTTTCTTGCCCTGTATTCTCATTTGCCCCAGCTAGGGAAGACAAACAATTGCTCTAATGTAACGGTTGCCAAAGGCAACTGAGAAGTCAATCATTCATGGAATGGGGACAGTTGCGGCCCCAAGGAAACTGAATAGCCTGCACATGAGAAGGAAACAACCTACGCAGGAAATGAAGACTATTGCCAACAATGATAAAATGACCATTGCCCTAATTGTTGCCGCCCAACAATTGGGAACAGATGCGGCTAAGAAAGAATGATGATGCCTCTCAACAAGTAGAAGAAGCTGCCCTTTGCCCTTTTATCCTTCCAGCTGCTACTTGGCCTTTTATCTTCTGTTAGGTGTTAAAAAACTAACCTCTAGCAAGCATGGACTTGGTTAGTTGACTCCACTCATCATGATAATGTTCTAGACCATCACCAAAATGCCAATAGAACCGATTTCCAAACACTGGACTATGTTTTGGATCACCCTACACCCAAACTATCTTAGGCCACATCGTCAATGAGTTAATACTCTGGAAGAACTTTGTTTCCTTTCACCTGGCTTTTTCACCCCTCCCTGACTTCCAAACCCACACTACCTGCCTCAATGACCACCCACCTCCCATTAAACTGTTCATAAAACACTTTTTGCATACACACAGTTCAGAAATGACAATACCATCCAATGGGTTGCTGAGCTTCCTTCTCAAAATCAACAGCACATTACTGGCCCGACCAGGCTCAATGCTTAAGCTCAACTACAACAGAATCAGTTGGAAAGTGTGTTTTTAACCATGGAAATCAAAGCCAGTGTCTTCAACATGCCCACACTGCAAAACTGTGTACTCCATTTTGTGGTGAGCAATGAGCTGTTGGTTGCCTGCCTGAATCATCAACAACATCAAGTTTTGATCATAGAAGAAGCCCTCTACAAGGACCTGGCCAAGAAAAGATATGTTGAGGTTCTCTAAGAAAGGGGTTTCACAATGCCCCTCTGGAAAGGGCACAATTTGGGAGATTTTCGACCCACTCAGTGAGAGGAAGAAAATGCCAAGTACATGCACTGTCTGCAACCTAAACCCGCCTCCAATGAGTGGACCTGACACTCTGGAAATTAAATCATGACTGGTTCTAGACGCAGATCTATTGAAAATCTTACAAGCACTGCTGTCAAACCCACCACTGAATGCTCTCTACTGCAACAGTTATCTAGTTTACATTTGTGTCAACTTTAATTTTGTTTGCTCTCTTAAAAATCACTCTTCTTACATTTTCAGAGAGCTTTATCTTCTTGTCTTAGTACTGTACGTTTTTTGTCTTCAGTCAACTAGTTCTGTAATATTTCTGTTTGTCACTCCAGGCTTCTTTAGCTCGTTAGCTCTGTTGTGCTTTCATAATATTACCCATGCAGTTATATTCTGAAATTTTTTAATCTTTCTTCTATATTTAACATAAATTTACTTTTGTTTAAAAACAGGGATATTCTTTACCTGCAAAACAAAATTCACATGTACTTAATGTGGGATGTTTGGGAAAATGAGGACAGACAACCAAGGATATGGGATCAGTGTTGCATTATTAGGGAGCCTTTTCATCCTTGTTAGGAGCAACTAACTGTGAATGCATATTGCTTCCCTTTTAACACTTATGCAGCAATAAATGAGTATATTAGCTTGCATAAAAGAACAAATATAACAGGCAGCAATGACCTAGTCATCAAGGCATGAGAGTAATAAATAAAAGTGTTAAAAGCAAAGGAAGCAATAGAAGCAAAGGAAGCAATAGAAGGTGATTTAAATATGTCAGCAAAGGAAGCAACAGGCAGCTGGTTTAAATTGCTTTCTATATAGTAACTAAATTCCAGGACAAGTTTATATCAACAAAATTACTTTAGTTTCTTATTTGATCTGAGTCCGAAGTAATCATAACAGTACTTAGAAAGTGTATTAGAAAATTATGGATTCAAACTATTTTGTAGATTCTTTGTACATTTAATCAAATTTTATTGCTTTCTATATAGTGACTAAATTCCAGGACAAGTTTATATCAACAAAATTACTTTAATTTCTTATTTGATCTGAGTCCCAACTAATCATAACAGTACTTAAAAAGTGTAGTAGAAAATTATGGATTCAAACTATTTTGTAGATTCTTTGTACATTTAATCAAATTTCAATAGATAAGAAAATGCAGAAAAAGATTACTATCTTCATGTTGCTAAGCATATTGTATGTGATTCAAAAATCATTAGATAGGGCAGTTGGGCAATCCTTCCTGCCGTGTCATTGCATTTTGTCCATGTGATGCTAGCCATACTGTCTCTAATTTGGTCTTACTCATGCCATTAGTAACCATCTGAAGTATATTTTTTTACACATTGTAAATGCCAATAAACAACTTTACATTTTGATTTTAGTTTACTACATTCTATAGTTTGTTTTGCCTCGATACATTTTACCTGTGATTTACATTTGATAGATTTGGACCTTTCAACATCCTAGATTTATGTCATTGGTATCACATGCTCATTTGCATTTCTCTTTTTACTGGTTTTGGTTGTAACTTAATACTAATATGATTTCTTTCCCTTCTTTCTCCAAAAATTGTATGGTGTCTCATGCATACTTTCCTGGCCCTTTACATCTTTAACATTTTGTATCTCAATTGATTTGACATCATGCCTCCTAGGTTTTCTGTTCTCCAAATATTGTGAACTATTGGTGTCATGAAGTTCTTCATCTTTTTACACAATTGAATGCTACTTGTTTATCTGAGAGATAATCCCTGCACATTGTCTTACAGGAAATGATGATATACTGTATGCAGCATCTGGCAATTCAGTAAATTGCTTGGATTTGAGAATGGTATGTATCTAACCATTGTATAATCTTGAATAGAGGTTGTCTCTGGAATTGTTTGTGCTGTTCTTTTGCAACTTTTAGCTTTGCTTTTTTTTTGTATTGGGGATCCCCTCATGAGCTACTTACTGTCAAAAGCATCTCACTTCTGAGCCACTATAATATTTGACCTCCATGTAGCGAGCCATTTGATGTTGGATATGATTGCTTATTTTTCCACTCTTCCTAGACATTGGGTGGAGTTATTCCCACGATCTTAACATCTTCTTACCTGTTTTGTTTTTTTGAAAAAGGTCAAGAGCTTTATACTAATATTAATATATGCAAAAAACCAAACACATACTCCTTGGACTTAAAAAACAACATAATTATGGGCAGCTGTAATTGTCACAGCTTTGAATGTGGTTGGACCATTGGCTATGCCTCATCTGCCACAAATCACAACAATGCCCAAAAAAGGCCAAAGGAAAAATTAAACAGACTAGCTATGCTGCTAACAGTTCCTCTAGAACTGAAGATTTGAAATGTACAAAGAAATCTATAAACAATAATACAGGGAAGCTCAATTATCTTTTGTACAAATTTTGAGGTAGTCATAGAGATTATATTTTGGAGCAACTCTCGAGTATGATCATTGTGCATCAAGTATTTCCTTCAAAAGGGTCCTTTTGCTTTGGAATAGGCTTCTCACCAATCTCCATTTGGTCCCCATGCATTCACAGGATATGACGGTAGATTGGAAAATCCCAGTTGGTGGCCTGGCCTTGAGTGGAGTTAGAATTTGAAATGTCCCACCCTAGGTGGACACTTGCTAACACAAATTTTCTGCCTTGTTTGGTTTGTTTTGATAAATGTTTGTGATATATTGGCAATGTTTGATACAACAATATAATACACCAAAACTGGAGATGTTGCAATAATAATATTTAACTCAAAATTGAACATCACATAAGGCATTCATGGCTGAAAATTCCAGATTTTTATAGCAGTTTGAATACTCAGTATTCTTCCAAAATATCAATTACCCAGTTCATTAAATAGCCTCTATTATCTAAAGCAACAATACCCAGAAACATAAACAGCCAAAATAGTGAAACTTCTTACATACCCATTAGCTGGAATGAGAAGTACATGGCTGGAAATGGATGTTACAATAGTTTAGAATGCACAAGACACCTCCATGTTGTTACAACTCAAGAGTATTACATATATTTAGCTTTGAACAACAAATATCATGAAGATTACAAACCACGAACAACAGCTGGAGCAACTACAACTGATTGCTGGCCCAAACTGGCAGTCCCACTGGCCAAAGAGAAGTAATGCCAAACAACTATAACAATGATTGCTGATATAAACCTATGATCTGAGCAAGCAATCTTTGAAAATCAAACCAAACTATCTCCAGTTGAGCACAAACATGACCTCTGAATAAAGCCACTAGTATTTGCACAATCGAAGAGAGGCTACGTTCTGCAAGATTGATATTACAGCAAAACCCTAGGTTTTTTCCTCAAAGCCAAAGCTTCTTCAGAAAAGACAATTGTTGAATGATCCAAGAATGAATGAAATCCCTTTTCAAAAAGCCTTTATATAATATTCAATTTGTATTTGGCTTCATCTCATTAAATTTCACTTTAATTTCATTTACATTATATTATTCCACTTTATAATTTGATTTAAATGCACTTTATATAACTTGACTTTATAATCATTAAATACCCCTTTTAATAATAAAGTCAAATAACATTTAATGATGTGCACTTTTAATTAATTATTAATGAAGTATTATTTAATTAATAATTAAAATGTCATAACTCCAAAAATACTTATTATTTCTCAATTCCGTCAGAACCAGGTGGTCAACCACATAAACCACTACTCATCTAGATGCCTTTCCCAAAATAGAAAGGTTGGCCACTAACACTCAACTGACTTACTATAAATAGTAAGTGTGTAATGTCCCCCACTTAGCTCATCACTCCGGGGGATCAGAGTTAGCCTATTACAAGATTCCCGTAGGCTAACGACAGTGTTTAGGGAGTCAGTTGTGGACTTACTATTTATAGTAAGTCGTGACAGAGCCGTTTTCCATTTTTGGCAGGGCAGTGCAAGGGCCTGGGCACGAGATTTGGAGTCGAATTCTCTAGAGACATCGATTTAATATAAGTTAAATTAAATATTTAACTTATATTATAATTTGAGGTGACTTTAAGTTATGTTATAATTTAACTTTATAACATTAAGTTGTAACTTAAAATTAAAAAGTTATGTGCCTAGGGAGGAGCGCCCACCTCATGAAGGATAAAGGGGTTGTTTTTAAAATTAAAATTAAATGAAATTTCCCTCTCATCTTGGCCGTCGGAAGTGAGGAGATTAAAAGAGCAAAATGAAGTTTCATTTGCTTATGCTGCCTTATGTTATTTTGCTCTGATATTGAGTTTGCTCCAGCATTGGGGTTTTGAGCTTGGCTCTTTGGCTTTTATCTTCGATTTGCAGAGACGGAAACCTTTGCATTTCGCCTTTCCTCATGTATGAGAGAGTGCATCAGAAGAGGGTTTACGGAGGCTTCACACATGGGCTTCACTTGTGCATTCACGGAATCCATTTTGGAGTAGTTTGGAACAAGGAAAGTTGATATTTTCAGGTGTTTATGATCTGCAGAGGAGAACAGCATTATTAGTGAGAGGTTCACACCATTTTTGAGGAGTTTTTGGTAGTTATTACTCTTCCCATGCTGGTCGTACTGCTCCAGCAGGGCCGTACCACTCTCAGCTGAAGTTTTGTGGAGTTTAGTGACTGTTTGGTGGCGTAAATCTGCATTGAACTGATCTTCATTTGGCTGCTAAGGTGACTGATACAGAACAGAAGCATTAGGAAACAGATTTATGGGGTTTTGGTAAGGATTTGTTGCCCCAGGAGTGGCCGTACTGCAGCAGCTGTTGTGGGTGTCTGAGAAAATCCAGAAACTACATTTTGGGGTCTTCCAAATACCTTGAAATGGGCGCCTAGAGACTGCAAATCAGTCCTCATTATTTGCATTGCAAAATCTTTCCATTCCATCAAATTGTGAGCATATCATTGTGGCTTTATTGCTGGTTCGGCTACAGCATCCGGACGAAGTTGTGAACTGTGAAATGGGTATGTACTCATAATTCATATTTTGGCTAAATACAATCTGGGTTGGTGTTAGTTTATTGGTATCTATTCTTCTTTTTCTAGGTTTTCCATATATGTTGCATTTTCTATGTTATTGTTGCAAAAACCATACATGCAAACACATGCAATAAAAGCTTAAACTTCAAACCAGCAAAACACAAAAAAATCAGTCAGTGCAAAAACATATACAGTGGGGTGTATGTTACAAAGTGCCTCAAAATGGAACCAGAAACCTCTAAATAGCTTAGCCACAAAATATACTAACAATCTGGAGAGGTAAACACTGTCAACTACCACCTGAAGAGCTCATTAACGCCCACTGGACCCTCTAATCACTGGACACTCGCCTACGAGGGTCAACTGATAGGCTAATCCTCCAAACTCTGATGCTCACGAAAATGGGGACATTGCAGAATTGCTTGCTTGAGGGTACTGATGCTTGTAAGGCCTATTCTGTGTTGCTTGCTCCTACATGACCTCTTGAACCACCAATTTGATTGGGTTATACAGCAATTTCTTTTCAAGATCTTGAAGAGGAATCTGTTGAAAATCATTGATTTACATCAGTTGTTTAATGTGCTCTTGTATCTTGATATAGGAATTCAACTGCACGATAGATATTCTTAATAGAGGGATTTGGTTTGAACAATTCCCTATTTCTCTTGATAACGTCTCAATGCTACAGCACATATTGTTGATGGCTTTTAACATTGCATCGGGGGCTGTATCATCCTCCTCTAAAGCACCCCTTATACCTTTATCCGCAATGCTCCTAGGAGTTGTATGGGTGATAATCTCTTGACTATTCACGGAAAAGGTCTGCTTATTTATTCTGCAAATTATCTGAAACATGCAATGTGAGTGTAGAAACAAATGCAGAAACCATTACACATATAGTTAGAGATGAGATAACAAACAAAGCTCATCTATTCATCTTGAACAAGGTATGTTACATGAAAGTACAATGCTGGATTTCAAACCCAAGGCTGTGTTTCTCTTGTGAGCGGAATGCTGAGAAGGATTAATTATATGGTTTTGTGAATGTATACAAATGATGGGATTTAGTATTTGGACTGAGTGTCTTCTTGTTTCGATGATCCCCCTAGCAAGGAGATGAGAATCAAGTAGATTACAATAAGTTACAAGATTGGATCGTTACAGAAATCATTTGCAGTTCAACCGCTCACCTTCCTTCTGGGTCATTGTTGGAAGGAGATGAAGTGTCTCCCAACGATGATGCAGACCTTGCTTATGACCTATCTTTTCGTTTAGTGCATGTAGCGCTTGATGGTTTGGTGGTTTCATTGGTAGTGCACTCCTAAGGTGTGAAGTTGAGGTGTGAATTATGTTTTGCAGCATCATTTGCAAAACATGTGAAATGAAGTGTGAAGCTTGGGCTGATTTGTGCTTTAGATCATACCACCTTGGGCCTCAACATTCTTTTCGGATTGACTGGGCAAAGTGGAGAGGGCCCAATGACTATCATAGTGACTAAGGACAGGTTCATGCTATGCATTCCTAGGAAACAATTGGATTAATACGAAACATGTTCTGAGTATGGAAATCACATTCATTTCTTGTAGTTGAGGTAGGAGTAGTAATAAAGGACATTGGCATTGTACTTGGAGGAAGGGCAGACATGATGCTAGGCACTCAAATCATACTTGGGATACAGAGGAGGAAGGTTGACATATCTAGTGTGGTAGTTAAGACTGCTTTTGTTGTGAAGCAAAGATAAAAATGTTTTTACCTCGAGATTTCCTTGAATAGCATGTGCTTGTCTATTGTTACTTGTAGTGCTATGCTATGTAAGAGTAGGCCCTACTTCCGCATCCTTTTCGTCAATTGTGATTAAGTCTGTGCCATTGTCAACCCCGTGGCTTAATTGGGCTGCTCTCAATTGTGCATGATAGATGATCATTTTCAACTCTCCTTTCAACCTCTTATATATTCTAAATGGCTTGATCTCTTGAAGTCAACACTTGCATTTGCAGTATGATTTGCTGCTATTTGTAGATTTTTCTATAGCCTGTGTTGTTGATTCAGCTCTTTGATGTAGCCTAATGTGAATTGAGCTCAGAGGGAGTCTATAGAGATTGCAAATCATTGTTTGTTGTACAACCTTCACATCGGCTACTGTCATATTGTTGTTTTCATCATTATCAAACTGGTTGAATGACCATTCTCAAGGGGTTAATGCTGGTTAGCTGGATAAAACTTAGAATTTTGCATCATGTGCTTTTTAATCTGAAGAATGAATAGATCATGTCCACTCGCACAGAGAGGATCTCAACCAGCCACAATGTGGCACACTAAATGTGTCATATTGGTGCTAGATTGGTAGAAACATTCCTGTAAAGATCTATTCTCCTGTAATGAAACTTCCCATGTAATTGAAGAGTATGATCACCTCGTTCAATGAACAATCCATGCCCCTTATATCTTATGCTTTTGTTCTTGAATGGATGCATGCATTAATGTCCATGCTTGTATTTCTTAACTAGCACAATAATAATGTGCGAGTAGCAAGTGTATGCGATGGGGTGCATAGTAGCAAATCAGCAAAACATTGCAAAAAATCCTGATAACTTGCGAGCAAACAACACTTGGCAGGATTGGCAATCCAATCTGAATTGGTTATCTGATTTTTTCTCTGTACTCGAGGATGAATCCCGAGGTACCAAAAAATTGGCAAAAGCTTGTGATTTTATCAGAAATTGCAATTTTATCTGCAAAATCTTTATATAAACTCGACTTGGCATGAAATAGAAAACTGCTTTTTTTTTTTCTATTTTTATGAATTTTACAACATCTTTTTATTTTTTTATTTTTCCCAATTAAATGCTAATTAACTGAAAAAATCTTTATCTTTTAGTTTGCTGAGTAAATCCTGATAAAGATTTTTGCCACCATGTGTAGTAGTAATTGAAGGAAGGATGAGTGTGATCTGGGGAGCAGCTTAGGTCAAATAAGTGGCATTTTCGATAGAATTCTGAAATTTTCTGAAATCTATATTTTTAGTATTTTCCACATGTTCTGTATTTTGCATTATTAGGACCCTTAAGAGTGGAATTTGGCTTTGGGACTTTGTCAATGTGCGTTGGTGGGTTGCTTTAGCATGCCTTCAAGTTACCTAAGTTTTCTAACGTATATCCAAACATTGAATTTTGAGCTACACACTAGGAGTTATGACCTGTAAAATTGGTGGTATTAAAATTAAATAATTCCTCCATATCATTTTGAGTTTTCTAACAAGTTTATCCTTACCTGACTGCCCATTTCAACTTCCTAGGACATGGGTTACTACGTGATGACTCTTCAGTTCTCACTAAGAACATTAATTTACTAGATTTATAAGTTTTTAGTTTTTGCCTTGAAAAGCTATATACCAACTGAATTTGAAGGATGAAGGCATTGTAGAAGGCATACATCTCTCCTAGAGTTTGACCCATTTGTATACATTCTCAGTTGAAACAAACTTTTATTTTGTTTAGCTAATCAGTACTTGTCACTTTAATTCTATTTGGTTTTTGTTCAATTGCTGATTTATAATACATTAAGTGCCACAACCGGTGTATTGTCCCTTGAATTACCAACTTAATTAAGATTTGTAGTATGAGAGCCTATTCATTACTACATGTACTATTTGAAGATGGTCAAGATATCAGAAAATTGGTTTAAATATGGGATCTGTTGAATTACCTTCCTGATAGGTTTAAACAATCATAGATGGGTACTGAAGAATGAGCAACTAACTCTTTGTACCCCCTCAAGTGTTGCTCAAGGCTTTTTGGCATAGTAGCATGAGCTAATGATAGATTCTACATAATTACTTGCTGATTGGTTTGAGTAGAGAGATTGAGAGTAGATCATTGATGTAGATTTACATGCCATGCCACCATAGAAGTCTTGTTAGTAGAGGATGAGGAAGGTCTTGCATTTCATCCTGGACAGTGGAAGTCAGAAGAACCTAATTTTTGTCGAGGCAACCTAGAGGTTGAAGCAAACAACGCCCTACCTGCATCCATACGGAATTAGATGGCTTAGTCAAAGAAGAGATATCCATGTTAGTCAATGGTGTTGCCTACTCTATTCTATCAGTTCCTTCAAAGATGAAGTGGTCAATGATGTCGTACTTCTGTGCAGTGTTCTTGGGCAGCCCTATTTGTACAAGCATCATGGTTTCTGTGAGGTTATACCTCGTAGCATCATCATGAAATTGTCCAACAACAAATATGAGATACTAGAAGTGGCCCCTACAAAGTTAATAGCTTTGATTAGGGTGAACCAGTGTTGAAATGTGATTGCTCAGACGAGGACATTTGTCCTGCTAGTGCTCATGATCACATTTGACGAAGAATGAAAAGTTGCGGCAACCACACCTCTTACAACACCTATTTTGACAACATAACACTAGTAGATGCACTAGATTTTGTCAGGATACAATGATGTGTTCACTTCACCAACAAGTGTATCTCTGCATTGTTAGAGGAAGCATTTGAGTGATCTTGTCCTTGGCACACCACTGCTAAATGGACCACTATATAGATGATTAGTTCTAGAGAAATGATGAGAGGCATCAAATTCAGAAGCTAAGTGTTAAATTCAAGAGCTGATTTAGAAAGGCCACATTCAACCAAGTGCCTCACCTTGTAGAAGCTTGATTATACTTCCCTAAAAGAAGATTGGAACAAAGCAACTCTTCATTTGCTATTGGGCCTTGAACAAGATCAATGTCAAGAATAGGTATTCAATCCCTTGGATTGATAATCTTTTGAACCAACTTAGAGTGGCCAACTTCTTCACAAAGATTAATTTGAAATTTAGTTTACCATTAAATGCTTTTTGAACCAGATGACATATAGAAGACTATTTTAAGCCCAAGGAGGCCTTGTTCAAGTGGCTGGTTGTGCATTTTGATCTGACTAATGCACCAACCACATTCATGTGGATGATGAATGATGTACTTAGACTCATCGTAAGTTCTTTTGTGGTTGTCTACTTAGATGACATCCTCATCTTTAGTAAGACACGAAAAGAGCATTTGCAACATGTTTAAGAGGTTCTTTCCACCCTACGTCACCATAAGCTATACGCCAATATAGAGAAGTGCTATTTCAAAATTTAGGGGATCAATACCTTGGCTACAACATTGACATAGATGGTGTATGCATTGACCTAGAGAAGAACCAAGTCATTAGAGACTGACTGACCACAAAAACTTAGTTTAAGGGGCTGTTCTATTTCAATCAAAATTCTGAGCCTTGCCGGCAAATTTTTGTTGCCTCTATAAATCATTTTTTCCCTTTGTGCATTGATTGATGGGTTTAATAATATGCATGCATTTGAAGTCACACATATTATCCAGGTCTTTATAGGTCCAATTCATAATATTTTACATTCTGCATTTGGATTGTGTTCTCTATGGTAGAGATTGTTTTGTTTGGAAGCCCTGGCTTGCACCGAATTGCTTTCTATAAAATCAATAATGAGTTTGGAACCACCTTCAAGGTGTATTTTAAATGATCTGTTTCAGATTGCTAATCCAATTCACATTAATAGTGCTTGCATTTCAGTGAGATTATTTGTTTGGATTCCTATCCAATTTTGATAACAAATATTAGTAGTGCCATTTTCAACTCTCATCATACCTCCTATACCAGCTTGGCTTGGATTGGTTTTAGATGCTTTATCAAAATTTAAATTTAAAATATCCTTTGTCAGGAGATGTCCACTTGTGTGCCAGAGCTATAGCTATCTAATGAAGGTTGTGGTGGAATACAAATCCCATTCCTTACCCAATTTGCATTCCTCCATAGTTGAAGAAGCATTTACTTCTTGTTTTTGTGAGTTCTAAATAAGTATAGTAGTTTTGACTTGTGTTTGTATGTGTCTCTGCATTTTACTAGAATTTTATGTGACATTATTAAAAAAGTTTGTTACTGCATTCTTTCCAAATATTACATAGAATGAACCTAGGGGCCATGGTGAACATTTTTTAAGTATTTGCATCTTTGTCTATATTCTTGGCTAGAAAATTTTAACATTGGAGAGTTTCTAGCATTGGAGTGTGCTGTTCAAATATTGCAGCCATTCTTTTCCAAATGGATTGATGGAATTTTGAGTGGAAGTGTAGATGATGATCGTCTCTCCATTATTATGGCAATTAATATGAATTGTTGGTGCTGCTGCTGGTTAGGGGTCAAATGAACAACTGTTGAACAGACACACAGAGCACAAAATGGAAGCAAAACAAGAAAGAAACAATGGAGCAACAATGGAAACCAAATGTAATTGCAGAAAATAATGGAAAGAATATAAATGTTCACCAATATTTGAAAACCAATTGTGCAATGCTACCCAATCCTAGAGATATATGTGTAGACTCTCTTCCACTACAATCAAGCTCTAAGCTGCACCCAAAAACCAATCTATTTCTCTCAAATGGCCAACTTAGCAAACTTTGCCAATGTATTCAAACGACCAGAATTGTTCATTATATAGTACATGCCACATACATTGCCACATAGGATAGAAGTTGGTTGCTGAAATAAATGCATAGTCAGAAAGGTAGCTCAACCAATAATGTGTTGTTTGACAAAGAACAATCCAACCATTCCTCAATAAATTCGAATTGACATTCTTTTGATTCCAGAATTGACACACTATCAGAAGATCTAGTTGCATCATTTGACCAAAGCATTTTGATGGAATGATCAACATCTCGACATCTGACATGAGCTTATCATTGTGAAGAATGCATAGTGTTACCACATTTTCAAAAAATTTTGCAATTTTTGTGTCAATGTTTTGTTTCCTTCCTTAGTCCTTCATTGTTCGCCCCTTTAAATAAGTTCGTGGCCTTTTCCTAAATGTTTTCCTTTGCAATTGGCGATTTATAACTTTTAAAAACCTTTGTCGGCGGGTTCTAAGTTTTCAAAACTTGCCGATTAACCGACTCTTCCTCGAGTTGTGAGTTAAGACTTATTTGCTAGTCTTGTGTTTAGTTCTTAATGTTAAACCTTTCAGTGGGAAGTTCTTCGAACTTCCTAACTCCCGACTAGCTCATCCTTGTGGTTCGTAAGTTTCAAAAATCATCAATTCTCAGTTCCAATGCCCAGATCGCGTATTTATGGCCAACCTTCTATTTACTGCTACGTACGGAGAAAGTGAGACATGTCCTTTCATGATAAATACAGATTGTCTTGAAAAGCTCACTCGCACATTTTTCATTGGAAATTTAAAGCAGCTCATTAATGGAATGTACTGTCGTACGTGTCGCCACATTCAATAGGATGTATTGAAATACTTTTATAAGAGTTGCCACCCTCGCAGACATTTCATTCTATGTTGTTGTTGGTGTGCTACTTCGGAGAGTTTTGGCGCAGCGTCTCCTACCAGTATAATGCACGTGCTCTTATAACCAGGGCAGCTGATTGTACTTCTTTCGCACAGCTCTTTCCTGCTGTAAATTTGAATTTCCTTATTCAGTATAGCAGAAAGAGTATTTATTTTTCATGAGTTCGGATTGCTTGTCGTCCCCAAATGTTCTGGGAATTTGCTTGGTACCCTTTGTAGTCACAGAAGCATACATTTACTGGTTTCTGAAGCTGGTGAGAATAAAGTATAAATACCATGGTTTTCCAATAGCCTCTATTATTGAGAACGGCTTGGCTGAAGTAAGAGACACCGAGTTGGGGCTCATAGATTTGAAGGATTTTTGGAATAGAATGGAACAAACCCCCAGGTCACCATTGGCCGAGAAAACCTTGACAAGCTGGTTAGCTCGTGTCGGGTGTTTTCCACCATCTGTGCCTTGCCCAGACTTGGTCCTTACATGTGTGAAGAACTATCATCCAGAGTCTCAGGAAATAAGAGCCTATGACGGCTCTGTGATAACAAAAATCGATGCGGAGACTATCTCCCGTGCTCTTAGATTGCCTGAAAGAGAAGAGTTTGTGGAAATATCTGTTACTATGGGCTGGAATTACTTTCTAAACATGAAAGATTGGTGTCTAACCTCCATTGCTAAGAATTGGCTCAAAGTTGAGAAAAAGGGAAAATCTCAAGTACCCTCCAATTTGAAAAGAGCGCACTTTAAGGAGGAGATATCAGATATGATTCCACTGCTGCACCGTGTGGTTGGCAACGAAGAGTCAGATTCTTTTGAGAAATGGATGTGTCAGTTCATTCTAGTGATATGTAGCGAGTCTCAGTACGTTGACTGGGCTAAATTGATAAGTGATTAATTAAATGAACAATTGGCGAACTTCTACTAGAAGGATTCTTTCTATATGTGTTCATATTTGTTTTATGTGCTGGCCAGTAAAGAGGTTGTCTGGGTAGGGTTGAGGACTCAGGGTTCTCTAACACCAGACACACCTATGTATGAATACTTTCCCCAATTGCAAAAGATTACCGCCGTGTAAACGATGCTTTTCTAATGTTTAATGTGAGAAGAATTGAAGGCAACCCAGAGGTAAGGATATCTCTCGAAGTTATAGAATTGGTAATGAGGTATGGGAGCTTTTACATCCAATTTGACAGATTTACTTATCTCAGAATTGGTGGGTTTGAAAATGCTCCATTGAAATTACCTAGGTATGCTTGTGACTTTTTTCATTCTTTTGGAAGTCTGTCGTTAGATGGCATCTGTGAACAATAAATATCATGGTATGAAGAAAAAGGGTTACACCTTCCTTGTGTCTTTATCATTTTTCACTTGTAAAACAAATGATAATGCTAAAAATGTAGATTGTATTCTCGCTAAGTACAATTTTCGCCCTCTATCAGTCAGATCTTTCTTTGACAACAAGAATTTTGTAAAGAAGAATTTGTATGGAGGGAATCTTTATGAACATCAGCCCCGTCCCGAAGATTACTGGGAGGACTATGCAGATGAAAGAGAAGTTCAGAGGAGAGACTGGATGAGGTTAACTCTGGACCAAATCCGTGCTTTCAATTTGCCTCTGCAAATGCCTAGTGGAGTTGATGAAATTCGGACACGATTGATGAGGAGTTTCATGCTGTTGTTGCTAGGCCTTTGACACGAATCCAATGGTCGGAGAAAGAAATTACTGATATTAAAACTCGGTCTACTTTTTTTTTGAATAAGATTGAGAGGTGGCTCTAGGGGAAATTCTGTGAGTGCATTGTATCCTCTTCTGCACAGAAGGAACCTGCGACGAAGGAGCAGGGGACTTCTCATACTTTTGGAAATCAAAGAGCTTCAACTAGTGTGGAGACAACTCGACCCAGAGTTGGTTCACAACAAGGTGGAGATGGGGAGGAACTTGAAGAGAGCAGGAGATTGAAAAGTGCATGCGAACAAGATGGTAACCTGCAGTTGGAGGATCAGGAGTAAAAAAGAAACTTGATGCTTTGCAACAACTCTCGACTGACCATATGACTCCTCCTATGTCTCCCATGCCAGGTAATGAATCTTCTATCTTCCAACAAATTGGTGAAGATAGTGCTTTCTGCACTTTATTTGAAATTCCAGCCTCCCCTGTTTTGAATGAGATTCCTGTACATAGTACCCAAAACCAACCAGACAATGTTGTTCTAGATGCCAGTAATAATAATAGTGCAATGTTGCCATCCCCTACTTGGCTCAAGAAGGTAGTTGATAAGAAAAGAAGATACACTCCCATGGCAAAAATGAATGTCGATACTGTAGCCAAATTGCTACAAACCACACCTCGGCCTAAAAAGGCCAAGAGGATGTCAAGGATGGTGATGGATTCTTCTTCAGGTCATCAAATCTTAGAAATTGCAGATCCAATCGGAGACAAGAATGAGCATGAGGTTACAGAAACAGACTTTAACATGAGCAAAATTGACATGGGCCATCCCACTATAGAGTGTGATATTTATCATGCTAAATTTTCTGTAGGAATGTTAGCAAAAAGAGTTAAAGTGGAGCAGCAGGAAAATATAAAATTGCAGACTCAGGTAAACGCTCTAACTTCTTTTATTCAATCCATTGTGAATGCTACTTCCCAACCCTCTGATGTAGCCTTAAGTGTTACTATTGATGGAGTAGACCCAGGCATGTTACAACATATTAAAAGATATTAGACTTTGGCCAAAGCTACTGAGGAATGGATTGAAAAAGTTACCATTGACAGTCTGCTATACATTGAAGAGGCTAGGAAGTTATATGCTCTCATCCCGAATAAAAGGAAAGGGTTAATTGCAGAACTGCAGAGTGTCAAAAAGGATGAGAGCGGTTTGCTCATGATATCCAAGGAAGTGCAAGAAATCATAAAGATTGATACTAATATTCTGGTGGCCGAGAAGGTTCTAAATGATCTTAAAGAGAACGATTTTGTCTCCTGGTTAGATGCAATTGAATGGAAATTATCTGTGTTGGGGCAGTTTATCAGTGAAATAAGGGGAACTCTGAATCAATACCACGTTGACCTTGTAGATATCAGGAAAAACTGTACAATTCTAGAGATGAAGATTCTGGATGAAAGTGGGGAAAATTGGTTGATGTGACAGAAGTGAAACAATGCTTTAGGAAAACGCTCAACGAAGAGATTGTTGGTGTTGATACTGTAAATGGTGAGTCACTGGGAAAGCTTGGGCATATAGCAATTTATCTCAAAACTTTCAAAATTGAAGTCGACGAGGTCAATAAGAGACTAGTGGATGTGGAGAGAATGATGAGTAAATGGAGACTTTGAGTACACATCACTTTAAGTCCAAGTGGCAAAATCCTAACTCCCATCATTTCCAAGTATAGGAGTTATAAAGCGAAGCTTAGGTCACAGGCAGACTTGACAAGTGCTGGAGAACAAGACAAAGGAGGCGAAGTGGTTCGGGAGGATGATCAAAATGTTGCCACGTGATATTGTTTCTTATTTTTATGCTATTTCTTTAAAGTGCTTTGAAAACTTGTTATTTGAAAAGACTTTATTATTAATTATGCTTTAATCGGCTGTCTTCAAGAAGCCGTTATATTGTTTAAAGACAGTTATTTTAAGACAAGGCTATATACACAAAGTTTGTCGATGCTATGAGGATCTTTTGGCAAACTTTGTGTTGTTAATTGGTCATTTTCTGTGCTATTTTCTCTTTCAGTTATTTTCAATATACAAAGGAAGTTTGAGAAGTTGAGTTCAGATATTGTAAACTGTGTTATGGTGGATGAATGTGCATTCTTCTTATGTTGAATGTTTATTAGCGTTTTGAATTGCAGTTATATATTGAGAAAATTGGGAATCTCTATTGAAGCTCATTGCTGTGGATTGTTTCTCTTTTGATGAATAGTTGTAGTGGTGATTATATTATGAAAAATATTAGATTGTGAATGTTGCAATCGAACTCAATTGTTAGTTCAGTTGTCATTTTGTGGGCGTGAGAATATAGAGTTAAGTGACAAATCTGTAAACTAACACATAGGAAACAAGTTGTGTGAAGGATTAATGGCGGGTCTTCGGTGCACAAGAACTTGTGCATGACAAAGATGCGCACGAACGTGCCAATAGGAAACAAAGCATGCGGGACATCAAAAGCCGCCCAACACAACACCACTTGGTTAAGCTAGTGCATGACAAACTACCACAATAGAGGGCGCACACAAGATATACTCACATGTGGGAAGGTAAACATGTATTTTTGGTGATGCAAGGTTGCGCTAACCCAAGGATGCTTCCGCATCAATTGTGGGTCCAATCCAACCTCTCTTCTATAATTGACTTATATTTAAATGTTTGCCATGGATAAGAAGCCAAAGAAAGGACTAAATTTTTGACTATAATGGGAAGAACCACAATATGTTCCATTTCTGTGACTCAACTCAATTTTTTTTGATTGATATTATGATAGGTAGATGCCACTATACACTCCCCATAATGATGGCATGTCATATTAAATTATTGTGCTAGTTTATAAAAATGGGTCTTGAAATCTAAGTTACTGATCCTAGTACTAGTTCGAGATTGGGTTCACCAGTTTGGTTCGTGGATTTAGCCAAAAAAATTTGGTATTGGGTTCGTCAGTACAAAAATATATAAAAATCATAAATATATAAATATTTACAACCTAAAACAATATACGTATCTGATATTTCCTAATATTTTTTAATATTTAGTAATATTTATAAGATTTATACAAAATCAATAAAGTTAATCTATGATATTATAATATAATAAAAAATTATAAATAAAGTAAATATTAATTTTAAAAAATTATTAACATACATAACTATTATTTTTTTATAAATAAAAGCACACAGTTCAATAAAATGAATGAATAAATAATGTGTAATTTACTAAAGGCATACATAAGTTACTCTCTCAAATGATAAAAAGGCAAATGTTATAAGGAATGTGTACTGTCATGTCCCCTTCTTTTTCAAATTAAAAGTAATTAATAATATTATTTAAGTTGGGCCCAATAATTTCTAATTTTAAGGGCAACTTAATAATATTATTATAATTAAAATAAAAGGTGTTTTTAAATACTAGTACTAAAATAAAAGTATTTTAAATACTTCAAATAAAAATCAAAAAATATTTTAAAATACTTTTTATAATAAAAGCATTTTATTAAATGCTTGGGCCAAAATAAAAAGTGTTTAATACTAGGGCTCAAGTTTTAAACAAGGAGGCAACTATAAAAGGAGTGCTTGGCTTCTCATTTGATCATCATTCAAGCTATCCTTTATATACTATTTTCAGATTTTAGCAGTTTGTTCAATCTAGGGCATCCAAGGACGAAAACCCTTGGTTTGTTTGGGGTTTGAGAGGGCGAAAACCCTCTTGAATTTCACATTTGGGAATCAAGAACACAAACCCTTGTTTCTCATTTTAGATGATTCCATCTGGTGATCATAGTTGTGTTGATTTGTTGAGGATTTGAAGACGATTTTAGTTTGCTATAGTGTGGCTACAGTGATTTGATGAAGATTTCAACATTTTGAGGATTGTATATTGCTGCTACAGTGTTGCTATAGGGTCGCTACAATAACCTATCAATAAATCAGAATTTTTGGGCTCATTTAATATCATTGTGGAGGCAGATCTGATTCTATTTGCAGGTGTTTGAGTCAACCCTAGCTGAATGCCATCTTCGGAGGAGGAAAATTAGGCATTTGAGCATTAATTGAGTCACATCAGCTGCTGTTTTGTGCCATTTCAGTCATCTTTTATCAGTAATCAGCAATTTGAATTAAATAGCAAGGAGAAAGTTTCTGATGTTGACATATTGCAGATGTTTCCAGGGCAAATCTGAATTTTATCAAGATTTTCCCTGAGATTTCCAACCAGCCATACCAATCCAATAAGGTCTATTTGGGTTCAAAATTGTAATTTCAGATCTGATTTTGTTTTAGAACAATTTCTAGCTTGTAATCATTTCAAACATCAATAAAATCAGATTTTGAGCATTTCGAAATTTATGTTTGAATCTGATCTGGGCATTTGAAGTGACCTAGGGTTTGTACCAGCCTTTAAATTTATCAAAATTTGGTTCAGATTTGGCTTATGAAGTGTTTGAGGGTTTGATCAAGTATTTTCCATCATTATTTTCAATTTTCAATTCTCAATTCGTTGTTTCAGTTTGGAGGGTTTCATATTGCAAAAGTTGAATATTTTCATCACCCTAGGGTTTGATTATACTAAAATCAGCAAGATCTAATTTTACATTAGCAAATAAGGGTTTTAAAATTTTGTGATCAGTTTGTGTATTTGCTGTTTGGTTCATTTGATTTCATAAATTCAGAAAACTGAAAAGAATACAAATATATTGCTAGTTTTTGATTGGGGACGCTACACTAGTATCAGAGCATTGATCTTGCTAGCCTGCAGGGTTGAAAGCTAACATCTGAGTGCAGATGTACAATGGACACATGAGTGAAAGGGAACTTAGGAGAAAGAACATGGATTGACGACCTAAGTTCTTACCAAAGGAAGAAGACATAGTTCCTATCCAAGAGGTGTTGATGCGAATACAGAAAAAGCAGCAAAAAGCTAGGGGTTGTCTTGAAGCAATGAATAGAAAAGCAAGACAAGAGGCATAGACAAAGAGTCAAGATTTTAAAAACCAGCTTTTGAAGCAATTTTCTAGCAGCCTTAGAACTCTAGATTCATTTAGCAGAACATGACAAGATGATCATGTTCGAAGGGCAGTAGAGGATTGGTTGGAAATAGATGAGTGCAAGCTTATTGCCTTTTGTGAATATGATCAAAAGTCTGCTATTTATAAATCCTATGTTACCTATGAAGAATACTTGGAGATATTCAAAGAAAACAAAAGAGAAAGAAGGAAGGAATTGATGAAGAAAGAATCAAAACCACAAGGAGAGGCCGAGGAAGTAATCACAAAGCAAGAGGACCAATCAAATTCAGAGCCACAAGACATCATGGAGAAAGAACAAGAGGGACATTACGGTGGTATCAGAGCTTTAATCTTGTTAACCTGTAGGGTAAAGCTAACATTTTGGATGCATTTCAGTCAAAGAGACTTGAAAGTCTACAAGGAAGATAGGGATAAAAGGTTCTACAGAGACCTAATACAATATTTTTCAGCCAAGGTTCTTACAAAAAGAAGAGGACATAGATCTTGTTCAAGAGTTACGGATGAAAATACATAAGGACAAAGAAAGGTACAAACTTGAGGCCCCCAAAATTCTTGACCAGTATCAAAGGTTGTCAGATGATTTCAAAGCTAGTGTTCCCTTTGATGATTACTTAGAAGCACTCGCGGATTGTTATCTTGACAAAAGAGGCCTATATGATTACATATGAAAAATGGCTAAGGAGGAGATCAAGGAGCTACAAGAAAATGAACAGACCAGTGAGTAAGAACAAAAGGGACCCAACATACAAGTTGAAGGTAAAGATTCTTTGATAGTAGATGTTTTAATGGTTTCTAAGATTGCATGTGTCAGCAAAATATTGATGAAGCAAAGGCAAAAAGGGTCCCACTTGTTGGACGCGAAGAGGTCAAGTTGAAGGAAGATGCACGAAATCATGCACTATCTTTTGAACTTCCAAATGGTGAGCCATTGATTGATTTGCAAAGTAGCGTTGTGGATGGATATGCACTTGAGAAGAACATTTTGGTTAGCCCTAATTTGGGGGTTTTGAGTCACAAAAATGGAGGTGTTGAGGATATCTCAACAAATTCTCTTTTGGCAAATGAGGATGAGCATTTTGTTCGCAGCCAAAGGTATGAAAATATTTCAGATTTGTTGCTTCCTATGTCATTGCAAAATTCTTTTCATCATGGAAAGCATGCAAAAAAGGGTGATAGTCTAAGGGATACAATTTGCAGCATAGGGCATGTGGACTCTTTGTTTCAAGTTCCAAATTGTTTTTGCATATTGGATCCGAGTAATCTCTTGAGGGTCAAAGCGGATAGAGGCATTGATGTTACTATTGAGTTCTCCATCTCTTGCATTTGGAATGAAAGGAAGTTTACGAGGAATCACATAGGGTTTGTTGTGCATTCTGACCACATTGTGAAGGATCAATGTTCATGGTTTATAGATCACTCGTGGGAGCCAAAGTTCGTTGCAGATTCACTTGGGTTCGTCCACAATGGTTCAGTAGTGTCTTGGATGGATCCCCCCATTGATTGATCTCGGATTCATATCCGGGCCAGATCAGACCTAAACATGTAGGTCTAGGGGGGCAAGCCCGTAACACAACTTGAAATCAATTACTCAAGGTGTTCATAACCTTATGTTTGTAGTTTATTTTGTAATTCTTGGAGACTTGCCTTGGATAATGACATGTGCCTATTCCAATAGTCCTCCCAAAAAAGAATGTTTGTGCATTTCCACTTGTGGGGTGAGTTTGGTTCTAAGCATCTCCATACTTTGTCTTGATGAGTCGAGTTGTATTAGAGAGTGGAGAATGCCATCATGTGTTTCGTGGGCATTCTTGAGAATCGGAGAAATATTTTTGCTGATGGATATTTTCCACTTGAATGAGTGTGCCACATTCTCCAAGCTGTCCTCAATACAAGTGCCAAGTTGAAAAGTTGAAGACTTGGTATATTGAGTCTGTCTTCTTGTTTAGTTGCATATTGTCTCCCATGAGACCGGGGGATGCTTGTATTTCTCATCAGTGCCTTTCCACAAATAGTTCCTCTATGTTTTTATCCATCTTTAATGTATTGTGGCCTTGTGATGAGAGTGAGCATATGAATGGGGACAACCTATAGAACAGCTTGTAGAAGTGGGATTTTACTAGCAAATGTAAGCCACCTTTTGGTCACCAGCTTGGATTGTAATTGAATTGTCAGATCCTCCCATATTTCTTGTTTCTTTTTTATAGAGGGCATACTAAGTATTTTAAAAGGTACTTTACCTTCTTTAAATCACAATATGTTAAGAATTTCCAGCTTGTGTTTGGTGGGTGTGTTGATGAATATGACATTGGACTTATTTTTGTTGATTTGTTGTTCAAAAGCTAAATGGTAGTTGTCAATCAGCTATTTTATTATTTTGATCTCCCTCAAGATGAGAGTTGAGAAAAGTAGCCTGTCATCAACAAAATGAAAGTTAGATTACTGCTGTCCTATTTCAATCGCGGGGCTACCATGGATGCTTCTATTTGTTTTAGCTTTATTAGTAATTCTGTAAGGATGCACACCTATTATTATTAAAAATGAATGGGTTGAGAGGATCACCATGTTGTAGTCCTCTTGGGGTAGTGAAAAATTTGCTTGTAGCTTCATTGATTGAATTTGAGATTGTAAGAGTGGTACTGCAGTTGCTTCTTCACTTAATGTTCATTGAATGTGAATGCTTTGAGAGATTGTTCTATAAAGTACCATTTGCATCTATCGATCAGATTGGAGATGTCCAGTTTTATCATGATCCCTAGCCTGTTTAGGACCTTTGTAGAGTGAAAGATTTTCTGTACAGCTGTTACATTATTTGTAATCTGTCTTCCTTGGGCAAAAGCTGATTGTGAATGAGAAACAAGTTTAGGAATAATTGGCTTTATCTGCAAAGCAATCAGTTTTGATAAAATCTTGTAAAGCATATTACACAGGGAAATTGGCTTGAAATTTACTAGATGATCAGCATTGGATACTTTTGGAATAAAAAATATTGTTTGAGTTGGGTCGGCCTAAGAACCAGATGTATGTTATGTACTGAGGGATACGATATTATAATATATATAGGTGGATGGAGATGTTGACATGTGGACCACATCCCTTAAGTTAGTTATATTGGGTGATGAATTTTTATTAGGTAATTAGGAGGCCTACATGGGTTTAGTGGTTTACCCCTCCATTATGTTATTAGGAGAAGGTATATATGAAGAAGGTGAATATCATTGTAAGGGATGTGAAGAGTATGATATGTGTTTGGGATCTCTTGGAGATATAGCGTGGAGTGGCTTCTTCCACAAGGAGTATTGTACATTGTACCCTACCTCAAGGATTTATTCTATTTCTGCATATATTAGATATTGGGACATCTTGGCCGACAAGCATCTCTTGTGGTATGTGTGATTTATCTTATCAATGTATGGTAGTCATATGATCTAAACTTACCGTCAAGCAGTTCTTTGGCTTGGAAAACCAGCCTAAAAATTGGATCACACGAGTATATATCCCACTATGGCTATTCAAGGAAGAAAATTGTCAAGTGGGAAAAGATGTAATCTAATACCATCTTTTTCTTCTAAATTGTTAATATCTACATAAACATCCATACACGCGAGTGCGTATTCACATGATGTACATATGCTGCTATTTCTCATTATCTAACTTTGTGAAGGTCTGTTTCCTTAACCATCCATATTATGGAAACATTTGCCGTGTCCCTCAAGGCAACTTAGCTTTGTCTATCCTCTTAGACTTTTTCTTTTCATTATTTCTCATGTGATGCATGTGTAATACTGGTGTTGCATTTATTGAATTTTATGTATTTAGATACCTGCGTTTATGTTTTCGTTAAATTATATATAAGGTGATAAGAACAAAAATTTGAATTTGAAAAGCTATTTTATGTGTTTGCTATGAAGGGGCATTCAGATCAGCATTTGCAGAAGTACACATTTAATACAGAGGATATAAACCAGGTATGTTCTTTCATTGTTGCAAATCTTGCTGGCTAATTTGTATTTCAAATATTGGGAAGATGTTCTTTGACTACATTGCAAGGGTTTAAGGTGAAGCACGAAGCCATGAGTATATATTTTGTGTTCCAATCTACTCAATTTTTAGTTTATTTTTCATTGTGTATGTCCTAGACATCGGTCTTTGATGACAATGAAGATAAAAAGTTCCAAGATTACCATACAAACTAGTGTCCACTAAAAATGCTAACTGTTTAGCTATCGGTTTCAATTTTCAAGTATAATATGTGCTGGTTTTGATTTTGTTGACGAAATATAATATATTGAGAACAACCTTCAGGAGTAAAGCCAAACAGTAATGCCTGCAGTGATGCAAATCTTCGATTTACACAATCAATATCTCGTCATGTTTGAAGATCCTAATGAAGTCAATTAAATAAAAAATAAAGTTGCTAGACAATTAGGAGAGTATAGGTAGTGCTAATCTACAAAAGGCACTGTTGAGTGATTAACAGAAAATTGGCTAAGGCACATGCCTGTCTAAAAATCTGTATGGTCTGTTGCTTGATATGTTTGTGTTTTGTAACTTTCTCAAAAAACTATTGATCACACTTGCAACCACGGTAGCATTCCATTTACACAGCATTGGCATGGAAAACTAAGTGTAAAGGGAAGTCAACTTCCCAGGTTTAAAACAGGAAAATGTTGGAAAAAGCTTGAAAAATTAAAAAAGGGTTAAATATTTGTAAAAGTTGTTTTTGTTATTTTTTGTTATTTCATGACAAATACAGTGCCTAGAGATCAATTCAAACATGATACATAAAAGCTGAATTTGTTCAATGATGCCAATCATAAAATTCTATATAAATAATCTTTATCCTAGACTCTTAACAAGTTAATTACAATTGCAACTTATAACACAAAACAAAACACTACAAAGATACTAGGATAGAAAATGCAAAGCTGGCTTTATAGCATCTTGGTTCACTTGTATTTAGTTGCTTTCATTGAATGCCTTATCCAAGATAGTCAAATCTGCATATGAAAACATTGGCTCATCATCAACTGTGATCCATTTTGCTTATAAATCAAACTTGAGAACCCATGCATTCTTGCCATTAAAGTCTATCTCAAATTGAGAAGTCATGCATCGGAAAAAATCCCTTAGCCTAATGGTACATTGCCAAGTCTGCTATATCTGCTTGCTTCGTCTCTGAATTAGGGAAGTATATCACAATGCATTTGAATAATTCTGTCACGTTTGCATCATCTTTGAATATTTTGTTGTAAAGGAATGCTGGATATAAATAGTATCCAATCACAAGGAAATTAATAATGAATCTATCACTTCCACCTCACATAAATGCCTTTGCATATAGACAATGTACTTCTCCACATAATTTACTATTTAGGATCTGTGTTGGACCTAAAATAGGTCCCTATAGTATGATGATCCTCTAAATACGAAAAAGGAAGAAGACCATTCTAGATCCAACGTAATTCAAGAGATGCTGGTCCACAAAGCGGTCCAGGGCTGTTAGTAAGAGCTGTTTTTAGGAGGGGATGCCACTAGGCAAGCAAGAGCTATGAAGACTAAAGTGCCATTAGCTGGTAAATTAGGTCTATAGGTAACAATAATGTTGAAGATATAAGTAAATTAATTAGCATTACTATGCCATTTAATACGTGAAGAAACACAACATTGACCCTATACACGAAAGTACCAAAAGGAGAAGAGTAGGGTTAGGGATACTTGCCTTTGGTCAACTTATCAGTGCATTAGTCCCCCCCGTTGCTTGCAGCACTTTGTTAGAGATGGTTGTAGGTGAAGTCAAGATTGTTAGAAGAAGACCTCAGTGGGCCATAGTTGGAGACTCCAAAGATTTGGTATACCTTTTGGCACAAATCCTATTCTTGAAATTTTCAAGACCTTTATATTGCTTTGTCTCTTGCAGTTCAAGCTTCTCTAACCGTAAATCCTCTTCTTGTTCTTAAGGAAGATGTATTTGTTAGAGTAGAGTGAATTATGCATGTTCTTCATTGTTTTTCTTTGAGAAGTGACAAAGGGGAAACCTATAAATATGCTTTAGAACCCTAAAAGTCAAATCTCAAATGTAGGTGACTTCATTAACTTGAGCAATGACGTTGGCTAAAATAGGAGTTATTAGTTGAGCTAACGATGTCGACTACGCCACTATAGGTGGAAAATAGGCAAAACATGAGAAAAGAGGGTTAGAGGGAGAATTAGGGAGCTAGGAGGACAAATCTAGTGATACAAAAGTGAAAGCTACTGATACATCTCAAAAGTATTAAAAGTCGGTGCACCCTGATCTAGGTATATGCATGAACATATGCTCAAGAAAATTAATGCATTGACAAATCCTGCAAAAAGAAGTGTTAGCAAAATAAGGTGTATTCAAAATCTGATTGCCTCCTTTGCCCTACCCTTGCCCTTGTAAGCACAACACATGAGGTCTTTCCCTCATCAACCATTGTCAACACCCTTTAATTTTCACAATCTCATACGCTGCCATCCAGAAGAAGTCGTAAAATACAAGCTGTGAAATGTTTGGGCCATCTATGTGATTGGCAAACTTTGACTCCACCCTTATCGATGAAATGAACTTTTGTTTGAGGTTTATCTTTTGTGCACATAGGGTTTTCAATGCAAAAATGTGGATGGAAGATTTTGTCACACTTTGGCCAACATGCTCCTTTCCATCACTAAAGTCTCATTATGTTGAGAACTTTAGTGTGATTATTGTATATGTATTTGGTGATAGATCTTCCCTTCTTCATGCAGATTTAATTCATGGAAGTTTGCAAATGGGGTCAAAAGCAAGGTAAGGAACTTCTCCATTAGAAATCATCTTGCAACTGCACAATTGACAACATTATTTGTAACAAAGAGCACCACATATTGTGGTCCAATCTCGTTCCTGTCCTTGTCAAATAAAACAAAAAAAATATTTACATCTTTTGTGGGGTTGTCCTGTAGGAGCTTGCAAAGCAACATTAAATGTTGTATTGTAGTGGAGAGGGATGTGCCCTAATTCTTATGAGGGAATGTGGTTCAAATCTTTTATTTGCATGTGTTTTTTAATCTAATTTTGTGTTTTAATTTTTTGGCATGGGAATGTGAATGTGAGAATGAGGCCAAAAAGAAAGATCACTAATTTTTTTTGATTTCATTCATTGAATTTTTCAAGCTTGACCTCATGTTTGACCAAACTTGGGACAAAGGTTCTACTTAGCATCGGAATTAGGTCGAGCGACAATTAATTGTGAGTAATTGCTGATTTTGTTGCCATGATTCATACATTAGGTGGTTGTTGCTTTCACCAATAATTATGTTGCTGTAACAATCACTTAATTTGCAACTTTAAAATTTCTTAACAGTTGACAAGATTAATAACTTGTGTGCAAAATAGAATGTACAAAGATCAACTCATAATAAATTCCATCAACTTTCTTTTATTTTATTTAGTGAACTGGAAAAATGTTTATTTTATTCAGAGTCGATGCTTAATATAGGAGCGCATATAACTTGTACACAGAACAAAATATGTAATTATTTCACAGTGAATTTGGCAGAACCTTAAACATATAGAGTATTGTGATGCCCTAATGTAGGCGTGTAAATCTCCTCAGTAGTGATGGTGGCTCCCAGGATGGTTTAATTGTGATTTCAATCGCTGATAACAATCTTGGATAAGGCCACTAACTGCTCGATTAAGATAATGGAATATGCGTCCTTTTCTTAGCAAGGTGTTTGACTATAATCTTGGTTTGATTATGTCTTAGCCGCCCACACCCCAACTAATCCTCCCTTTGCGATCCGCGCTAAGGTAACTATTGGTCAAGATTCTGGCTGTGACACCTCTTGGATAGGCCGTGTGATGCTGACGTTGGCAATTTGACGATTTGCTTCGCAAATGAAGCGTTGACCCTAATGAACTCAACTTCTATGCGACCTCTGATAGTGTATGAGTGGCAGACACTTAGTGGTGTGGTGCAGTAGAATCCACACTCAAATTAATGTGAATCAATGTATTATTGGTGCACGCCCAGGTTTGGTGGTGCGAGAGATAACTCAACAGCAATTGGTAGTTTCACCCCAATGGTCCTTTGGCGGCCTATTTCTTATGAATGGAAATTTCTTAGCAATATCGCACAACAATTTTGCCCAAAGGCCTTAGAAAGTTTTTCCTTCTATTGTTAATCGTACTATCATTGGCATCTTTGGTGGAATCTATAGAGAATATTCTTGGAGGTATGGCGGATTTGCAAGCATTAGTTCTGTGTAGGCACTTTTGTACTTGGAGGTATATAAATTAGAAAACTTCTTTTTTTACTCTAGACTTATAGTTTTGCAAGTTTTTTATTCACGTAAAGGGTACTTGCAGGGTACTGCTTGCACAAACCCTATTGGGCCCCGTACTTGCGGCTAGTATCGCTAGGTACAATAGTGACAACTAACATATAAATTGATGGGGTTGTCCTCATTGGTTGACACCCATCCATTATCGGTTGCGCTTTAGCTTACACGATACATTGATAGGGCATCTATTCAAAATATTTCAACATTTCACCCCGGTATCCGTTTTTTTGTAGTACGAAGGTGGTTTTCTCCTTGCAAACAATGGTTTCATCATACAGAAGGTGGTTTTCAAGGATGTAAAGGTAGTTTCGACATATGCAAGGAATATTTTGTTAATGGGCATTCGCTAAAATCAACACAATGTCAACGTGATGTCGACACTCTTTCCTCCCAATCTGCCCCCTTTCCATTTGCATTCTAATTTTAGCACTAGAACTTTGCAGGCTCTATTCTTAGTCATGCAAGCTCTAATTTTTCAGCGATTTTTTTATTTGGGGTAATTTTTCAAGAGCTTTGCAATTGTGTAGACGGTTTGTGATTTTGATGTTTGGTTTTTCCAGAATTTGTTGTTTCTTAGAGGTGTTGCTAGCTTGTTCTCTTTTGGGAACTTCCAAGGCTTTGTTTGGGTTCATACAAGCTCCTTTCTGGGTGTCGTTTTTGAAAGTCCATGTTTTTTGGCGTACTTCATGGTGGTGTTCTTGGTTTGTTTCCATTTTGTACCAAAATTATAGTTTCAATATTTTGGCTGCATTTGTATTCACCAAGATCAAGTCCACTATTGTGCATTTGGCAAGTGGCAACTGTAAATGCACTATAAAGTGCCATATCATATTTTGCTCGGAGGGATACATTTATTATGTGATTTTTTTTTCTTTGGGGGGGGGGGGGGGGGGTTGTGCATTTCTTTTTCTGGTTGGTCTTTGCTTGAGTCATTTGAGGAGTCTATCATAGTCAATAATGGATTTTTCAGCTCATCCTTTTGTTATCACCTTGAAAAAAGGGAACTATAAGCCTTGGTGAGATGGAATTTTGAAACATCTTAGGTGGCTTCATCTTTTACCCCATCTCTATGGACTTGTTCCTGAACTAGGTACTCGTTGGCGGAAACAAGAATGAGTTAATAGGAATGATCATGTGCTAGGATTGATTTGGCGGTGTTGATAGTGACACTATGTGTGACATCTCACTATTGAGTGCCTTTGCACTTTTTGGACTAGAATTTCGGAGATGCATGTGACTTGAATGAATCTCTATTCCAAGTAGATCTCACTATGTACTATCTTGTACCCTTTGATAATTTTGATAACCTACCATATGATGATGATACAACAGTGGAACTTGCTTATGATGAATGTCTTGAACATTGCGATGACATAGATACTTCTTTTCATACTCCTATAGATTTCCATTGATTTTTCAGTTTCTTTGACTCCTAATATATATTCAAAGGGCTCATCTTCTTTATCTACAAGTCAACATCTTGAGGTTGAGGACTCTTGTATTCCAGCATTGACAGATACATTTGGTTTTCATACTTAGACATTTTCTGTGGACACATCATCATGAGATGAGTAATGTAGTTGAATGACATGCATTATATCTCATCTCCATCATCTCCTACTTCTACCAAGTCTAGTGTTGCTTCATCTGCGACTTTTAGAGATTTAGTGTTGGAGGATCTACATAGTCTTCCAGATATAGTTCCTTGAGATGAGTACTTGATAGATCTATTGGGCTTGTTTTGTGAGTCCCTTTTTGTAGATTTGGAGGACAACATTGAGGACATACATTCCTCTTCAATGGCAACTTTTATGGAGTTGCATCTCCTTCTTTAGATGTTATGAGGGCACATTTAGACCTTGTTCTTTCTCCATGTATTCATGCTTCTATAGTGTCAAATTGTGCATATACTCATGAGTCCATAGATTTGACTCAGTCATTGTTCATGTTGATACCTTCTATAGGAGTACTAGATTCTCTTCGGTTTAGTTGTCTTATCTATGGTGAGAACCATACATCCATGGTTATTGTACCAGGGTCTTGCATGGTACCTGATTCATCTTATCAACATTTGTCACAATTTGGCATTGGCTTGGAGAAGCTTAAGTAGTTTCCAGAGGGATCATATTCATCTTTGGTTTTTGTTCATCTTTTTCCACATGGTTATAGATTGCCACTTTCTTCAGTTAGTCTTGGGACTCTTGATTTGATATTGGCATGTTTCAGCATCGGCATGGTGACATCTGAGCAACTTCTAGAGACATAGCTTCTGAGTTATCTTCCCTCATATTCCTTTCAAGAATGGGAAAATTTGCATTCACCTTTTGATTTTTTCCTTCCTAAAGGGAGAAATGTTGTTTGTCAATCTTGGATCATCTTCAACATTCAAACTCGAGCTTCCACCATTGGCATAGGAGACTACGCATTGAAGGGGGTGGGGGGTAGAGGGGGCTGCATGGTCTCTTTCCTTCTCAGTCTTTTGAGTGGGGTCACCTAGCCCTAATTTCTTCTTCATCTCTTGGGGAAAGTTTTTTCTTATGGGTGTTATGATCTTCTTTTGAGGGGATCATTTTGGACATGGCTACACATTTGTCAAGACCTATCCATTCCATGTATTCATACCCACCTAAGCTATGCTTATGGGGGGTGTTGGTGCATTATTTTATTTTGCATTTAGTTTATTTACTTTATTGCATTATATGCATCTAGGGGAGGATAAGCTTGCTTAGGTAGGTGTCTACTTGGGTAGGTTGGGCTTGCATCATGTCACTTGTACTTCCGTTGTTCGGTGTTGTACTTCACACATGTGACTACATCTCCTTTATCTCACATTGGTGTATATTCACATCTCTTGGTGGAGTATGCGATATATACCCACTTGTAGTTCACTCTTGAGCATCCTTGTAAATACATTTGCATCCATATTGGAATAGTAGTCACATTGCATTTCTATAATCTTAAGTTGTGCTTTTGCTGTTGTGGCTTGTTCATGTTATCAAATTGTGGGAGGTTTGCCCCATCGGCAAATCTTACACTTTGCAACTATATAATGTCCTCTACTATATCTCAAGGAAGGGAAAACAAATTCCTCAATAATATTGGAACTGATTGAAATACTGCTATGATCAGTTGTACTCGCCTAGCCGTAGAGCAAGTTGTTAGCCCAAGTGTTTAGTTTGGTTGCCATCTTTCTTTTAGTAGTTTCCCATAATAGGGGTGCATGTTTTGTGCATGTCTTGACCCTTCTTGTGCAGGAGGAGGTGTTTTTTCATTACTTTGAACAAGTAGGGGCTGGGCTAAGACAGCTCCTTGCCTTAGTCCCCTAGAAGTTTGAAGTATTGACCTATGTGCCCATTGATTGCTATTTTGAAGGAAGGGGGCATTATGCAGCATTTGATCCATTGCATAACATTGTTCGTTGAACCCAATGGCTGCCATTGTTTTGAGGATAAGTGTCCAATCACATCTATCAAAGGCTTTTGACATGTTGAGCTTTAGGAGGACCTCTGATCTTTTTTGATGTGATGGAGTGAACTACCTCTTGGACAATAATTACGTTATCTGTGATTTGTCTTTGTAGGACAAACACGGATTGGTTCTCTGAGACCATCTATAAGAGGAGCTTTCACACCCTTCTCACTATGGTTATGGTCGTGATTTTATAGGTCATGTTGCATGGCGAGATTGGCCTAAATCTGTCCAAAGTGTTTCCTCTTCTTGTCTTTGGAATCAATGCTTTCTTGTAGCATTTATCTATGCAAGCATTCTTTGCTTGTCTGTGATTCTTATATAATATCTAGAATTTCCTGTTTATTCAAGTCTTAGAAGTGTCAGAAGAAGCAGGCAGAAAATCCATCTAGCTTTGGTACTTTATTCTTACCCAATGGAAGGATAGTACTTTTGAGCCCCTCCTCTGACCATAGCTTGTATTTTGTCATTTTCCATTTCCTTGACGACCTTGGGAATGTTTTGGAGTATTTTGTACTGGGCTCTTGTATTGCAGTCTTGCTGAAGGTGTTCTTTGAGTAGTGCATTATAGTACACTATTACATATGATACAATGTCAGTCAGATTGGTGATCATCCGGACCTCCAAAATCTCGTATAGTGTGTTGATGAATGATTGTTGTTTATTTTGGACTACCTTATTAAAAAAAAATGGTGGTTTTGTCTTCCCCTATAAAACATTTTACTTTTGCTCGTTGGCACCAGAATATTTCTTCTAGGTGTTGTAGGAGTGAGAGTTCTTGAATGGGATTTTGTTCCTCTTTTCATGTTTGTTCATTGTGGCCTTGCTCCCTAATTTGCCTTTACAGCTTTCCCAGTTTCTTGGATATGTTCTTGTTGTTTTCAAAGATGTTTCTGAGCTCATGCTTGTTCCAATGGGTTATATTTTACCATAGGTAGTCCAACTTTTTTGTGAATCTTTACACATGCCCTGTTATTTTTAGGGCACCCTCCCACTATTCTGTAATTTTTTAACTAAAGCTGACATCTATAAACCACATGCTCTCAAATCTGAATTGACTTATTGGTCTTTGGGTAGCTGACATCGTGCTTGGTGTGATTGGCCAGTGCTTAAAGAGTTTGGTGTTGTGAACAGTACTACTAATAATTAAGCTGGGCTGATCCATTGTTGAGATTCTGAGAGAATAATTTTGTCTAGTTTTTCAGCTATATAGTACTACTAATTAGTAAGCTGGGCTGATCCATTGTTGAGATTCTGAGAGAATAATTTTGTCTAGTTTTTCAACTATATGACTTTACCCTAGTATCCTGTTTGTCCAAATATAGGATTTATCCCCAATATGGTCTTTCATTCCTGTGGTTGAAATGAGTTCCATTAAACTATATGCTAGTCTTTTGTTGAATATGGCACTCCCCTTTTTTCATCTTGCACTTTGATTGTGTTGAAATCTCCGTTTAGAATGAGGGGTGTAGTGTAGCAGTCATGGACCGGCTCTCGAGTTGGTCCAGGGTTAGTATTCAGTTTGGGAAAGAGTCAATACTTTTTAGGATTCCATAGAATGGCAAACTTGGTCTTTTTGCAATAGTGTAGTTGTTTGTTTCTCCACAGGTTTCTAAAATTGGTCTTTTTCATGTATTCCATCCTAGTTGTTTCCTTTAGCAATACATTGTCGATTTTGTGTTTTTGATTTAGCTATATGTGTCTCCTGTGTTGCTAGTTTTGTTCTAGATTTCCTTTTCTCTTGTGTTGCTGGATACTGTTCTCCCCTTTCATGCTTGATTTTGAATAGAAAGTTATGAGCATATTGCTTCTTTGTTTACCTTTGGATTTGTGTTGTTGGCTTTGAAGAGAATTTTATCTTTAGTATTTGGAGTGTGGGTCTTGTTATTAGGATCTGGTGCCCTTGTCGTTCCTGTTTCAAGTTGCATCTCCCCTTGGTTACTTCTCTCAAGAGCATCTAAGGTACCAAAGGTATTGATGGGTTGAAAATTGTTTTTTAATTAATTTCTTGGCATATGTTCTATTGAATTTTTTTTCATAGTTTTGTTGTCACATTTGGCCTTATTGTACAAGAGATATTTGAGGCTGCTCGTGATCTTGCCTTGGAGTTGCATCCTGACTAGATCTAGTGGAGTTATTGTCTCTTTGATTTGCTATTGATGGATAGACTCCTGTTAAATGACCATATCCGACAATGGAAGGGGGTGTTCTTGAAGTTCATTTGTTGCTCCCGTTGTATCCTATCCAGATCTAGAATTTTTCTATCTGGAAGTGGCTTGTCGAGGTTCAGATTGACACACATTTGGGCACAATTTTGAACCTCTGGCTTGTGTTATGTCCCCTTTTCGAGTTAAGGAAATAACTAAATAATTAACTTAAGTTGTCTAAAGGTGACTTCATATTATTTTCATAAAAACAACTTATGTTTAATTATTTATTTAAAAGAAGGGTGGCCAACGTCATAAAGTGTTTTTAAAAGAAGGCCAAAAGTGATAACACTAGGCATGGGTACAAAGTGATGACTTAAAAAGTTGTTTAAAAGTGGGTCATAAAAGTGACGTTGAAAATGGGGATTACAAGTATTATCAAATTAAAAGATTTAAAGGTCACTTTATTTTTATTATCGGAAGGGAAAAGTGAAAATAAAAGAAAATAATATTTTGTTTCCCTAAAAGTTGCCCTAAAAGTGTATAAAAGGAGTTGAAGACATAAGAGGCTATTGCTGAATTTGAGAAAACCATTGTTTCAAAGATTGAACTTTGTTCATCTTCTTTTGCCTAAGGACGAAAACCCTTTGGCAAGATCTGTTTTAGGGACGAAAACCCCCCTAGCTAATTATGTAATTCCATGCAGGAATTACCTGTGTGTTTCATGATTTGGTTTCGAGGATGAAAACCCTCTTAACCATTTGAGTGGTTTCATTCAAGAATCACTAGTGAGCTGAATGTTTGCATTTATCAGTTTTAGTTTCATTGTGGAGTTATTTTCAGTATGTTAGTGTGGATTTTGGGTGTGTTTCAGATATTTTGAGTTTATGTTCCAGTTGGTATTTTGGTGTGAAGTTTGTGCCCAAATTTGGGAAAAATTGAAGAAATCATTTGTTTACAAATCTTATCGTTAAATTTTGTTAGGAAGAAGGTTAATACTGTTTGCAAGCCTTATAGTCACAAGGGTTTGTGATTTACATACTTGCTGGGCCATACAAGTTGTGCATGCCGTACCGTTCAGATTGGAAGTGGGTGGTTGTTTGGTGACAAGTTTTCTGGAAATTACCTATACTCTGCTGCTGCTAATTTTCAGTACTCACGTCCTAATTTTGACTGCTATAAGTGCATGTTATCTGGGCGTTGCTATTTAGGAGGCCGTACTGCTGTTGGGTATTGACCGTACCAAGTAAAGGTTGAAGCGCTGCCTATTTTTGGGGGTATTCCTGCTGTTTGACACTTGCAATAACTAGTATTTGACTGGCTGCCCCTGTTGAGAGTGGAATTTTATCAATATTAACTGCTGCAAGCTTGGCTGGGTTGCATCCTTGGCTGTACAGCTGCTGGGTTATTATCAAATCAGTTCTATCACTCTAGAGGCTGCAGTAATCAGGTATATATGTTGGATTTACACACTGATTTGTGCTGTTCATTGTTACTAAGTTGATCTGCCAGCTTGAGAATAGAATATACATCTCCTGTGGTTATCTTTTGGGCTGTATTGATATCTTTCAAAAGAATTTGCTGCTTTTATTCAGAGTAACTTTGTTGGTTCAACACATACAATCTTTGTAATAATTTGGAAGGCTTATCGCCAGATTATAGTTGTACTTATTATTGGAATTTTGGATGGTTCAACCACTAGATAGTAATTTGCATATTGATTAGATTGTAAATCTGGATGGTTCAGCCGCCAGTTAGTCATTTGCATTTGCATTTTATTTTTCAGCTTGTTTTGGCATTGATCGGGTCCGCTTGTTATTAACCAATTTGGTTTGATCGACCTGCTTGTAATCTGCTAGTGGCTTTGTGCATACACGCATACTTGTCCACCAAAGAGGTGTTGATCTAGTCGGCTATGCTGCCTATACGCTTTGGTTGACTATGCCGCCTATTTACTTTTTCTAGCTTTGCATACATCTAGATAGTGTTCCCAAAATGCTATCACCTTGCCCACATTGGGATCTAGGTGATTAGAAAGTGTGAGGACTTGCATTGCTTCATTCAAATATTGTAAAATTTTCAAAAAAATTAGCTGGTGACATTACAGCTTGCGAGTCAATGTTTGAGGAAGCATTGCACCCTCCAATAGCTGAACTGATCTTTTGCAATGCCTGCTTTTGTCAATATGCATTGGGGAGAAGCGGTAACCAAATCCAAACAAGAATTATGCTTGGGAGATGCTTTGTTGGGTTAAAATCTAGGGTCCAGTTGTTTCATGAAAAGTTGAGATTGAGGAACCATGGTCCTTTTTATTATGATGTGAAAACTGCCATGAAGTAGCCTCTGGACATTATTAATGTTTCCATGGTGCCCCTTGGTTTCTAGTTATCTTGGATCCATGTTTTGAGTATTCAAGTTGTAAAATCTCCCATGGAATGACAGATTAGGGCTTTTACTTCAATAGGTAGGGTTAGTTTTCCATTTCTTCCTGTCTGAAGCTGACTTTTGGGGAATTGTCTGTTTTAAGAAAACAATCAGTTTCTTTCTTTTCTGGAAAGTTTGGATGACTTATGGTCCCTTTAGCATGATGGTGCAGTAATCCTCTCAGTTATGTGTTGTTGGGCTTGGCTTGCTCAGATTTAATTATGTTTCTAAAGGATTGTCAGAGATTAGAGGCCTGGTTTGTGGAGGAGGCCATGGCCTCCGTTTGGTTGTTTTGATGAGAGTGATTCAGCTGCGCAGATCCGGTTATTTTGAAATCTTGGTATGGGTGTATAGAATAGGAGAGGCGTGACTGCAATGAGTTTCATGCAGAGCATCAGAGTCTTGTCCTATATACCACATTTCATTTTGATCATTGGTCTTGCATGTCTTTAATTCCTTTATCATCTATAAAAGCATAGGTAAAAGTTGCTTTTTTAGGTCGTGGCCAAGCTAGATGCCAATTTTGTGCACGTGACCCCTTTTTTATTTGCCCGATATGTTTTTCAAATTTTTTACTTCTATGTTTCAACATTTTGATGAAGCTTGGGAATATCTGAATAAGTCAAACCTAGCAAACTCACCTACACTCTGAGTACAATCCACCTACACCCAGAGTATATCACGTCTCCATAAAAAACTCAAATTAATTGTCATGAAGATGGTTTCTCATCCTCACAAACCTATGTAGATAATGTTTTATCTTTTATTCAATCTTTGATTTCGAACTTTTAGTATTATGTACTGATTCTTCATCAGAATTTGACAATGCCATCACCATCTTCAACTGATGCCTAGAAAGAAAACCTTTGCAAATCACTGCTTTTTCATAAATCAGAAAATGTGTAAAATTGTATTCGTTTTAAATTATATGGATTTATGCTAATGTCTTCATTTATGTATATGAGTGTTGATATGTTGAGGTTGTAGTTTCTAGAAAATAGTTATTGTATCATATGGTGATTGGTTGTCTGTTCTTGTGGCAATTGTGTTCTCAGAGATTAGCATGAGATTCCAGATATTAGAAAGGGGTCAACTTAATCCTACTTGGTAACCGTACCAGAGTTGATCTTATGCAGCAACAAGACTCGTTAATTTTTTTATGGTTTTGTACCCCAAAATATTTTCCTCAGGTCTCTGTTAGCATTAAGTTTGTTTCTGTCTTTGTTCACAAAAGTTGTTGCATAAAAGTGCCAAATTTTAGAATTTGAAATTTAAAAATTTGGGACAGGATAGAAGAGTTTATGCATTCATCCCATAGTACATTCCTTGCTCCTTTAATCGGTGACCTTA
This sequence comes from Cunninghamia lanceolata, assembly GCA_027924645.1. NCBI lineage: Eukaryota > Viridiplantae > Streptophyta > Pinopsida > Cupressales > Cupressaceae > Cunninghamia > Cunninghamia lanceolata. The sequence goes on from BSBN01001246.1 coordinate 229,725, forward strand.
TAAGCTAAATGGGAAGTTTTGTGTATCAGCATTAAAGTTTGTTATCAATTGCTGTAATTATCCAATAATATAGAGAATTTAGAATAATTCAAATTTGATTCTGTATGAGAAGAGTTCTTTGCAAGATCTTATCTGCTGATCCTTATATACTTATTATCGTAACTTTTCCCACCCTAGTATACAATCAGACTTCCAACAATCATTTCTGATTCCTGATTGCTTTTGTCAACTGTTAGAAAATTCTCAACTATGGATGTGATTGTTTTTCTTAAAGACTTATTTGGAATGTGTTTTATCGCATTGTATATTGAAATCATGCATTGTCATCAAGCCAGATGTAAATTCTTGTTTTGCTTAGATTTGTAGCTTGTGAAAGTTCAAACATCTAAATCAGTCATCTTCCCTTGACCTTTTTCCTGAAAATGTGGATGCAGATTACTTTGAATTGTAAGTCATCTTATCTGGCAGCTGCAGATGACAGTGGAGAAATAAAGGTATGCATGAGTTAGCTCCATTAACTCTTTGGTATGCTATTGTTAAATTTGAAACAAGTGATTTGATGACGTCAACTAACTACATTTATTGTGGATGCTGTTTTTCTTGCAAGTATTAGCATCGTTTTTTTGCATAAACTAAGCTCTACGTTGATAAAATGTGGTGGTTTTAAATGTTCCTAGTAATGGACATTTTATCAGCTTGCCAGTTAAGCACAGGAGTTCATTTTCTATAAGGAAAATGAATGTACACACAAAGCTTGTTTTGGGAGGGATTGAGATAAATTTGTAGCATATGATTCTGAACTAAAAAAGAGAAAGATGGCTTAAGCTTTCTTTTCATTATGAATAGAAGAAGATAATCTGGAAGTTTTAGGAAGGTAGGCAGAATACTAACACATCAGTTTGTTTTCTGGGAAGCCTAGGAACTTAGGCTAGACCACGGTTTGGTAATATTTTTCTTTTATTCAGATGAGAATAGCATAATAAATCATGTGTAAACTCATAAACCATGTTTACAAGATGGTTTCAGAAATGAAGCTGGCCCATTACTTTGCAAGTCATGTGATTCTTCCTTTTGTATTAGGTTTTTCTTCTAGGTTGTACCCTTCCTGATTCCTAAAATCTTATAGGCAGTTGCTGGTCTTGAACTCCTTTTGCTGTTGATCGTTGTGGACATCAATATACTTTCATTCTTATTTCTTAAAGTACTTACAAAATTAAGGACATATAAGTTCTTTGGCCTTTAGCTAAATGGTGGTTGATGTCAAAAATTCAGACCATGGTATGTAGACTCTGCACTCGAGGAATTGACATAAATTGTCTAATTGAAACTTAAAACAAAACTGCAACCTTGACTACATTAACCTGCAAACACAAATCTGCTGAAAGTACAAAAAATAAATAATCCTGAAATCAGACAACTTGCTGTCTGAATAATTGTATTATTCTGGAAAAGAATTCTGAGTACAAAAATATGGACACCAAGGGTAATAAATAACCCACAAACTTGGCATGCCAACCAAGGTCATATATTTGGAATTTTTATCACAAAAAAACTGTTTTAAAAAATATCCTAGAATATCCCAGCCACCTAGAGAAGGAAAGGAAGAAAATAAAATAAACACAACAAAAAAAAACTTGGTTGAGACATTGTAGCCACCTAAAATAAAAAAAAGAACTTTATTTAAAGCCTGTGCCCCAAATAAAAGCAACTAAAGATAAACAAAAGTAGCACCTAAAATCTGCTAATGAAAGCATGAATGTTGCCACTCAAAGCTCTGCTAATAATAGGGTAAAATCTACACTCAGGAAAACTGCATAGTTGCATCTAGAAAGCCTGCTAAAAAAGTCTAAACTTTGAATTTTCTAATTCTAATTTTCTGATTGCTGCGTCTGTACCCAGAACAAGTGCTGAGTGACTATCAGAAATTCTAACACGAAGGTGTTCTCCATTAAGCCCAACTTCTATCTCAGTAGTTCAAATTTCTTTTTTGATAGGGACTTCGTCAAAATGTTTGCAACCTGATCATCTGAAACAAAAACCGCAACAAAATGAACTCCCTCTTTCTTAGAAAATCCTATGGCAACTGGAATAAGAGTCTCATCTAGGTCAAACTCCCTCTTTTTGAGAAAATCCTGCAGCGATAAATTTGTATCAGTTCTCTTCAATACTCTCATCAGTTGCATGCATGGAATCAATCAACAATTTCACAGTAGGTTTAGAAATTGTCTCCATAAAGATAGAAGGATAGTCCTCCATCATGGCATCTTGCCATACCTACTTGACTGGATTAGCAAGTAGCTTGTATAGGCCGCCATCTCCAATTCCTTTGGCCAAAACTTGACTATGTTTAGGGCTGTGTTTTCTAATAATCATTTTTTGACCATCAAACTCAGCAATATATTGTAAATCTGTCATGCAAGAAATCGAAAGAAGACTCTTCGTGAAACTAGGAACATACAAGACATCATCTTGCTCAATAACATCACCTAAAGGCATGTGGAAAGAGACAGAGCCTAATCTGGTAATTGGAAAAGTGGCATCATTGCCCAACACCACCTGTAAGCTATCCTCTCATTCTTCAAGTCTATTGAACGCCTTCTTAGTGAAGGTCAGGTGTCTAGATGCTCTGGTATCCACATGCCACCATACATCAGCAATAGTCTTAGTGGATAGGCATGACACCATAGAGAAAACTGTCTCAAGTTTGGATGCTAACTCATCTGCTTTAGTTGAAGTTTCTATACTCCCTGCAAACTCCTACTATTGCTGCTTGACTTTCCTCTTCACAAGACACTGATATGCATAGTGGCCCATCTTGTGGCACTTGAAACATTTCACATCACTCAAGTCTTTCTTCCCTTGGTTCAAGGAATCTAATTCTTTCTCCATGTTCTTTTGACACATCCAAGGTCCTCCTTTCTTAACAACTTTACTCATCTTCCTGATGAGGTCTAGGTTCTGAACCTCTTCTGCTCTAGCTGAAACAGTCTCCAGTCTAGTCTCCTCTTGGATAAAATCATCTCAAAGCTTCTAGTTCTCAAAGATGGGAAGCTTGTCATGAACACAAACACCTTGAGAAAACGGTTTTAAGAATGGTGAGAACCCATTTAAGGCTGTTCACAAAGTTCTATGATCTTTATTAGGTAGGTGGCTATTGTGTCTATGTCACTCGTTTGTGGCATCTAGTTTGTTTTTCAGCAACATCTTCTAGGAAATGTTCACACTTTGATAAAGATTGGCTAAGGCATCATACAACTCCTTTGCTAATTTCATTTAAGCAATGTGAGGAATCAAACAATCCTTCACAAAATCCAAGATGATAAACTTTGCTTTGGCCATCTTCTTCTTATGATTTGCCAACTATGTAGGATTAGTTTGAGGTTTGAACACGGTTTCCACCAAGACCGAAAGATCTATTTCTTCTAGCAACATCTAAAACCTACACTTCCAAGGAGTAAAATTTGAAGCACCCACTAGGCGGTCACACTCTCTGGGACTGAGACTAGTCATGTTTGTAGCTGCTGGAACATGCAGAAACTAAACAAATCCACTGAAATTAAATCAGATCAGCTATCTATCATAGGCGCAGATCAAAACTCTAGTCATTGGAGCAATTAGGGCATCTGACCTTGGAACCTCTCACAGGTCCGGATCTCTTCAATCATTGAAGACTCTTGGGCTGCACACCCACTGTAATAGTTCAGCCACCAATCTCATGTTAAAATCAACCTTCCAATTGTTGGAAGATTCTAGGCATCACACCCAACAACCTATTATAGGTCCTTGTGCCTCTCACACACACAAATTGGTTTCAATCATTGAAACTCGGGCACCATGCTTGCTGAAGCCCTCTGCCAACTCCCTCTCATAGGATACATATTCGGGCTGTATCTGTACTGAGATACAGTTTAGGTATGGTGGATATCCGGGTTATATCCTGGCAGTATCCTATCCGTAAAGTCTTCTGATTGGGGGAAATGTGTCTCTGCAAAAGGAGAAGTATTAAATAACTTGGATTAAGAATGGTGATTTTGTTGGCCTCAGCTTGCTATTGTTTCTTTTTTGTGTGCTGCAATTTGACATTTATTAATTTGAAATTAAGTATGTTTCTTCCTCGAGCATATTTATTCCAAGTTGTGTTTTTCAAGTTCATGTTTTCTTAGTGAGATTTTGAATGACACAGGATTCAGCTCATTGTTTTATTATATTCCTAGAGTCCTAACAATGCTATAAGCTGCTAAGGTATTTTAATTTAGGTATCTAATAGTTCCACTGCTTCCATCTTTTCACAGATTGTTATTGAATCCCCAGAAGTTTTTAACGTACTAATTTATTCCAGGACTGAATGCAGTCACCAGGTGTCCTTAAGGTCTATTCTTGAATAAACTGTAGTTGACATGTGCTTCTGTTTCCTTCGGTTTTTATTTTGTCTTTGTGATTCTCCTCATGATGTAGCCTTCATTCATATGACATGCTAAGTTCTATATATTAAAAATTTAAATATATTATGGGTTTGAAGGATTAGTGCAGATGGTTTCCAATTCATTTAGAGATTGCCAAAGGTTAGATAGTGAATGATGGATATGTATGAAGATATCTTAACATGTTAGGTTAATAACTGGATTTTGTTGCAAGCTTTAGAAATAGGTCTTCACATATATATGATATATCTAATATAGTCCCATGTAATCCACAAACAGTTCGTGGTTAAAAGTACTGTTAACCCTGTTGATCTATCTAATTTGGCAATCTTGGTTGCTTTATGACAGGTTATTGACATTCATCAACATTGTATTTATAAAACACTGAGGGCTGTACACACAAATGTATCCTTTTTATGCGGATATGTTGTGTACTTTTGTTTCCAATTATTGCTTGAATCGGAAGATGCTTGGAGCTACATAAGGGGGGTCTCTTGCAAAGAGTATTTGTTCTTGAGATTTGTTGGTTATTGAATTAAAGTATTTTATGGTTACTTGTGGAGTAATCACTGCTCTAGCAATTATTGAATTAAAAGATATGTGGATTCCTGTTCTAGTAATCATTGTTTGATCAAAACGTGTAACAAAATAACTCTCTTCTTATATCTCCTTTATGGAGTAATCACTGTTCTAGCAATTATTGAATTAAAGTATATGTGGATTCCTGTTCTAGTAATCACTGTTTGATCAACATGTGTAACAAAAAAATTCTCTTCTTATATCTCCTCCTTTGTATGCAGTCCCCTGTCAAAATTTTAGAGCTTTGTATTGTCATAAAAAATGTCATGTGGTGCTGATTATTTCTTTCATGTCAGACCTATCCTATTCTGTTGCTTGGACCACTACGAGTGTCTGGTGTATGACTGTATTAGCAAATGGTTCTTTAATACTGTTGTTTCTTCCGTAGATATCTTGGAGATTAGAGAAAGTTATTTGCATGCATATTTGCTCTTTATTTTTCCAGAGTTATTTTCTTTGATGTATCTCATTTAGTTGCAGTTTAATCATATACTGGGTAATGGTCACTCAGAAATATAAGTCCTTAAGGATTTTGACACCAGATTTGCAGCAGTGTGCAGTTTCATCCAAGGAAGCCATGGGAAGGTAATAGAAATACTTCTGTTTAAGTTGTGAGCTTTGATCTAAATGTCATTATAGGGGTCCAGTCATATTAAAAATTAAGGACAGTATTACTTGCAAAATTTGTTAGGATGTTATTTATGACTTTTTCTATAAAATATTTTATTGATATATTTTTGAAGTTAGACAAACTCTCACACATCTATCTTTTATCTTATCATCATTGATATCAACATTTTAGGTGAAGTAAAATTCAGAAACATGGCATGCTCTTTCATGTGGGATTTAGTAATGTTTCTCTTCAAAATTCTTTAGTTCATAACACCCAACTTATGTCTGTGGGTAATGGGTGACCAGAATTGGAGGTAGTCTACCTGAGATAAATTAGGCAAGAATGGTTTGGTAGAGTATGCTATATTGATACTTTGGGCTGTATAAAATAGAGAGATTTCTGTACTAGTTCTTTGATTTGAAAATACTTCAACTATCTTTTCTAGGTAAGATTAAATTGGATGATACAGAACTGATTTCTTTTAATTTTTAGAGTGGGTAGATACATCATAGGAAAATCTTTTTTTTGACTGATCCAATTTTGCAAGATCAACAAGCAATTGCTTAAGTTTTTATGAATTTTGTAGTGCCAACTATAAACTTGCCCACATTGCACTCATGGGGATAATATTAGTAAAATGAAATAATTTAAATGGTATATGTTTGTTCCCAGAGCTTTATCGAAAGAGCAGAATAAATTCACACAGTGAAGCAAAATGAGAGGAGAATTGAAACATTCTATTAGTCATTTAATGATATTCTATATGTTGCCTACAAAATATGGCATCTTTCTCTATAAGGTTAAAAGTTTTTAACAACAATCTATAGAGTTCCTAAAATTGGTCAAAGGGCCCTTGGTCTGCTGGCGAAGTTCAATGGTTCTGAATGAGTCCATCGGAGTTCAAGTCTTGTTGAGTCCAATGCCCCCGACACCATAAAGGATGAGGCCGGGATCGTGCCTCGGGCAACTTTGGTGGAATGGATGCCCCTTAGTCCTTGGCTCACAACCGAAGAGATGTCTCATGCACCCGTATTAGGTTGCAAAAACAATCTAGGTTTGACATTAAAAAACCCTCCAACTGGTAAAAAAAAAGTTGGTCACAATTAGTTCATTGGTAGCTTGACCTTCTAATTAGTCTGAAAGTAAAGAGCTGGCACATTGTTCTTTTGGTGGGGCTCTCTTCCCATCGAAATAGGCACAACTTACTAATTACTTAAGCTCTTTCTTCCAATTACAAGATTGTTTCTCATAGAGTAGATGTTTTGTGTTTGCCATCAATTCCAGCTGGCTTATTTTGCATTTTGGCTTACGTAGTGGCTTTGCAAGCTGGCTGTTTCACAGGATTGCAACTTCTGCTTTGAGTTTCTTTGTAAACTAATGGAAATGTGAATGTTTTGTGGATAGGGGGACAGGGATAGAACATCCCCACCTTGTCCCCTTTTTTCCTGAAAATTTGGGCACGTCCAAGGGATGCCCCCTCACCATAGGGGATGTCTCCTAGGTATGTCCCCAAAAGACGGACCCTAGGGGGATGCCAAGGTGACCCCAACATCCCTGTGACGTCCTGATGTCCCTGTGGACTGCAATTTTTTCAACATGCAAAAAATCCACTCACTTTTTTCAAAGTAAAAATAAAAATACCTAAACAGTTTTATGAGATCTAGTGATCGGCCTTGACATAGAAATGATGAGTTTAGATGGTGAAGGTGTGGACATCGTGAAAGTGATGGAACATCTTGCCATGAATATAATTGTGAAAGTATTGAAAGTTTTTGGACAACCAAAAAAGAGAATGATAGAGGACATTATTGACCTAAAGATGAGAGTCACAACATGGCTTATGGCGATAAGATTGTTGAGAAAGGTAACACACCAACATATTGGGGATTGCAGATTGTTTAGCACATTTAAAGTAGCAATAGTAACATAATTTAATTTTGTACATTTTGTGTAAATTATGGTGTGTGTGTGTTTATATATATCTGATCTCCTTTTCTTTGTTTTGCAGTCATCATTTGCCTTTGTTTGCTCCTCCACACACTCTGCTTCCACTTTGTTCACTTTGTCTGCTCCTCCTTCGTTCTTGACGTGCTCATCACATATCTTTGCTCCCCAATGGGTGCCCGAAGTACTCCTTAACTTCTTTTCTTTGTTCAGTGGTCATCATTTGCCTTTGCTTGTTCCTCCACGCATTCCCTTCCACTTTGTTCACTCCTCCATCCTTTGCATGTGCTTGCCACATATCTTTGCTCTTTGATGGTTGCTTGCAAAAAGGCTTAACAACTTACTCTGGATAGAACCACAAGTTTGTTGCTTGCAAAGAAAATATGAAAGGAAACGATCTGGCAATGGTCTTCAAGGATTGCATTAATTCCACAAAACCCTATCACTCTTGCAATGATTTTTGCAAACAATGGTTGGTCAAGGAAGTTGTCACCTCTTCCTCAATTCATAGATTGAAATTTGCCTTGGACCCAGTCGAAAGTCTGAATTTAGGGCACTCTGTTGAGCTTTTGTCTCGGGACAAGGTCTTTGTTTAGAGTCCCAGTTTGTCTGATTCGGTTCAAGCGGGAGAAGGGATTCCCATGTTGGAAGACCTAACCCTTGGAGACATGGAAATAATTTTGGCAGAAGAAATTCCAGAACCCCACTTTTTCGATGAAAATATTCAATCAATAAAGGCTGAGCTTGGAGACAAATCTCTTGTTTGTAGATGTAATGGAAAACGATGTTGGTGGAGGATTTTGCGCTGTGAATGAAGTCAGACTGGAGCAAAATAACAGAGCCAACCATATTTGTGTTGGAAAAAGTTTTCCTTCTAATTCAGTTTCAGACTACTAAAGATTGTGCCTTTGTATGGAAAATGGCCGTTGCTTTTATGGCAGGATGGGAATTGTTGTTAGCCCTTGGACACCCTTCTTTGATCTTGCTAAAGTTGTTATCACCAAGGTTCCCATGCGAGTTTGGTTATATAACTTCCCTTTAGTGATTAGAAATACATTATTGATTAAGCAATTGATCGATAAGGTGGGAGTTTTTGTCAAATTTGACATAGAGTAGTTTGACTCTTAGAAACAATTTGTGAAAGCTTGTGTCATGGTTGACATATCTAAGCCCATTTTTCATTCCATAAGAATTTTATACTCAAATGGTTTGTGGATCCAATTTTTAAACTTTGAAGGGCTGCCCTTCAAGTGTTTTTTCTGTAATAATTTTGGGGCATAAAATGGTAGTTTTCCTCCCTGCCATGTTTTGATCCGAACACTATTCTTTTGCAGAAATGGGTGAAGAAGTATGGGCACCTGGATGATGATTTTATTCGATGGAACTGCGGAGCTTCTCAAGCAGTGGGTGCTCATTTATGAGCTTCTCAAAGGAAAGACAAGGGTGGCCAGTGAGATGTAGCTAAGCCAAAGAGCGGAGATGCGCTTTAGGCAAAGTCTCTATCCTCTAAAGAATATCAGGAAATTATAAATGGTGTCAGAGATATTTTAAGCCCTCATACTACAACTGTTGTTTTCCATGAAGAAGAAGGAATTGAGGATGACAAGCTGGCAACCAGAGACATTCTTACAATTGCCAATACTGAAAGCAAAAAGACTAAAGCAAATTGTGGGCATTCAAAATGTAGAGGGTGAAAAACAAAAGCAGAGAGACTGCAAATTGAGGCTTTAGATGTGATCAGGGAAGGTTCCCAGTGGACAATGGAGGCCCTTGTCTCCTGAAAGGGAAGAAGATTGATAGCATCTCAAGCCTAAATCTTCTGATGAGGGATTGTTTAGTGAATTTTTTGTGGTCATGTTGTTGTGGGTTGTCTTGCTCTTAGTTTTTTAAATTCTCTTAGGCTTTCTTTAGTTTTCCATTCTCTCGTGTTTGGAGAATCAACTTCAAAGTATTGTTGAGCAGCTCAATACATCAAAATAACTATACTCTTTCCAATGAGTTAAAAGCAATGAAGCCTAATAAACACAAATATGTGAGGATTACAAGTGAAGTTATAGGGACGAAACAATCACCAAATGTTTTAGAAATGATGATGAATCAGTTGAGGTAGACACACATTTAGTAATGCCAATTGAGATGAAGTTGTTGTTTGGAACACCAAAATCAATGCCTATATAGAGATATGTTTGGTTAAAACTGATGAGGAAGTGAGGAAAATAGCTTCTTGGCATTTGAAATGAATGACATTCAAATGGTTAACTTGGTGAGAAAAAACACAAGGGTTCACATGCACTTGGGATGGCTTTTAAGGTGATTTTCAAAAAAGATTTGACCCACTCAAAATTGACAATTTTCATAAACTAACCTATCTTCATTAGAAGAAACTGGTAGATGAATATAGTTCAGATTGGGAAATGTTATAAATTCTGATATCATTTATTACTAGAGTGTAATTAATTCAATCTTGCACGACTGATTAAAATAAATAAATCGAAATATTACATGTGTTGGAACCTTAAAATATTGGTAAAATGTCCTAAATATGTCAAACTTAAGATTGCATGTGTTTCTTTGCAAGTGGGTGTAATCATTGGAATCAGCATGAAAGTTCAGTTGGGGTTGCCTTTTGAACAATTTGAAAATTCTTTGTTTTTCAAAAGTTATGACCAAGTCAACGAAAGTCAAACTGTATATTGGTCAAATTGTATTTGAGTCAAAGTGCATTTGCATAATGCATACAAGCGTATGTGTATCGCAAGCCTTGAAGCCTTCATACACATATTGGATCCGAAACAAATTAAATCCGCTTTATAATGCAAGAGCTGCGTCCGTGTTTGTATGTATATTTCGGAATGTATAAAATATGCAAAAGGCAGATACAAATGCAATCACACTTAAGATACATGTCCATCAAATGTTGACCTTGTGTTAACATTAAACCGTCACACCCGGAATGCATATCAAAATCCTTAGAGACAAAAGTGCATATTGGTCAAAGTACATGCAAGACTTTAGATACAAAAGTGAGCATATGTATACAAGATACAAAAATAAGCGCATGAAAAACCTTGTATATTCGTGTATGTATACAAGATGCAAAAGCGAGAAGATACAAATGCATAAAAACATGCAAGTGCAGAATATACAGATGCATATACAAATACGCAAGTACCAAAGATGCATATACAAAGAAACAAGTGGGCCCCACCACAACTAGAGATGCAAATGCATTTGTATAAAATATACAAATGCATTAAAATAGGAATGAAAGGTTATTTGTATGTATAAATATTTGTATCTAATATACAGATATAAGTCCGGACCCGATTAGAAAAGTTAAACATTGTGAACTTTAAGTGAGGTTCGCGCTTGTATGTTTAGATGCATGTATTAAATGTACAAAAGAGAAAGATACAGTTACGAACTTGAACTTAGGATTAAATTACGAATAAAGCACAGTTTCGCATAACGAAAGAAGAAAAGTCAACAGCACGTTCGTATATGTATAAAGTGTATGTATGCGATATACAAAAAGAGGATATAGGCAAATGTATACAAGACCGGATTTGAAGTTAATTCCGATTTGTTTTATAAATCCGATAGAGTCCGTGTTTGTATGTTTTGACAATTGTATAAGATATACATAAGCATATATAGCGAAATATGCATAACTAAAGTGAAAAGTTAACATCGCGGCTACATGTTTAAAAGTGCAGGTATATGATATGCAAAAGGTAATACAGATGGAAATGTATACAAAGGCGGATCCAAGGTAATTTCTATTTGGTTTATAAACCCGATGGAGTCCGCATGTATGTTGTTGCGATTTCATAAGATATACAAAGGACATATACAAGGAAATATGCAAATCAAATGAAAAAGAATTGCAAATGCATAAAGTGTATTGCACGTGTTCTAAGATACAAAAGGAACCAGAGCAGCATGAAGGGGTCAGACACTACAACATTGGAAAAGAGGACCTTGCCAGGCCAGCGGTCACGGGTGCTCAACGATGATTAACCGATTCAGATCTTGGTCAAATGCTTATGCCCATATTATCTATTTCTTAATTATGTTTTAGTTATGCCAAAAGGTGTAATTCATGAACAGTCATGTTGTTTCGGCCTGAAGCTTGTCTGCTTCCCATATATATGAAGGAAACCAAGGCCTATATTTATCATCATCATTTTGAGATCAATTACTATACACTATAATATTATTTTCAGTCACATTTTCAAAAGCAAGATACATAACTTTTATGATATTTTAATAATATTATGGGCAAGATGGTTTAAATCTGTGGATATATCTGTGGTGTTGTACTATTCTGTTGATATTCAATATTATGAGTTGTTTGACTGTCTCCACATTGAATTTTTCCAGTTATTTAAATCAATTAGATTTATCAAGGCACATTTGTTGTCTCTGTGTGGTATGCTTGACTGGTTTCTACATGAAGTTGATTTAAATCCATCTAAATGATTCACATTTATTGGTCTCTGCCCTGAGTTAAACTCCTCTAAATAAATCATCTTATTTGGTTTCCTTCACAGTAGAATTAAATTCCTTTCAGACAACCACATTAACTTAGAGAAATATCAATTGGATTTTAAAGAAGAGTTTAATAACCAACAATCCTGCACGTTTACACAAAGTGTGAACATTCAAAAGGTGCCAGGTAGTCAGAGTTAAGCCAAATAAGATAAACCTGCAAATCATACAAATCTTGACCCTATTAACCCAATAGAATTAGGCATTAGTCATTACAAAATAACATTTTAAAACCTTATTCACATATTCAATATCCAAACATTAGGAGTAGGAATAATTCACAGCCTTATATCTATTTCACATCCATATGCCACTGTGAGTAGATCACTAAGGTCATATAAATCTGCATTAACTATTAAGGTACACCCACCTAGGTTTGGTAGAACCTAAAGAGAAGGGGGTTTTTATCATATCAGCCCTGTTTTGTTAGCCAAAAGCGTTAAGAGAGCTTGGCAACCTCTTAGGGTTTAGAACCTGCGTTTTTGAGACCTAACAACATGTTCTAACAATTCAAGAGGCGATCTTTATAGCATGAGGATTGGAACATAAAATTATTAATTTATTGAACAAGGGAAAGCTTTATGCTCTAGTCCCTACAATGATTTTGAAAATGAATCTAAAGAGAAATCCAACCAAACTTAAACCTCCACATTGTTGTTAGATTAATGAAGGAAAACGAGCTAATTAAAGAAAAAGGCTTTCAAAAGCCCTAGAAATAGTTTGAAGAAAACACAAGTATACTGAGAGGAGGGGGGGGTGAATCAGTATAATACAAACTTTACTTTTTCACAACTTAACAACCACAACAATATCAATCACGCAAGATCTATCAATGATGCACCACAAGAAGAAAACAAGATTTACGTGGAAACCCTTACGGGAGAAAACCACGGCAAAATATTGCTTATATATCAATCTCTTTTACAATCTTTGTAGGCTCCAACCTACATGAAACACCAATCCCCTTTTATACAATTTGTGAGCACTAACCCACTGGAGATACCAATGCTTGTACACTTTGTGAGCACCAACCCACTGGAGACTCCAATCCCCATTTGTAGATTTTGTGAGCACCAATCTGCAACTGAGCACCAATCCAGTAAGAGACAGCAATCTCTCATTAAGGCACCAACCTTCTACGGATCTAGATCACTATCTTCTACAAATCTGATCACCACACACAATATCCTTTCTTCACGAATCTTATCCAAATTACACAATGTTCTTCCTTTCAAATCTGATCCAAATGATGCATAGTTTCTTTTCACAAACTGATCACACTCATGGCATTATCTTCTCATGAGTTTTCTACCTTGAGATCTTCCCAAACTCGTCCTTTATCTTTGCATAGATTCCTCCTTTTATATCTGCTCAAACTCTACCTTTATCTCTGCAAGATCTTCTTCTTTATCTCAGCATAGTCTTCTTCTTTATCTCAGCATAGTCTTCTTCTTTATGTTAGCATTACCTTCTCCTTTATCTCTTCACAATCTTCTTTTATATCTGCATGGATCTATCTTTTATATCTTCCACAAATATATCTTTTATCCTCACTCATAAATACTTCAATGTTAGAATGATCTTCATATTTCATTCCCTTTCAAATCTGCATTTTTTTTCTTACAATGATCTTCTTATGCAGATCTGAAAGTGTCTAATAGATATATCTTTTATACAACACACTACACTTCTCTTCATACTACATAATCTGAAAATATATATATATATATATATATATATCCTCTTCAACTATTGAAGAGACACAACCAATGGTGCTGTCCCGATATGGAGGACGCTGCCCAAAAGACACATCTCCTTCTTGATCTTCAAACACCTCACTTCAAATTATAATCACATCTCTTTGTATCTAATTTCTGCTTTTTTATCATACAAATCACACCCCTTTAAAATCTGTTCTTTCAAAAGGAATTGGACCTATTTTGAATTGCTCCTTATCATACTTTTGTTAATCGCACCTCCTCATACGCTTCAATAACTAAGTCTATTTCTTGTAAATATGTGGCACTTCTTTTTAAAGAGTGGTCGGCCACTTTGTAGATACTTAAACTCTTCCTTCAAAACATAAGTTATTTTTGTCTTATGTGGGAATGATGCCTTTAATAAATCGCTGCCATAAGATATGAATGTATTCGCTGAACTTCACCATAAGACTTTGTCTAATTATGTAGGCATTTCATACATGGATGATACTTGATCTTTTCTTCAACACTAATTGCCCATATAGTCTTTTAGTCGGCCAATGTTTAAATCTTTAATTTAAACATTATCTTCTCTATCAATCTCTTTGACATCGACGACAACGATCTTGTCAACCCGGTCTTCATAAAGGTGTTCTTGCTTCCGTCGACCAAGATTCTCCAAAGCCTCTTGTTCAAGATTTTCCTTCAAGATTCTTTCATATGCCTTTTGACGTCAATGACACTATATTCCAACAATCTCTTTCAATGATATTGCCTTGCATTCAATCATATTGCTATGTTGACATCAATGATAACCATTTCCTATAATCTTGTCTGTTCATTAATGATAACAATCATGACTACCTTCTTGACATCAATGACAACATGTCCAACATAGTTGTCATGGCACAAATCTTGAAGAAAGTGACTTGGATGCCAATAGTATTGATAGTGAAAGTGACATTGAGTTGGAAGTGAATGTACCGTTTGATAATGATCGACCTATTGTCTTAGTTGCAACATTACAAGTATTCAACAGCCTTAAATTTTGCAAGTTCAAGGGTATATTTATTATTAGGAACCAAAAAATCATGGTCCTAATTGACTCTAGAAGTAGACAAAACTTTGTAGATTTAGCCACGATGAAACGATTATAGTTTTTTACCCAAATAGGGGGTTTGAAGTTATGGTTGTAAGTGGTAATCACATATCATGTAAATTATCCCAAGGTTAGGTTGTGCATGGGTATTACAACTATCAAAGCGATTTGTATGCAATACAATTGGGAGGAACCAATGTAGTTTAAGGAGTTGAATGTTTAGCACCTCTTGGATTTTTTGAATGTAGTTTAGAGAAGGAAACTCTTAAGTTTAAATGGGAAGGTGAAAAGTAAACCTTGAAGAATTCTAGTGATTTGGGAGGATCTTGGACACTTAGGAGGTCATAACTCTGTCAGCACTTACATGCGGCTTCGTCAACAACTTAGTCATGATTAGTAGAACATGTGGCAGCAACATGATGGTCTAACTCCTCTTTAGACATGTCACACATATTTGGTGGCATCTATTTTGATAGACATGTTTTGCATATATAGTTGTAGCGCTATTCTTGGATAATGGCCATACAAAGGAATATTGCCAAAACTTGGTAGTGGCAGACAATCTTGTAATTACTAAATCTCTCATCATCCTTGTTCATGTACAATAGTGTATACTACCATTCTTCGTAGGAGCTTAGCTCATTGGTAGAACAAGAGGATAGCTTAGGTATTCATACATTTGACTTTTTGGACCTTCTACAAAATTATTGCATATAAAACTTTGCATATTACATTTCTCATTGCAATGTATAACTGTTTAGTTACTTGTCTTTCCCCTACCCACTGCGCTTTGATATAGTTCCAGCCTCTTATCATTCCGTTAATATGCTTCTATTATAGCACATTTAGTCTGTTAAGTGTTTCTATCCTTTGGACACCATCCTAGGCCTCATGTCATTTAGTCCTACACCCTTAGAGTTAATATCAACCTATCAAATGGAGAAAATGATATGCAAGGGCCCCCCAGCAATTATGGTAAAGTCCTATGCAATGGTTTTAGCACCAAAATATTCAACTCATATTGAAGAAATGAATAAAACAATTGATAAACATGTCGTAGTTTTCCATAAATTTTCTGGTTAGATTGCCACTAGATAAGGGTGTGGAGCCTATAATGGAATTCCAATCTAGATCTGTTCTTGTTAATATCAAACTATATCAATAACCTCAATTGAAAGATTGGTGGGAGAATTGTTGGAGCTCAATGTTATTATGTCTAGTAAGAGTCCTTATGCACCATTCACATCAATGAGGAAAATAGAAAAGTAATATCATCTATTTATCGATTTCAGACACTAAACAAAATATTGTCATGTCCCCTTTTTCCAATTAAGCTAAGGAAATAATTAAAATAATATCATAAATTGTCCTAGTGACCTTATTTTATAAAAATGACAACTTAATATTATTTTATTATAAAAGGAAGGGTCCAATGTAATGTTAAAAAGTGGACCTATTAAAGTGTCATTAGGAAAAAGGGCCAAAAGTATTGTTTTATCAAAAGGCTTTTCTAGACACTTCTCAAATAAAGTTTTGGAGGGAAAAAAGAGAAAAAATAATATAATATTCTTTTATTTTCCTCAAAGAGTCTATAAAAGGAGGAATTGGGCATAGAAGAGAAATTATCTAGTTTATGAAATCAAAACCCCTCTTTTCTTGAGATCGAACATATGTTTATTTTTCTGCCTAAGGACGAAAATCCTTTTTGGCAAATGGATTCGAGCATGAAAACCCTCCTATTCATATGAGTAATTCCATCTAGGGATTACCAATATGTTAATTGTTGCAGAGATTTTTCCAATTTTAGTTGGTTTGGTTTGTTGTGTGAAGATTTTCAGATTTTGTTTGCAGTCTGGGTTTCAGTTTTGATAAAGTAATTTTATCTTCATTTTCTTTAGCAAATCTAATCGAATTCTAGAATGTGGGGATTGGTCATACAATAATCAATATTGCAGTTTAATATCCTTTTTCCCAGCCGTCCAAGATAGCCGTACATCTTGAGGAGGAATTGCACGCCTAGAAGGGCCTGCCATAATCTGTTGTATGAGGGCGTGGTTTTTTCAGACAGGTTGCAGCACTGTTAATCACCATAAAATTCTGCCATACATTGTTTTGAGGGAGTTGCAACTTGGTTTTAGGTTTATATGCTGCTGTACCATGTGAGATACCAGGTGTACCTTCCTATATTGACTGCATAGTTTGTGTTTTCTGTTCTATAATTAGACAAACCAGTTTGGGACTGCAGACGCATTTATTTATGTAGCTGTTTAGCTTTCAAGGGAAATCTATCCTTCACAAGCTGCCATACATTTCCCATTACAGCTGTACAATTTAGGGGTATGCTGTGTTTTCTTTAATCTAATATTAATTTGTCCTTGGGTGCCATAATCAGATCACAGCGTTTTATTTTTGTTCCTCGAAATATATCTAAGGAAGATTTCTGCAGTTATAATCTAGTAATTTGTGTGCATTTCTAGTTATATTGTTGCATTGTTTCATTGTAAAAATCTGTGCAGTTTCTGCTAGATTAGTTATAGATTTTGTATATGTTCTGGAAGGCTTGCCACCAAAACTAGCATTGTACCAGTTTCATGTTTTGTATTTGCATTGTTATTAATCATATCCTTTCACCGTATGCTCTCTCCCTGCCCCCATTGGGATATAGGTGATCAAAAGGCAGTAAAGTTTCATGCATTTACATTGTGAAATTGTTAAAAATCAAAATATTCAGTTTGGGACATTACAAATATCTATCAAGAATAGGTCCTCTATTCCATTCATAGATGAGTTATTAGATGAGCTGCATAGTGTTAGAGTAATAAAATATTTTCACTAGTCTAGGTTCATGTTACTTTACTAGGTTAGAATAATTGCCATTTATATTTTATTTATTCATTTTGTTTAAGCACACTTAGGCAGTTGTGTCAATTAGTTAGGTGCCTTGATTTATGCACTTTATTGACACTTATCTAGTCTAGGTTGAGTTACACTTCATCTGTCATGCTAGTTAGAGTGACTTAAGTCCCCTCTAGATTGGGAGTGATTAGGAGTTAAACTCTTACCTCTTGGATATGTTATTTCCGTGAATCATGCATCCAAGTGGTCTATATATCTGTATGTTACTTCTTGTAATTATGCTTCATTATTGGATATAAAAGTTCTTTATTCATTTTCTTGGTTTTGTGATTAGCTCATAGGCATTAGGTTGTAATATCCCTTTTAAAGATAATTGCTCAAATTCTGGTTATCTGATATGATTTGCAATTTTTATAATGAAACCCTAGGTCTGCAAATGAAATGCACTACTGCACCTTTTTAAATTGTCTTTGACAATCAAATCTATGAAATGCAAAATCGATGATAGAACAAATAGATTTGGCATCCTTATAAATGTATTTGGAACTCATAATGATAACCATACTGCTGTCATGAGTTCCAGTTTATTTCAAGACTTCAATTACATCAAATACATAAGCCAAAATGGCTTTTCAAACTCTCATCTACTGCTGATGCACAAACAAGACATATGTATAATGAACATACCAAGAAATGTTGTCAAATGACCAACAAATCAGTGCTAAACCTCTGCCGGACAGATCTGATGACAAATGCTGATGTAAACTGTATGATGATGGATCCTTCAAGTGATGATCGATGACACAATACCCACTGTTGCCTTGACTGATACGCTAATAACACATACAAAGTATGACTGCTGTAATGAATATCAGAGATAAATGGTATTACAACATACCAATTGTGACTCAAACTATAATGCAAAAGGGTGATGATGATCTGCTGTAGCAAACGGCCTCCTGCTGTATGTGAATCTGCAAGTTAGAGCTCTCCAATTGCTAAGCGAGCTACCTCTAGGGCTGAGCGAAACTCCTCAGCACTGATCACTGTATCAGTCCAGGTTATACTCTTCAAATGAAATCTCCAATCAATCAATGGTGACTGTTAAATGTTGGGCGCTGCCTTAATACAGATTAGACCACGCTGGGCAATAGGTATTATACCAAAGACTTCAAAGAATACAGCCAATCACTAGGCGAACTCTTCTTCATAAAATTGCTGCTAAGGAAATGTAGGAATATGCTTTGTGGTGTATATGTCTAGGCTGCGATTAGGGTTCTGCTATCATAAACTCAAGTCTGTCACAAATCTGGGTGAACAACCAATAACTAGCTGGTATAATCTTTCTCTAGAATCGGAGCCCAAACAATGATATAAATTTTCAAGTCTTCAACAATTGCAATGGATCTTCAATGAAATCTTCAACAACTTCAACAATGTGTAATGATATTCAAATCACCAACAATGTCTTCTACAAATTCACAATAATGGTCTCCAATAAGCTCTATGATGAATACTGATTGCATCCACTTCTCAAAACGGGAATGGGGCTATCACCAAACCCTAGTTATCAAGGGATCATCACCTTGATTGGACTGAAATTTGTCTTCAGCCAAGAGATAAACTCAATATGCAAAAACCAAGTCAAAAACATGATTTCAAATGACTCCCAGCTGCTCCTTATAAAGCCCTCACTCCAGAAAGTTTTTGTGTACACAATCATTTATTAAATGACGGTTTTTATGTACACAATCACTTAACTTTATTAAATGATGGTTTTTATGTACACAATCACTTAACTTTATTAAATGATTGTTTTTGTGGACACAATAACACTTTATTTTATAAAGTGTTTTAAATTAATTCAAGTAATTTAATAAAATATTAATTTTATAAAACAATTAAAAATACTTTAGAAAATTAATTTACAATTAGAAGCTTTTTAAGTTACTTGCAAAATGGGGACATTACAACCCTCCCTTCCCGACATTGCTTGTCCTCAAGCAATGGGAATAAAATATGCACTCAAACAATCGTTGGATCCCAAATCAATCGAGGCTCCTCAATCATGCTCAAACACCGCACCTCAAGGTTGCTGGTGTAGAAGATCCTGGTACCGCTTCTGTTGTCGCACCAAAATGAATCCATCTTGCTGACATGAATCAGAACAGCAATATAGGTTATGTCAAAAATGTCACCGAACCAATGCAAACCAAAGAAACTCATCTTATACTCCATGTCCAACCAATAGACATGCCTCCACACACTCCCAAGCAACTGAATAGCTGATGTAGGCCATGAACAATCAAATGGTGCAATGTCATTCCAACTAGGGCAGTCATTAAACCATGATGAATCTATGAATATGAAGTCACCAATCAACAAGTAGATAGCTGCCATATCATAAGAAATCAGTGCCATAACGAAAGATGAGTTATGGATGTCTTCATTACAAACCAATGACAACTCTTGAGTGGCTGATCCACTATGAGTGTCATCAATACAATCAACAACACTATCAAATAAATGACCAACATCAACTGAAAATTCTGAATTATCCTCATCTATCCATATGTCAAAACATGTAGGCATTCTCTTATCCTGTTCCATCATGTTTAAAGTCTTCACTTCTAAGCCAAATGATGATGTTCCTTTGCAATTTCCAGCCCTTGGAATCTTTGTAGAATGTTCAAAAAGTCCTGAAACAAAATGAATATCTCGCTGTTATGAAATTCAATCATAGGCATTAGGTCTTGGGTAGATTTGTTGTGTATATGACAAATTCTAACATGGTATCAAAGACTTGGTGTCATGGGGTTAGTCCATTTCTAAGTTTTGGAAGCATGTAGATCTAAGTTTTTGGCACATTTGGTGAATGGTGGAGCTATTTTGAGCTCACCATTGTGTCGAAAGCAACTAAATTAGTTAAGATCCTCTTTTATTTTGTCCAAATCGGGCAACTTGAAACTGGCCAATTGGAGGGAGGGCTTTCTTTGATTTTTGTAGGGAGCGAGCTACTAAAAAATAGATCACATCATTATGTTTAGAAGGTAGAAGTTTGTAAGGATTGATAGTAAACAAACCTATGCTAGGCATCTTCTGTAGAGGCAATTTTTTTTGGTTTTCGGACACATTGCCCGAGACCATAAATAACTTGTATGTTAGTGATTTTTTAATTTTTTTTTCAGATCTAAAACAAAAAACAATGTATTTCTGCATTTTAAAGAAAAAATTGTAGAATTTTTAATATTAAGCAACTATTTGCGAAAATGTGCACAGGGAATCCGGGAGCGCAGGCTGTTTGCGACGATGGAAGTGTGGAGGCGAGCGCGGGAGGAAGGAAGCGGCAATCTGGTGCGAAGGCCTCAGCTACAGACAAAGGCAAAATATCGGCAGGTACCAGGAAGGGAGGGAGATGCATGGCGAGCGGGGAGGGATGCAAAAGGTATGCCCTTCACTCTGGTTCTACTCCATCGAACATTGCTCCACCCAATCCAACTGCGCATGCCCTAGGGTTCGATCCTTTGGGGTCATCCAAGCCTGGAAAGTCACTTGGCGCTGGGTGTGTGCCCCCAGTTTTGGATCCAAAGGTTCTTGCGGCTTGCAAAAACAAAGCAAACCCTTATCATGAGTGCACGACCTTTTGCATGGAGTAGATTCGATAGGCCAACCTGTCTGCGCCAGGCCTGCCTTCCTCGCCTTCTGGGGATCATGTCTCTCCTCCCGGCGGCTCTACTTTTTTCATCAAGGATTTGGAGGTGGTCCTCGCTGAAGACCCTCTGGATTATTGCATTTCTGATGGTTGCATCAAAGCGATTTTTGAGGATTTAGGTAAGCGCTTCCTAATCTTGAGATGCTTGCTCAAGCGTCCGTCTCTGGCTTTGCTTCAGGATTGGGTCAAAGCAAATTGGAGCAACTTGTCCTTCCCGGTGATTGAGTCCTTGGATTTTGGTTTCTTCCTGCTTTCTTTCAACTCTGCCGTAGACTGTGATTTCGTGGTAAAAAATAGCCCCTGGTTTTTTGAGCACTCAGACATTTTCATCTCTCCTTAGACTCCCTTCTTTGACCCTGCTACAGCCAAGATTTCACATGTTCCTCTTTGGATCAGGCTTTATAACATGCCCCTGGTCATGCGGAATGTGGATCTCATCAGTGATCTGATTAATCAAGTTGGCTCCTTTGTGAAGCTTGACGAAGCTGGGATGGCTCCTGATCGCAGATTTTTAAGGGTCTGTGCAATGGTTGACATCTCCAAACCCCTCTTTCACTCTATTAGGATCCACTCTACTCATGGAATTTGGACTCAATTTTTAAATTTTGAAGGATTGCCTTTTCGATACTTTCGGTACAATATGCTGGGACATAAAATTGAGGCTTGCTGTCTTTAACGGAAGGTTGGTTCTAGGTTTGTCTGCCTTAAAAAATGAGTTAAGAAAGTAGGTTCTCTTGATGCTGACTTCATTTGGCAGAATTATGGAAAGTTCTTTTCCTCTCACTTTACTCCTGAACCTGTGTCTGAGCCTCCAGTGGTGCCCACTTCTTCTCCACTTGCTGCTTTGTCGGACAACACTGATGATGAACCTTTATCTGTTTCAGAGGATGACGGTGCAGATTCTGTGGGCACTTACCCTTTCATGGAAGATTTGGAAGAGAACTTCGAACCCGCCTTCATTTTGGCTCCTCCTCGGAAGCTCGGGATTGCTCAACGGGATAGCAGTAAAACTAAACTAGATTGCGGGACTACTACGAAAAAAGGTCGAAAAAGCGATGCTTAGAAACTCTGTTTGGAAGGAATGGAGGTGGTGGAAGGAGGCTCTCAATGGACTATGGAGGCCCTCCTTTCTCGGCATGGGTTAAAATCCTAGCTTCTCTATGAGTTTGTGAGATGGCCTTGTGGGCTTTGCTTTTGATTTCCTTTGTTCCTACCATAATGATGTGTATTTCTTCCTCCTCTTAGTCTTCTTAGGTTATTCTCTCCTCTTCTTGCATATCTTCTACTCCTCTCTTCATTATTCTTAGCCTGTTTGGCCCTGTTCTTATTTTTTATGTTGATTATATTGAAATCTTCTTATGAATGAAAAAAAAAATTGTAGAATTTTTTTTTGGTTTCAAAAAAATATATCAAATGAAAAGAAACAAAAAAACTTAAGAAGAAAAAAAAAATAACTTAAAAAAAGGGAGAAGAATTTTTTGGTAAGGCGTGGCCCTTATGGTTTGCGGCCTATTTCGGAAGGTTGTGACCATAGCTTAGGAGCTGCGATCTCAAAGGAGCCACTCGTCCTTCCTTTATTTGGCCACCTCCCTTCAAATTCCCTTTTAATTTTTTCAAATTCTTTTTAATCTAACTCAAAAAAATTGTTGTTATTTCTTTGGCCTTTCATTGGCCTCTCTTTGAGCAGCTCGAATTAAGTAGCAAGTTTAGTAGATCCATCTTTTTAGTAGTGTATTTTGGCAGTCTCTATATTTAGAGAAAGAGTTGGTGATTTTTCCAAACTTGGTGGTTCCTTTAGATATGGAGGCCCTTCTACATTTGTTTGGCTGTTTACCAAAGATGGCAATGTTTTTGGCTGAATTGCTAAATCTAGCAGTTCCCACCAAATTTGGCAAGATTTCTAAATTTAGCAACATCGCTGTCTATGCTTGGAGGGAGGTCCTTTCCAATGGAGCTTTCACTTTTGCATCTGATTTTCGGGAGCTCATATCTCATTTGTCTGGTGTTCGATTTTGATGTAATATTTTTTCGAAAGGGCCAAAATCTTGTGTACTGATTTTGATGTAATTAGTTTTTGCTTGCGACTCCTAGGTTTTTCAGGAAACTAGTTTTCTCTCAGATTTTGTTGCAAAATTGTAGTTTATTGAACTTCTAGGCTTAATAACTTTTACAAACAGACTCAAAATTGAGTCCCATTTTTAAAAAGTGGATATTTTTTCAAGCACTACATGATGGTGTTGGCTATTTGTTCTTATGTTGGCATTTTATTGTACTTTTAGCTTTTTGGTTGTTAGCGTTTTATTTCGCACCTTTCGGTGTGAAAGCAAAACAGACAGATGTGTAGTAGAACCGCTCTTCGAATTTGTAGGGGCAGCTCCCTGTAAAATAAAACTTCACTAAAACTATACAATATGAACAAACTTTTCAGAGGTTTTTCATACTTATGCTGAATAAAAGGGAAATTTGCAATATTTTTTGGGTATGCAACATGTGGAAAGACTGAGACGCACATTCGACAGTGGAGCAAAGATTTTGTGCTTTTTGATTGGAATGAAAGACCTATTGCTAAACGCTTATGCTATTCAGCTAAATACAGAGGCTGAATAAAGCAAGTACACAATTTGGATTGATTGAACAAATTAACACCACACAATTACGAATGCCAAGACCAAATCAACTATAAGACGATGCAAAGATACGACTTATTCCTTCAATTTCACCTGCAACACAAAGTTTGCAGATTTGTTGAATCAACCTAACCTTCGGCACAACTGATACATTTCAATGGATCTTTGGAAGCAAAACAAACATACTGGAACCCATTAAATGAACTAACAAGGACACGATTAGGTGAATATTGGACAAATAACAAGTGAAGCAAATTGAAGCATATGACTTGTTATTGCTTTTTTATTCACTAATTGAATACAACACTAAGTATCTGGATACTTGAATACTGAATACTGAAAAAACTAATTGTTAAAAAGCTTCGAAAAAAGCTAAGTAACAATGAAGTTGAATTCTAAAATCTACCTCTCAATGTGCAAAAAGCACTTATTTATACAATTAGAAAGCAATTGCATGAAAGTAAACTAAACTCCTAACTGAACTTTAATTGATTGCATGAAATGCAATTCTTATTACAAATATCTGCTCCAATGAAAAATAAATTGCAAACATGCAATATCCACTTGAACTGAAGACTGAACTCGATGCGAACTCGACTTTGTTGTCACATTTGCTACATGACATTTTGACCAAAAATTAACTTCCAGTTTCAAAGTCATTAGTAGCTTTTATCTTTTGAAAGGTCGCCTTTGTTTTGCATGAAGGAATGTCTCTTGTTGACTGAAGCGATTGGCTTAAAAGAGGACGAAAACTTGAATTTGATAGAAAAGCGCGTTGAGTTTAAATAGGGGTGCTTGCCTTTGAAAGAGCACGTCTATACTTGAGCAGGTGTGCTTTTGGTTTGGATGACACTAGGACCTCTTCGAAGTGCTTTGGCAAGCGTGGGAATATGATGTTTTTGTTTGAATTTGTTATTAGTCATTCCTCTCTTCTGTGACTATTGTGTTGCAAAATCTTCCTCTCTACTCTATATAGCATATTTGACCCCTCCAACTGGTGCTTGTGAAGCGTGAAGGAGGAAGGCTTGCTTATTGACATGGGAAGCACTTGTGATGTATTGCATCTGAAATGGCGACTTCAACTCAATTTTAAATCGCCTTGTATCTCTTTTTTATGTTGGTTGGAGTTTTGTTTGTCTTCTCCTGTGCAAGCGCGTTTCCCTTTATTCCTTCTATACTGTTGCGTGACTTGAACAAACGATTTCAATTTTAGAGAGGCGCGTCTTTTCTTTTTTACTAGCGCTTAGAAATTTGTCCATGGGTGCCTATCTCCTTAGACTGGTGGCGCCTTCCTTTCCTTCACTTGCTGGCACTCCATCTGCAGATTTTTATGAACTGAGTTGAATCCTTGCTTTGTATTAGGTGTGAGAAATGATGTGGATGTTGAATCCTCTTGGTGAAAGTGCAATTTTCCTGAGGCTGAGTGTTGAAGAGCTTTGATTTCCATTACTTTGTGTTGATGATGTTTTTGTGACAACACAACAATAGAATAAAATACCGAGTATCCTATCCTCTCTTGATCAAAGCTTCCTGAATGCTGAATTATATGATCAAACAAGAACGCTCCAAGGCTCCTTTGATGTCAGGTCTTGACTTGTACGTGGATAGACTCAGTGAATAGATGTGATCTTGTTAGTAATCACAAAGGGACTTACGCTGAATATACTCCTTACGAACATGGATGAAATTCCTTACTCCTTAGATGTGAATGAATGGAACTTCTTCAATCAAACTTAAAAGAAAATGCAAAAGAGAGAGGGTTAAGAGAAATCTACTCTAAGGACAATGAGATAATGAACAATGCTACGATAGACAAATTCCCTTCCAAAACCTAGCTTCGCTTCACCATGAGAACCAACAATTACACGAAGCAGGTGCAATCTTCTAAGGTAACCCAATGATTTTCATATTGTGAAATACAAATCCAAACACCCACAGCTGGCGCAGCTTGAACTCGCATCCACAACCGAACTAAAGCATGTGAAGGTTCAGGGTAACTTTACAAGGTGAGTTGCCTTCGACAATCCACGAAAAGTATGAACCAAGAAGGAATTCATCAAATATCTTAACATATAAACATTATATCAATGAACTTTCTAATCTAATTCTACTCTACTTGGAAACATCTCTCCATCACATTCAAGAATTAGAAACCATGTTAACATTTCGCAACCACACAAAATCACCATGCAACAACCAACAATGAGCTTGTATTGATCTTTGAAGTATTTTTACAACAATTTCAATGTCTCTTCAATGACTTTAAGAAGTCTCCTCTACTCTACTCGCTATTCTTCCTACTTCTAATGTATATTTGCAAATGAGAGAAGTGAGCCTTTATATAGAGCTCAAGAATTACAATGAAGGGCCCAGATTGACTTTAGAATCAATGGCCAAGATTACACCACATAGGCAGTTTGTTACAAGAATTACTATTTTTAGACAACAAGAGAGGCAATGAAGGCACACTTTCCAATGTGATAAGCATGAATACGGCATCTTTGAGAATCTTCCACATGGGCATCCTCTTTGTAGTAGATACATTGAACTTAGACAATATGATGTGGCGAACTATGATTGGCCTGATGATGTGTATGTGCCACCTCAGCATGGAACAAATTGGTTTGGTCTTCTACATGTTCACACTGCTTGAAATACTTTCCCAAATTATTGGATTTTTTGAGTAGTCTTTGATTTTGGATTTTCAACTCTGGAACTTTGCATCTTTCAAACTTGCAAGTTCGGGAATTTTGGAAATTTTCAAGCTGTCTTTCATACCTTAGTGAAATTTATGAATTTCTTAATGATCTTTACTCATTTGTAATTTTGCGAAATTCTTGTCTCCTGTGCAGGGTCCAACGCTGGATGATGTAAGAAGATGTCATGCACGTGCATTCTTGGAGTGGATTGCATGATGGATGCCTTTCTTCTTTGTTTTTTGGATGATCGAACTTACAAGATGATGATGAACTTCTTCCATCACTCCGACGATAGCTCGCCTCCACATACTTGGATATTTCCTCTTGATCTCATCCTCATAGATTTGTCCAAAGTTGGTGTCGCTCCCTTCAATACTTGATGCTCCTTTAGCATACATCATCAACCTGCAAGTGAAAACACCTTAAGTTAGTATCATGATGTAACATTTGATATAAAGGGAATTCAAAGACTATTTTAGCTCTCCTCATGAATGTGGGATGAATCAATCATGATTTTAAACACAATTTTCATATATTTATCCTAGGCCTACCTATCCAACTTGCAAATTGAACTTGACATTTTATGCAAATTTTCAAAGGTGGAAATTTCTCTTTGCTAGGAAATTCGCGCCCTAGGAAGAGCGCATATTTCCCTTTAGTGTGAAATTTCCCTCTTTTTAAATTTTAACACTTAGTCAATTTTTTGTTTAATTTCATTCAATCTTTCTTCTATTGGCGGAAGATGTTGGATTTTTCCTTCAAACTCATGACATTGAAACCATTTTAGCATGAATCAAGCACCTCTCTCTTGGGCGTGAATTTCTCTTTAGTACGAAATTTCCTCCTTTTGCAAGAGCGCACATTTCTCTTTGAAGAGAAATTTCTTCATTTTAACTTAGAAATTTTTTGCAATTTTGGAAGATTTCCCTCAATTCTTATCAACCTTTTCAAACAATTTCTCATGTTTTCCTTCATACAATTTCTCATGAATTTGACTGTAAAAGAGACCTTCATTTGGGCGCCAATTTCTCTTTGACGAGAAATTTCCCATCTTGCAACTTTATAAATTTAGCCAAATTTTCTAAGTGTTTTAAGCAATTTCCAGTGAGTTATTCGATGCAAGATGATCTTCACAACAAACATGACTTTTCCTTTTGTCAGCCTAGAGCGCATATTTCCCTTTGATGGGAAATTTCCTTCATTTGACAGGGCGCAAATTTCTCTTTAAAGAGAAATTTCCTCATTTTCATTTGAAACACTTAGAAAATTTTCTTCTTTTAACAATTTTTTCTTTGGCTCATTTCACTTCATTACTTGCATGATTTTTGCATTTTGTCATGATTCAACTCCTTCCTCTTGGAGCGCAAATTTCTCTTTAAAGAGAAATTTCCACCATTTTCAATTTGACATTCACCAATTTTTTTCTAAGTGTTGAACAATGACTTCTTCAAAGGATTCTCGAAAGGTTTTCAATGCAATCTCAATCAATTCTACCTCATGTCTCCCAATGCATTTCTAGGTTTTCTTACATGACTTCTCTCTTAGGTGCATTTCCACATGTTTGGAGGAATATTTCTCTAGGGCGCGAATTTCCCTTTGATAGGAAATTTCCTTCATTTGCATTTCTCATACTTAGACATTGTTTGATCTCATTCTCAACTCTTCTTTTGACCTTAGGTGAAATTTCTCTCTAAATTGATGACCTTTTGCAACTTTCATGAATCCAGTTACCCCTTGTCCCAGGGCGCAAATTTCCTTACTTTTTCCTGGGCGCAAATTTCTCTTTGATGAGAAATTTCCTCAATTTGCACTTCGGACACTTAGTCATTTTCTCAGCTTTGATTCCTCCGTTTCGCGAATTCAACAAAGTTTCATCACTTTTTCCCTGGGCGCAAATTTCTCTTTAAAGAGAAATTTCTTCATTTTTCTGGGTGCATACTGAATGCTCATGAGAAATTTCCGCCCAAGTTGCAAGACTTCAACTTTTTCCACCTGATTTTGAAGTGTCTTGAATGGAAGTATATTTAAAAATATATTTAAGTATATGCTCAGATATTTCTTTAAATATTTTGAAATATTCTTCCAGGATGTTTGAGATAGGTCTCAGATCCATGGGATTTAACATGCAGATTCTAGATTTTTGAGGATCCACCAGATTTCAGACTTAGTCAATGTTCAGGATCTCAGAACATCAGACTTCAGGATATCAGACTTAGTCAATTTCAGGAGTTCAGGGCTCATTCATTATTTTTCATGGAGGAGACTAGTTCAAACAACACTTCCAGACCTACAAACTCAAAGAAAACTTGAATCCTAAAGCAAACCTATGATAGAAAGTGAGAAAAAGAGGGGGTCCCCATTTGCAATGGGGCGATGTGTGATTACGTCATAACACTTTGTATGACCTGTTTTTATAAAAAACGTGTTTGTCTTTTTGGATTTTTCTCCCTTTATTCCTAGCACAAACTCCTTCTATAGGGTGTGGTTTGTCTTTGAAATTGGCATTTGAATCCTTTTGGGATGTGTTTGAAGATGAGTGCTGAAATGGACGAGTGTTCCAAGATTTGTTTGAAGTGTTGCAGGGGTGTGATCTTCTCCTGGAGGCGCGTGAGGCCTTCTGGCGCCAATTTCCTCTGTTGGAGCGTGAGTTTTCATTTATTAAAATGAAGCCTTTGAAAAAGCGTGTGTGAAGCGCTTCAAAGGTGTTTTTTACTTTTTTTTTTTTGTGGCTTATACAAGACGCGTGAGGCTCTTTCCAAGCGTGTGGGACCTTTGTAATTTTATTTTTATCTATTGATTTTGCCTTTGTGAAGGCGGGTATGAAATTTGTTTGACACGCTTTTTAAATCTTTTTAATTTTATATGTTTCATTTTAGCCTTTTCATAAGGCGCGTTAAAAAATTTATGGAGTGCTGTGTTTTTTATTTTAACCTTGCAACCATTTACGGGCTGTGTTGATGATTGTTTTTAGACAGGTCAACAATAGAGTAAAAACACTAAGTTTCCCACTCTCTCTTGAATAATGCTCTTCACAGGTTGAACTATGTGATCCAGTGAAGTAACTCCAAGGTTCCTTTCTTATAACTTATGGTGGATAAACTCAGTGATTACATGTGATCTTGCTGATAATCACAAAGGGACTTACGTAGACTTGTTCTTCTTCCATTCAGTTTATTTCTCCCTTAGTGTGGATGAAGTATTCACGATGTATCAATGATAAAAAAAGGGAAAAAGATAAGGTTTAGAAACTAATCTAAGGTCAATGAAGCAATGATGATGTAAGAATAGACAAACTCCTCAATTAACCTAACTCCACTTTGCCAAGGATGCCTACAACTACATGGAGTTGGTGCAATCTCCTAAGGTATGCGAATGGTTTTCAAATCATGAAAGCTTATACAAGCACCCATTAAACGGCGCAGCTCAAACAAGCATCGACAATCGAACTCAAACAAATGAGGCTCGGACTAGCTTTACACAACACTCCACCAGTGATGAATGTTAAAAGCATGAGCTAAGCTAGGAGTTGATCAAATATCCAATACAACATACATTACATCAAAGAGCTTCTAATCTACTTTTAATCTACTTGAAACATCTCTCCACTTCATCAAAGTACAAGAAACCATGTCATTTCACAAGATAATACTTAACACCAAATAAACTCTAATGTTTTTGCATTAATCTTGAAAAATATGTACAACAACTTCAAGTCCTCTCAGAGAATTTCGAGAGTCTCTTCTATTCTACTCTACTTGCCTACAACTAATATCTAATATCTAATCTAATGATTTTTTTTAACAAATGAGGCAACAAGACCTTATATAGAGCTCCAGGATTACAATGAATGGCTGGTATTGTTTGACAAAGCCAATGGATTAGATTGTGCCAACAAGGCAGGTAGTTACAACAAATTGCTATTTTTAGTACATGAGAGAGGCAATGAAGGCACGCTTTCCAAGAAGATAGGGATAAGATGGAATCTTTTAGAGCATCTTCCACATAGGCGTCCTCTCTGTCTTCTTGCTTGTTGAATGATGTGGCAAATTGTGATTGGACTGATATTAGGTACATGCCACGTAGGTGCCATCTTAGCAACTCTTATGGATTCCAACTGTTTATTCAATTTGTTTTGTGGGCATATTCCCAAATTGTATCATCTCATGTGATGTCTTCAATGTAATCGCTTGAATGAACTTGTATGTTTGAGAATGCATCTTGTAGATCTCGCCTTGTTCATCTTCTTGTAAACTGGATGTGTGTGATAGATGTTGCTTCATTTGACTAACACTGTGATTCTTCCTCTTCTTGTAGGGTACATGATGATCTTCTTTGGATGCATCTTCTTCTTGAAGAGTAATGTAGTAGATGATGATGATACTTGATTCATGATATAGAGTAGATGATGATGATGTATACATTGATAATGGAGTAAGAGACTTCTCGGAGACTTGAAGTTGTATGGAACTTGAAGCATGGTGGATGGATGTCTTCTCGAGATGACACTGATAAAGAATACTTGCATGATGATCTTGAAAGGTTCCTTTGGAGCAGCTACATGATTTTTTCTCGCAGCAACTTCCTCTTAGCATCATCCCTTGCTTGAAGATGACTCTAGACATTTGCTCTTCTGATGACTTCTTAGCTCAATCCAAGCTTCTGCAAAATAAACAAAGAAGCAATATCAATCACTTGGCTTTACAACACAAAATAACCATTATTAAACATTTTCTAATACCCTAAACATGTTTCCAAGCCAAAGCACATATCATGGATCAATTTCTAAGTATCTTAATGCTTCAAATCATTATTAAAACCTTCAAAAAAACTCCCGGCCTTAGGCGCATTGGATCATGATTTAGTTGTTTGCATAAGAGTTTCACTTTTGCCAACTACAATCAGCCTTCTTGGTGCAGGTGCACTAGATGGAAATTTCAGATCCTCTTGAAATGAACTCATTTTACTTGCAATCAAACTCCCTCTAACTAGCACATTGGATTGATATTCGGTTGTTCATGTGAAAGAGTTCTTGAAAACTCAAATCCAACCTCATATGGGAGTGGTGCATTGGATGAGGAACTCATCCTTCGCTTAAAATTTCACTTCAAATCACTATTGCTACTCTTTTGATGAGGGCGCATTAGATCAGGCGCAGCAGATCATGATTTTGGATCTCCTTGAAAGTTGTTTTGAATCATCATTTTCACTCCTTAATGAGGAAGGCGCATTAGATCAGGCGCAGCAGATCAGAAATTTAGATCCTCTTTAAAATGTGTCAAAACTTGTTCTAGACCTCCCCCAATAGTGGCGCATTAGTCAGCAATTTCTCTCCTTGCTTGGAAGTCTTACAAAATTTGTATTAAACTTCATACTTAAGTGGCGCACTAGATAGGAATTCTGATCTCTCATTGAATGTTCTAAAATCTTGTTTCCTTTATAGATGATGCACTAAATCTGGTTTCTTCTTGGTCTTGGTGCAAGGGATCTTGATCTTGTGCTCGGGATATGAAAGTTTTTGGAAGCTTAAACAAAACCGCCTCCTCCTTAACCTTGGCGCAACAAATGTAGACTTTGAGTTTTGGTTGAAATTTGTCTTAAAACTTTAGTTGAACTCCCATGAGATTGGCGCTTTGGTTGAAGGTTTTGATGCTCGGTTGTCATGATCATTGAAAACTTGAAACAAGTCACTTCATCTTTGGGCGCAACAAATAGGTGCATTAGTTCAATATTTTGTGCCTGCCTTAAGACCTTTTCACAAAGCTAACATAAACCTTCTCTTTTGGCGCATTGGTTATGGCGCAAGAGATCCACTTCTTGATCATATCATCAAAAATCCATTCTTACATTGCCCTCCATAAAGGCGCTTCAATTGAGGCACATTAGTTCTATGTTTTGAGTGCTTATTTTGAAACTTTAAGACAAATCTCCCTTCTTGCTTGGGCGCCCCGGTTAAGGCGCG
The DNA here is from genome assembly GCA_027924645.1 of Cunninghamia lanceolata. Classification (NCBI taxonomy): domain Eukaryota; kingdom Viridiplantae; phylum Streptophyta; class Pinopsida; order Cupressales; family Cupressaceae; genus Cunninghamia; species Cunninghamia lanceolata. The sequence continues at coordinate 262,485 of BSBN01001246.1, forward strand.
TTGGTTGAGGGTTTTGGATCCTCTAAAAATTCATCTCAAACCATCATCTCCACCTTTCTCCTCAAGAGCGCATTAGATCAATGTTTGGTTGTTCGGATAAGATATCTTCTAAAATCATCTTTATCTCTTTTTAATAAGGGCGCATTACATCAAGATTTTGAATCTTCTGGAAATTCACATCAAAACCTTGAACTTAACATCCTTCATAAAGGCGCATTGGTTCAAGCACATGAGATGAGGATTTTGAATCCTCTAGAAGGTGCACTTCCATCCTTAAGATACACTTCTTCACTTTGGTCGCAATGGATCATGATTTTGATCTCCTCTTCAAATTGCACTTAAAACTACACTCCAACCTCATACAAGAATGGTGCAATAGATGGGTCGCATTGGATCCACATTTTGATATGTGGTTGAAAGTGGCGCATTTCATCAAGGTTTTGCGCCCTCCTCATGTCTTGGCGCACTGGATCAAGATTTTGAATCCTTTAGAGTACTTAGCCATTTTTTCGACTTTCTCAGGGTAAGGTCTATTGAAAAATATATTGAATTTCTTATACTTTAAATATTTTTCAATATACCTTTCAGGATGTTTGAGATAGGTCTCGAATCCACCGGATTTAACATGTAGATTATAGAATTTGGAGGATCCACCAGATTTCAGACTTAGTCAAATTTTCAGGATATCAGGATACCAAACTTAGTCATTTTCAGGATCTCAAACACACATCAGGATTAGTCTCAGAACGAAAGAAAATGACTCTTGAATAGAACTAGACAAAGAACTCAAACAACCACTGACTTCATCATGCAATAAACCTAAGACATTATCAAAAACCTAATGCAAAGCATTAGAGCTCAAAAAAAGGGGGGTCCCCATTTGCAATGGGGCGATGTGTGATTAGGTCACAACAGGTGTCTATTTGTAATTTTAATTTTTATGAAGGCTTTTGACAAGCGCTTCTAAAAGTGCTTTGTCACTTTTTATTTTTAGATTTTTAATTTTAGATTTAAAATTATCATTTTAAATAATAATTATTAAATTAATAATAATTATTAATGAAAGCAATAATTTTGTTTTATAATTTTTTTTAATTTTTAGGATTTTTTAATATTATTTTTAATAATAACTAGTATTAGTAAATATTATAAAAATAACATGCTTTTATAATTTTTAATTTTTTGATTTTGACAATAATAACTTAATTTTATTTTTAATTTAATAAATAATTAATAATTTACATTATTAATTATAAATAAAATAAAATAAAATTTTAGGGACAACATACAATACAATTTGATTATCTTAAGTTTGGATTTGACAACACAAACACGACATCGACAATTTGATTTTTCGACAAGACATATATGACGAACATGACTAGACGAGTTGGTCACAATGACGATTTGGATTTTGGATAACACGGACACTTAACGCGATGACTCAAATTACGACAAGACAAAATTTTTACGTACACTAAAATGAGTGATAATTGAGACTAGACTAGCGACAAAACACAAGAAACAATTTGACGACAAGATGATGACAAACTTGTAAAAATCTGAGTTTCGGATTGGGTACGACACTGCTCTACATTGGACATTGTAAAATTCTAAAAAATCAGTTACAATTTTGTAATTGCACTAATCTTTGAAGTGTCAAACATTGTAGCTTGCTCAGGGTGTCTAAATTGAGTTGTTTTTGGGCTGTGTTAATGCAAACACATTCAACTTAAAAAGTGGCATCACACGTACTTGTTTTTTTGGGGCCCTAATACGTTGGTATTTTGTAATAAAGAACTGAAATAAAGTTCCTATGGGACTTAATCTTGGGTTTCCAGTGGTTCTACATAGTAGGGCATATTGTGGGATGAGCAGTGTAGTCACATGACATGTATTGAGATTCCATCTCCATTGTTGAAAGCTCACATTGGATTACATCAACTATTCTTAATCCTCCTATTCTCTCTGCCACATCATGCTTATGACTTGACACATCCTAATTCACATCGGTTCACATCTCAAATTGAAAGCCATTCATCTACGGTAAATGTTCTTGAATCTTGCATTTGATTGATGTTGGTTCACATTGCAAATTGCAAGCCATTCATTATGATCAATGTTCCCGAATCTTGCATGGTACTTGATCCCATTGATTGGTTTTAGTCACAGTTCAACATTGGCATCAACGTACACAAGTAGCTTCTAGATTAATTCATTCATTATCCTCTCCTTGGGATAGAGCCTTTCCTACATGTTTATGCTTTCTCTTCTTTTGGGTAGAACACATTGTAAATGGGTACCTGACTAGGCCTATTTGTCGGGACCCATCTTTGAGGATTTTCTCTCTCCTTGAGTTGTACTTTAGGGGGGAGGGTGTTAGAATAAGAAAATATTCTCACTAGTCTAGGTTCATGTTAGTTCATTAGGCTAGAATAATTATCATTTATATTTTATTTATTTATTCTATTTAAGCACAGTTAGGTAGTTGTGTCGATTAAATTAGAGTATGAGCAAAGGGTGTACCACAAATGACTTTTTATAAAACTAGATTGATGATGGGATATTACCTATGTTACATCAAGTTTTTGGGATGGGGATGGCAGGGGATGGGGGGACGTGTTTTTGGATGGATTTTTTGGGAGGCCATTTTAGGGGACGACTATTAAAAAAAATAGGGAAAATTTAAAAATATAGGAAATTTCAAATATTCATATGATAACATTGACAAGGCATTCATCATATGCATTATAGAACCTTAATACATAACATTAGAGTGAGTTGAATTGAGATTTCACATGTGAGTCGACAAACAAATTAACAAAATTTTATTGCTTTCATTGTCAATGTGCATATATACTATATAAAAATTACAACAAAATGCCGTAAGGCTGCAAGTTTCAACTACAAAATGACAAAAGCATATAAAATATGCTGCTGCCCCTAATCGACATTTGCTAACATTGCATCAAAATCGAAATCTATGTCTGAGTCACTGCTACTATGAGGGGCTGCCTCATCCAATGCAACCCCAACCAATCTCTCCCGCGCCTCTTCATTAATTTGTTTTGTGTCTTCAGGATCAACATCCTACCATAGAGCTAGAGTCTGTTGATACTCTGGAGTTTATCGATCTTGAAGTCGCAAGGCACTATGCATGGTCACCAACTTCTTCGCCTGTCTAGAGGTAAGCCTATTCCTTTGGTTAGAGTGGATGAAGCTGTATGTGGACCAATTTCTCTCTACAACAAAGGAATTGGCAACCTGTAAAAGGAGGCGAATGGCAAGCTGTAATGTCCTAAGCTGGAATATTAGCTTGATTTACCAAATTTTTAAAATCTAACACAAACTCTAGCTTTTTTTGGTCATTGAGATCCTGGACTGGGCATGGTGAGATCATATAGTAGTTGGGTTGCAAACAATGAGCAAATTTATTTCACTTATTGGCAGCAAGCCGCATGGTTACAATTCATGCAAATGCAAACTAAAAGATAAATATATCGATTCTGGCAGTAGGCCTTCCAGAGAAATGCATGCAAAGATGTGCAGATCTTGGCAGCTATGCCATCCAATCTCCATTACAATGCCAATGCAAAATTTAGAAGGGATTCTGGAGGTAATACCTTCTAGAATTCCAATACCTAGAAATTTATATGAAGAAATTCTATATCCAATCTAGCGGTGAACCAGATAGATTCATACAATGCAAAATAATAACTCACTGGTTAAGGAAACATCAAAATCTGTTAGCATGAAACCCTTTTGGATATGAATACTATTGTGGCACAACTAGTTCCATAAATACTTGATTACTGGCAATGACCTCTGAGCACAGACGGCTGTCGTTGCTAGTTGGAATGTACTTCTCTATATTTTCTACTTATGCATACAGGAATCAATATAAGATGTGACGCCAATATTGAATTGTAACAGCCAATACCCAACAGATGTTATTTTGAAATTGCAACTTATTGAGTATTGAAAGTTAATAATGTAGTACCATATATTACCAACCAAAGTAGCAGTGAATAGTCTCACAAGATATTGTGAATTAATTAACCTATTACCATTTCCATACGGTATGGTTGTAAGGTACTGAAATAGGCTGCTGGCAACATATTTTATTGATTTACAGACCTTAAATAGTGCTGCGATCAAGGACAATAGCTATAATGAGTTGTACGATCTCTAAACAATATATACAGCACCTCAAATGCTGCAATCTCTTCCCAAGATGGTACGGACTTTGCTGAAGACTATAAAGGTCGTGACAGACTTCATTAGTATCTTCAGTGGATATTCCAAAAGGCAATGACCAATCATTACATGGTATGACAACAAGGAGCACGACCAAATAATCCTAAAAAGGGATTGCGATTGATAAAATCTATTCAGCAGCAGTCTTCAACATGTACAACTAGTAAAAAAATAAAAGGAAATGCTATGCCAACCTTGCATATAGTACGATTCACCAAAATCAGGCCCAACAAGCCCTCAACCAATCACAATCAGATTTGCAATAACAAATAAAATAATATTGCAATGAAAGCCTTAATTCAAAAATTTGCTAAACTCTACCATCTGGAAAAAAAACTTGAAATCCCTACTGAAACTGTAAAATTTGAACTTTTAACACCACTTCCAAAAATCTTCAACACAAAACCAAAATCTGGAAACACACCGAAGCACAATAAATTTTGGAAAATCTCACACAATACTTAAAAAATCTAAAAATCTTCATACAATTGAAAATCCAAGAGAAATTAGAAAACATTCAGCACCAATGGTGATCCTTGAATGGTCATTCAAGTGGAGATGAGGGTTTTCGTCCCTAAATCCAATCCTTGTAGTGTACAAGTAATCCTTGGATGGAATTACTCAAATGAATAGAAGGGTTTTCGTCCTCGAATCCATTTTGCCAAAAAGGATTTTCGTCCTTAGGTAGAAAGATGAACATATGTTCAATCTTAAGAAAGAGGGGAGTTTGATTTCATAAACTGGATGCTTTCTTTTTTGCCCAACTCTTTCTTACATAGGCTCTTGAGTGAATATAATTGAATATTATATTCTTTTCCCTTTTCCCTCCAAAACTTTATTTAAAAAATGTCTAGAAAGTCCCATCACTTTTTGGACCCCAGTCCTAAAGACACTTTATAACATAACTTTAGGCCCTCTTTTAAACACTTTTTAATAATAAAACATAAGTTGCCTTTTAAGAATATAACATAAAGTTACTTTTCGGACAACTTAAGTTAAATTATTAAATTATTTTCTTAGCTCAAAAAGAGGACATGACACAAGCATCTTCAACTCTGGTGTATCCTTGCCATGCCATGTCCAACATCCAATAGGGTTGGTTTGACTAATGTAGCTCTATCTTCCTTCGCCTCCAATTTGCTAAATGTTAAACCGCAAAGATAGCAAAGGCAAACGATTGTATGTTAAGTAAAGTTGACTCCTCACTTGAATACATCTTTCAAAGGGCCTTCATTAACCCTTCTTTTGCCTCTTTATCATTAGAAGTAGCAACCTCCTAGCCTTTAGTGCATACCATTTGGGATTTAGAGCAAAGGCTACCGTATGAAGTGGGGTGTTTATAGTGTTCCAATGCAACGTCACAATGGGCTTGATATGCTGCTCATATAATCCCAAATTAGGATTCGTATCATAAATTGCTCTTTTCATCCGTCCATGCATGTTATCAAATGTCTAATAAATCTCTCCAAGACTAGGGGAGTTCGTATCAACATGTCTACTGACATCTACAGTAGGTGAGATGGAGGAGTAAGCATATCTACAAACAAGAATTTCAAAAAAGAATATGATTATAAGACTCATATGATAGAGCAAACATTAACACAAAAATGAATAAGATTATCAAGTTACAAACATTAATAAATTAATAATTTAATAAAAAAAATCAGAATTCTCTTACCTCATAGTGGACAACAAATCGTCATCAAGGATTTTTTGTTTCACCTTTTATACTAGTAGTGTTTGCATTAAGTCATCTACCCCACTTTGGATTAACCATCATCAATTGCATATCCTCTTGCACCTCAACAATCCTCTCTAACAAAATGATATAATTGGCATATCTTGTCTCCACAAGTTTGTGGAATTCCTTCCTCGAAAAAGTCTTGAAGAGAGCAATGAGGTGTGGTGGTTGCAAATAAACATTTGAATATCTTTAGTTTTTTAATCTATCTTCCCCATGTCTTTCAATGCATTGTTCAACTCATGAAGACAACATGGAGTCCAAAGGATATTCTTGTAAGCACCCTCCACCATCATGCCAACTAATTTGCAAACACATGTACAACATTTGAGGCCCCAACCTCCTCTATGGCTTCTTTCAAAATCTGAATTTGAAAGTCCGTATCCTTGCGCTTCCTTGAACAATCAACAACTCTAAGAAAATAAGAGCTAGTTGCACATGTGACTATGATGTTGATGAGTGACCGATGTCTAATATTGACCACCCATCCATGACAAAAGAGCAACATGTCCTCATCCAAGTTTGCCTCATGTCCTCCTTTACCAAATTCACCTTAAAATATTCGTTATCAATGAGGGTAGTGCATAGTTTATGTTCACTAGGGGGTAAATGAGGGACCAACAAAAATTGCGTCTTTGAACCTTGATTGAAATAAGGTGAACGTGCCACATGAAATGTGATGCCATGGGCAAAGAAAATTTGGGCAATGGAAGACTGCCATTTCCAATGCTTGCATATTGAACTTACCTGCAACTGTCCCCACCCTTTCACTACCACTAGTCTTTCTCTTTTCTCTTGTAGAAACATCACTAGTACCACTAGCAACCATGGATGGCATAACCGATTCTATAGACCCTACTAACATTGGCATACCCTTAGACCTTGCTTTTCCCTCCACTAACAATCTATTAACCTCTGCTGTCCCATCGACCTTTATATCTAGACAAACCTTAACCCCTTGTCTTGTAATGCCCAAGAGGTGAATATATGCCTTGGTGTAGCTCACTCTAAAATCTGTGGCAAATATGACACAACCACATTCTACTCCCTGTTGAATTTTTCTTTGTCTTTGTCTAGAGCTGTCATAAATTGGAGAAGAGGTTTAGAGGGTTTGAAAGGGCCCTTTGCATAAAGTTTAAAGATGGTGGAAGGGCACTCAAATGGGTTATGTGGTTGTCCTCCTTCACCCACACCGCTCCCACACCTTGATGAACCCCCAGCTGAGCCTGAAACTCTTATGTTCATTACTATCATTGTTGCTGCCCATGGAAAAAAGAATGCAAGTGCAAACTGAAAATAGGAAGAAAAAAAAAATCCTTGAAACTTTGAAAAAAAAATAAATCAGAAATAAAAAGAAACACACTTACCTTTGCTACTGCCCTACTTCTTCTTAGCGCTCATTTCTCATTAATGCTGCACCTTGCTGCCCTAATTTTGTTACCTCAAGCTACACCTTACTCTTCACAATGCTTTTTTTTCCTCTTTCAACTTTGCTGCAATTCTTTTTGGTATGTAAAAATTGTTTGGAATGGAAGAGGGAGCCATCTTTTGTTCATTTAAGGTTGAGTGTGGTGTGGGAGCCTACAACACAAGACAATAAAATAATTTTTTTATCAAGCCTTGGCATTTTTCTAAAAAATATTCTGACCTTTTAGGCGTGGGGACGGTTAGTTGTCCCCGGGACGGTTAGGGGATGTCATTGACGTTCCCAGCTGTTCCCACGTAGTGCTACCATTTTTGACCTGTTTCTGAAATGTCTTATAAGCAAAATGATAGCTAGGGGATGGTGGGGGGATGTTTCCAAGGTGTTTCCGCGTCCATGGTATTTCCTCGGTAACGGGAATGCATCCAAAAGGGCAAAGGATGCACCCCCAAGGAGTAAAATTAGATTGATGATTGGGATATTACTAAATTAGAGTATGGGCAAAGGGTGTACCAAAGACAACTTTTTGAAATCATAGAGGTCATCCTGAGTTCAAGGTCATGCCATTTGCGTTAATCAATGCACTAACAACTTTTCAATCTATGATAAGTTGGATATTCTGTCATTTCTTTCAAAATTTGTGTTTGTGCTTTTTGGTGATGTCCTAGTCTAGCAAAACCTGGAAAGACCACCTCAAGCATGTAGACCAAGTTTTATCAATCTTAAAGGTGAGTTAATATTATGCTAGAAAGTCTAAGTGTAGCTTTGGGAAAAAAGAAATAGAATACTTGGGTGATATAATTTTGGAGGCAGGTGTTTAAATAGATCCAACCTTTTAGAAAATGACTCTTTCACATGGTCCATGGCAACACTAGATTTTCCAAAACATTCATTACTGAGTGTGATTTTTTAGGTGTAGGAATTGGGACAGTAATCATGCAAGAGAAACACCCTTTTACTTATGCAAGTTGTAAATTAGAACCTAAGGAGAAATTGAAATCAGTTTAAGACAAGGAAATGCCAGCAATTATGCATGCTCTAGAAATGTGGTGGCAATAATTGTTGGGAACTAAGTTTCTGATAGAAACTAATCATGATATTTTCAAATATCTCCTCGAATAAAAGGCTTTATTGATACAATCACCAAGTGAGTAGAGAAAATTCAAGGATTTGATTTCAAAGTTTTACAAAAAAAAGGATAAAGATAATTAGGTGAATGACGCCCTATCCAAAAGAGGTGAGGAAGCTTCTACTAACACAATTTTGTTGATTATCCTAAAATGGATAAATGATGTTAAGGCTGATAATATAAAAAGTGAAGAACGTTGAAAAATTATTGACAATATTAACAAATGGTTAAGATTTGTGTGAAAAAATGATATATTATAGGTAAAGAATATTATTTACGTCCCTTGAAATTTAGAGTTCATTAAAGAGTTATGATGAAACGCCATGAATCTCCGACTGCAAGGCAGGCTGAGCATCTCAAAACATATTATAATGTTTAACAATCATTTTATTGGAAGGGTATGAAAGTGGATATACAAAAGTATGTGGTTGAATGTGACACTTTTCAAAGGAACAAGAGTGAGTTTGTACCATACATTGCTTTGTTGCAAACATTGCACATTTCTAACCAGAATTGGAAGGAAGTTTCAATGGATTTTATTGATGCATTGCCTTTGTGGGAAGGCAAAAGATCAGATTTATGTGATAGTGGACCATTTCACGAAATATGCGCATTTTATTGGCATGAAGAAGACATTTTGACAGAAAAAATTATGAAATCTCATGTAGAGAACATTTACAAACTCCACGGCTTTCCTAAGATGATCATTTGTGATTGCAATCCCTTATTCACAAGCAACTTTTGGAAGATTTATATTGAAACATGAATTTCTTTGATTGTGAGTTTTGCAATGGACAATCTAAAGTATTTATAAGGGTATTTTTGATGTTTTATACCTGACAAAGAAAATTAGTGTTATAAACGGTTACGTCTTGCAGAATAGTAGTATAATACTACCATTCACACATCTACCAAAATAATTCCATTCACTGCATTGTAAGGTTATGGCCATTGGAACAAAAAGAGTTTGTAGTTTCTCAAGCAAAAGTCCCTGCTATATGTGATTTTATAGAACAATCTGATGCAGTAATTTGGCTTTGAAAGGAAAATTTGGGGAGTGTGTGAAATTATAAAGAAATGACAAGTGAACGCATATCATTTTGAGAAAGAATTTGAAAAAGGAGTTGGATTTTTGTTTGCCTACAACCCTATTAGTAAATGTCATGAAAACAAAGTGGGTTGATTTCTAAATTATCTCCAAAACACTATGATCCTTTTCAAATCTGGAAAAAGTTAAGGTAGCATACACCTTAGACATTCCAAATAAAGAATGTATTTATGATGTTTTCCATGTCTCGTGTAAAAAAGATGTTAGGGGCATACTCTCTAGTTCAATTTGAGCTTCCTATTTTGTATGAAGAAGGAAAGCTTATTCTAGAACCAGAGAATATTTTAGAAACATGAGCCAATACCTTTCTCTCTAGGAAAATTAAGGAGCATCCCAATAAATGGAGAATTTCATCAAAGGAAGAAGCTTCATGGGAGATTCAATTCTTTGTAGATACTTATCCTTCTTTTACTATGTTATATGGACGATGTATTTTTGGAAGAGAGGACTTGTTATAATACTAGCAAGTTAGTATACAATATCATTGAGGGGATGCGTTTCTGTACTCACATCCCCTTCATTGTATATACATTCTTACTCTTTCATCTCTCATCTCATCTCTTATTTTATGTTATGTCAATTTATATAGATGTATATTTTCTGTTGTTCTATCCTATTTGTTTCATTGCAAGGGTACCAAATAAAGCCTTTCGTTTACCAATATAAACATTTGTTGTGCCCTTTGTAGAATCCCATTTATATTGTTGCAATTTATACATGTCTTGGGATAGAGCCTTATTTTTCTCTCTTGATAACCTTTTCAGTTCTTAATATATAGTTAAGCTTAACCTTCTCATTAGGAGAAGAGTTTGAGGTAGTCTTGTGAAATAAATTCTGACGACTCTCCCTTCTAACTTGGTTGAGCTGCTTTGTATCTTTGTTTTCCTTTATAGTGTCCTGCTTACCATTATATCTCATACAAATAAAATTTAGAACTTAAATGGCTATAAGATCCATCCTAGAACACTACTTGTATGAGTAACTAAATTTACTATGTTAAAAATTGCTAGGAAGCACTCTTCTGAGTACTAAAGAGAGATAGTGAGTTACAGTAGCTGGGCACCCTATGTTGTTGGGTTCCCTGATTGCTCACATTAGCCAACCAAATTTTTATTGTAGGACTAATAGTATGTGCTGAATCTAGAATTTTCATTTCTGGCATGAGTCTGTGGAAGGCCATTTTTTAAGGTATTTAGAGGCAGAAGTTTTAAATACAGAGGAAATAAGGTTGGCCCATATTAAGTCATGTCTTTTCTGTGCACCAATATGTCATCAAATGATTTGCTATTTTTGATGTGACTTGTTGTGATGGCTATTTGATTCAAGCTCTAGTTTTGAAAAGTACATCTAATAACTTTTATTTAAACAAGAAATGGTCCGTAAGTTTCCAACTACCATCACAACTATTGGAGCTCATTCAATGATTGACTCTCTCCCTTATTTATTTGATTGTAGCTACAGCCCAAATTCTGGGTTATTGTCTTCATTTCAAACAGGCTTATAGATTTTGACATTTTCAGTTATGCTTATTATCAAATTTGCTACTACACTATCTTTGAACTAGATTTATATAATAGCAAGTACGGATACATGCTTAATAATTAGATCAAGTATTTGAAGAGATAAATGGTTGGTTAAAAGAATGAAACTGATGGCTTGAAATAATATAGCAAATTGTGATGTATTGGGTAGTAATGAAGTTTAAGAGATAATGCATAGTGATTGAAAATGATATTATTGTTGTTTTATAGTGGAATCCTACATACGTTATCTAAAGCTGGGTGAATCATTTGATAAGATCATAAGAGAGTAAACCACTTGCGAAACATTTAGTTTGGTCGTGATGGAGCATTTGGGTATGCTAACAACATAGGAAGATAATTCAAGGGACTTCTTTTGATATTGGTGTGTTTTCATTAAACTTTTGCATTTTGTTGATATTAAAATATTTTCTTGTTGCAGTTATATCTGGGGGACTAGATTCAAAAGTTTTGACATGGGACTTCTCAAGAGGAAGGGTACGCAAGATGATAGATCTGGGTATGCCATAAGGTTTTCTTGGTTTTGAAACATTTCAAGAAATCTAGGGTTTTCTAGTTCCATATTGTTTTCCTTTGTTACAGTCTAATCAATCTTTGAAAGTGCTAAGTAGTGATTATATGTGAATATCTATACGAACAAAAAACAAAATGTTAAGACTGACAAGTAGAGAATTTATATTTATGTAGTTTGACAATATTTTCCTTGTCGATTTATGTATTAATCTAGAAATTCACATGCAATAACTATCCAAACACCTCTCTAGGACAAGTTTTTGGAGTAAATATGAAGATTTAGGCGATGCTGAGGCTTAGAACATATTCTGCTAGAGACATTTTTTGCTGTTTAGTTCCATTTATTTAATGTATATATGTCAAAACTTGGAAGCTTTTATCCTCTAATTTCTGAGAATTTTTGGAAAAAATAGGATATAAAATCAGTTGTGAATTATGTATTACCGAGGTATCTTGAAAACTACAGAAATGTAAGTTTAAACTATGTTATTAGACACGCCCTTTTACCCTCTCAAATATTTTATCAGTGGGTTTTTGTCCATTGATATTCACACCTAAGGGTTTTCGTCCTCAGATGAATGATTGAACACAAGTGCTCAAACAATTTGATAGAGTTTTAGTATATAGAAATTGGATGCCAGATATGAAGAAATTACCTCCAATTTATACAAATTTGAGAGTCCATCAATTTCAACGCCCCTCTCTTGGAAAGTAAAATAAAATAATGTTATTTCCAACAATTTCCCTCAAATGGTGCTCATTTGTCATAACCATTGCAAGATTCTCGGCTAAAAATAAGCAATAACTTCCCTTTTAGAAGCTGTCATAATATCTGTCATAGAATCAACTATAATTAGGTGCCACATGATCTTGGAAATTACTAATTGCTCCTTAAGAAATCCCACACCCCATTTTGGGTTGCCATCACAATAAAATAATAAAATATATTTAATATTCAATTGGCCTCAATAAAGCAGCTTGAAAATATAAATTATTTATGGGTCCAAAATATTGAATATTAAATAAATTATTTTCCAAACTCTTCCTTGACCCACGGAAAATATTGGAATGGGCATTTTGTGCATAAAATTAAATTAATTAAAAATGGGACATTACAGTTGTGCTAAGTAAATTTAGGAGTGTTTTGTAGGATTGTGATTGTAATGCCCATAAAATTTACCAAAATAAAACCTTGCAAAAGTAGGCTAACAATTTTTTTCATGGCATGTGCAACTAGGTGATATGTATCACTATCAATGTTGTTGAAAGCAAGCATCAACTCAAACCATGATTGTGCGATAGGCAACATAGGGTGTGTGTGTGTGAAGAGAATGATGATGTGACCGTTTCTTGATTTATGCATGTCATCCTTTGTAATGTCCCCATTTGGCGTTTAGCCAAGTCTGAGACCAATAGCCTATTCCCTTGAGCTTCTGTAGGCTATCTGGGTTGGTTAGGGAGTTTGTTTGTTTTGAAGAGCACAGGTTCAGTTATTTGTGATGTTTTGCCTAGGCTTTGAGCTCAATGATGTCTCAAGATGGCTATGCAACTTTCGGAAGTTTGTTTGGGCTTCCGGATAGCTCTCCAAGATTCTTGGAGAAGCCATCTATTTATAGTAAGTCACCCAGACGACATCGTTCTTCATCCCAAACATCATAGAAGGCAATGCTATGTTTTATTTTGCGGTTCACTTAAGTTTGGGATTTTCCGCAAAGTTGGGTGTAATGTTTCCTTTTTCAGCCTAGTTAGTTGTGGGCCTAATAGCCTATTTTAGGATCCCGATAGGCTGTGGTATGATTAGGGATTCATTTTGTGATGGACTCTTGGTGTAGTTGTGTTTTCTTATGTTCGTTTTGAGCTCTATGTTTTGCGGGATGACTTTGCCACTTTTTGAGGTTCAATCGGGCTCCTGGATAGTTCTCCAAGATTTTTGGAGAGGCTGTCTATTTATAGAAAGTCATTCCAAGGGCATCTTTTCTCATTCCTAATCATTTGGAGCAGTTTGGTTCGGTTTAATTATCAAATTGGCGAAGTTTGGAGTTTTCTGTAAAAGTGATAATTAAATAGGCTATTTTATTATTATGTGCACTTAAGTTATATAAGGGTGGAAATATTAAAAAAGTAACTTAAGTGTTATAGCATTTTGGAATGAGAAAATGTCTTATTAATTGCCTAGGCACATTAAAGTGGTCATATCTCTTGGAAAAAGGGGACTTATTATAAAGTTGATAAAACAGTGTTTTTTTCCAAGAAAGAATTATTTTCTTGTGTAACTCCCAGGTGCCTTTAAAAAGGAAGTGAAAGCTCTTTGTGAGGCTTATGTTTGGATTTGATAATGTTATGCTGCTGGGATTGAACCAGAGAGTTCATACTTCCTTCTTGAGGACGAAAACTCTCTCGAAGACGTCCAGTTTCGATGGTGCAATATCCTTCCTAGCTGGAAATTGGTAACTTCATCCTGAAGTTGCATGGAGCTGAGAAGATTTGAAGATTTCATGAAGTTTTTGTTATGCTTTCTAGTTTATTATTTTGGTGTTGGGATTATATGTTTTTTTGGTGTGAGGAAAATGAATGATACATTATGGCTTTTGTTGTGTGTTTATGCTGGCTGTACAGGGTATCCGTACTCTTATGAGTGATGATTTTGATGAACTTTCACCTTGCTTAGAGCAAATAAAGGTTGTAATGTGTTTGTGAGGGGTTGGCATTAATTTCTGAGCAATATTAGAGTTCTTTTAAGTCAATTTTAATATTGATCGAAGCATCCGTACTTGCCCAGTGCCGTACTGCTTTAGGAAATACAAATTGAAATTATTGGGGCTGTTAGTCTATTGTTTGATGCATATATTATATGGAATGTCATTGTTTTGTGATGACAAGTATTCATGAACACTTCTTTTGAATTTCTGAGCAATCAATAAAAATATTCGATGATTTTATGCTATTCCAGGCCGTACGGACCTGCCAGAGGGGTATTGAGTTTTCATTGCAGATATAAATCGGATTTATTCAGGATTCATCCTTGATTGCTATTGTTAAATGTTTAATCTTAGAAAAAATGGCATTTTGGGAAGGGGGTTCATGTTGGCAATCTTCATTGTGAAGCAATTTCTGTACTTCCATGGCCGTACCGGCCAGTTTGGGCGATTTGTGATCATTAATTATTGATGTCACCTTTGTTGTTTCAGTTGTTTGTGAGTGGTTGGCTATGTATGGATGCCTCTATAGAACTATTTCTATTGATGATTGGGGGCAGATTCTTGTTGCTGTGATGCAATCCGTACTAGTAGGGTGTAAGGACGTGTGTGTGAATTCCTGATCATAAGTTGCAGACTTGTTTCATATTGGAGTGTCTTCCTTGTGCATTGGTTGATGTATGGTGATTGATTGATGGAAAGGTGTCTCATGTACTTGATCATATTGTGGTTCTATGTCTGATCCAGGGCAGCCGTATAGTATGAAGGAAATATGAGTTTCAACAATACTTTCTGATCAGCAAGGAAAGTGCATTGCCTCAGCATTTGATAGTTAATGATATGAGTTTTTCTAATGTGAATGCTATGCAGGGTATTATCATAGTGATTCCCAAAATCTCCAAGTTGCCAAGAACAATACCCTAATTTCATAGTTCTAATTATTATTGCATTGCTTCATTGTAGTATGTCTTACCTTGCAAAACTCACACATTAACACCTGGATGGTTCAATCGCCAGTGTGGAGCAAATTGGAAATCTTTCTTTCTTGTTCTTTATACCCACTGTAAAGTGGTGAATTTCCACTGCATAAGTGGATACCTGCTCATAGCAGATGAATGTAATTACTTGTAGCACAATGATTTAGCTTTGAAGCCAAAACACATTATGCTCTCACCTCGCCCAGTTGGGATCTTGGTGATCAGAAGTGTGGAGGACATTTAGTTGTTCATGCAAGATTGTGCTAACATTGATTATCATTGTTTCCATTTTGAAAATTTTTTGGGGTAGATTGTTACATTGGGTGGTTTAATGAGCTATTTAATTATTATTTTCACTTAAGTCTCCTAAGGGTGAAAATAAATAAAAAGTACTGAAGTGTTATAGCTTATTGGAAAGGAATTAAGTGTTTTAAATGATAGACACTTGAAAAGGGGGCCTCACACATGATATACTATTATTATCTCAAAAAAGGTCTTTTTGAGAGAAGAAATATGAAGAGTTGAAAGGAAAATGATAATATATTCCTCTCAAAAAGTTATAAAAGGGGAATGAGAGGTCATTTGAAGGGATGCTTTGGATTTTATACTGAGATGCTGTTGGAATGAGCTTGAAGTTCTTCCTTCCTTCTTGAGGACGAAAACCCTCTAGAGGAAGTCCCATTTCGATGGTGGAAGATCCACCCTAGCTAGAAAAATGGTGACTTCAATCAGAAGTTGCACAGAGCTATAATGGATTGAGATTTCTTTGGAGTTTGGTCCGAGTATTGTTTGGCCTTTTTGATTGTGAAGGGTTTTGATGTATTTCTGAGTAGAGATTGTTTTCTTTTTTGAAGTTTTCAGCTTTCTTCATGCTGGTCCGTACCATACAGGGCCGTACCTGGCTGTGAGGTGATTTTGATTTGGAAATAAATTAAGTATGATTTGTTCTTGATGAAGTTTGGATATCAATTGTTTGGTGTAGGCGTCACTTTCTGTGTTATTGCTGAGAGTTATTGGCTGGAATAACCTCATTCTGGAGCAGTCCGTACATTCACTAATGGTGCTGTACAACAGAAAGACATGATGACCTTTAAGCAGTTTCAACTTGGTTTTTGAAGTTGTAATCTTCATTATTGATGGCGTCTAGGTCGGAATTGAGCTGTTCCAGTTATTGAAAGGGTTTGAGTCTCCATTGTGCATGTTCTTATGGTCAATAACCCTGCTGGGACGTCCGTACAGTCAGGGGTTTTCTGAATTTCTGAGAAATCTTTCCAACAACAGCTTCTTTCTTGCATACTTTCAGTTGGGGCAGATTTGATCATGTGTTTATTGATGCTATTGCTTGTGCAAGTTGTTTCCAAGATGCTATATCTTTCATGAGAGCTGTGATGCTGATTTACTTTACCTTTAATGCATATCAATATTGGCTTTGGGGCTGTCTTTTGTTTCTTTGGTGATGTTTAGTGGAGTATTAGTAATGCCTTGTCTGTTTTAAATAGGGATTTGATATATGTGATGATCATTGTGAAGTTTTTCATCCACAGGTCTGCCGTACAGTAAAGAGGGAAGTCTGATTTTTGTGTTTCAGACTGTATCAGCAGTGAGTAATTGCATGTTATCAGCCTTGGACAGTTTGAGACTTTGTGTAGGTGATACAAATGCTTATGCAGTGTAATGTCCCCTTTTAGGATATTCCTGATTTCTTACTTGCATACAATAATATCACTAGAAAGGGACATTAGAAATATTAGAGATCAATAAATTTCAATGATAATATCTAATAAGATCAAAGATAATATTCTTTGTCAAAAGATTATTCATTTCTTACTTGTCATTCACTATTGATGACTATTTTATAATACATTCCATAATTCAAAATCCTTATCTTCCTTACTATTCCTCCTCATGGAATTAGGTTTTACATGACTAGGGCGCGTGGAAACCATCTCAGACCCAACCTTGGGGAAACTACGTCCCAGCCTTGGGGCCTATATACGGATGGAATTACTCCGCCTATCCCCACAATACCTAACATTCCTTTAAGGATGAAATAATAGAGGAAATAGAAGTAACTAACTATGTTCATATCTCAATATTATTTCCCTTCTAGTTCTTAACCATGGGCGGGGAATTACATGTCTAGGGCACGCTAAAACCTCTCCAATGTGATTGGGATGGAATTACTCCGCCTCTCCCTAGCAACCATGTCTAGGGTGCGTTAAACCCTCTTCAATCCATCGGAATGGAATTACTCCGCCTCTCCCTAACAAGACCACCTCCCCTCTGGTTGCAGGAAATAGAAGTAATGCGATGAACATACCATCCCTTAGCAAGTTTCATAATATGTATATATATATGTAATGATACTATTGATAATATGCATTTTTCATTACTTACCACATGGCATTCATCATAATAGACCGAGGGTTAGATATATCATACCAGTATATAAGTCTTGCCTTTGTATCCTTGGCGGTCTAAGGATTGTCTTCCTTTAGTGTTGATTGTATATCGATATGTAAATTCTCCTTAGATGACTTGGAGATGCCCAATGATCCTATGGACCACCAATATAATGATTACCTTGAGTATATTCTGATTTCTTACAAGGTTGCTACTAGATTCAGAATTTCCCTCTTATCTAAGGCGGTTCAATGTGTCTTTGTATATTATATTTATCCAGATCAGAGGAGTCTTATCCATATAACTTCATTTGTATTTTCCTTTTTTCTTAGATCATTTGATATATTTGAAGAGTATTCTTTTCTGCTCCAATATCTCTATATATAAAAATCAGAAATATATATATATATATTTCTTTCTATTATTCTCCATTCCCCTAAAGGATCGCTGCACATAGTGAAGTCCTCTTCCTTTCCCTAAAGGATCGCTGCCTTATCGTTAGGTCTTGTAACAATTGTTTCTTCCTTTGGCATATCTATTGGTGTTGATTCATATGCGCACTAGAACTCCCGGAACTCATTTGTGTAGTCACATACCAATTGATCCTTCTTTATGCATTATGAGCTTCCCGTGAGATAGAGATATTTTGAAGATCTATCAATTGAGATTGTCAAGGGGGAGGATGACTATTGCACGTGTTCTTCTATAATCTGATCACCTCTTCTTGACTGTCGTTGATTTCCAATTGTTGGCCATTCAAATAAATTGTTAATCTTACTTAATGAATTGTGGCATCTTCTATTCCACTGCCGCTGTCCCTTTTTTTATATTCAATAAGACTTATCTATTCCTTCTATCCTCCCATTCGAACGCTTTTTCTTTCTATTTTATATCTTCTAGATACCTCTTGCAAGAGTGGTGACTATTCATATTATCACTGTCTTATTATAAATTATAACCTTTATAGCCGATAGTCTTTGTTGACTAATCAGCACCTTTCATATGGATTGCCTTGGCTTTAATTGTTGCTTAGTCTTCCTTATATTCGCCGCTTGATTAGCATTCGTTTGTCCAATTCATATGAATTGTTCCTTAGTCAAATTCAATGACCGTCGACTTTATGTGCTCATATTAATATTATTAATATTCATATTTGTTTATAATTATATATATATATATATATATATAATAATAGTTAATTATTAATATTTATATTAATAATTATAACTTATATATTATATAATAATGACAATATATAATAATTATAATATTATATTAGATTATTTATATAATAATATTATTAAATATTACATATTTAATAATATTATTTATATGTATTGACTAAACACCGTATTTTACTAAAGTGACTTCGTCGTCTTTTATCATGATGTTTAAAATCTTTAATTTAAACAATGCCTTAATATCGGGACATGATAGCAAGGTTTTCTTGAGATGCATAGACTTATACATTGCTGATATGGTGATCTAATGTGATCTTTTGAGTAGTATGCAGCTTGATACTCATTTGTAATCATTCTTTTTATGTTGCAAAACACTATAACCCCTGGATGGTTTACCGCCAGTGTGGAGAAATTGAAAAGCTTATCTTTCTTGTTCATTCACCCACTGAATAAGTGGATGCTTGTTGAAAAGCAGATGCCTGCTCATTAGCGGATGAATGTATTACTTTTGTTGCACAATCTTTATTTTGTAAACCAAAACACTGTATGCTCTCACCTCGCCCAATTTGGGAACTTGGTGATTAGAAGTGTGGAGGTAATTTAATTGGATCATGCAATATTGTGCTAACATTGTGGTATCAATTGTTTAATTTAAAAAAAAAATTGGGGTAGCTTGTTACATCCTTGCTTAAGGGCCATGCTAATCTTATCTGTATCGTTCCAATTTTATTGGATGTTTATTGCTTCTAAATATTTAATACCCATATATATATATTGGTAGATAGATATCATATATATTTTGTAAAATTTTCAAATTGAGATACAACTTGTTGAGGTGGGAGAGGGAGCTCTGAGAATTGATGAGGAAGACGAAGAATCATCCTCCATTGTTGTAATATCCTACATTTTTTGAGGGCTGTCTTTTTAGGTTTGAAAATATATATATATATAGCCATAAATTTTGCAAAATCTTCAAATTAAGATATGACTTGTTGAGGTGGGAGAGGGAGCTTTGAGAATTGATGAGGAAGATGAAGAGTTATCCTCCATTGTTGGTCTTGAATGCTCCACCCAATGCTAAGATTGATTTTGATTAGTATACTTCATCATTTTTCATTATGCTTTGTCTATTTGTTACGATCTCCAGTATGCCATGTTTGTAGATAATTGGTGTGATTTTTTGATCCTTTATTTTTTGGGTGTCGTGTTGGTATTTTGTTAACCTTGTTTGAATTCAAGTTTTTGGTTTTGTGGTTTCTTGGGTTTTATTTGTATATGATGTAACTATATTGCATTGTTGTTCACTTGCTCTTTTGTGTGTTTTTTGGTGGTGTTTAGTGGTTAGTGTATCATATGCAACATCCTTTGCCCAACCCCTTTTGTGCATGTGGAAGATAGTTTGGTTATGGTTAGTACCCTAGGCATCATGATTAGCCACAACTAAATTAATGGAGAAATCAATAAATGATGGACATAAAATTGGTAATGATGGTAGCAAAACTAGAGTGGAAATAATAATGGAAACATCAAAATTGATAGAAAATCTTACAAGGTGGTTACTTTTGACGTTAATTGTGGAGATGGTAAAGGAAGTGACTGCAACCTCAACATTAAGGAACTTGGAGGAAGAGAAAATAGTAAGGCATCATCTCTTCCTAAAATACTTTGCATCAAGCCAAACCTAGATATGAGTGAAGCTGTTAGGAAGGAAGAAGAGAGGTTAGAAGATATTGCTGATTTCTTTGTTTGTTTGGATAGTGATTTTCTCCCATCGAGGAAATTTTTTATGAGTCGATTGCCAATGTGTGGGGAAAAATAAGGGCATCTGTAATGTCTCCTTCTCATCAGTGATATCCAGGTTTGATCGTTAGCCTATTCCGGAGGCCCATAGGCTAGTTGGAGGCAATAATTAGGGTTTCCAGCTGGGTGGTGATCTCTTCTGAGTTTTCATGGATCTGTTTGTCAGTGTATGGCAGTTTGATTGCTGGATTCCTTCTGGGTTTTCAGAGAGCTTCAGGGTGATATGTTCTGCATTGGCAACTAAGGACTTTCTTGAGCTTACTATTTTTAGTAAGCGCTATTTCTAGCAGCATGATTTATGGCAGGGTATAGCATGGAGTTCTTCCTTGACAGTTTCTAGTTGGAATGGACAAGGACAATAATATGGGCATTTTATTATTATATTCACAAAAAGACAACCTTGGCATAATTAAATATTATAAAGTTATAAAGTTAAGTTGTACCCCCTATGCCTAGGAGTCACAACTTAAAGTTGTTTTAAAAGGGGGCCATGTGAGCATTTAAATTAATTAATTAATTATGCCAAAAAGGGAATGTATAGGGAAAGTGGGAAAAAGAAAAGAAATAAAGTGTTTTTTCCTAATCCCATGGGAAGTTAGAAAAAAAAAAGGAAATAAAGTGTTTTTTTCTAATCCTATGGAAAGTTAGAAAAAGAAAGGAAACAAAGTGTTTTTTTTCTAATCCTATGGAAAGTTAGAAAAAGAAAGGAAATAAAGGGTTTTTTTTCTAATCCTAGGGAAAAGTGAAAAAAAAAATATTAGAAAAGGATGGAAAGAAATTTTTTTTCTAATTTTTTTTAAAAAAATGTGTCCTCTCATGTGTGGTGCCCATATTGGGAAGTTTCCCAAAGCTTTCAAGGAAGAAAATATTAAAGGATGTGAGGGCTTCTCTTTTTATTATGTTGAATATTTGCTGATATTGTATGTTGTTGGCTTGTCCATTGATCCCAGGGCTTTGAGGATGAAAACCCTCATAGTTAACATCAGTTTCAAATTTGAGAGATAATCCCTAGCTGATCATTCAGGAGCAGCTTCACACAGAGGTTGCACAAGTGCTACATATTGAAGGATTTCGGTGAAATTTCAGAGTGTTTGCATCATTCAGGCGCTGCTGGTTTTGACAGTCTGAAACGAAGTTTTGCTCGTGGAGAGAAATCGAAGACCAAGGTCATTTTGGGTATTTGACCCATCTGATTCTCATCCCCAGGAGACCATTTGCCCACATTTTTAGAGCATTTAATGGAGTCTATGATTTTCTACAAGAATTCGCCCTTCCTAGATGGTACGACCATGCTGGTAGCTACATTGGAGTTCATGCATAATGTAAGATACCCAACTAATTCTACCAAAATTTTTCCTTACTTAGACAATTTTACTTGCTACCAACTCATCAACTATTTCAACAACACAAAGATATACATTAAAGATAATTATTTGAATGAATCAACCTTAAGTTGGGTACTTGTTTTCTTACTTGATTCAATCAACTCACAATGTCTTATTACATGAATAATGCTTTCAATGGCATGAAGTTACACTTTATTCTAATGGAATTACAAAAGCAGGCCTTGGAGCCTTGATGATTACAATGGGCGCCTATACTTGATCGACTCAATTGAACTCAACGATGTCAACTGAATGTCAACACCTCACAGTACAACAAGGGAGCATCACCTTGTCAGTTGAGGGAGCATCACCCCAACACTTGAAACTCGCAGGCCTCAAGATTACAAGCTCAACAGCTTTGCAGAGAGAATTTTTTGTCAAATGCATAGATACCAAATGAATGAGAGAGCTCCTCCTTTTATAGGCCTTCCAAAGGCAATGAAGGCACGTTTTTCAATGCTCAAAGAGGAACCAAGGCACGTTTCCCAAGAAGCATATCCAAGGGAATATTCCATCTGATGACTCATTCTGAGTTGGCAATCTTATCCAGAGGCCTTGACACGGATCCCAAATGCTATCCTTCTGACCAATGGGCATTCAGGTAGTTGTAACAACCTTACCTCCTTCTAGAAACACTTAGGCGCAAATTCAGGGTTCTTCTGACTTGGGCGCCAAGTGGAGGTGGTCTCTTCATGAAGTTGCGCCTTGCCAATTGAAGGTAATGAATGCCAAGAAATGCGCCTAGCAGGATGAAGTCAAAGATAGAGACTTAAGTGCAAATTTACAAGATCCCTTGTTAGGCGCCAAAGCTAGGCTATTCAAGCTGATGGGTGCGCCTAAACTCAATTGTTGTTTCTTACCATTTCAACACCTAGAAGATGTTCCAATATGTTCCCCTTAACAAGCGCCTTACCTCACAAGTGCCTTAATGTGTTCTTCTTTGAAGGCGCCAAAACTGAGCTCCAGATTTCTTGACTAGGGCGCATTTCTAAGGTAGGAAAGAGTGCAAATTGGCGCCTAGGGAAGGATGTAGACATTCTTTGCTAAAACCTTCATCTCTAGCCATATCTAAGTCAACAACACCAACTTCTGCCAAGCGCCTTGCATTTTGAGTGGATTGAAAGATATTTCCATACTTAGGCGCACTTTTTGGAACAAGTTTCTTAGGCGCATCTTGATGTCTGCAGCAAGGTGAATTGGCGCCCTTCCCTGAATGGCTCATTTCCATGCAAGTGTTCACTTCCGGAGGTATTGAGGTAAGTCTAGAACATCATGCCTTTTAGCGCCTAAATGACTTGGAGGGTTTGAAGTCCATTTTATCCATGAAGCGCATTTTTGAGATGAAATGATGTAGGTTTGGCGCCCAGTCTTGAATTGCCCAATTCTTCCTTGAGAGCGCTCATACTTGAAGTCTTTGCAATGCAATAAACCCACTTGTCTTAGCAAGCGCCCTGGCTCCTTGAGGAGCTTGAGTATCATTCACCCACTGGAGTCTTGTTTAGGCGCCTTGAAATACCTAGGCGCTCAGTCAGTGTTGTTTGATCACAACTTGGCGCCTAAGATGACTTTACTCCCTTAAGTCAAAATCTCATCTCATCTTTCATAAATACCTCTAATCCAAGTGGATTGGAAGCAACTCCTAGGTTAGGCGCACCTTTAGGCTTGCACAAGGAGGGATTTGCGCCTAAACTTGAAATAATCATCTCCCCTGCGAATGTTTACATTTGAAGTCATCAGGGTGAGTTAGAACACCATTCCCAGTGAGCGCCTTGATTGAATGAAAGATTTAAAGACCACTTCTCCATTTAGGCGCATATCAGAGTAGCTACCACTAGGCGCACATTTGGGAGGATTTGGCATGGAAAATGCGCCTAGCTAGACTTAGCCAATTTCCTGTGAATTTTGAAGTGTACGATGTTTCAAAAGTTGCTAACATCATCTCCACAGATAGCGCCACTCCTTGCCTCATGCCCTGATAACTTGAACAGATGAAATGGCTCTCAGACTTAGCCAAACTTTAAGTTTCTGACTTGGATCCTGCAAAACAATAGAATTGAGTTAGTCAAAAACCACTTCATTCCCTTATCATTCTGAATTAGCCTCCGGGAATGAGCAATAGGCTAATCCATTCTTCACTTGATGATCAAGCCAGAAACGGGGACATGACACATAAATAAATCTGCTACTTTTGCTAGAGTTTCTTTAGTGGAGTTTGGGCGCCCAGGCTAGAGGAAGCATTTGCAACTTACTTGACATCATTTGGAGTCCTGGAGGGGATTTGGTGAGTTTTTAGTGTTTCCAACACTCATTCCTGGTAGACGGAAATTATATCAGATTGCTGTTCATTTCATATTTTTAGTATTTGCACTTCATTTCTGTACAAAGACTCATTGGGAGATATCAAATAATAAAGTTCTTGTTCCAGCATATGTGTATCTATGGTTCTGTGCTTGAATTTCTATGTGTATATGTGTTTTGTTGCTGCTGCATTTATATAAAAAAATTAAAAAATATAAGTGGGTCATTACAGCATCTATCTTCCTTTTGTGGAATGATTCAAAAATGTTTATTCATTGTTGTCTTAAATCATGGTATGCAACCAAGTGTTTTATAGAAAGAGTTATGGGATATGGGTAAATAAGTTTTTATGGCCATCTCTTTGACCCTTGATTCCACCCCATGTGATTTTTTAGCTAATTTTGCTCCCAGGGGGTTAGAATTAAAAAATCTCCCCCCTTAGATGTGGGCCGAAATAGCTAGTTGGAATGTTAGAGGTTTGGAATCTTTTGATAGGAAATACATTTAATTCATCTACTATCAATCAAAAAAGTGGAAAAAGGGGAAAGGAAGAAAAAATCCCCCCCTACCCCCAACTTGTAAATGAAGTAAGATGTGCTAATTGGAATGTTAGAGGTTTGGAATCTTCTGATTTTAAGGTCCTTTTGGAATGCTAGGTCTAGAATGGATTGTTTGTTTCTTCAAGAAACCAACACTATAGGGTTCCAGCTTGAATGTACTCCCAAATCTATTTGGATAAATTCTAAGTTTTCAACACTAATCATATTTGGGGGAATTGTGGTGTAACTATTCTAGTTGTGCTAGTCTGGGTAAGGTGGTTTAGTTGTCTAAATAAAGATGATGTCTAGTTTGGTCTATGCTTATGTATGCCCCAAATGACTATAGGGAGAGATGTGAGCTATGTAAATGGATGTCCACTTGCCTTCCCAATGTCCCCTAAATAATGGGGGTCACTTCAGCATGGTTGAGCACAAAGAAGACAAAACTGGCGGGAATGTTATGTCCTGGAAAGGAAATGAATTGTATTGTTCGGCAAAAGGCAAGAGGCTTCTAAACCTAATGGACTTCCTTGAGAATAAAAAAGTTGATAGCAAAGGTATTTGGTACAGTTGGTGATGAGTCTTGATGATTATCTTTTACTTTCATACATACATTGTTGCATTTCCTTATTTTCTATGGACTTGGTACATTTAAATCATAATTAAATACCTATAATTGTTTTAAGAATGGATGGATAATGTGTTTTGGTGCTTATTCTTTCAATAGTTGAATTTGTTTGAATGTTTCTATGATTTCCTATCTCTATGCATATATATTTGTGTTTTATGACAAAAGCAATTGTTGGATCTAAGGATTTAACATTTCGGATCTCTCTAGAGCCCTGATCATGAAGGAAAGATGGCTAGCTCTGGAGTAGGTCGCAGAGCTTCAGAGTAGCATTCTACATCATAGCTGTTCATTCTTCTTTATGTCGGTGTTAGCTCAACAAATTCCGTGCCTAATTTCAGTCTAGGTATGTGCCTCACAAAGATTAAGGCGACCCTAAACGACTTCAATTGTCTAGTTGGTTATCATAAAACTCCTGGCTGACTTCAGTTCTATTTCTTTGTACCCTATTCTTTCTAGTTCGAAGGTTGAGTCATTTGAATAATTGAAGTTCTTCAGTAAAATTTTCCTCTAATGTAGGCCTCACACCTTTAATCAAGGGTATCTCTTCGTTAGAATAGCTCGCATCTTTTGTTTGAAATAAAAGACTTAGTCTTGGGAATAAAAGAGGGGAAAAGTTTAGTCTAGTTTAGTTTTCAATCCAATTCAGTCTAGTTTAAGAAAAAAGGCTCAAATGTATAATATTGAGCCTTTAGAGAAGGAAGACAGTTCTTTTTCCAACATTGTTTACTAGTGATATTTTCATTCTCCCTGTAGTACGACCGTATGAGGTCCCATTGGATGAAAATAAGAAGGAAATTCTCTTAATTTTGTGTTAGCTTAAGAAGATCCTTCCAGAAGGGGAGCTGGGCCTGCTCCACCCGAAGGAGGCTATCTCCTAGTACCTCTTTTCTTTTGTTAAATTTCTTTATTGTGTCAAAAATTAGCCGTTTTATTGTGATGTGATTAGAGTAGTTTTTGTTTGTTCATTTGTTCTGTTAACTTGTAGGTATAAAAGAAAATCATAAAGAAATCTTCACTCTTTCCAGCATTGATTTTGTTAAGCATTATTTCAGCATGTGTGTTTAGTATAGATTGAGCATTCACTTCCAGCTTTGGTTCCGATTTTGTATTCCTTTAATTCTAATTCAGTATTTATTTTGTATGTGTGTTTCATTGGTAGTAGTGTAGATTGTTGTTTCAAAGTATGAATCTTTGCATTTGCAAGCAAAGTAATGTAAATTAATATAGAAAATGTTCGATTTCAAACTGCATTTACATCTTCAAAATTTAGGAATAAGATCACAACTTTGAAACTCCAAAACCTTGCCGCAGATAGCTCCAAACACCGCTCGGATTGATAAATACTAAATGACAGGAAATTAAATGACTACAATGAACTTGTCAGTTGGTGCAACAATCAACAGGCTGACAATAGGGTCTATTCAGGATTGCATCATTTTTATGCTCAAAAGTTATTTCAATTTTGATGTATTGAGAATAATAATTGTTTGTAGGTTTTTCCTACTTCAATGTCAAATCATCACCCTTTTGAAGCCACTATTAATGTTAAGGGAGGAAAGTCTTTTGGCTAGAAAAGAAATGAAGGATGTTTCAAATTGAATGTTAGTTTGTTGGTGATAAGGATTGTATCAATGGTGTATACACCATTAGGAACATCAATAAAGTTGTGTTTCATGCTATCTCTGCTATAAACCATTGTAATAAGTTAATGCTTGGATGGAGGAATTTTCTGAGAATTGTTGGAAAAAGAAAACTTTAGATAGAAGAAGAGAAGAAAAATGTTTGGAAGAGAGCCTTCCAAGTCTAGAAGCCTATTTACAAAAAGATCCTGGTAATGAAATCTTTCAAAACAAGCTAATGGATGTAAAGCATAATCTAAGATGTCTAAAAAACTATAAAGCCTAGGGGGCTAGGATTAGAGCTAAGTAAGATAAATTGACTTAGAGGGCAAGGGAACAAAATATTTCTTCAATATTCTCAAATCCAAACAAACAAGGGAGGTCATTGGTCCTATAATGATTGATGGAGCCTTGAATGAGAACATAGAGGATGTGAAAGAAGCTTTCAGTAGCTCCTATAAAAATATTTTCTCTATGGAAGTTGATAATAATAAGAGTAATGAAGCTAGGGCTCTATGCTAAAATCATCCCAAGGAAGCTTAGTACGGAAAATGCTATTGAGATTGAAAGAGAACTATCTAGGGAGGAACTAGAAAAAACCATAAGGTGTTTTGATAATGGGAAATCTCTAGGTGTTGATGGTCTTTTGATTGAATTCTATAAAGCAAACATCGATTGTATTAAAGTTGATCTGATTGAGGTATATACTGAAGCCATTGAATTGTTGGGAAAAGGTGTCTCAACCATAATTGAAAAAATTGTGACTAACTCGCAGAACTGATGAATAATTGTGAGTCCAAATCGGCCGCGAGTTACTTGCAAAATAACTCGTCGCCAGTTTTTTCTAAAACTTGCCGTGATTTTCAAGGCAAAAACTTGTCATAAAATTTGGTTGGACTGGTAAAACTCGTGCCAATAGGAAAACCTGCTAAAAATCCATTATTAATACATCATTTTTAAACCTAAAATTGCTTGATTTTGGATGAAAAATGATGACACATGTGTGGAAAATTTCACGATTTTTGGGACGATTTGTGGAGTTCATTGTTGGACGATTTTCGACTTGAGGTTTGGACGATTTGTGGAGTGAAT
Organism: Cunninghamia lanceolata; assembly: GCA_027924645.1. Taxonomy (NCBI): domain Eukaryota; kingdom Viridiplantae; phylum Streptophyta; class Pinopsida; order Cupressales; family Cupressaceae; genus Cunninghamia; species Cunninghamia lanceolata. The sequence goes on from BSBN01001246.1 coordinate 290,818, forward strand.
GCATAGGCTGGTTTGTTTTTTTTTTTTTCCTAAATTTTTTTTAATTTGTTTTTCTTGATTAAAATCCAGTTCGATAATTTTGGTATTGTTTTTCTTGATTAAAATCTGTTTCAATTTTATTGTTATTGAATTCTTCGTTTAATACAATTAATTTTGAATCTTTTTCTTCAGCTATATTGAAACATAAGCATTGATTATAAATATTATCCTTGAATTTGACAACTCCGTTTGAAGCTACATCATCTTTTTGAGCTTTAGGCATAGAAAACATTTATGATTTATAATTTCTATTGATAATGAAACTTGAAGTTTATATGTATTTAGAGGTTGAACTTGTTTTTTGGTCTATGATATATATTAAACTCTAATTTTGATTTATATATGAAGGAAATTAGTAATACATTCTACAAATTCAGAAATATGTGTGCTTTTGAAGAACATTTTAAAAAATTTATGTATTTTTAAATGTTAATAAATTTGCCAAGTTTTTCCTCGAGTTTTTGTTGTGTCCCGAGTTTTTTAAAATTTTGGGTTTGCCGTGTAATTGCCGAGTCCGAGTTTTTCAACTATGGTGTCAACTTTGCATTCCTAATGTTCATTTTTAATACCTTTGTGTGTATTCACTATTTTGTCTTTTGTGTATTTTGTTTTCTTGTGGGAGAGTTAACATCCCATTTGGGGGTGACATTGAATTCGTCTTTAGTGGATTTTATCTTCACATGAGGAGGTAGGCGCCCCATTTTGAGGTGGCATAGTTTGGCCATGTGTTGGCATCTTATGGAGTTGTAAGATCATTATGAATATGACAAATTCTTATGTCGCATAAGAGCATGCAAGAGGGACGTTATATTGGAATCTTGACCAGCATTATGACAAGCGTGGACACTTGACATGGAGCATCCTTTTGCTTTGGGAATGAAGACTAATTGGGGCGCCCAAGTTGGGTGGTCAAATATGATAGATTATGATAATGTAATATGTGTAAGGAATTTTGCTAAAATTAGCTAGGACCAAGACCAAGAGGGGGGCATTGGAATTTGAACCCAAGCTTTGGGTGCCATACCCCTTATGGTTTTACAAATGGTTTTCCTGAACCATTCATGGTTTCTAATTTGTTCACCTCTTATATATCGGTGCTTGGAGTTGTAGTTTGTATGAGTTAATTTGTAGGTACCGTAATGCTGCCTAAATCACTTCAGATTTGAATGTTGGTGATACTTCTATAAAAGGCTTGCTTTACAAATGTATTGTAATTGTATTGGTTATTGATTAATATATTGGGCTGCTTTGGAGTGGGGTTTTTCTCTTGAAAGGGTTTTCCTCACATACACCTATGTTATGGTATATTGTTTATTTTATGTTTGTGTTTCTACTTTCTGCAACTGTAAAGATTGAAAATTTGTGCAACACTATCTTCTAAAGATTAGTGTAGGAAGCATTTTTTGCATAACTTGCTTCTTTTCGGTTGGTATTAGAGCTTGATCACCTCGGATCCTAGGTGTTGGGTAAAGGGTTTTTTGTACTAATCTTCGTTTGAGTGGAAGCTTGTGTAGAGTGGGTTTTGATCTTATTGTAGGAAGAAATGGCAAGCACATCTAGAATAGAGATGGAGAAGTTTACTGGCACTAATTTTGAGTTTTGGAAACTCAAAATGGAAGATATGCTCGTAGATAGAGATCTATGGGCTGCAATATCCGATGTGAAGCCAAATGGTAAAAAACAAGAAGATTGGGAATTGATGGATAGAAGGCAAAGGGTCATATTAGATTCAGTTTGACAAATTTAGGGTTATTGAAAGTTCATGAGGAAACCACCGCAATGAATCTTTGGAAGAAATCGAGAGATTTGTATCAAGCTAAATGTTTGGTTAAAAACTCTTTCTGAGAAAGAAGTTGTACACCCTTGGCATGGAGGATGGTGGATCTGTAGCCAATCATATGAATGCCTTCAATATGATAATTGCTCAGTTAAACTCCGTGGGAATAAAAATGGAGGAGAATTGTTGTATGACTTTGCTATGTTCTTTACCAGATTCATGGGACCACCTTGTTATGGCCATTGGAAGCCATCCCACCAAGATGAAAATGGATGAGGTGGTTGCATTGTTGCTTTCTTATAAAGTCCCTTTCTAGGTTAATTTCTAAAATATGGAATTTATTGTGATTCCTTTTAATTTTTTTTTATCAAACTAAGACTACAACAACCAGGAAACAGTACTTTTACTAAAACCCCAGTTGAACTCTTTTATTGAATCTGAATTGTAAGCATACAAAATACTGTAAATGAAGCAAACCGGACAACTATTTAATACTGCAGGGTAAACCCTTACAAATATTACTAAATCCAAGTAATTAGCAATAAAGATCAAATCTGATTGTTAATGTACAGCAGCAAATAGCTTATTAACAAATATATATTTTTAATATGAAAAGTACCTTGACTTCATATTATCAAAGTAGCTCCCTTTTAGATAATGTGCATCCTTCTAAAAAGGTACGACCACTTTCTAATATATGGTATGGCAGCTAGAAGATAGAAATTTGTCTACAAAAGATTGCAATTCACATTTATTTTATGTGCCTCCTTTGTCACTTGGTATGACAACTAAGTATTGGGCGGCTAGCATCAACTTTATTAAATATCAATCACCCATAATGGTACGGACTGCATAAAATTGGTACGACCATCTTCAAAGGCCCCAAATGCATTATAAAGTAACCACAAATTGATTCTGAAATATAACAATTGGAATTTTCCACTATTGGAGATACTAATAATTAGACTCGGTAAATTTATGGAAATAACCACTGCTAGAGCTTATGGAAATTAATGTAACCTTCAACACTTTGTAAACTTCCAAACCGAAAATAACTTCACAACCACATTGAAATTGGAAATGTTGTTGAAGCTCTATGCAATTCCTAGGTGGAATCATTGGAATTGATTCGAATGGATTTTATCCTCCAATCCTCTAAATACCATGAGGGTTTTTGTCCTTTGGTAAAAGATGAACAAAAATGTCCAACCTTTGCAAAAAGGGGGGTTTTGATAATAAAATAGCATAACATGTCCAACTATGAGGAATTTCCTTCCTTTATAAATATTCTCTTATCTACTTTTCCTTTTTCTCCAAAAGTTTCCTTCTTACAAGATCTCTTATTACCTTAGTAAAGATCTCTTAATATCTCATTAATATGATCTTTTAATTTTAAATAATAATAATAATACTTAAGTTATCCCTTTTTAATTTTTTAGAATAAAATATAAAGATAAACTTAAAATATTATTATTAAAATTATTTTAATAAAGTAATATTAAGTTGTCACTTTTTAATAAAATAAAATGTAAATCACTAGACAACATAAAAATGTTTTCTTTATTATTTCTTTTAGTCTAGTTGAGAAAGGGGACATGACATTTCCAAAGAGATGCGAAGAAAAACTTCTAAATCTGCCAAGGAGGCCTTAGTTGTTCATGGAAGATCGAAAAAAAGGGCAAGAAGGACAAGAAGAAAGATCCGTCAAGATTTAAATCTCGTGGGAGATCCAAATCTCTTGGTAAGTCCAAGGCTATGTGTTGGAATTGTAGCAAGCCTGGCCATTTTTGAAAAGATTGTAAGGAGGAGAAGATTAAGAATAAAAAGAAAGATTTTGATGATGAATTCAATAAATCCTCCCAGGATGATGGTGATGCCTTTGTTGCGGCCTTGGCTACACATGCATCATAAGGTTGGTGGTTGATTGACTCCGGTGCATCTTTTCACATGATCTCACATTGGGGCTGGCTGGTTTACACAATATGAAGAGTTTGGTGGTGGGAAGGTGTACCTTAGAGATGATTCTCATTTGAAGATTGTTGGCCATGGAAGAGTCTTGATATGATTCCTTGATGGACGAGTGAAGGGGATCAATGGCGTTCTGCATATCTTTGGTTTGGTATGGAGCCTACTTTTTGTAAGTAAATTGAATGATGCGGGTGTGCAGGTTGTTTTCTCGAGTGGAGGGTGGAAGATGGTTAGAGGAGCTATGATGCTTGCTAAGGGTGTTCATATTGGCACTCTATTTCAACTGGATGCACACATAGTTCAATGCAATAGTTCTTTCATTATAGCAGTGAAGAGATCTGTAGAATCTTCACTTTCATCATTGGAACCAACAACAAAGAGGAGTTTTGCATCCACTTTTGATGGTCATGCTTTTTGGGTACTTAAGGGTGCTCATGCTTTGGAGAGAAAACTACTAGCAGAGAAAACAATGTTGTGGCATAAGAGGCATGGTCACATAGGTGAAAAGGGTCTATGGACCATGAAAAATAAAAACCTTGTTGAGGGGTTGAATGATTGTAACCTTGAGTTCGATTTTTGCAAACATTACATTTATGGAAAACAAAATTGTGTTCAATTTTATTCTAGTTCTCATAAATCTTCTGGTGTATTGGACTTGGTACATTTTGATGTTTTTGGTCTTGTTATTGTTCCCTTGATTTAAAAATTTGTTTATTATGTATCTTTCATTGATGACTATAGTAGGACATGGGTATATTTCCTTGGGAGTAAATCTGAAATCTTTAGTCAGTTTAAAGAGTTTAAGGCTCTTGTTGAAAAACAAACTAGTAAAAAGATTAAGATTTTGAGGACTGATAATGATGGTGAGTTTTGTCTCGTAGACTTCGACAGGTTTTGTAAAGATCATGGAATAGAAAGGCATAAGACAACTGCATACACCTCTCAGCAAAATGGAGTTGCAGAAAGAATGAACATGACGTTGATGGATAGGGCTAGGAGTATGTTTAGTGTGGCCAACTTGGAACAAAAATTTTGGACGGAAGTGGTTGCTATGGCTCGTTACCTAGTTAACAGGTCTCCTACTTCAACTCTTGTTGAGAAGACACCTATGGAGGTGTGGTCAAGAAAAAAAGCCCTCATTGTAATGTTCCACCCCAAATTGAAACCAATTTTTTCCAACACCCATAAAGAATTGTCTTCTATCATGCAGGTGTTTCCTCAAACACTTTGCATAGTAATTGTTTCAATGTGTTTGGGTATGTGATCATTCAAAATGCAATTTGAGACAATATTTGCTCAGATAGTAAATCCACAATGCATAGAAATATCATGGGCATTTCAACAAACACTTAGCATGCATTAAAGAAATAACTAATAATGACAATCTAACCTCAAACTCCAGCAATGTATTGATCTTCAATGTTATACAATAGCTGTTATATAATGCCCAAAAGATGATGATTTAGAAGATAATAAGTGACTGTCATACAAAGCACTCTGTTGTAGCATAACACAAATGAATCTTGTAGCTGATAATACTTAGAAATCTGCCCGAAGACTACTCCAAACTGCTGTCAAAACTTGTGTATCAGAGCTGAATAATGGTGAACTGCTGTAGCTGTAGATAACTCCTTCAGAAACAAACCAAATCTGATTGAAACCTTATTAAAATGCAATGCTTATGGATCGCACCCACCATACACCAAGACAAGGGTTTAAGAATCCATAAAATCCCATGGCTGATATAGAAGAACTCACTGCAAATAGCCTATCAAATCCATCATACTATTCTCAAGGAAAATTAGCATTAGTCTCCACAAATTTATTATTTATCAAATCTCCAATAAATTTGTGAAACCTTCAACAGTAGAAAAATATAGATATTCAGCACAAATACCATTACCGACCAACATTCAGCACAAGCATAGATTCTGAATAAATCTACCAGCAAACCTTTCATGCACAAACTCTAACTCTGAATGAGTCACACTGTAATAACCTAGGTAGATCTTTCACCACTGTAGCTATTCTTCTCCAAGAGGGTTTTCGTCCTCAAGAAGGCTGAGATGAACTGAGTTTAATCTCCCAGAACCATGAGGGTTTTATCAGAGGAAAATATAATAATCTGCATATGCAAATGAGCTCTCACAACCTCCTTTTATACTTTTTCGCCGAACTCTCCAGAAGCTTATATTTTAAAATTCACTTTTTAATTAAAACTCCCTTTTAGCTCCGAAAAAGACTTTTTTATTAAAATAATGATAATTTGACATGCAAGGTCCTTGTTTTATGCATCCATGATTTAAAACATTTCATCTTGGTTCCAACGAGCTATAACACTAAGGTGCTCTTTAAATATTTTAAATAATATTTGGCGACCTTAGTAAAATAATTAAAATAAAGCCATTAATACATCCATTTTGCGGAAACTGCTGAAATGCATCGGAATCGAAAACTGACTGCATTGGAGTGATCTAGATGAAGAATAATGATAAATGCAGCCAACCGGGCGACTTACTATAAATAGACGCCCTCTCCAAGATTCTTGAAGAGCACACCAGAAGCCGGAAATCACCTCGGAAAGTGGCATATGAGTCCTCTTGACCATCTGAGCTCATTAGAATCATCAAATAACTCCTCTGATAACGTTGACACACATCCACAAGGTCAGTGCCAATTGCATTGCAAGGGAACTTGAAAATGGGGACATTACACTCATTGAGACATCTTAGGCTCTTTTGTTGCGAAGCATATGCACATGTGCCTAGAGAGAAGAGGTCAAAGTTAGAGAACAAGGCTGTTAAATATATTTTCATTGGTTATGGTATTGGTGTGAAAGGGTACAAGCTTTGGGATCCTATGGCTGAGAGAGTTTTGAATAGTAGAAGTGTTATCTTTAGAGAAGTTAAGCCTTCTTTCATAGTTTTGTAGCCAAAAGAGAAAGAAAGAAAGATGCGGTTCAACTACTCCCAAAAGATTGAGAAAGTTGAACCAAAAGCCTACGAAGGACCTGAAGAAGAGGAGAGCTCATGTAGTTCAAAGAGTTCAGAAAAAGAGATAGATCCTCCACCTTAGCTTTTGAGGAGGCCCACTTGGCAAAGACGACAATCAGATAGGTATATTCCTTCTGATTGGAGATGTATTTTTGCTTTGAATACTAACACTGATGAACCTAGGATTGTAAAGGAGGCTATGTGTATCGATGATTTAGATTCTTGGAAAGTGGCCATGGATGAGGAGACAACTGCGTTAAAGAAAAATGATACATGGGATCTAGTACCTTCTTGATAGACGTAAACCCATTGGATGCAAATGGGTGTGCATGAAGAAAATTGGTTGAGATGGCAGCGGTGAGAAATATAAAGCGAGATTGGTTGCGAAGGGATATTCACCAAGTTGAGGGAATTGATATGGTGAAATTTTCTCCCCAGTTGCTAAGCTAACATCTATTTGTTTTTTATTATCTATTGCTGCAGTGTATGATCTTGAGGTTGAGTAGATAGATATGAAGACAACTTTCCTTCATGGTGATTTGGAGGAAGAGATTTATGTCATAGCCAAAGCACTATAAAGAGGTAAAGAGCATTTGGCTTAAAGTTGAAGAAATCTTTGTATGTTCTTAAGAAATTTCCTAGGATGTGGTACCAAAAGTTTAATTTTTTTTGTTGGGTTTGAGATTTTTGAGATCCAAATTGGATCATTATATCTATTATAAGATGAATGGTGATTGTTTTCTCCTTATCACATTATATGTTGATGACATGTTTTTCAGTAATGGGAAGGGTTTGATTTGTGAATTGAAGTCTCAACTTTCCGAACAGTTTGAGATGGACTTAGGGGCAATTAAATTCATCTTGGGGATGCAGATTAGAAAAGATAGAGCTAACAAAAAACTTTGGTTAGGCCAGAGTGAGTATGTGAACTCAGTGTTGGAGAGATTCAACATGTTAGCTTGCAGACCATTGTGTGTCCTTGTTATGATGGGGACAAAGTTATCTGTTAAGCAGTGTTTGAATTCTAGTGAGATGAAGGATATGAGCATAGTACCTTGTGCCAATGCTGTTTGGAGTTTGATGTATGTTATGTTCTGCACAAGACCAAACATTGCCCAAGTAGTGGGAGTCCTTGGCCGTTTCATGGCTAATCTCGAACGAGTATATTGGGACGTAGTGAAGAGGGTCTTTAGGTATTTGTGGGGTACTTCTGAGTATTCTATTTGTTATCATGGTTTTCCTAGAGGGGCCCAACATTCAATGTCTATTTGTGGATTTGTGGATTTAGATTGGGTTGGAGATGTTGATAGTAGGAGATCCACAAGTGGATATGTTTTCACTATGTTTGGTGGTGCTATTAGTTGGATTAGTAAGTGACAAGATGTGGTCGCTTTGTCCACTACAGAAGCAAAATACATGGTAGCTACTCATGCTTATAAGGAAGCCATTTGGTTTAAGATATTGTGTTCTGATGTTGGACTAGATGCAAGAGCTATTACAGTTCTTTGTGATAGTCAGAGTGCCATATGTCTGGCAAAGAACCTGACTTTCCATGTGAACATGAAGCACATTCTTGTTGTATCATTTTGTTTGTGGCATGGTAGAGAATGGGAGGGTGATGTTGGAGAAGGTTGATACTTTGATGAATGTTGCAAATTCTTTGACAAAGCCCATGATCACAAATATGTTCAGGTGGTGCAATGAGTCTATTGGCCTCATGGTCCTTAGCGGTTAGATTTCAGTGTTGGTTTATTTCCATTTTGCTCTTGCAAGGTGTTTGACAAGTGGGAGAATGTTGGGTAAAGTTGTCTCGACCTTGCAGTCCTAATGTTCATTTTTAATATTTTTGTATGTATTCACTATTTTGTCTTCTTGTGCGAGAGAGTTCGTGTCCCATTTGGAGTTGACATGGAATTTGTCTTTAATGGATTTTGTCCTCACATGAGGTAGGCGTCCCATGTTGAGGTGGCATAGTTTGGCCATGTGTCAACATCTTGTAGAGTTGTAAGATTATTATGAAATGACATTTTTATGACGCGTAAGAGCATGTAAGAGGGAGGTTATATTGGAATCTTGACTAACATTATGACAGGTGTGGACACGTGTCATGGAGCATCTTTGTTCTTTGGAATGAAGACAAATTGGGGTGCCGAAGTTGGGTGGGCAAACATGATAGATTATGACAATCTAAGATGTGTAAGGAATTTGCTAAAAATAGCCAAGAGGACCAAGACTAAGAAGGGGGTGTTGGAATTTGAACCCAAGCTTTGGGTGCCATGCCTCTTATGCTTTTGCAAATGGTTTCCATTTTGTTCATCTCCTATAAATTGGTGCTTGGAGTTGTAGCTTGTATGAGTTAGTATGTAGGTACCATAATGCTACGAAAATCACTCCAGATTTGAATGTTGGTGATACTCCTATAAAGGCTTGCTTTGCAAGTGTATTTTAACCATATTGTTTACTGAATAATACATTGGGTTGCTTTGGAGCAGGGTTTTTCTCTCGAAAAGGTTTTTCCCATGTACACTTGTGTTATGTATATTGTTTATTTTATGTTTATGTCTGTCTACTTTCCATAATTGTAAAGATTGAAAATTTGCATAACACTCTCCTCTAAAGATTAGTGTAGGAAGTGTTTCTGTGTACCTTGCTTCCTTTCATGAACAAGGTTCCTTAGGGAAAGAGATTAATAGAGCTATCATTAAATTTCTTCCTAAAGAGGGGGACAAGTCCCCTTATAAAAAAATTGGAGACCAGTTACTCTCCTCAATGTGTCATATAAAGTTTTCTCTAAGTTGCTAGTTCTTAGACTCATTGATATTCTCCCCAAAATCATCTTTGAGACTTAAACTAGGTTGATAAAAGACATACATTCTTGAAAATCTAATTAGCAGTTGGAAAGGCCTTGAATGGGCTATAAAATCTAATCAAGATGTTTGTATGATGATTTTGGGTTTTGAAAAGGCATATGATAGAGTGGTATGGTCTTTCATCTTGTTGGTGATGGAGTCCTTCGGCTTTCCTCCCAAATTTTGTAATATGGTTTAGATGCTCTTTAAAGATGCTTAGACTTAAATTGACATCAATTGCTCATTAATTGCTTTTTTTCCTTTGCAAAGATCTATAAGACAAGGGTGCTCTCTAACCTCGGCATTGTTTGTCATTGCCTTAGATGCTTTACAGTATATATTGAGATCTAATATATTTGGTCTTCAAAGGGAATCTCTTTGCCAAAGAAGGATAATTTGATTTATTACTGATGATGCTATGTTGTTCTCTGAGTTGGTTGAGGACAACTTTGATAATGTTATGAAAAGGTTTAATATATACTGTAAAGCCTCTGGTGCAAAGATATTTCAAAGTAAATCTATTGTGCTCAGTTGGAGAGAATCCCCTCCTAAATGGTTGAAAAAAAAGAGCTGGCAATGGGGTGGGTCAAACAAAATTGTTAAATACTTGGGCATTTTATTTGTTGTTGACCCTTCCTTGAAAGAAATGTGGGAATGAATGTTTAAGAAAATTGAAAATAAAAACATCAAATGGTAGAGCTAACTTTTCTCTCACCCTTGCAAAATACAGTTTCATCAGATTGTCCTTTCTTCCTATAGTATATACTATTCCTTTGCTTGGTTGTTTGGGAGTTGCCAAGTGGAAAAATTTCAAAAAATTGTACGAAACTTCTTATGGTTTGATAGTAAAGTGAATAATAAGGGCATGTAAAATGGGAGTGGCATCTCCCTAAATCATTAGGGGGTTTGGGTCATAAAGGCATCAAGTTGCAAGGCATTGCTCTTGTAGTTATATGGATTATTAAAGCCTTTGATGGGCACTAGCCTTGGAAATTTTTGATAAGAAATAATATTGCACTTGTAGTCCCTAAGAAAGGTTTGCACCCACATGACTTGTTGTTTGGCAAGTTTTCTGTCAAACCCTTTGGCTCTAATGTTTTTTGTAGCATTTGGAGAGTATGTGGGGCTGTTAAGCATCTTATTGTTGGGCAAAAGGTTCTTTTAGATTGGATGGAAATTTCACCAACTACAAGTTTATTTGGTGGAATCTAGAATGGAAAAGTAAACTGCTTGCATAGTTGCAAAGTTGCTTTGTTAAATTTTGGGCATTTAAAGGGGTTAAGGACTTTAATGACATCTTTTCCAATGGGCAGCTCTTCTAATGTCTTTTCTCACTACCTAAATCTCATATAACTTTTCTTGTGCTTCAAAAGGTTATGTATAGTGTTAATTTTCAAGTCACTTTGAGGTTGAATACCGAAAGTATGGATAACTTCTCTTGGGTTGATGGTACCCCTTTTTCTAAAGTCTACTCCAAGAAAATTTATTCTACGTTGGTTGACACCTAGGAGGTGCTTAGTAGTCTTAACCATAAGTGGAATCTAAACTTATCTATTCACAATTGGTCTACCATTTTAAAAGTGATATTGTCAAGTGAGTTGGAACCAAAAAAAAAAAACAACTTGTTTTAAGTGGCTTTTTCTTCTTAAGAAGCTAGCTATTGACTCTGTTCTATCTCATGTTGGTTTGTCCCCTTGAGTTTGTGCTATGCGCAATGTGGTGTCTTTTGAACATCTTTTCTTTGATTTCAAATATGCTCTAAATCTCTAGTATGCTTTTTTTTGGCAAATGTATGGGTTGGGCAAATATAAATGGTATTTCATGGCATGAAATCTTATTTAGTTATGTGAATGGCTTTGATGATGTGCTTAATAAGTTTTGGCTAGTTTTGTCCATTGAGGTTCTTTGGCATATCTAGAGAGGTAGAAATGATGAAGTATTACAAAACAAGAGGAGATGCCTTATGTAGTCTGTCAGCAAACTCACTCTAAAGTTACTATCATCTTGGAAATTCCCAAGGATAGGGTTTTTAACTTATGAAAAATGGCCTGGCAACTGCCTACAGAAATGAAATAAAATTACTTTTTTGGCCCCATTATAGTTGAACAGTTTGTTAAAGATTATATGGGAAAGTGTTGATGAGGTTTTTGTGACTACAACAACATTAGAATAAAATACTGGGTATCCTATCCTCTCTTGAATAAAGCTTCTCAGACGCTGAACTATGTGATCGAATGAGACTGCTCCAAGGTTCCTTTTATGTCAGGTCTTGACGTGCATAGGGATAGACTCAGTAGAATGATGTGATTTGCTGGTAATCACGAAGGGGACTTACGTAAGATTGCTCTTTCAGAGTCATGGAATTCATTTTTGGGATTCGGACTGGGATTTGCGGGTGAATGGAATTCTTTCACAGATTGACAACTGGAATTCTAAAGTTCCATTCCTACAGAGGCGGATGATTTAGACGATGAAGCTCTGGAAAACTAATCCTAATGAAGATCTAAAAGAAAGTGAAAAAGATAAGATAAGGGTTCAGGAGTTTAACTAATTGATGGAAGAAGACTGCTGCTGGAGATAGAAACTGGAACCAGTCCTCTGCTTCGTCATGAGACAACAGCTAGGCAGGGGCGGTGCTATCTTCTAAGGGGGAATAAGGATTTTCAGACTGCTTCAGTAAGAGACATGGATTTGGTCATACGGAACAGTCGAAGTTAGGTTCGAATTAAGTTCAGACTAACCATGCACGATGATTTGCAAGCCACAGATCACCAATGGTATGAACAAACAGATTCAATCATACAACAATAATAATCTCCATCTTTCTAACTAATAAAAATATGAAAATACAAGAAAGAACTTCAATATTTTCAGATTTGCTCCAAGAAATCAATAAGACCATGCCAAAAATCCAAAGGTATATATGAACACCATTCTTCAATGCATATATAATTACTTCAGAAGTTTATATCACAACAATCCAACTGATTTTGGAGTTCCAGCTCATAAGAAACTATGCAGAAATGAAAACTAGTTACTAAGGGGCTCTAGGAGCTTCAGAATGGTAAATATCATAAAAGGAGAGAGAGAGAGATTACAATGAGGCATCCCTCAGCCTTTATATAGGCTCTCAAAAATATCCTAGGGCAAAAGGAAATCAGATTTCCTTGAAACATGTGCCCTAGGTTACAAATCCTAGAAAAAGCAGATGGGGTCGTCAGAATATCCATGCAGGAGACTGCCACCTGTCTAGGTCGTCAGAATGTGTAAGGAAACTTTCCAGCTGTCCTGGTCGCCACCTGTCTAGGACTTCTGGATAGGACTGTCCTGTCTGTCCGGAACTTCCTTGGTCGCAAATTCCATGATGTCCTGGAGTCCTTTATCCTGAGCGCAGATTCCAGGGTGAACGGGATTTTCATGTGGAGGAATCCTTCCTTGAGCAGGGGCGCACTTTCCTTAGGGTCCTGGAATGGAATTCCTTCCTGAGTTGGAATTCCCTGTCATGGAATAGGATTCCCTGTACTGGATTCCTGGGTTGGATTTCCTCATCCTTGGCGTGGATTCTCATTCTTCCTGATGGATGGTGAACTTGAAGTGTATCCTCTTGGTTTTCCAAGGATTGATCCTCCTGTTCGGAACTGGAATCCCTGATACTGGACTTGGAGTGATTTCTCCTATTCCGCCATCCTTGATGCAGGCATTCTCTGTCATTTGAAATCTTTGGAAGGACATCTTGATCTTCCTTATCCCTTTGTGCGAAGTCTCCCTGTCGCCGAACTAGAATCTTTGGTGTTGCCTTCCCTTCCCTCGGTATGCATGTGTAGTCTTCTTATTGTCGGAACTCCTGGATCCTTGAAATGGTCATCATTTCCGGCACTTTAACTCTCTGCATCCATCGTGCTTGCCCCGGATCATCCTTCTTCATGCTCCTCATGGAACTTATCCTCGTCTTGGATTCCTGCAAAACATGGGAAACCTCAAATAGTCATGATGCACAAAATCCATAAATACAATACAATATGAAATGAAACATGAATGATTTTGCAAGTTTTGATCAATTTCACTTATAAATTCCTGAACAAACAAAGGATTTCCCTCATTCTCCGGCATTCTTCATACTCGACTGAATTTTCCTTCATTCCAGGGTTACCAGGCATGGACAGGAGGAATTTCAGTTGGTCGGGGATTCCTGGGAGCCGGGGATTCTTGCTCATCCTGGAATTCCACTTGTCCCGGAGGATGAATTTTTGCCCTTGGAGGATGAATTTCTGCCCTCCTTGCTCTGGAATTGAATTTGAATGATTGTAAATGACTTGGGCGCCCTCCTTTTATAGGTAAGTTGTCCTTCTTTGCCACTTGGCCGACCTAGGTTGGAGGAGGAGAAATTTAGCCGCCATACCTTATCACTGGCCGACTTAGCTTTTTGTCCTTTTCTCCCATGTCGGTGGTCGGGGATTTATGAATGTCGGGGAATTTGGAATGTCGGGGAATTCGGGATGTCGGGGAATTTGGGATGTCGGGGAATTCGGAATGTCGGGGAATTCCTGAGGTCTAGGATTTTGCGACGTCGGGGATTTACTGATGTTTTGGATCTTTCTTCCCTAGCATAACTATTGAACTTTTGCCAAAATCCAGCTAAGTCCTGGAACAGTATCCTATGGAATCTTACTCAGATGGATAGTTGGACTTTGCATTTTGAACAAGAATCATTGCGGGATGTGTCCTTGGACTTCTATGTTCAATCTTTTGGATATTTGCTAAGGGGTTCATCACTCTGTTTTGGCAGGGAGGGATTTTCTTACCCTAGGATCAGAGACTTCATCATTTTTAAAACCAGAAGTACCCTTCCATCATGTTTAGAGATTCCGGACTCCGAGGTACAACAGGCGAGGAATTCTTCTATGCAGGAGTTGGCAAACTGGGTTCCGGAATCTCACCTCGCAGGTCTCCCATTCCAGACTGGATCAGGAATGTCCAAGGGCGCAGAATCCAGAAGGTCAAGGATTTTGCGTCCAGGACAAAATTTGTCCTGGAGCGCAGAATCCAGAAGGTCAAGGAATTTGCGCCCAGGACAAAATTTGTCCTGGAGCGCAGAATCCTACAGGTGTTGGAATTTGCGCCACTTGCCTTAGGAATTCAGTTTCAGGGAATTTAAGTCAAGGATTTGCATTTTCCTGAGTTTCGAAGTGGGGATTCTAGTTTTGCAGTAGGTTCATTCTCCTAGCTACTCCATGGAGGTTCAGATGTTGATACAGGATCAAAAAACGGAGTTTATTTCTTCCATCCTCGTTCCTTCCATCCTCGCGGAATCTGTTACTTCCAAGGCGGGATGAGAGGTTCGTTCGTTCCATCCTTCGTTTCTTCCATCCTCGTTTGTCCCATCTTCCGAGAGTCTGTTACTTCCAAGGCAGGATGAGGGGTTCGTTTCTTCCATCCTCGTTTGTTCCATCCTCCGAGAGTCTCTTTTCGATGGCGAGACATGAGGTTCATTTCTTCCATCTTTCGTTTCTTCCATCCTCCGGGAATCTGATGGCAAGACACAAGGTTCGTTTCTTCCATCTTTCGCTTCTTCCATCTTTCGTTCGTTCCATCCTTCGTTTCTTCCATCCTCCGGGAATCTGATATCTCTATGACGGAAAGATGGACGTTCATTTGTTCCATCCTGACTGTGAATTCTAGGAGTCAGGTATCCACAAAGGGGGTCAGAGAAAAAAAAAAATCCAAGCCAGGAGCGACTGGTCAGAGCAGGAGGGAGAAACTGGACATCCCAGTCCTTGGGCGCAAAATCCAGTAGGTACTGGATTTTGCGCCCAGGACAAAATATTGTCCTGGGCGCATAATCCAGTACATTCCACCACAGTGAAATCCTGCTGCAGGAATTGATAATGACTTCAGGGCAAAAAAAAATCCCAAACACCAGAGGAAAATGAAAGTACTCTCAGGAAATTCCCTGTCGCACATTCCAGGACCTTCTGGAATATGCGCCTAGGACAACTTTTTGTCCTGAGCGCATAATCCAGTGAGAGTACTTTCATTTTCCTCTGGTGTTTGGGATTTTTTTTTGCCCTGAAGTCATTATCAATTCCTGCAGCAGGATTTCACTGTGGTGGAATGTCTTCCGAGATGATGCTTTCGATGGCAAGACACGAAGTTCGTTTGTTCCATCCTTCGTTCCTTCCATGTTTGGAATTGGCTAAGTCTGGTAGCCTGAAATCCTGAAATCTTGAAAAATGACTAAGTCTGAAATCTGGTGGATCTTCCAAATTCTAGATTCTGCATGTTAAATCCGGTGGACTCGAGACCTATCTCAAACATCCTGAAAGGTATATTGAAAAATATTTAAAGTATAAGAAATTCAATCTCTCAACTTATACTTAAATATATTTTTTAATATACCTTTACCCTGAAGACGCTGAAAAATGGCAAAGACTGTCCTTGAGCGCAAAATCCAGGAGGTACTGGATTTTGCGACCAAGGACAAAAAGTGTCCTTGAGCGCAAAATCCAGTAGGTACTGGATTTTGCGACTAGGACAAAAAGTGTCCTTGAGCGCAAAATCCAGTAGGTACTGGATTTTGCGACCAGGACAAAAAGTGTCCTGTCGCAATTCCAGCCTACTGGGGGGGAATTCATTAAATGCTAATTGTCTCCTGAAATTGCCCTAAGTCTTCGTTTTGCGAGTCTTCCGAGCCATGAAATGAGGTTGAGTGCCGGACCGAGATTTAAAGAGATATCCCTTGGTTTTGACCTTTTGTGCTGGAGCTGTCAGGCCGGGATTAAGTTTTATGACTGAAGGATGATCATGCCAAGGAGTGGCAGTCCCTGTTGAACTCCGCGATCTTGGTTGGAAGAAGAATCTAGATAAACTAAGAAATGGGATTCCAGGCAGGAATCCCCTGAACGAGACTCTGGGATAGGCACTTCCGGATAGGACTCCGGTTTGGACCCTCGGGCTGGATTCCTGGACTGGAGTCCAGGAATGATTTTCTAAGTCATACATAGGGTCTTGGACTAGGACTGGAATTGGGTTTCATGCCGGGAGCGGAGTGGGTTCATTACCCAAGTGTGAAAAGACAAAACCCTTCCCTAAGGATGGAAAAAACGAAACTCTCGCCCACGGATAGTCTGGAACAGTCAATTAGGGTTCGGGGCCTAGCATCAGGAGGAAACCTATGTGTTTTACTTCTCTTTCTTCCCGGTGAGCCAGTCTAAGCTCCTGACACATCTGGCGATAAGCCTCAAGGATCCAGGCAAGTCATAAAAGGGGGACCCAATTAGTAATTGGGGTTGATGTTGTAATGTGGTCACAACAGAAAGCAAAAGGAATATTAAGGATCCAAGCATACAATGGCCTAGATTTCTGTGATGACAGAGAAGGAAATATGAACCCAAAAGGAAAAGACCCAGTGGATTTTGAAATGGTACACAAAACACAAAAAAGCTTGCTAAACATGATGTAAAAGAACACGAACTCAGTGCTGATGACAGAGAAGAAGCTGAGCCGATTATTGGAACCTTCGACTGTGATACATACAAAAGCAGTAACAACATAAAATGCTGCTGAGAATAGTCTTTGTTTTATAGTTTGATCCAATTGGAATATTGTGATCATGGCTAGTTAAGATGTGGATTTTTTTTAAAAAATTTCTTTCTTTTACTTTCCCAGGTTTTTTCTGTTGTGCATGTGGTGGTTTCTTTCTAGTATTGGCTTATCATTTTGTGTAAAACTTTCGGTATATTAGTCCTTATTGTTGTACTGGCCTAGTTGGCCGACATATATTATTGTTGGAGTACGGACAACACTGGGGGGGGGGGGGGTGAATTAAAGATCCCTGATGGATCCCTTTGCTGAAATGAAGTGCTGTTTTTGTGATTTTATTTGTTTTATGATTTTTATTAATTTTTTTTTTGTTTTCTTTCAGACTAGAGAGGAGATGCAGAAGGGGTTTCAGTTTTCTTGAGATGTGTATTTGCCAAGATAGCAAATAGATATACATACAGCTGCAATCTCAAATAAAAATGGACTAAAAATAAATATTAAATGACAGAAAGATACCAACTAAGAATTTGAGGCACATACCCATCAGATCTGTATTTTTATATTCAATGAAAGCCTGGTTTGCAACCCTACTTGCATACAAAGACAGTATTAGCCTAGAAGAGGCTATGCATGCAACTGAGAATGAAGGATCTGAAGAGTAAGGCTGATTTGGCACTGCTGCAAGCTTAGATCTGCAATAGAATGCCCTGGAATCTGTCCAATGATGCACAACTGAAGACCTAGAGTAGGCCTCCCACAAACAAGAACTGGGTTGTCGTCCAATTCACCAAAATCCTTGAGAGTTTTCGTTCCCAAGAGTTTGAATGCTGCTGGCCCCTTCCTCAGAGTTCAGAGCTGCCATGAAGCTTCAAAAGATATGCAAAAAAGATGATCCAAAAAGTACTTCAAAGTAACTTTATTTTTTTCCCAAAGTGGGCGTCCACTTTAGGGTTCCAAAAGGGCATCAAAAGTAAGAATTTTTGAAAGATTCTTTTATTAATGAGGACTCATAAGTTGGACGCCCAAGTTGAGGGCCCAACTTCATTATTAAAAGACCACCTTTTTAACACAACATTGTGTCAACTAGGTGGGGGTCCTTTTAATAACTTATTAATATAAAGTGACATGTTATTCACTTTAATTTATTTTATTTTTATTAAATATTAAAGCCACACTTTAATATTCAATAATTATTCCAATTCCATCACCTGGCCATCCTGAACTGAGAACTGTTGTAGCCCACGCCACTGGTGATGTCGCCATGTGTCATGCTAACTGACAGTGCCTCCCTAAAATGTAGGGATACCTCCTAAAAAATAGGGAATTTAACCAAAACTCCAAAAATGCTCCTGGAGGTCCCCTGATGCCTCCTGGTCAACTCTCGGTCAAACCCTAAAAAAAGGAACCCTTCCTAAAAAATAGGAAACTGTCACAAACTGTCTGGAAAGGCCTGTAAAGCTCCCTACCAAGCTACACTGCCTCTGGATAGGTCCCCTAACCACTCCGTTGACCTACGGGAACCCGGATGATAGGTCAACTCTCATGTCTCTGCTAGACAGCGCTAAAGAGGGGACATGACAGTCCTCCCCTCTCGAAGATGCTTGCCCACAAGCAACTGCAAGGTCGGATGCTGTAAAATGGACTCTCCCTCCCAGGTGGCGTCCTCTATAGGGAGTCCTCTCCAACGAATCAAGTACTCCCGAATCACCCTACTTCTCAGCCGTTGTTCCCTCTCCTCCAAGATCTCCTCAGGAACCAGAGTCAGCTTACCTTCCTCATCCAAGGGAGGTAAATCAGGTGATGCTACAATATGTTGCCCCAGTGCCTTTTTCAGGCAAGATACATGGAACACATTATGAATCCGACTGTTAGGTGGTAACTCAATCTCATAAGCAACCTCTCCCACACGCCTGAGAATCCGATACGATCCGTAGAAGCGAGGCTTGAGCTTCTCAGCTCCACCCCCTTTAAGGGTGCTCTGTCGATAAGGCTGTAACTGTAGGAAAACCATGTCATCCACCTCAAATACTCTCTCAGTCCTATGCCGATCAGCGTAGACCTTCTGCTGATTCTGTGCCTGCTGAAGATTCTCCTTGAGAGATCTCATGATATCCTGGTTCTCCTGTAACCAATCTTGTGCCAAGGGCACTCTGCTGTCACTTACAGCCAAATCAACAAAAGATAATGCCTCGTAACCATAGAGGGCTCTAAAAGGTGTCATAGCAATAGACATATGGTGTGTAGTATTTTAACAATACTCTCCTAGATATAGCCAACGCACCCATGCCTTCTGCTGTCCTGACACAGCTGCGCAAATACCCCTCAACCCACTTATTAACAATCTCGGTCTGCCCATCTGTTTGTGGGTGGTAGCTGGTACTGGGTGTCAACTCCGTCCCTGTGAGCCTGAAAAGTTCTTGCCAGAAAGAACTCATGAACCTACTATCCCTGTCACTCACTATGGTCTTGGGGAGACCGTGGAGCCTGAATATCTCTCTGAAAAATAACTCCGCCACCTGAGATGCTGTGAAATCAGCTGCAATAGGAAAGAAGTGGGCGTATTTAGTCAACCTGTCTACTACAACATAGATACAGTCTTTCCCCTGCACCCGAGGAAGACCTGTAATGAAATCCATGGAGATCCCTTCACCACTTCTGCTCCGGTATAGGTAAGGGCTGCAATAAACCAGCAGGAAAAGTATGCTTAGACTTATTCTGCTGGCACGTCAAACACTCACGAACATGACGTAAGATATCAGCTTTGAGACCCTTCCAAGAGAATCTCTCCCGAATCGCCCTGTAGGTCTTACCATAACCTGGGTGCCCTGCTGTCGGAATATCATGATAAGCATGCATAATTTGTTCCTTCAACTGAGAACCAGGAACCAGATACACCCTTCCCTTGTAGTAGATGACTTCATCTACCACAGTGTACCTATCATCCAACACCAAACCATCCATGACCTCACAAGCATGCTGATTTTTGGAGTACTCAACTAAAAGTTGAGCCTTCCAATCTGCTGAAATCTTTCTCAATGAACATAGGGCAGCAAGTGATGGTTTTCTAGAAAGTGCATCAGCCACAGTATTATTCTTCCTCTTTATGAATTCGATGTCAAAATCATAAGCCTGAATCTTGCTCACCCATTTTTGCTGACGATCATTGAGCTCTGTCTGATCAAGGAAATATTTCAGACTGTTGTGGTCTGTTCTTACCACGAATTTGCTGCCAACAAGATACTGTCTGAACTTGGCTAATGCATGCATAATAGCCAACATTTCCTTATCATACGTAGAATACAACCTCTCATTATCCCGCAGCTTTCGACTCTCAAAAGCAATGGGGTGTTGGTTCTGCATCAAAACCGTTCCTATGCCCAAACCGGAAGCATCACACTCAAGTACAAAGGGCTGCGAGAAGTCGGGAAGTGCTAAAACTGGGCAAGTACTCATAACCTCCTTGAGCCTGTCAAAGACTCCCTGTGCCTGCTCTGTCCATCTAAAAGCCCCTTTCTTTGTGAGGTCTGTCAAGGGAGCTGCCAACTGAGAGAAACCCCTCACAAATCGTCTGTAATAAGCACATAGACCAAGGAACCCCCGTAACTCAGTAATGTTCCGAGGGTGGGGCCAATCTCTAATTGCCTGAATTTTCTCCTCGTGCACCTTCACCCCATTAGCACTAATCACATGACCCAGATATAGGACCTCTCTAAGTCCAAACTCACATTTGGACAACTTAGCAAATAGAGACTGACTCTCCATGATGCTAAGTACCTCCTCAACATGTCTGAGATGGTCCTCCCAAGTACGACTGTAGATCAGAATATCGTCAAAGAACACTAGAACTGATTTCCTCAACTGCTTGTTGAAGAGATGGTTCATACATGATTGGAAGGTGGCTGGGGCATTGGTAAGGCCAAAAGGCATCACCAGGAACTCATAATGCCCATAGTGACAACGGAAGGCGGTCTTGTGTATATCCTCTGCTCGTACGCGAATCTGATGATAGCCTGAACGAAGATCAACCTTAGAGAAGTAGATGGCTCCATGAAGCTCGTCCAACAACTCATCAATGTGCGGAATAGGGTATCTGTTCTTGATTGTCTTCTTGTTCAAGGCTCTGTAATCTATACACATCCGTAGAGTCCCATCCTTCTTCTTAACCAGTACTACAGAAGAAGCAAAGGGGCTAGAACTGGGGCGAATGAAACCCATATCTAACAGCTCATGAATAGTCTTCTCAATCTCATCCTTGTATGCTCTAGGATGACGATACGGGGTGGTGATCACTGGCTTAGCTCCATCGTCCATCTCTATCCCATGCTCAAACCCTCTATCCGGGGGTACACCAGGAGGTATGTCACCAAATGCTCGGCCATGCCAATCCATCATTGTCTGTATGTCAACGTGAAATGCTCTACCATCCTGAGGAGTAGGTGTCTTGGATTTCACAAAACAATGTGTGGCCCAGATCACATCATCATGTCTAATAATAGACTCCATCCTGCGAGAAGATACCTCCTTTGGCCCACCGTCAGAGGCTGCCCTCAATATCACCTTCTTTCCACCAGATAGGAATTCTAACTGCATGCGGTGGTGATCAATAATATATCTCCCAATACCCTGTAACCACTGCATACCCAAAATCACATCATAATCCTCTAAGGGTAGGATATAAAAGTCATCCGTCAAGGTAAAATCCCCCATCTGAATGCTGAGCTGTGAGATCCTCCGAGTACAACCCAACACTGCACCATCTGCAACCTTAACTCCAAAACCCTCGAACACCTCAGATTGTAATCCACGCCTCTCAACCAATTTCTGATCAATGAAATTGTGCATAGCTCCTGTGTCAACCAAACTCATGACTCGCTGTCCCTGTAATGTACCTTTCAACCGAAAGGCATGGAACCTGGGATAACTGGATAGTGTAGCCATAGTTACTTTGGCTGCTGCCGATGAATCAGGGATATCTATCTCCAGCTGGGGTCGCTCCTGAATAACCTCCTCAGGGCTGTCCTCAATGTCGGTGTCTGGTATCTCCTCATCCCCAAGCTCGGATGTGACCTCAATCAAGTGAACTCTGCCCTTACCCATACAGCAGTGTCCGGGCTCCCAAGGCTCCTTGCAGGAAAAGCATAATTTTTTCCTCAAATCATTCCGTGACTCCTGATCCATCCTAGGAGGTCTAGCTGACTGTCCATCTCTGAACTGTGGAGTATTGGCCTTCTGAATAGGCTGTGATTCCCTGAATGGCCTCTTATCCGACTGATAAGTGGGAGTGGTGTCCAATCTCAAGGTCACATCAATGGCATCCTTAAGAGTGGCCGGCTGGAAGGCATGTACCAATCCCTTAAGCCTATCCTGTAACCCCTCAATGAATAACATCACGCTACGTCTCTGGGGCATATCAGGTACCATAACTGCAATACGCTGGAACTCATTAACATAAGCTTCAGCATGTCCTGTTTGTCTAAGATGTGCCAATTCCCTATAGTAGAGTTCTGTGTCCTTACGGTCAAACTGGGTAATGAGTCGTTCAGTGAACTCTGCATAGGAATGAATCAAGGCATGATCCTGGGTGACCAATCCATGATGCCACCAATCGTAGGCAACCCCATCTAAATGTAAAACAGCAAACTGGATAGCCTCACGCTCAGGCATGGGTCTCAAGGATAAATATATGTCCAGCTTGTGCACCCAAGCACGTGCACTCGTACTACCCGTACCATCATATGTAGCCAACGTGATCTTTCCAATAGCTCTACTAAGGTCATAGTTCTGTTGCTGTGGTCTAGTGCCTCGGTCTCCTTTGAACCTGGCAGAATCTCTGCGCTGTGCACAATACTGTGGAAAAGGAAAGACATCCCTGACCTCAGGGGGTAGGGCTCTCCACTCAACAGTGGCTGCCATGACTGAATCCTGAAATTCCACCTCTGGTGGCTCTACCTGTGCTGGCCGTTCACCTGGTGCAAACTGAGGAAGTAAGGGTCTATCCCTGGCCTGTCCACGCCTAGGGGAATGATGGGAACTCCTAGCCGATGCGTGTGACCTGTGACTATGCTAACTCCCCGCCACAGATACTGATCTGCTCCGTCTGCCTCTATCTAACTCCAACCGGTCCAAGGCGTCCTGTATCCTGTCAAGGGTCTGAGCAATCCTAGGCTGAGTGTTGATGAGGGTTCTCATCATTCCTCTCTCTTCCTCATCCTGATCTCTCCTGGCATTTCTCTGTTCTTCAGCCATTACTGGATCCTCTGCCGTACCAATTCCAAGCTCGTTTTGGGCTGTCCTGCGTGTGTAATACCTGTCTGTATGCATAGAAAACAATTCTCTAAACCCCACAGGCTGGCAGGTCAAAGGCTCTGATACCACTGAAAGATCCCTGATGGATCCCTTTGCTGAAATGAAGTGCTGTTTTTGTGATTTTATTTGTTTTATGATTTTTATTAATTTTTTTTTTTTGTTTTCTTTCAGACTAGAGAGGAGATGCAGAAGGGGTTTCAATTTTCTTGAGATGTGTATTTGCCAAGATAGCAAATAGATATACATACAGCTACAATCTCAAATAAAAATGGACTAAAAATAAATATTAAATGACAGAAAGATACCAACTAAGAATTTGAGGCACATACCCATCAGATCTGTATTTTTATATTCAATGAAAGCCTGGTTTGCAACCCTACTTGCATACAAAGACAGTATTAGCCTAGAAGAGGCTATGCATGCAACTGAGAATGAAGGATCTGAAGAATAAGGCTGATTTGGCACTGCTGCAAGCTTAGATCTGCAATAGAATGCCCTGGAATCTGTCCAATGATGCACAACTGAAGACCTAGAGTAGGCCTCCCACAAACAAGAACTGGGTTGTCGTCCAATTCACCAAAATCCTTGAGAGTTTTTGTTCCCAAGAGTCTGAATGCTGCTGCCCCCTTCCTCAGAGTTCAGAGCTGCCATGAAGCTTCAAAAGATATGCAAAAAAGATGATCCAAAAAGCACTTCAAAGTCACTTTATTCTTTTCCCAAAGTGGGCGTCCACTTTAGGGTTCCAAAAGGGCATCAAAAGTAAGAATCTTTGAAAGATTCTTTTATTAATGAGGACTCATAAGTTGGACGCCCAAGTTGAGGGCCCAACTTCATTATTAAAAGACCACCTTTTTAACACAACATTGTGTCAACTAGGTGGGGGTCCTTTTAATAACTTATTAATATAAAGTGACATGTTATTCACTTTAATTTATTTTATTTTTATTAAATATTAAAGCCACACTTTAATATTCAATAATTATTCCAATTCCATCACCTGGCCATCCTGAACTGAGAACTGTTGTAGCCCACGCCACTGGTGATGTCGCCACGTGTCATGCTAACTGACAGTGCCTCCCTAAAATGTAGGGATACCTCCTAAAAAATAGGGAATTTGACCAAAACTCCAAAAATACTCCTGGAGGTCCCCTGATGCCTCTTGGTCAACTCTCGGTCAAACCCTAAATAATAGGAACCCTTCCTAAAAAATAAGAAACTGTCACAAACTGTTTGGAAAGGCCTGTAAAGCTCCCTACCAAGCTACACTGCCTCTGGATAGGTCCCCTAACCACTCCGCTGACCTACGGGAACCCGGATGATAGGTCAACTCTCATGTCTCTGCTAGACAGCGCTAAAGAGGGGACATGACAGTGAATCAGTGTTGTAATAAAAAAAACAATTCAATTACTTCTCTTCAAATTTGTGTACATGACATGATGATTCTGACAGCATCTAATGAGATTAGTTGGAAGCTCAAACATTGACAACAAATAATTAACTAAGCAAACTTGATCAAAGTAGGAATTCAAATACAGAAGGATAACCAACACTGAATGTTTAAGTATGAGGGCCAAGTAAACCACACATCAAGTGAGACCATGACACAATGATTTTGATGAGTGGAAAACTCTCATAGGGATGAAAAACCACTCGGAAATTGTCTCACTAGCTTAATCCAAAAACCACCAATTACAAAGCCTCACTGGCTGTTTTATGCGTCACTGGCTAACCAATCATGCCTCACTGGCTTATTTCACAGCCTCACTGGCAAATACAAATACCTCACCGGTAGAATGTGCCTCACTGGCAATCAGATGAACATGAAAAGTAAAGCTCAATTCAGGGGGTTCCCCTGATTCACTACAATGCTTTACACTATACAATCTTACACCTCTTTATGTCCACAACCAAAACATTCTCCGAGTACAACTTTATCAAACATATATATTATGGCACTTCTCAATGACCACATAACACAAAACGTGATCCCTGCAAGACATATCAGAAAACTTCTGGAAATCTCTTTACCCTCCTCTGCAAATTGAATCAGATGAGCTTATGTATCACAATGACCACACCAAATAACTTGACTAAGTTCCCTTTTGTAATATGCCAATGATAATATTAACAAAAGAATATCAATCTTCTCTGAAAAAGACTCTTTGCATAGACATTGCAATACACTATAAAGACATTGCAATTCTCTTAAAATCATTCAAACATTGAACAAAGAAATGCTGAAGCAAAAATACACTTATACCTCCTTATTAATGTCCTATTTCCACTTCATCAAAGCCCTGGTTTTTCTGCACTATTTCCTCCAATCTTCATATGCACTTGTAGGTATGTGTCTCAGCTATCATACGGACCAAGTCTCATGTCATTAACATTCACACACACCTAGATATATATTTTCCTGGCCCTTTATATCTACTTGCAAAACAGTTTCTAAGGCAGTTAAACTGCCATACCAAGATAAACCCATCAAACTAAATCCAACTAGAATTCCGTTGGAATTTAAAGACTTTGAATTTGGTTCGTTGATCTCAATTTGTTGGCGCCCTTGAAAATTAAACAACAACCTTGGATTGTCTTTTTGCCGCCCATCGTGAAGAAGCTAACCGGTTAGAATCGGTTATGTTATAAAAGGGGCCGGTGAAAGCATGTTTAAAGGACCCTTTAATAGGTGGCAAATAAGTTAATAACTTATAATTGAAGGTCAATTTAAAATTAGAACAAAAGGCAGATGTAGTGGTGACGTGTAACATGGTTAAGACTAAGGTTTATGAACAAGGTAGAAGATAGGGTTTTAGAGAGTTTTTGGACTAAGGAAGGAGTAAAGAACTTAATAAGCACAAACCCTAATTCCATTTCTGCTGGCACTCAATTTGGATCTCTGTTCTGGCATCCAACTACTCTCAAAAACTATACCTTTACCTTAGCAAAGCTTTGTAAGATAAGCATCGTATATAAGCAAAACATCAAATCAAGAGGACCTTAATCATCATGATAACACACTAGGTTGCCAAAGATAAACTACCAAGTCAAAGTGAAGCACTGATCTAAGTGAGAAGCACTGACATATGACAGAGAACATATCACCACAAGAGAATAAGTCAACAAGTCTAAGTGGTTCAAGTGAAACACTAACACAAAACAAAACCCTGAGATCACATGAACTCAACCACATCTATACACTCCCTGATTCCATTCATGAACATGAACCTTGCAGCATGAAGTACATGATAGCTCTGTGAAGCACACATGAACAACTCAAATAAACATCACCTCCAAACCACTCAACATCATCAACTCCTGAACCTTACAATAAACAACATTAGGAAACTCAAATCAGCATGACAATCAACACTTATTGCATGAGAACATGAATGAACACCAAGAACTCCTGACTCCTGAAGCACGTCACTTTGACATCAATGACAAATCTCTATCGATCTCCCCCTTTGTCATTGATGGCAAAACAAACCACATCACTTTTCTGACTCCCCCTTTTTTTTTGACATCAGATGACAAAGTATGTGTGGAACTTAACACAACCTGCACCAAGGCTCCCCCTGTCTCATGAGTTTGAGAACATGTCTTTAACTGACTGCCTGATGACTCCCCCTGTCACCAATCTTACTGCAACATAGGATGTGCACTGAATCTGTCACATGAAAACACATTCACTATGAACCAATTACCATAGAGGTATATGTCATTAGTGATCATCATTGCATGAAACCATTGCATCATTCTGAGAACTATTGCACAGAAATGCTTGTTCCAAGAGTGTCTAGCAAAGGTTTGCAACACTGCAACAGATAGCAAGTAGGTCTGCAACACTCAAAAGTCTGTCAGAACAACAAAGGTCTGCTGATCAAGCAACAAGAGGACTACTACCATCTCATACCACTGCTATGCATCCAAATAACACAAATGCTATTGTCAACTGTTTCAAAGGTATCTTGTCCTAATCCCTGTCAGCAATAAGTCATTGTCCTGGGAACCATTATGATATGAAATCATGGCTTAAAAACACTGTAACTGCACATCAAATGATACAATCTAGTTCTGCATACATAAAGAACTCTGCTGCATCATCAAGTTCAACAACTGCTACTGCTACATACAACATCATCAAGACCCTCTCAACATGATATCTTGAAAATAATGATATTCTTGCTTGACAAACATGAAGCAACTATCCTGTATAAAAATGCATAAAGAACTGATGATCATAAAGCACATGAGGACACAGTGAAGCACATGAGGTCTTATGATGATCAAGAATGGACATGACATAACCTTCAACATGTATCTCTCTTCAACACTATGAACTTCTCACAACAAAACTGCCACTATAATAAACACCATATCAATAAACCAAGCACCATCATATGTGAAAGGCAAATTTATGCATGAAAACCATTGCATTATGACAAGGACTGCTACAAGAGATCTGGACCACATAACTACACAGAAAGTCTGTCA
This sequence comes from Cunninghamia lanceolata, assembly GCA_027924645.1. Lineage (NCBI taxonomy): Eukaryota > Viridiplantae > Streptophyta > Pinopsida > Cupressales > Cupressaceae > Cunninghamia > Cunninghamia lanceolata. Next base: position 318,783 of record BSBN01001246.1, read on the forward strand.
TATATCTGCCAGATGTACAATAGTAACATCATCTCTAATCTTTCATACTAGTTCACTGCTCTAAAGTCCTGTCAACATCATGGCATAGAGTCAGGAGGTGTCACTGTCCTTAGAAAGAATTGTCAACCACAACATTTGATCCTTTTTGGTTTCATGTAGGATCACTGAACTAGATTTATATCATCTTGTCATACCTACAAACAACATTCATGTCAACCAAGTCATTTGTAATAAATGGGGTCTGCAAGAAGACTGCAAGATAAGGATGCAAGATCTGCTAGTCTCCATCAGAGTCTGCAACAACACAACATACCAACAGAGGCAATACTAGAAGGTAACTACCACCAAAGTCTTCAAGTCACTCACAACTTCCAAAGAGGACTACTTCACTGAATTATCAAGATGCATTCAATACAGAGATCTCCAAGTCTCATGTTAAGGTCATAGAGGCCCACACTGTGCCAATTCTACCTTCTGCCAACTGCCACAGAGATCTAATGATCTGCACTTCAACCATGCTCTGTCATCACAAAAGTACATTGTCAGAGCAGATCTGTTACAAAGAAAGTAATATCAGCAAACATAAAGGTCTGCTTTGAAAACTGTCTCTATACAAGAAAGCTTCAATCAAAGCAAAATGTCAAGAAGACTGCAATCACTGCTGATTCTAGTATTGTCTAACAAGTTCACAAGTGCACTGCAAAGTCTGACAGTCTGCACAACAAGTCTTCTGTCACTGGAAAGTCTGAGATGTCTGAGATACAAGGTAAGAGCACTGTCATCAAGTTTAATATTGTCTGCTACAAGGTACAAGGTCTGCTATCAAATACTATTCAATTAGTTCTGTCTCTTCAAAGTATCAAATAACATCATAACACTAAGCCTCTTATGAAGTAAGCACTGCATTAAAGCCACCTTTACTGTCACTTAATAAGTATGTCTGATAAGAAGAGTAAATTAACATTGAACCAACAAGACCAGTCATAGAAGAAACTCTGTATCTCACAAGCATCCTGACCAAAACACCCTTACAAAAACTATGATGTACAAAACCAAAACATGAGCAGTACTACCACTGTGTAGCATAAGATACTCCAAATATCAATATGTATTCAACCTTGGAAGAGACTGTCCTTTCATAAACTAGATCACCATTGTTCTGAAAATGTGCTATTGTGAAGAGATCATTCTATCATGCCATAGATAAACTAATAGGCAGAGACCAAACCAAGATAATTACTGTCAAGCAATATTAAACATTAAACAATGAAACATAGCCACTGTCATAGTCTTCAAACATGCATCCAAGTCCCCTGCATCTGCACATCATGTCAATGTAGTCTCAGTTTTTTGGTAGATGAAGACCTTTTGAATTTGTCACGTGCTTGAAAGAAACCTATCCAAGCATTTGTATATAGGGTTTGAAAGATAAAACTATAAGCATCTCCCCCTAACTCCATGCTTCTCTTATGCACTAATAGAGTTCACTTGTGCAATATGCACAAGCTTTGTTTCATGCTTCTCCTGGTTTTGCTTTCTTCTCCAAACCTTCTGAATGCTTGTCTCCTTGGGATGTTTCGTTCTCCAAACTTTCTTCTTTGGTTTCACAAACCTAGTTCTACAGTGCTTTGCACCATGACCATGGTTATGACATTTATAACATGTGACTTTGTTTCTTCTATTTAGCCATTCAAAGAAGTTCTTATTACATCCCATTTTCTTTGCATGCATCCAACAATTCCTTTCTATGTGACGAGCTTTATTACAATTATAACAAACATTGTTATAGGCCTGATTTGTCAAACTATAAGAATTCTTATCCTTATTCCATCCAAGCCCATTTCTTGAGTGAGTTCTACAATCTCTAGCTCTATGACCATAAACATGACAAGAATAGCAATAACTATGAAACTGAGAGTAGTTGTACCTTATTGAATGGTATTGTGTGATAGGTGGAGGTCTTGAGGTTTTACTTGTCCTTTCTCTTTCAATATCAGCAATTTTATCTTTTGCTTTCTTCTTGTCTTCCTCAGGAGCAGAAGAATGTTTTTTCAGGTCTATTTTTTGCCTAGGAGCATTTCTGACTTTGGAACACTCTCCTTCCTCATAACCTAGCCCTGTAGTGTCTTTGTGATGCTTTTGTTTGCACAATATGTCATTCAAACAATCAGTACTCTTTTCAAACAGCAGATTCTTGTGCAACTTAGAAGATGCTTCTTCCAATTCCTTTCTCAAAGAGACTATTTTTGATTCTAATTTTAGACATTCACTAGTCTTGACTTCAAGATCAGATTTGGTAAAATCAACAACCCTTTTAGCTTCTTCTATTTCTGTCTTTAGACTAATAATCAGTTTATTAGACTCTTCAACTTGTATTTTTTAAGTCAACAACCTGATTTCTTGCTTCTTCAAGCTCTAAAGAAACTTTTTCAAAATCTGAACATACCTTGTCTTTGGAATCTTTTTCTTGTTGAAGCTGGTCTTCTAATCTTCGATTCTCCTTTCGAAGTTGCTTGATTGTATCTAGGGCACACAAGAGCTCTCCTTCTAAATCAACTTTACAATCATTTTCATCAAACTCCTGTCCATCTTCATCCATAAAGAGGTCTCCTTCTTTGTCATCAATCTCAACAACAAAGTCATTTTCTTTATCACACTTTGTGTCAATTTTTAGGGATGGCTCATGCAACAACTCATCACATGACTTGACTAGGGTTTGTTGTTCAACCTTTTTCTTGGCATCTTTCTTTTCTTTATTTCTTTTACACTTTCCCATGGTACTCTACTATCAGGACCTACCTATGCTCTGATACCACTTGTTGGAGTACGGACAACACTGAGAGGGACGGGGGGGGGGGGGGGGGGGGGGTGAATCAGTGTTGTAATAAAAAAACAATTCAATTACTTCTCTTCAAATTTGTGTAATGATGGGATGATTTTGACAGCATCTAATGAAATTATTTGAAAGCTCAAACATTGACAACAAATAATTAACTAAGAAAACTTTATCACACTTTGTGTCAATTTTCAGGGATGGCTCATGCAACAACTCATCACATGACTTGACTAGGGTTTATTGTTCAACCTTTTTCTTGGCATCTTTCTTTTCTCTATTTCTTTTACACTTTCCCATGGTACTCCACTATCAGGACCTACCCAAGCCTGGTATACTTCTATAGGGAACCTATGCTCTGATACCACTTGTTGGAGTACGGACAACACTAAGAGGGAGGGGGGGTGAATCAGTATTGTAATAAAAAAACAATTCAATGACTTCTCTTCAAATTTGTGTACATGACATGATGATTTTGACAACATCTAATGAGATTATTTGAAAGCTCAAACATTGACAACAAATAATTAACTAAGAAAACTTGATCAAAGTAGGAATTCAAATACAGAAGGATAACCAAGACTGAATATTTAAGTATGAGGACCAAGTAAACCACACATCAAGTGAGACCATGACACAATGATTTTCATGAGTGGAAAACCCTCATAGGGATGAAAAACCACTCAAAAATTGCCTCACTGGTTTAATCCAAAAACCACCAATTACAAAGCTTCACTGGCTAACCAATCATGCCTCACTGGCTTATTTAGCTGCCTCATTGGCAAATACAAATGCCTCACTGGCAATCAGATGAACATGGAAAGTAAAACTCAATTCAGGGGGTTACCCTGATTCACTTCAATGCTTTACACTACAATCTTACACCTCTTTATGTCCACAACCAAAACATTCTCCGAGTACAACTTTCTCAAACATATATATTATGGCACTTCTCAATGACCACATAACACAAAACATGATCCTTGCAAGACATCAGAAAACTTCTGGAAATCTCTTTACCCTCCTGCAAACTGAATCAAATGATCTTATGTATCACAATGACCACACCAAATAACTTGACTAAGAATTCTTTTGTAATATGCTAATGATAATCTTAACAAAAGAATATCAATCTTCCTCTAAAAAAGACTCTTTGCACAAACATTGCAATACACTATAAAGACATTGCAATTCTCTTTAAATCATTCAAACATTGAACAAAGAAATGCTGAAGCAAAAATACACTTATACCTCCTTATTAATGTCCTTCTATTTCCACTTCATCAAAGCCCTGGTTTTTTTGCACTTTTTCCTCCAATCTTCATATGCACTTGTAGGTATGTGTCTCAACTATCATACAGACCAAGTCTCATGTCATTAACAATCACACACACCCAGATATATATTTTCATGGCCCTTTATATCTACTTGCAAAATAGTTTCTAAGGCAGTTAAACTGCCATACCAAGATAAACCCGTCAAACCAAATCCAACCAGAATTCCGTTGGAATTAAAAAAGACTTTGAATTTGGTTCGTTGATCTCGATTTGTTGGTGCCCTCGAAAATTAAACTACAACCTTGGATTGTCTTTTTGCCGCCCATAGGGAAGAAGCTAACCGGTTAGAATCGGTTATGTTAGAAGAGGGGCCGATGAAAGCATGTATAAAGGACCCTTTAATAGGTGGCAAATAAGTTAATAACTTATAATTGAAGGTCAGTTTAAAATTAGAACAAAAGGCAGATGTGGTGGTGATGGGTAACATGGTTAAGACTAAGGTTTATGAACAAGGTGGAAGATAGGGTTATAGAGAGTTTTTGGACTAAGGAAGGAGTAAAGAACTTAATAAGCACAAACCCTAATTCCATTTCTGCTGGCACTCAATTTGGATCTCTGTTCTGGCATCCGACAGCTCTCAAAAACTATACCTTTATCTTAGCAAAGCTTTGTAAGATAAGCATCATATATAAGCAAAACATTAAATCAAGAGGACCTTGATCATCATGATAACACACTAGGTTGCCAAAGATAAACCACCAAGTCAAAGTGAAGCACTGATGCAAGTGAGAAGCACTGACATATGACAGAGAACATATCACCACAAGAGAATAAGTCAACAAGTCTAAGTGGTTCAAGTGAAACACTAACACAAAACAAAACCCTGAGATCACATGAACTCAACCACATCTATACACTTCTTGATTCCATTCATGAACATGAACCTTGCAACATGAAGTACATGATAGCTCTTTGAAGCACACATGAACAACTCAAATAAACATCACCTCCAAACCACTCAACATCATCAACTCCTGAACCTTACAAAAACAACATTAGGAAACTCAAATCAACATGACAATCAACACCAAGAACTCCTGACTCCTGAAGCACCTCACTTTGACATCAATGACAAATCTCTATCAATTGTAACTTGCCTTTTTAGTCAACTATTTTCGATTAAAAAAAATCAAATTGTAAAATAAACATTTAAAAAAATATATAGAGGCAATAAATATTAAAGAAGAATGTATTTATTTTATCTCATAAATAAATAAATAAATTTGTTTTTACTTTTTCACTTAAATAAAAAAAATAGAATTTTTTTGTAATCTATTCCATTTATCTTCTCTTTCCTTGCCTTATTTGTCTTCCCACCCTTCAAAACAAAACTTAGAACACAAACCCAAACCCTAGCATGCTAAGCCAAAATGGAAGAACTTAAAACAATAAAATGAACCAACAAAATAGTATTTTCAATCTTAACTTGGCTATGCTTGGAGAGGAGGTGGAAGACGAGAGGCATGGAAGTGCCTTTTTCCTAAGTTGTCGCTTTTGGTATGGGGTCGGGTACGAGTACGGGATTCCAGTATGCCGGTATGGCGATTTTTTTCCTTGGGTAGGGTATGGTTGGGTATGGCTGTATTTTATATATATACAAAAAAATTAAAAAATATATAGAATTGAAAATGCATTTGATATATCATATAATAAGAATGTGTCATGTCCCTATACTAACGAGTTATAATCGAATCAGTTATGCATGATTCATAAATCAATATAGACTTAAATATATTTAAAAATAATATAATAATAAATAAAAATAACAGTTATAATTATTAATATAAATACAAATATTGATAATTAAATATTATTATAATTACAAACATAATAATAATATAAATTATAATTGTCAATATAAATATAAATAATAATAAAGTAGATATAAATATCAAATATAAACCAAATCTATTATAAATTAATTATTATATTAGAATAACCTTCAAATCCTATTGGCCTTTTATAAGGCAATCGCTAGCACATATTATAGCGATCCCTTAATCAGCAACATGTAATATATATGGAACGCATTGTATAATTGCAGCGAATATGTCAATACCAATATGATAATGATAAATACTAGTCTTTGCAAGAAGTGATGCATATAAAAGTCAACGATCCTACAATCAGCAAAAGGAAATAAACTAATACAAGGAATATGATTGACAAGGCGTCACCTTGGAAAGGGACGTGACCCCTCATGAAACATAAAAAAATATATATTGGCCATTGATGGGAAAGCTAAAAAAAAAAAAAAGAGGGAATCTCATCTATTGTTCAGCAATTCTTCTCAATACCGATCTGCAAGTAATTCAAATATAAACTCATCCATCAGCATATATCATCGACTGAACAATCTGTCCAAGCAACCATTCGAATATGAAGGAATCACAGGGAAGGAATACAAGGGAATGCCATCGAACAGTCTTAAAAGGCAGAATATAGATGATCTATATATATTGCAGATTCAACAGAGTATAGAACAACATTATAATATCATTCAATATCAATCGAATCTCACACATCGTCGGCAATCATCCCTAAGCAATCAATGTTATATATACATCCTTGTGTATAACAGTAGCACATAATCTCATCAGCAAGCATATCATCAATCATTGAATTCATCATGCAAACAAACCATTTACAAACATCATTATTACATACAATCTGTAGTCAAGGATTATAGCTTATGTCAGCAAGGCAGAAATATCTAAATAATATAGGCAGAGATTGCCATATAAGGAGCCATCCAAAGAGGTGGAAATCCTTCCAAGTCTGATATAGATCCTTGCATAAGGATTTCTGGATATAGTGACATCCTTGTGAAGGCAAAGCATCACCATTATGATCTACAAGATCACCTATACTTCCTTGAGGAGAGCAAACCGTCAAATTAGTATGATATTTCTAACTTACATTTACTAATCAAGTCTTGCCCATGATATACTAGGGATGGGTACGTCATTGCCTCGTCATTAATCTTAGCTATCACCCTACGAGAATGTGTGGATAGTTAGGGAAGGGCGGTTTGGTAGATCTCACACCTAGGTGACTTTCAAGTGGGTGAAGTATTGCCGGGTGTAGCATGAAGCCCCTTGAGCCAAGTGGTGAAGTATTGCCAGGTGTAGCATGAAGCCCTTGGGCCTATGGTAGTGTAGATTAATTGCAAGGTTCCTCGGGGACGCGTCCCCTGCCCTTTTCAGCCCGTACCTGTACCTGGGACGTCCTAGGGATGCGGGGACGGCCAGGAAACGTCCCCTGACCGTTCTCGTTTCCCTGGGGATGTCCCCTTTTTTTTAGGAAACTCGGGGTATGGCTACGGCCCAGCAAACATATAACTCAAAAAACAAAAAAAAACACACTTAAAAAAAAGGGATGGCGGGGCCCACAAGGCCCAAAAGGGATGAGGAGGCACAGGAGGGATTGGTTGGGGTTCCACTGGATGATGTAGACCCTCATGGTGGCAATGATTCGAACTCAGATTCCGATTTTGATGCAGTATTAGGAGAGGCTGATTAGGGACAGCCATATACTCTATGTTTTTGTCATTTTGTTGTTGAAACTTGAAACTTATAGCCTTTAAGCATTTTGATATAATATATATGCAGATTGTTGTTGAAAACAATTAAATTTGGTTTATTTGTTTGCCAATTCTCATGTGACAAGTTGAAAACTAAGTTCAAGTGTAATGTTATGGTTATGTATGCATGTTTTAATGTTCTATAATGTCTATAATGAATGCCTTATCAATGTTATCATCTAAATATTTAAAATTTCCTTATATTTAAAAACAAACCTTATTTTTTTAGTAGCCGTCCCCTGCCGTCCCCTAAAAAATGGCCAAAAAAAAAACGCCGTCCCCGAAACCCGTCCCCCCGTCCCCGCCCGTCCCTATCCCCGGTACTTGGGGGAGCATAGATTAATTGTTATTAATGGTTTACACGGTAGGTGACTCTCAAGTGGGTGAAGTATTGCCGGGTGTAGCATGAAGCCCCTTGAGCCAAGTGGTGAAGTATTGTCGGGTGGAGCATGAAGCCCTTGGGCCTACGACAGTGGAGTCTTGTTATGTAGCACCCTAACGAATAGATACCCGTCTCCATAGGGTTAATGATTAGGTTAGATTAACAACCAGGCATGTTGATCACCACTCCCGAAGTATATCATGAGGCCTAAATAGGGTAAAGAATAAATATGAGAAAATATATGTATTGATTACATAGTTGTTCATTATTATCAATTGTTGTTCATGATGTTACTAACCCTAATTAATGATATTGGTTTTATTATTGATCTATTAATTACTAATGTTCTCTTTATGAAGCTATACTTGTGTGCAAGGTGAAGAAATCTAGAACTTCCTAAAAGGGGACATTACATAATGACATTTGAATCTTTGATAATATGATACTTCATCATTGATCAATGATAGTGATAAACTTTAAAGATAATATTAATATTGATAATTCAAATGAAAATCATTACAATTACAAAATTTAAAAGTAATACACTAAAAAATCTATTTTTTGGTCTTCAATCTTCGTCGAACAGATCTAGATCAAAGTCATCGCTTGGTTCAACATCATTTGAACCACAAGCTAATGGAGTGCCACTCCCTCTAGGTACATCATGTGTAGGAGCCTTGTCATCATCTACATTGATTCTAGCAAGCTTTGCAATAGATGCATCCAAGTTGGCACACTCAAGGGTTATATCCCAATTCTTCGCTACCCCTTCCTTGTAGTCAACTTCCTTATGTGATAGGAGACGCAAGTTGGAATGGATATAGACCAAGTCTTTTGCTTTTGTAGCAGCCAACCGATTACGCTTCACTGAGTGGATAAAGTAGTATGTACTCCAATTCTGTTCAGTTGAAGAACTTGCAACCTATTGAAATTGGAGAGAAAGTCAATACAACTTAAAAATAAAAAATGCAAAAGAATGGTAAGTACTAAGAATGTTAAATAATAAAACATGCTTACTTGTGATAGATCTTTGATTGCAAGAGGCTGGAGGAACAAATAATCTTGCCCATGGAGGTACCACCATGTACGAGCATCTTCCTTGTATTGGTCTCAAAGAGCACAAATACTATGCTCTCGTCCCGAGATGTACTTGCCAAACTCTTTCCTAACAGTATCCACCACTTTTGGATCTGAGACAATTCTTCGGAATGCTATCTTGCACCCATTAGCAACTTCACTATCTCTATATGGTGCGGTTCTCCCTGACCAAGAAAGTATCTCAGTGCTATAATATTTGGGGGATAATGCATATATAAGAAGGTGCAAGGGTGTGTTCATCTTGTTCCAACGGTCATGAATGGTTTTCTTCACACATTGGAAAAATGTTTCATTGGGGTCATTCTCCTTTCGTGGTATTATGATCTTTATTTTTTCTACGATGGGGTCAATGCCATCATAGATTTCCCCCAAACATGGCTGATTTGTATTAGCAAACCTAATCATACTCATGATAGGCTTGGTGAAACTCAAGACATATTTCACACGAGTCCACCAATCATCATCTAGGATCAATGACTTCATCTTTTGAGCCCTCTTTGAATTTGACTGCTTCCAAATACTCCATTGATGGCGAATGACCATGGAGCCCAACGCCTCTCACACCTTCACAAGTTGTTTCAAAATGATTGTGTTTGATGCGAATCAGGTCTTAGCAACCTAATGTTGTGTAAAAAAATAAGTTAATAACACATTAAAATGTAAGTAAATTAAAATATGGCATAAACTAAAATTAAAATAAATTAAATTTACCTTTAACAACTCCAAATTTGAGAAAGTCCTGAAGATGCCTTGTGACATATGATGGTTTGTCACAAACATTTGAATCTCCTCACCCTCAGTGGATATAGTTTTCACCCATTCTATCTAAGTGCCAATTGCATGCTTGCATCACCAAGTTAAGGGAGTGTACGATACATGGTGTCCAAAATATGTGTGTACCTTTCCTCAATCAAAGCACCTGCTGCCCTACAATTTTTTGCATTGTTCGTAATGACTTGGACTATGTTATCAGCACCCGCCATCTCTATGGACTCGATGAGGATTTTGGAAATGAATTCTGCATCCTTGACTTGCCCCTCACAATCAATTGCTTTCAAAAACATTGCCCCTTTGGGGGGGACAACAATAACATTTATTAAAGGTCGGTTTTTGCAATTTTTCCATCCATCATAAATAATGGACACTCCTATTTCAATCCATGAATCCCTAATTGGTTTTAGTGATGTCTGTAAATTTTTTTTCTTTTGCCAATAAGGTGGTGTGCTGTGATGTCCCCATATTGCTAATTTCTAATTAAATCGATTATGTCTTTCAAATTAAAGATATGAATGATCAAACCGAATACATTTACATTAAAATTAATAAATTAAATATTATATAAATCATATATATTCTAATATCAAATATAATATATTATTATTATTATTATATAATAATATATATATATATATATATATTTTAATAATTAAATATTATTATTATTAATATATATAATAATAAGTATAATTATTAATTATTATTATTATTATTATTATATAATACAAATTATAATTATTAATATGGATATTAAATATTATATAATAATATGAATTAAGTCTTAAGTTAGCGATATAAGCAAATGGCCAAATAGGAGCGATACCTACCATTCATATATGCTAATTAAGATATATGACAAAGCAACAGATTTCAATAATAAAGGCAATGACTTAGATAAAAGGTGATTATTGTTAAATGACATTGCAAACTAAAACCAGTGTATGCAAGAAGATATACCAGCGATTAGTTTATAAATGCATTTAGCAGCGGTCAACATTATATAGCAATCAAACAAACAATAGTTATCATATTATCTAAAGGAAGCACTATGAGAAGCGATGGGTTTTGAAAGGGTGCTGACCGTTGGAAAAAGGATAACTCTTCAAAGATATAAATAAGGAACTCATCATTCCAATACATATTGCATTCAAATATCTCCCATCTCCTCAAACAGCACAGCAGAAACAAATACATTGAAGGCAAATTTAATATGATATCTCAGCACTGAATTATCTAAAGACAAGAATGGCAAGTACCTCATGGAGTTATCTCAGCATCTCATGGATTCCCATTATACATACCAATCAGAAAATCATATGAACAATACAGAATAATATCAGATCATTCTATATATTCATACAACAAGAGCGGCAAGCAATATAGCAGCGAATAATATCATTAGCACTCACATTTCATCAGCAATACATATCTCAGCATCATCATAACAGCATCAACAACATTATACCATAAATGTTGAAACAGCAATTCATCATAAATATATTAGTCTCAGCCTCAAATACAGATAAAACAACGAGCCAAATCATCGATTGAATCTCCTTGGCATTATCCACGCATATCTGCAGTCTTATCATCTCACAGCTTCAAACTTCAGCAGATTATATTCTTATTCTTCAAGGGGCAGTCATTGCAACTTCATTTCAAGGAATACATATCAGCATTTTTATCTTATTATAAGATCAATATTATCAGCAAATCTAAACAAGGAATGAATATACACATATTGAGATGAACTACTAAGGCATAATATTGCCATATATCTATATATCCATCCGGTAGTGGTGGTACGCTCTCTAGTTCCCATTGAAGGGACAATGTGCATAAGAAATATTATTTTCGTGATCCAAAGGATCACTAGAATATCGCAAATCGTTCAAGACAATGAATTCAATATCGGTATGATCTCTCTAACCTTACTCATGATATACTAGGGATGAGTGCGACTTTGCCGCATCGTTAATCTTGTCTATCGTCCTACGAGAGCGAGTGAATTGTTAGGGAATGGCGATATTATTCAGCGTCTTAACAAGTGACTGTTAAGGAACGGTGATATTATTCAGCGCCTTAACGAGCGATCGTTAAGGAACAACGATTCATAGTCTCACACGGTAGGTGACCCTCAAGTGGTGAAGAATTTCCGAGTGTGCAATGAAGCCCTTGAGCCAAGTGGTGAAGAATTGCCGGGTGTAGCAATGAAACCCTTGGGCCTATGGTAGTGGAGCTTTGTTATTCAGCGCCCTAACGAATATATTCCCGTCTCCGCTAGGGTTAACGATTAGGTTAGATTAACGACCGGGCATGACGATCATCATTTCCGAAGTATATCTTGAGGCCTAAACATGATTAAAATATAAATACATTTGAATATATGTATCATTGACTATGATTATGATATTGCTAATCCTAATGATTATGAAAGAATATATGTAGTTGTATGTGTTAATGTCTGTGGTTGCAGGAATTGAATATATGTACACACAGGTAACATTACATTCCTGTTCATTGTCATTGATTATGATTATGATGTATTGATTTCATTACTAAATTGATCTTTAATCGTACTAATGTCCCTTTCTAGTAGTTATTCTTGTGTGCAGATTGAGAAATAAAAGATAACCTAAAAGGGGACATTACATGTGCACCTTTTCATAATCAGGACTTGTGTAACCAAAGGGTGTGTTACTAATTGCCGCCACCATTTCGCGTCAATATGGTGATCTCACCAAGTTGAAAGGAAGGCCATTGGCATAAATGCAACATGCAATTTTTTTATCTGCAATATCTCTTGTTCCATTTCGAAATGCCTTAACCAATGGACCTCTTTTGCGGGAAGGAGAGGGATCTTCTTCTTGGATAGACGTCGTCTCTAAAAAATGATGTTGGGCCATTATTGAAGGAGCATTTGTAGGTGGATTCATTGATGTTCTCTTTGCTAAAGGATGAGATTTTTATTTTGATCTCATACTCACAGCATCAACTTCTTGTTCTCTAATGAATGCCATAATTTGTTCTTTTGGCAACCCCTTCTTGTTTGGCCCTTCACATGTTTTAATTCCACGTCCACTTATGGCACATAAGTGAGCTTTCACTTGATTATACGAGCTCTTATATGTGATCTTGCACTCATTATAATTCCAAACAAAAGCCCCACCTCTTGGATGTTGTTCAAGCATCGTAACATATTTCCATAGAGGAGATGCTTGATCATATTTAAACTGTTTATTTGCCTCAAGGCCCATTGGACTTGAACTAATAGCCATTTCAAATATATTGCTGTTATAAGAAATTACAAAATTTTAATTTTGTTTTTTAAAAAAGCAACCCTACAATATATAGAAACTAATAAAAGTAATAAACATTCAAGACAAACACCAAAAACATTTTGAAAAATCTTAAAACTGGTTTTTTTTTTTTTAAAGTTGATTTTTTTTAGAACTTGAAAAGATTCAGCAAAAAACTTGAAAAAAATTGTTAAACTACTTACTTTAGATCAATAGATGTCCTTTGTGCAAGCTAGAATCCTCCCGTGGCACTTTGCAATTGATTTGCTTAGAAAAAATACTAGCAGCCCTCCAAAATGCAAAATTGGAAAAACAATGAAGAGTTTTTGTGAAATAGCTTTGTTTTTGTTAAATGATTTTTAGTAATGGTTGTGTTTTAAGTTATAGGCACCTTTTAGGGTTTTTTAAAAGTTGAAATTTAAAAAAAAACACAAAAAAAATTGAGTTCGACATTTTTTTTTAAAGTCACTTTTTTTCTAGGCGGAAGTGCTCAGGAGTGGCTAGGGCGCGGCCCTGAACCCGGGGTGGTCCTACGATGTACCCATAGGGAACCCGTGGCGACAGGGACGTTCCTTGTCCTCTCCCAACCTGCTCCCGTTGCCGCATCGGGATCCGCATCCGTTCGGTAGGGACCGATGCCCCAATATGGAGAACCTGGTAACTTAGCCTTTTTCCCTTACTCTCTCCTCTCTTCTCCTCCTTGCTTGCATAATGAGCCCTCAGTGGATGAGAGCTCTTCTTATAATCAGGCAAAAGGATTCTTAAGGTTTTCAATGGATGCTCTAGATCCTATGGCAGAGGATGATTTCATCCAAGGAATGATATTTAATCCTCCATTGGAAACCTAGCCTCCTTTCATTAACTTTTTAATTTATATTTTACCCTTGTAATGTCCCCTTCTAGTAAGCTCAAATTGACCACAACCTTGCACAATTTCAACTTACAAAAAGGAAACATTAGTATTCCAAATTTTTCTCTTTTCATATCATAATTAATATAGATCCATATTCTTTCCACATTTATCCTAAAACTTATAATTCCATAATCACATAATTCATATTCATAGGCCTCAAGTGCTATCCTCGAAAGGATCATATGTCGCCCTATCATTAATCCATCTCTAACTCCATAGGCATGGTTCATTAAGAAGACACAACCATCCCATACGGAGGCCCGATGGCTTCCCACCTCACCAATCGGCTCCAAAGACTTCCCACCTCATCTATTGGAGAGTTACCTACTGTAGGGCACAAATTACATTGATGAGCTCATCATACCATAGGCCCAAGGCTTCACCTCACACCCAGAGGTACTTCGACACTTGGCCCAAGAGACTTCGCCTCACACCTGAAGGTACTTCATCTTCTTGGGGTTACCTAGGTCCAATAACATTCTCCTAACTTACCCATACACCTAGGATGGCGAGATGATTAATGATGAGGCTAATCCTCTTTTCGGATATGGCACAATCCTATGATTTTAAGTCCTTATTAACATTTCACACATGATGCCTTATAAATAGGTCATCTTGGCCTTATATCATAATTGGCCAATAATATATATTACATGATCATATTCCATTCTCATCATCATTGATTTCTTATGCATAATCACTATCATTCATTCATCTATGGTAATAATCATTCATATAAACATAAACATTCATTCTTGTATATTCATCTTATGAATAAAACCTTTCATTTCTACATATCTTTATACTAAACATAAATTAAATATACATACTTACAAATCTTACATTTAATAATTATAAGATAAGCATGTTAAATATACTTACCTGCTGAAACTTTTATTTACCTCTTATTCTTTTTCTTTGTGCAGATCTGATTTATTATGGAGCTCTTGATTTATATTGGCTGTTTTGAACTGCTAAGTCTATCTTTCCTTGTATTCTCTTATTGTTGTTTATAATTATATAACCAAATTTTCTTTTCTTCCAATGATGTTTTCCTTCTATCTCACAACCTTTATTTATTTCCCTTTCAAGGGATATGTTCGAAGAGGCACGTCACTTATTATGCTTGCTGGTAAAAGACATACTTACCCCCTCATAATTTTTATTATTTTATATTAATTCCCTTTTGTGGTAAAACTAGTTCTAACAATACGTAACTCCTTTATCATAAGAGGATAGGTTAAAAGATGTTTATTTATATTATTATTTATTTATATTATTTGTATTTATATTATATCATTATAATAAATGATATATTATTTATTTTATATTATTTATATTATATCATTTATATCATAATAAATGATATATGATTTATATTATATTATTTATATGTGTTAGTTATAAATATAATAATAATATATTTTGTTAATTGTTTTAAATAAATATTATTTAAATATATTAAATAGATTCCATTTATAATATTATTCATATCGTTAATTTGAACGAATAATACATAATGGATTCAATTATAAATTACTAATATAGGGATATGACAACCCTTGTGTTTTAAGTCATAAGGGGGCCATTTTTCTAAATCTCAACTTAAATTTTTGACCTTATAAATAAAGTATTATTGTAATATTTAGTATATAATGGTCAATTAGTCTTTAAGATAGACTTTAGGAATATTCTTTATTCTTTTAGTTAAGTTCTTATCCTTTTGCTTTTTTAGCTGTTGTTTAGTTGTCGCTATTATCCTTTTCGGATAAAGCGTTTGTAACTCTTATTTAAGGATGCTTTCGTTCCTTAGTAAATATCGAATATCATGGTAATAATTCTGTGTTTTATATTATTTTATGGTATCAGAGCCCAAGTCGATTGGGATCGGTGAACACGTGGAGATTTACGAACTGTTGCCGGCAGTGTCAATTCGCATGCTTATGACACAATGAAAGTACCAAAAGATTGCCATATGGAATAGTATGGTGTTGTACAATTTCGTGCAAGGGTTTTTGGCAGATTTTTTCACAAAATCACGCATCCATTTCTGGTCACAAGGGCAGATTTTTTAAAGGAAAAATTGCACCTCTTTTTTGAAATTTCTGGGCAGAATTACATGCTAAAAATTGCGGATTGCATTGAGGAAAATGCGCCATTTATTTTAGGGCAGATTTTTGCTTCAAATCGCGCCTCTTTTAGCTGTTGCTGGGCGATTTTTTTGAAGGCAGATTCTTCATCAAATCACATTTTTATCTGCTAAAACGCGACTGGAAGGAGGTCACAAAGGTTTTGTGGGGCATTTTTTGTGAAATCCGCGGCCAGGGATGAAGTTTTTAACTCTTTTTTGACGATTTTTAACAAAAATGTGGCCATTTTTTTTTTTTTTCCAAAAACGAGGGCAGCCAAGTGTTTTAGTCCATTTTTTGAATGATTTTTTCCAAAATCATGGTATTGTTCATAGGTTTTTGGTGATTTTTGGATAAAATCATGGGTTTCAGTATTTTTTTGGTGACGCCTAGGGTTTCTGGGCAGATTACAAACCTGTTCGTGAAAGATTTTCACGTATTTTGGCGAATTTTTGACAAGATTGTGGTCTCTATTGGAAGGCTAGGGTTTTTAGACCCTTTTGTGGGCATTGTGTTCTTGTTCTTTGACGATTTTTTTTACAAAATCGTGGCTGAATTTTTTTT
Source organism: Cunninghamia lanceolata (assembly GCA_027924645.1). Classification (NCBI taxonomy): domain Eukaryota; kingdom Viridiplantae; phylum Streptophyta; class Pinopsida; order Cupressales; family Cupressaceae; genus Cunninghamia; species Cunninghamia lanceolata. Next base: position 335,698 of record BSBN01001246.1, read on the forward strand.
GGTGCCTAGGGTTTGACTTGGGAAAAAAACAAGTTCAGCGTGACAGTAGCGGGTTTCTTTTTTTTTTTTTTTCGTGATTATGAGTTGTTGGAAAATGGCCTCGTTACCCAACATTATGTTGGAAGGCAGTCAACGTTTCACTGGAAAGAATTATAACACATGGAAGCAAAGAATACTTACGATCTTCGAGTACAGGTGCCTTGAAAGATCGTCCTCGGTATCGACACCCGGCCAACGACTTTGGGTAAAGACCAGGACAAATTTGACGAACAGGATAGAGAAGCCGTCATGTTGCTAAAGCTATTAGTGACTGATGAGATGCTTCCAAAGGTACAGACAGACAAAAACCTTTGCGAAAATTTGGAAGCACCTGCGAGATCTGCACGAGACGTCAGATAAAGGCAGGGCCTTATTCCTCAAAAATATGCTTTTTTTGATTATGATGAATGAGAACATCCTTGCAAGAGCATTTTCTCAAAATCAAGGACATCAGAGACTGGTTGGCTACCATAGGTTGAAAGATGGAAGAAGATATGGTGGTTATTATGCTGAAAAACTTACTAGTGGCATATGAATATTTTATTGACACACTCAATATCACATCTACTAGCGTTGACCTAAAGTTCGAGGAGCTGTGCAATAAGCTCTTGCAACATCACAGATGGAAGAAACAATTTGGCAGTAGCAGTGATACTTAGAGTGTAGAATAGACATTTGCAACCAAGGACAAGGGAAAAGGCAAATGGCCTCAGATGAAAGGTCAAGGGAATACTGAAGATACTTTTGAAGAATTTGAAAAATATCACGTCATTATTGTGGTAAACTTGGTCATATGAAGAAGCATTGCAGAAAGAGGTTGGCTGAAAAGAAAACCAACGAGGGAGGGCCTCCACCAAAGGCTCATGTCGCAGAGCATTCTGAGGAGTTAACCTTTTATGCTTTCATGGCCAAACGACCAACAAATCAGTCAAAGTTATCTACGTGGTACATAGATTCTGGAGTGTCTTGACATTTCACCCACATAAATGATTGGTTCATGGAGTACACGGCTTGCTTAGATTCAATGATCTTCGGTGGTGGTGAGTACATGGTTGTTGGCAGAGGGAATGTTCAGATATCCTCTAGAGGGAAAAATCTCATTTTTCTCAATGTGTACTATGTGCCAGGAATGGAGCTTAATTTGCTCTTGATCAGTCAAATTTATGCGCAATAGTCCCAATTTGAATGTCATATTTAGCAAACATAAATGCTATATAGTTGACAAGGAGTCCAAGAAAACCATTGCAGTTGGCATCAAAGATCATGGGTTGTATTGGCTAGTTGATACTGGACAGGTTCAAGAGCATGCATTGGCAGCCAAGAGTGCATCTGCTGTCAATACACTTTGGCATCAGCGGTATGGGCACCTCAACCTATCTTATCTCTCTCAGTTGGCTCGAGAGAATTTGGTGTTTGCAGAGCTTGCCAAGCAGGGAAGCAACACAGAACTCCGTTCGAGGAAGGATAGGCTTGGAGAGCACAGAGAGTCCTTCAGCTGGTTCATGCAGATGTTTGTGGACCAATGAACACGACATCAGTCACTGGTGCCAGGTATTTTCTTTTGTTTGTAGATGATTTTAGTAGGAAAATGTGGGTGTATTTTTTGAAGTTAAAATCAGATGTCTCTAAGGAATTTCAAAACTTCAAAGCATTAGTAGAAAAAGAGTCTGGTTGTTCAATAATCACTCCTACATCTGATAATGGAGGTGAATTTTGTTCAAACGAATTCAATGACTTTTGTGCTAAACATGGTATAAAACGACAATATACAACACCCTATTCTCCACAGCAGAATGGAGTAGTTGAGCGGAGAAACCATTCTATTATGGAGATGGCCTAGTGTATATTGGAGAACAGGAGTGTTCCCAAGAAATTTTGGGTTGAGGCAGTCTACACTGCAGTTTATGTACTCAACAGGTCTCCAACACAGGCAGTGAAGGAGAAGATCCCAGAGGAAGCTTGGTCTGGGAGGAAACCAAAGATTATTCATCTTAAGGTTTTTGGTTCTATTGCATACACCTAGATTCCAAATGCAAAGAGAACTAAATTAGACCCTAAGAGTAAGAGGTTAATGTTTACAGTATATAGTGAAAATCATAAGGCCTACAGGCTGATTGATATTGACATTGACCGCTTGAATTTCAACAAAGATGTGGTGATTGATGAAGAAGTTGGGCCTTTCCAGCTCTCTTCAGAGATCAAAATTACTGCAGATCAGCCTATTAAGGCTAAGGATTCAGGTGTCTAGCTTCACTTAGCTCCACCTGAAGGGGGGGATTCTGATCATTCTGAGCATGAGGAGTCTCCCAAACAGGTAGCTGTACCTGAATTTCCTGATGAGAATTTGGATCAACATGCAAATGACACAGAAATAGGCAGCCCAAGTCATGGACACAACAGTGATTTGGATGGAGAGGTTACTAAGAAGAGACCAAAGTGGTGGGAAATCACCATTGGTGATGGTTGGGTTAGTGAAATGATTGAGGGCAAATCATCCAGAGGCAAGAGCAAGTAGAACATAATAAACCTTGCACTAAAGGATAACATTCAATGAGTTTTTGAGCCACAGGTGTTTCAGGAGGCAAAAGGAAATCCTGGATGGGAAAAGGCCATGGCAATCGAACACGAAAGTCTTATGAAAAATAGGACTTGGGAACTCTCAGATCTTCCACTAGGGAAGAAACCCATTGGCTACAAATGGGTGTACAAAGTCAAGTACAAAGCAGATGGTATACTTGACAAGTACAAAGGAGATGGTACACTTGACAAGTACAAAGCTCAGTTGGTCGCAAAAGGGTTCTCACAAAGAGAAGGCATTGACTATGAGGAGACGTTTGCTCCTATAGCAAAGATGAGCACCATCTGTTTAGTTCTAGCCATGGCAGCACAGTTCGCTGTAAAGTCCAAATGGAGGTAAAGAGTGCCTTCCTCAATGGCGACTTGGAGGAAGAAGTGTACATGTCAGCCTCAAGTTTTCAGGTTGTAGGAAAGGAGCATCAGGTATGCAGACTGGAGAAAGCTCTATATGGCCTAAAGCAAGCACCTAGGGCATGGTACATCAATATTGACAGGTATTTGGTTGAATAGGGATTCCAACAGAGTCCTTCAGATTCCAAATCTGTATGTCAAAAGCGTAGGCAATGAGATCATGCTACTGGTCATTTATGTAGATGATATCAATATTACAGGTAGTGAGGCACATTTGATTGAACAAATCAAACATAATCTAAGTAAAGCTTTTGACATGACTGATCTAGGCCTCCTACATTACTGCCTAGGTGTAGAAGTTTGGCAAATAGGTGGTGGTATTTTTTTCTCAATCTAAATATGCCAGGAGTTTGCTCGACAAGTTCAGGATGACAAATTGCAAAATCTTGTCTACACCTATGGAGAAAGGGTTGAAGCTTTTAGACAAAACAGACTCAAAGGTAGTAAATGAGTCGGCATTTAGACAACTAGTGGGCAGCCTTATATACCTTACAGCCACTGGACTTGATTTGAGCTATGTTGTGAGTTTCATTTCCAGATTCATGATAGCACCAAAGGCAAAACATTGGGTTGCAACTTAGAGCGTGCTGAGATATGTGAAAGAGACACTTGACTGTGGCATTCTGTACAATAGAAGCAAAGATCCTTGGTTGGTTGGCTTCATAGATCCAGATTGGGCAGTGTATGTTGATGACAGAAAATCCACTTCTGGATATGTTTTCAGTCTTCGCACGAATGCAGTCACATGGACTAACAAGAAGCAGTAGGCAGCTCTTTCCTTGACAGAAGCAGAGTATCGAGGAACATTAAAAGCAACATGTGAGGCAATATGGCTTCGGAGGATGCTTTCAGACATGCAGATGTCTCAAGCAGGGCCTACACCCTTGTTTTGTGACAATCAAGGGATGCTCAAGCTTGCCAAGAAATCCAATCTTCCATGAGCGTACCAAACATGTGGAACTACATTGTCATTTCATCAGGCAACTTGTAGAAGATGGATCAGTGATGTTGCAGTATTGTCCTTTTGAGGATCAAACTACAGACATTCTTACCAAGTCTTTGGGTCTTGACAAATTTGTAAAATTCTGGGATAAGCTTGGTGTAGTTAGTAGATTGACCATTAAAGGAGGGTATTAAAGTATTGTTGTAATATTTAGTATATAATGGTCTATTAGTCTTTAGGATAGACTTTAGGAATATTGTTTATTCTTTTAGTTAAGTTCTTATCCTTTTGCTTTTTTAGCTGTCGGTTAGTTTCTGCTCTTATCCTTTCCGGATAAAGCATTTGTAATTCTTATTTAAGGATGCTTTCTCTCCTTAGTAAATATCGAATATCTTGGTAATCATTCTGTGTTTTATATTATTTTAACCTTAACCAAGTGACCATTGACCACCTTTTAACCTAACCAAACCCTTTGTGACCTAGATGAGTTGATTTGGGGTTCCCTTCCTATCAAGAATTGTGTGTAGCCATATTGGGGTGCATACCACATGTCACCCATTGATTAGTGACTTTTCCTCCTCTCTCCTCTTGTGTGCATAGTTGCATCGTCATATCATGTACACACTCACCCCTTGTGGTGTCTATAATACAATGGTGGTATCAGTTGTTGCTCGCTTTTGGCAATGACACTAATACATGTCACCTTGTTGCACACACCACAAAAAATAAAAGAAAATTGTTAGCTTGTATTTGCGGGGTTTTACTTTGGTAAATTTTATGGGCATCATAGTGTTGAGAGTGGTTTTTCATTTTATTTATTCACTTGAATTTCTTGAAAGTACATATTTTTAATTTAGTGAGGTGATGGCATATTATTGTGATTATGACCTATTAGCAGCCTCTTGTGTTGAGTAAATTTGAAAGTGTTCCATGGAATTGAGTTAAGAGTGTTGGTAAGATCTACACATATAATAATTGCAATACGACAATGTAGAAGAGAGATAGCACACCACACGAGATGTTCATGGGCCAAGATGCCCTAATATCCAATATATGTAAAAATAGAATATACCCTTGAGTGGGTAACACCATATGATACTCCTTATGGAAGAAGACACTCCATGCTATATCTCCAAGGGATCCCAAACACAATATCATACGCTTCACATCTGCTTACAATTATATTCACCATCTTTATATAGACCTCCTCCTAATAACATAATGGAGGGGTAAACCACTAAACCCATGTAGGCCTTCTAGTTACCTAATATAATTCATGACCCAATATAATTAACTTAAGGGATGTGTGTCCCTATTGCCATCTCCATCCACCTAAATGCATTATAGTATCATATCCCTAGGTACATAGCATGCCACTCGTCCTTGACATGTTTTGTCCCCTAGACATAAGAAGAAGCCAAATAGTAAGATTTGTGCAAGTCATTGCAAATATGATGCCATGTCCTATCATCCAACCATCCATAGGTGATCTTCACGGTAGTTTTAGCTTGATGGTGCCTAGATCCCATCCTTGATCCACACTTTGTCGAACCCATTTGACTCCATTCTTCATCATAGTATGTTCTTTTTTGCCATGAATAGCCATTACTTCTATGATGCCATTGATCGTTGTAATTGCTTCTTTGATTTCATGTAGATCCACAGTGATTGGTTTGTTGATTCCGTATAGTATCATGCCTCCATGATTCTTGCCTCTCACAATGATGTGGATGCCTATATATTGCCTATGGGGATATGATATTATAATGTATTTAGGTGGATGTGTGTGAACTGTTTTTTCACTTTATTTACTCACTCGAATTTCCTAAAAGTGCATATTTATTAATTTAATGAGGTGATGACATATTGTGATTGACCTATTAGCCTCTTGGGAGGTGACTTTCTAAATATTCAAAGCAGTTGTGCTGATTAAATCTAAGAGTGTTTCTGTAGAATTGTGTTAGGAGTATTAGCTGTTTTTTCGGTTAATTTATTCACTTGAATTTTCGTAAAAGTGCACATTTTTAGTTTAGTGAGATGATGAAATTGTGATTATGACCTATTAGCCTCTTGGGAGGTGAATTTATAAATTTCCAAAGCAGTTGTGCTGAGTAAATCTAAGAGTGTTATGTAGAATTATGGCTGCTCCTATTTGTTTTTAGCAAGTTTCATGTTTTGCCAATTTAGGAATGCCTGTCTTCAGGGGATGGCCTGGGGCTAAAATATGTTGTAAAATCCTCCTCTATGGGACCCTGCCACAAGCATTAATTCAAATGGCAAATACACTTCTTAGATGAGGAAAAGATATTTGGCACAAAACCTAATTAGTAATTCAGAAGTTCCAGAATCAAGGTCAATTCATTTCTTTTGTTGTTGGTGGTTCGTAAAATGTCGTGGTCTATCTGGCCAGCACAAATGTTGTTCTTTTTCCTTCTCTATTATTATTAAGGTTAGATGTACATTTTAAAAAATTTACTTTAACTTAAAAAATATCTATGCTTTGGCTGAGAGTTTCTGATTATGCCTATAAAATTTTCTTATATGAAAATAATGGTGTACTGACATGGATGGTTGGTGACTTCCAAAATGTTTGATTCATGTATTGTTCATAAATGTAAAATCACATATGATGAATGCAAAAACAACACCAATACATTAATGATCTTATTGAGTATTACAAGTGCCATGACATGATAAATGTAAAGGCTTACTTCTATACACAAGATTTTATTGCAAGTGGTGTCATATAGCCCATGCCTATCATTAGAAATATTAATCTCTTTCTATGAAGTGAGGCATTGCAAATGATTTCATCTGTTATATGTCATATTTTATCTTACCAAATATGGTGGACTGAAGATTTAATCTACATTTGGAGTGACAACAAAAGCCTAATAAATATGGAGCAAGGGTCATATTTGAGGTTATTTATAAATCTCTAAAGGAGATTGTAAGGTCAATGTTGTTGGTAACTTCCTCTTCAAAGCATGGAGAGCCAAGACTTATTTGCAGATTCTTCATGCTTATGTGATCCCATGGACAGACCCTATATTTCAGATGCAAAGTACTTTTTGACTTATAGTGATAATTTCTCAATGTGTACTTGGGTATTCTGAATAAGAAAAGTCAATTCCTGGATAATTTTAAGGACTTAAAGATTCTTATTGAAAATTAATATGGTCAAGACCCAAAACATCAAGATATGGTACTGAGTATATTTTTCTTCTGATGTTTCTCACATGGAAGCTCCATCTTTGCCTAGATCAGATGTTTCATATAACTTTCTGAAAATGGTCCCAGTGAACCTGAAGCTATTGCATTAGTTTAGGCAGGGTTTGAGGCATTCTCTGGAGTACATAAGTAAATATGAGTTACAACAGTGAGTAAGAGCTAAAAGAAACCTCAAGTCTCCAACAACTTAAACGCTAACTAATACATAATTGATACTAGCTAGAGGGGGCAAACCCCAAAACCGGTAAATCTCTAGACCAATAAAAAACAATAAATCTGTATTATTTCCTGTAACATGCCCCAAAAACAACTAGAATTTTTTTAACTAATATTAGAACATTATATTTTTTTTTTTAAATTCTATTTAAATCAAAGAATCCACTTAAAAAGATGAGGGTATTCCTTGTGAAAGATGTCTTCGTCTTCCCACATAGCACCTGTCTCGCTAAACTCCTCCTATAGAACCTTCGCTTGCGTGATTGTCCTATTGCTAAGTTTGACCTGCCTACAATCCAAGATCCTAACGGGATCCACGTGGAGCTCCCCTACGGAATCCACCTGAAGTGCTTGCCAATCAATCATATGCAGAGGATGATAAATATATTTCTTGAATAAAGGAATATGAAACACATCATGAATTCTAGAGAGTCGGTGGTAAAGCAAGATGATAAATATATTTCTTCAATAAAGAAATATGAAACACATTATGAATTCTAGAAAGAGTCAATGGTAAAGCAAGATGATAAGCCACAGGACTAATCTTCTCCAAGATATCAAAAGGAACTACAAACCGTGGAGCCAATTTGGAAGCCTTCCCAAATTTTATCAAACTTTTTTGTGGCCTAACCTTGAGAAACACCTTGTCCCCCACCACAAACTCTCTAGGAACTCTCTTGAGATTTGCATAACTCTTTTGTCGATTTGATCCTTCCTTTAGCCTCTCTCTAATGATATGAATCTGTCTATCATACTCTTGAAGCATATTAGACCTAAAAACAACCCAATTCTCCAAACCGTCCCACTCAACAAGAGTCCTACACTTTCGCCCATACAAAGCTTCAAATGGAGCCATCTTCAATGATGCATGATAAGAATTGTTGTACCAAAGGCAAAAACTCGTCCCACTTTTTCTGTTGGTCCATACAATACATCCTCAACATGTCTTCCATTACTTGATTGACCCTCTCAGTTTGACCATCTGTCTCTGGATGATAGGAAGAACTAAAGTGCAATTTTGAACCAAAAGATGACATAAGCGTGCCCCAAAACCTAGAAGTAAAAAGCTTATCTCTGTCTTGAATAACCACCTCTGGAATTCCATGCAAACACACCACCTCTTTGATGAATCTCCTAGCCAAGGTTCGTGCATCATCCTTAATATTTCCAAGATTGAAATGTTCAACCTTTGTGAACTTATCCACTACCACTAAGATAGAATCATGTTGACTCTTCGTCTTAGGTAGTCCTATGACAAAATCCATAGATACTATTGACCACTTGTGAAAAGGTACATCATGAGGATATAACTCTCCACTAGGATGTTTATGCTCAGCATTTACTCTTTGACACTCCAAACACTTAGCAACATAAGTAGCCACATCCTTTTTCATGCCACTCCAAAAATATAATTTCTTAAGATCAGCATAAAGCTTAGTAACACCTGGGTAAGCACTACAGGGTGCATCATGGGCTTCTCCCAAAACGACTTCTCATAAACCACCCTAAACTAGAACATAGATCCTATTCTAAAATCTCAACAACCCATCTCTATCTAAAGAATACTTTGGATACTGATCCAAATCTTCTTGAATCATTTGGTAGAATTCATCTGAACTCTACGCTTCCCGAATAAACTGCCTCAAATCCACCCAAAATTGTGACATAGCTGCTAAGCTCGCCCTCCTACTAAGAGCACCCGCCACTCTACTCTCTTTCCCTTTGATATAGGGAATGTCAATTTCAAAATTACTCAAAAATTATAGCCATCTTCTTTGTCTAGCATTAAGCTCAGATTGTGTAAACAAATACTCCAACCCCTTATGATTTGTCTTAAGTTGGAAAGGTCTACCCATTAGAAATGTCTCCACACCCTATGTGCATGAATTAATGCAACAAGCTCCAAGTCATGAGTGGGATAGTTCTTCTCATGATCTTTAAGCTTCCTAGACTCATAAGCTATGTCACAAGGTTCGCGTTCGGGTTTGTGTTTGGCAACCATAAAATTCGGATGAAGTTCGCCAAGGCGAAAAACATTCGTCATTAAATTCGCCTTATATAATTTTGATTTTTAAAAAATATATATATATATATATATATACATAAATAAAATAATAAAATAATAAATATTAATACTATAATAATATATTATTAATATTATTAAATATTTTTTTTGCTAGGTCTTAATATTATTATATATTAATAATACATAAATATATTATAATATTTTAATATGAATGTAGTAATACTATATTTATATATTATTAAGATGAATATATTAATACTATTATATATTAATAATATTATAATAATATACTGGGCTGGAGGGCACACACATGACGACCAGGTTCTGGAATGCTTCTTCCAGAACTATGTGCAGGTGGTGGGAGCAAGATTGTGGGGAATGAGAGCAGCAAGGAAGTTCATTAGGCCTGAACTGGCATAAACGGTCATGGCAGTCATGGATGGAGTCGCTGTTGCACCTAAACAAGGTTTCACACTTGGCACATTTAGTTTGAACGAGGAGAAGAAGGTAAAGCTCCACAAGGCATGGGCTTTGTTCAAGAAGGGTGTGGAGAAAGAATATAATATTGGAGAATTTATGAATTTCCTTGAGGCCAATCCTGGGCTGATTGAGCAAAATGTAATAGTAGGCTGGTGGAAATCGCTGAAGGTATTGGGTACCTATACCACTGATTGTATTGTCTCAGCTTCTCTATGTAACTCTTTTTTGTTATATCCTAAGTTACCGATCTTGGTACTGGTTCCGGTTCGGGTTCGTGGGTTCGGCCAAAAAAAATTTTAGGTGTGGGTTCGTTTTGGGTTCGCCTATACAAAACATATAAAAATCAGAAATATATACATATTTACAACAGTAATTAAGTATATTAATATATATCATTACTGCTATTTATTTTACTAATATATATTAATATTATATATAGCAGTAATAATATATATTAGTAAAATAAGAAACATATCTAATATTCAATTATATAAATATATATAATTTAGATATTTAAATAATATATTAATAAATATAAATAAGAAATAAAAATATATTAATACAAATATATTAACATATTTTATGTTTATTTTAATTTATATAAATATAAAATAATAAGAAGCCCAACGGGTTTGGGTCTAGTGGTGGGGAGCGAGGAGTTTCACACCATAGACCCAAGTTCAAATCCCACCGGGTGGGGGTTCCCTTGTAGTGGCCATGGGGACCCCTGGAGGTAGGGGTCGCACTTATGGCAATGCATGGACCAATGCCCACCCCCATGTTTCGCCATGGGGGTACCTTGAGGTAAGGTCTCGTGTAACCATATTAAGGAACCAGGCCCACCCCCATGTCCTCTATGAGATGCCCCCCACCAGCTCGGGCTGGTGTAAAATTTCTCAAGGCCCCCAGGATCTTGTATTCTGACTTACCCGCGACATGTGGAGTGGGGCATTTACATGTCGCCCAGGGGGTACATCCCTAGTCTAATTTTAATGTGAACGGGGTTGTGCTTGAATGGCAAAGGCCAAAGGTTCTCACGATGGAGATCCAAGTTCGAATCCCCCAAGTAACATGTGGTTTCTATGTGGCTTCTAAGTTCATTAAGTTGGTTAAGTGGATATGTTGATGGGGAGGAGGTCCCCCTTGTGACCCTCCAACGCTTACGGAACAAAAAAAATATAAAATAATAAGAAATATAAAAATACATTAATATAAAATATATAGATATAAATATAGTAATATTAATATTAATTAATATGAATATAAAATATTAATATTAAGAAATAAAAATTATGTTTAACATATTTTATATTGATTTTAATTGATATAAATATATAAATAAGAAATATAAAAATATATTAATATAAAATATATAAATATAAAATTATAAATGTATTAATATTAATATTATTATGAATACAATATATTAATATGAATATAAAATATATAAATATGTTAATGTTAATATTAAAATTTAATATGAATACGAAAATAAAAATAGCTATATGCTTACCTTTGGCTTTAAAATTATGAGTCGGCCCGACTTCATTACGGCCATTCGAGGCCATTGTAGGCCATTCCAAAATATGACAAATATAAACAAAAATTTTATTATATAGTAAAAAAACCCCTCCATTATTTCGTGGAATACATACACTCAAATTATTGCAAAGATGCATAAATGAGGGGTTTATCATACTTTTACCAAGTCACAAACGCTTGGTATACCCTGCGTCAAAAGGAATTCTCGTTGATGGCAACCATTGATCGATGTCGAGCAATGCAGATGCAGTTAAGGGTTGAACATTGGACATGAAACCCAGGCCATTTGCATCGCCGTGAAGTATCAGCCCCGGGGCCTGTGTTTTGATATTCTCCATAAAGGAGTCACGGCCAGGCCACGGAAGCCCAAATAAGAATTCATGTAAACAGTGCAAGGCCATTCCAAGCCAACTAAACCCTACGGATGCCTTTTTCAGGCCATTCTATCTAGGCCAACTAATCTCCGACAACATAGAAACAAATTTGTGAAAAATAGATGCTAAAAAAATATTAAAAAACATCAAAATTGTCGCCGGTTCTGTTCACGCCACCGAATGGAGGCCGGATTCGCCTTGGGTTTGCTGAACCCGGACGAACCCACAGTGTTCTGCACGTGCCCTGGACAAATCCCATGGCGGACCATACCAGGATCCAGATCCGGTGCGAACCGAACTGGGCCCTTGCGCTAGTAGGAGGAGAACCAGTAACATAGGTTATATCAATATAGGGAGCTACCCCCATACTTGGTAGCACTTACCCATTAAAAAAAAATAATATAATAATATATTTATATATTATTAATAAAAATATATTAATACTTGAGAGCATAATTGGTTTTGCAAAGGCTCAGATTGAAAGGAGGAGCATTTACCCAACTTACCATACAAATTATGCTCTCTTAGCCTTTGCAAAACCAATCTAAGATGCCCTTCATGTTCCTGCTTATTTCTTGAATAAATCAAGATGTCATCAAGAAACACTAGCACACAAGTATCCAACATATCATGAAACACATGATTCATTGAACATATGGATGTTGACGGTGCAGTGGTCAACCCAAAGGTAAAACCATGAACTCATAATGATCATATCGTGTCCTGGATGCTGTGTTTGGAATGTTGTAATATACAACCCCAATTTTTTTTTTTTTCAAAAAATACAATGATATGACAGTGTTAGCTCAAATTCTAACCAACTAAATACCTCACACTTCTGATCACCCAGATCCCAGAATGGGCAAGGTGAGAGCATACAGTGATTTTGGCTTACAGTAGAAAATATGCAATAAAGAGATACACTTCTTCCGCTGCGGCGGGCATCCACCTTTCGTGGGGATTCACCACTTTATTAGTGGGTATAAACATGCATGAAAACTTACAAAGTCATCCACTTATGCAGTGGGAATTCACCACTTTCGTGGGTAGGAAATAGAAAGAATTACAATGCCATCCACTTGTCCAGTGGGAATACTCCACTTTCCAGTGGGTAAGAAAATAAAGGAAAGGTTTATTCTCCACACTGGCGGTAAACCATCCAGGGGTACTTAATGTGAATTTACTCGCAGTGAATTACAAATATGCTCAGTTAGATCAATATCAAAGCTCAAGAAATGGTAACTTGATAATAATCTTTCCCTGAAGGTCTTTGATGGAGAAACATACCATTTATCACAAATGCCAAGATGAACTTCTTTGTTGATGAAGAAACAGAATATTCCAACAATTGGCTGGAGGCTGATTACTGCTTATTTGCTGACTGTCTATGATGGTATGGCTGCCAAATATGAAGCATTGAATACCCAAAAATCTGATCCACTTAACCAATAACCAAAGCAATGATGCATTTCTATTAAACAACCCTCAAGAAACCTTTCTGAGCAATCCACAACTAGATATCTGTTATCACAGACCCACAGCAACAAAATAACCAGATTCCTGGGCCGTACGGCCAAGTACCATGTACGGCAGCCACAACAAACTCTATAATGCACCAAACAGAGTGAAATCACTCTTGAAAGAGACGTATAAGCCAGGCAAAGACTGTGCAAACAGCATGAGTTTCAATTCTCAATGAATGTTTTCTTAGATGCATGAATTTACAATAGCATGGTACGGTAGCATGAATGGTACGATTCCCCTAGAAATTTAATCTCTTCACCAAACAACTCCAAGTTAGTCTTAAAATGATTATTGATATGAGATGGGAAGAATGGAATCACTAAACAGATCAAACTCCTTAACGTTTTTTTCTGATGTGCATTTTTGCTAGACACCATGTACGGCTAGGTACATGTACGGTCGCTCCCAGAAAACACAAAACAGCACCAAAACTCATCAAATCACTTGCAAAGGATCATTTATCAATAATGAATACTCTACAAATCCATATAGGTATCAAAATGACCAACTTGGATTTCTGATGCAAAATCAATGTTTCAGCAAATGTACGGCCAGGGATGGTACGGCTGAGGCAAGTAAATTCAATTTTCACAAGAACTATAAAAATTCACCACAAAATTTGCATAGGCATTTATTATTCTCCATTTAAACTGATTACAGATAAAAAACTTCACAAAACTCAAAATCCATTGAGCACCATGTGATTCCCTGAGTGGAAATCACCATTACCAGCTAGGGTGGATATCGCACCACCGAAACTGATCATCCTCAAGTGGATTTCCGTCCACAAGAAGGCACAATTGATCCCTGGATTCAATCCAGCAGCATATCATTATCAAATTCCAAGCATGCCTCCAAATGAGCACATATCTTCTTTTTATAAGCACCTGGGAGTTACAAAACCAATCTTTCTTGAAATTAGAGCTTTTTTGCATTTCCCTTAGAAATAATTTCTAATATCAAGTTAGGTGCACACTTAAGTGACTAGGAAATTAAAAATCATAACATTTCCTTTTTTTCCCATCAAGTCATAACATTAAGTCACTTTTTTTTTTAAAATAACCCGCCTTAGACTTTAGTGCACCAATAATAATAAAACTTAGTTTAATTATCAAATTAAACAAACCTTATAACTCCCATTTGATAATTAAACCAAAAATGATCCCAAACCATTCCCTAGCCCATCGGGATCATGAGATAGGCTATTGGTCCCATTCTGACTAGGCTTGGAAAGGGGACATTACAGTCCTCCCTCCCAAAAATTGCTTGTCCCCAAGCAATTGTAAAATAGGATGCTGCAAGATGTCTTCTCCTTCCCACGTTGCATCCTCAAGAGGAAGATCCTTCCATTTGATTAGGTACTCTTTTATAGTCTTCTTCCTCAACACCCTCTCTCTTTGATCAAGAATAGCCTCAGGTACAAGTTCGAGTCTCCCTTCATCATCAATAGGTGGCAATATTGATGACGGCACAATGTTCTGTCCAAGAGCCCTTTTAAGGCGAGAGACATGGAAAATGTTATGTATTTTGCTATGCTCAGGCAATTCCAACTCATACGCAACTTCTCCATGCCTACCAATGATTTTGAAAGGCCCATAAAAACGAGGCTTCAACTTTTCAGCCCCACTTTTTTTGATAGAAGACTGTTTGTAAGGCTGAATTCTGACATAAACCATATCCCCTATTGCAAAAACCCTCTCTATACGCTGCTGATCAGCGTACAACTTCTGCTGATTTTGAGCAGATCTGATATTTTCTTTCAATGATTTCAACAAGTCCTGGCTGTCCTGCAAAAATTCTTTAACTCTAGGAACTCGACTATCACCAAACAACATGTCAGTGAAGCTAGGAGCTTCATATCCATACAATGCCATGAATGGAGACATTTTTATTGACATGTGATAAGAAGAGTTGTAACAATACTCACCAACATGTAGCCATCTTACCCATGCCTTCTGCTGTCCTGATACATAACTTCTAAGATAACCTTCAAGCCACTTGTTAACTATTTCAGATTGTCCATCCGTTTGAGGATGGTAACTGGTGCTTGGGGTTAATTCTGTGTCACACAGTCTGAATAGTTCCTTCCAAAATAAGCTCAAGAACTCGCTGTCACGGTCACTAACAATGCTCCTTGGCAACCCATGAAGTTTGAACACTTCTCTAAAAAACAATTCAGCCACCTGAACTGCAGTAAATCCTGTAGAAACAGCATAAAAATGAGCAAACTTCGTCAATCTATCAACAACCACAAAGATACTATCCCTCCCTTGCACCCTGGGAAGGCCAGTGATGAAATCCATAGCCAAACTTTCCCACTTTTGATTGGGAATGGGCAGTGGTTGGAGCAGACCAGCAGGATAAGTGTTCTCAGACTTGTTCTGTTGGCATACAGAACACTCTCTGATATGTTTGCAGACCTCTTCTTTCAACCCCTTCCACGTAAATCTCTCTCTTATCTATTTATATGTTTTGAATATGCCTTGGTGACCGGCCAAGGGTGAATCATGAAATGCCTTCAAAATCAGAGATTTAATCTTGGAGTTTGGAACCAAAAAGACTCTATTCTTGTATAAAATCAGACCACCATTTACCTCATATTTATCATCTTTGAGGGTCCCATCTACAACACTTGATGCAAAAGAGTCCTTGGCATATTCGAGAATGATTTGTTCTTTCCAATCAGCCACCAACTCCACCATAGAATGTATATATGGCCTTCTTGACAAGGCATCAGCCACAACATTCTTTTTGCCTTTAACATAAACAATCTCAAAATCAAAAGCTTGCAACTTGCTTACCCATCTTTGCTGCCTTTCGTTCAAATCCTTTTGGCTCATGAAGTATCTTAAACTGTTATGATCTGTTTTGACAATAAACTTGCCTCCCACTAGATATTGACGAAATTTAACTAAAGCATGCATTATGGCAAGCATTTCTTTGTCATAAATAGAATAATTTTTTTCAGCACCCCTTAATTTTCTACTTTCAAAACAAATAGGATGCTTATCTTGCATCAAAACAGCCCCAATACCTTCTCCAGAAGCATCACATTCCAATTCAAATGGCTTAGCAAAATCTGGTAGTGCAAGAACAGGGCTACTACATATGAGTTGTTTGAACCTATCAAAAGCATCTTGGGCTGATTGAGACCATTTGAAGGCTCCTTTCTTTGTAAGGTCCGTGAGAGGAGCTGCAACTTGCGAAAAACCTTTCACAAATCTTCTATAAAACCCACACAAACCAAAAAAACCTTTCAATTGAGTAAGGTTTGTAGGTGGGGGCCACTCTAGAATGGCTTTGATTTTTTCTTTATCCATGCTAACTCCTTTAGCACTGATAACATGGCCTAAATATACAATTTCCGTTAGGCCAAACTCACACTTAACTTCTTTGGCAAACAATGAATTAGCCTCCAAGATACCAAGAACCGCATCTATATGCTGCAAATGCTCTTTCCATGTCTTACTGTAGATGAGTATGTCATCAAAAAAAACCAACAAAAACTTCCGGAGCTGCTCGTTGAACATTTTGTTCATACAAGATTGAAAAGTGCAGGGGCATTTGTTAATCCAAAGGGCATGACTAAGAATTCAAAATGCCCATAATGGCACCTAAAAGCAGTTTTTTTAATGTCCTTCTCCCTCATTCTTATCTGGTGATAACCAGATCTCAAGTCTATTTTTGAAAAATAGACCGCTCCATGAAGCTCATCTAACAACTCATCAATTCTTGGAATCGGATATCTATTTTTAATGGTCCTCTTGTTGAGCTCCCTATAATCAATGCATAAACGGAGAGTACCATCTTTCTTTTTCACCAACACTACTGAAGAAGCAAAAGGACTTTTGCTTGGTCTAATAAAGCCCATGTCCAGCAATTCTTTGAGTGTCCTCTCGATTTCATCCTTGAATCTTTTTGGCTGCCGGTATGGAGTAGTGATGATAGGTTTTGTCCCATCTTCAAGTTCTATAATATGCTCAATGCCTCTATCAGGAGGCCTTCCAGGAGGAAGATTACTAAAAACTTTACTATGCTTACTCAACAAATCTTGAATATCAGGATGATAGGATCTCCTTTCCTCCTTGGTAGGAGTAGGCATGATGACACATTGAGCAGCCCACTCAATCTGATCATTTCGGAACAGCCTCTCCATTCTTTTTGCAGTCACCACCCTTGGTCCTCCAGTGGATATACCTCTTAACACAACCTTCTTACCATTATGGTCAAACTTCAATTCCAATGTTTGTAAATTTAAACTCATATCTCCTAATGATTTCAGCCACTGAATACCAAGAACAACATCAGTATCCGTAATACTTATCACATAAAAATCATCTACAACTTCATGATTGCCAATTTGCATGGAAAGCTGAGGTAATCTTCTATTACAAGACAGTGTAAATCCATCTGCAACAACAACTTTAAAACCTTCAAACTCCTCAGGTTTCAATCCCCTTCTAGCAACAACTCCTTCATCAATGAAGTTGTGTGACGCACCAGTGTCAATGAGAGCAATTATTCTTTGGCCACCAAGTACCCCACGAACCTTGAAAGGATCATTCCTTTGGTTCCCAGATAATTGAGCAAATGTTATTACATTTTCCTTGTTTGTCTCTGCCTCTTCTAAGACATCCACATCTTCATTCTCGCTTGATTCATCTTGCTGATCTAAATTTTCTGATTCAGATTCAGCCGTAACATATGCCTCCATTTGTTGTGCTTTCCCTTTCTCATAGCATTTATGCCCAGGAACCCAAGGTTCCTTACATGTAAAACATAATTTTTTCCTCCTAAGTTCATTTCTGACTTCATCATCCATCTTAGGGAAAGAGGATTTGGGCTGATTGAAATCTTTCTTAAATGGTCTTTTATCCTTCTTTGATGTGAATGGTTTAGAATAGAACTTGCTTCTTGGTGTAGTGAACTCCATATTCCTTGCTTTCTTGATGGCTTCATGCAATGAGTTTGGTTCTAAAGCCTTAACTAAACCTCTTAATGGCTCCATCAATCCTTCCACAAAGAGATATGTCAACCTAGCTTCTGAAATATCAGTCACCATAATAGCAATCCTCTGAAATTCAGCAATGTAAGCATCTACTGAATCTTTTTGTCTCACTTGAGCCAGCTGTTTGAAGTGACTTTCAGGTTCATACTTGTCAAATCTATCAATTAATCTTTGAGTAAAATCTGCATAGGACGTAATCAGGCTATGACCTTGAGTGATCATGCCATGAGTCCACCAGTCATGTGCATCACCTTCCAGGTGGGCAGCTGCAAATTTGATAGAATCCAACTCCAACATAGGATTCAAGCTCAAATAATTGTCCATCTTTTGTACCCAAGACCTGGCTGTGCATTTTGATGAACCATCAAAAGGCGGAATAGGAACTTTACCAAGCTTCTTTTGCACATCCTGATTTTGAATCCGGGGTCTATTTCGATACTTGATTTGACAAAATTCATTGAAAGACATAATATTCTGAAAATCATCACCATAAGACTATAATCAGCAAAGCTTTCTGTGACCAACTGCTGTCCTCCATTAGGATTTTGTTGCTGACCCAAAAACACAGGCATCATAGGTCTGGTAGATGTAGTTCTAGATGCATAAGTGGCATTGTGCAGTTGACCAGCATTATTGGAATTGCTAGCCTCTCCTTGATTTCCATCATTACCTCTATTGTTACGAGGTGTCTCTCCTCCCAGATTTTGACTTACTAACTGAGCCAACAATCTGTTCATCTGTTGATTACTTCTAACAAGATCTTGCTGGCCACGGGCAAGTTCATTCAATATGTCTCTCATACTGGGCTCCTCTGGTTGCCTTTCACCCATATTTTGATCCTCTTCTGATTCTGAATCAAAACGAGGATTTCGTCTTCTTCTGTAGGTGATGAACTCAGTATCCTCTGGATTCATCCAATGTGTAAGCCACTGAACTGAAACTCACTAAAGGCTGATTTGAAGAAGAACACAGGCTGGCAGGAGTGACCAGCTCTGATACCACTGTAATATACGACCCCAATTTTTTTTTTTTTCAAAAAATACAATGATATGACAGTGTTAGCTCAAATTCTAACCAACTAAATACCTCACACTTCTGATCACCCAGATCCCAGAATGGGCAAGGTGAGAGCATACAGTGATTTTGGCTTACAGTAGAAAATATGCAATAAAGAGATACACTTCTTCCGCTGCGGCGGGCATCCACCTTTCGTGGGGATTCACCACTTTATTAGTGGGTATAAACATGCATGAAAACTTACAAAGTCATCCACTTATGCAGTGGGAATTCACCACTTTCGTGGGTAGGAAATAGAAAGAATTACAATGCCATCCACTTGTCCAGTGGGAATACTCCACTTTCCAGTGGGTAAGAAAATAAAGGAAAGGTTTATTCTCCACACTGGCGGTAAACCATCCAGGGGTACTTAATGTGAATTTACTCGCAGTGAATTACAAATATGCTTAGTTAGATCAATATCAAAGCTCAAGAAATGGTAACTTGATAATAATCTTTCCCTGAAGGTCTTTGATGGAGAAACATACCATTTATCACAAATGCCAAGATGAACTTCTTTGTTGATGAAGAAACAGAATATTCCAACAATTGGCTGGAGGCTGATTACTGCTTATTTGCTGACTGTCTATGATGGTACGGCTGCCAAATATGAAGCATTGAATACCCAAAAATCTGATCCACTTAACCAATAACCAAAGCAATGATGCATTTCTATTAAACAACCCTCAAGAAACCTTTCTGAGCAATCCACAACTAGATATCTGTTATCACAGACCCACAGCAACAAAATAACCAGATTCCTAGGCCGTACGGCCAAGTACCATGTACGGCAGCCACAACAAACTCTATAATGCACCAAACAGAGTGAAATCACTCTTGAAAGAGACGTATAAGCCAGGCAAAGACTGTGCAAACAGCATGAGTTTCAATTCTCAATGAATGTTTTCTTAGATGCATGAATTTACAATAGCATGGTACGGCAGCATGAATGGTACGATTCCCCTAGAAATTTAATCTCTTCACCAAACAACTCCAAGTTAGTCTTAAAATGATTATTGATATGAGATAGGAAGAATGGAATCACTAAACAGATCAAACTCCTTAACGTTTTTTTCTGATGTGCATTTTTGCTAGACACCATGTACGGCCAGGTACATGTACGGTCACTCCCAGAAAACACAAAACAGCACCAAAACTCATCAAATCACTTGCAAAGGATCATTTATCAATAATGAATACTCTACAAATCCATATAGGTATCAAAATGACCAACTTGGATTTCTGATGCAAAATCAATGTTTCAGCAAATGTACGGCCAGGGATGGTACGGCTGAGGCAAGTAAATTCAATTTTCACAAGAACTATAAAAATTCACCACAAAATTTGCATAGGCATTTATTATTCTCCATTTAAACTGATTACAGATAAAAAACTTCACAAAACTCAAAATCCATTGAGCACCATGTGATTCCCTGAGTGGAAATCACCATTACCAGCTAGGGTGGATATCGCACCACCGAAACTGATCATCCTCAAGTGGATTTCCGTCCACAAGAAGGCACAATTGATCCCTGGATTCAATCCAGCAGCATATCATTATCAAATTCCAAGCATGCCTCCAAATGAGCACATATCTTCTTTTTATAAGCACCTGGGAGTTACAAAACCAATCTTTCTTGAAATTAGAGCTTTTTTGCATTTCCCTTAGAAATAATTTCTAATATCAAGTTAGGTGCACACTTAAGTGACTAGGAAATTAAAAATCATAACATTTCCTTTTTTTCCCGTCAAGTCATAACATTAAGTCACTTTTTTTTTAAAATAACCCGCCTTAGACTTTAGTGCACCAATAATAATAAAACTTAGTTTAATTATCAAGTTAAACAAACCTTATAACTCCCATTTGATAATTAAACCAAAAATGATCCCAAACCATTCCCTAGCCCATCGGGATCATGAGATAGGCTATTGGTCCCATTCTGACTAGGCTTGGAAAGGGGACATTACAAATGTCCTCTTCCTTGATCAAATAAATATCTTGATCATAAATCAATCTTTGAAAAAACTGCTTCCCCTTTCATTTGATCAAATAAATCATCAATCCGAGGCAATGGATAACGATTTTTGATGGTCACCTTATTAATCATTCTGTAACCAATACATAAGCGAAAGGTTCCATCCTTCTTAACAAACAACATCGGTGCACCCATGGAGATACGCTAGGTCGAATGAGACCTTTCTCCAACAAATCCTCTAATTGCATCTTCAGCTCCTGCAACTCTGCAGTATTCATCCTGTAAGGAGCCTTAGATATCAGACTTGTCCCTTGAACAAGGTCAATAGAAAAATCAAACTTCCTCTTTGGTGGCAACCCTGACAAGTCATCTGGAAAAACATCATTGAATTCTTGCAAGATTGGATGATCTGAAAGTTCAGGTTTCCTTTCTTCTCCTTTTTTTGAAATTTTAACCATAAAGGCTTTATAACCTTTACGAATTACTTCTTTTTGGCTTGCATAGCCAAAAGAGTCCTCAAGATTATTGGTCTATGAATTCCTTGAAGAACCACTAGATTCCCCAAGTCATCCAAGCATTCAATACTCTTGGCAAAACAATCAAAATGTGCCTTGTGGGGCCCAAACCAATCCATGCCGAGTATCATGTCATAGGAACTCAACTTAGTAGTGAAAAGATAAACATGAGTTTTTAATGGTCCTATCTCAATTTCAGCTTGTCTTAGACAATGATTTATCCCTTGCTTCTTACCCGAACCAAACTTGACCACCATGCTGTCTTTTCTTATCAAAAGGAATTTTACATTTTTCTACTAATGATGGAGAAATGAAACTATCAGTAGCTCCTAAGTCAGCCAAAATAGAAACTGAAAAACCATGAAAAGTACCTTGGAGCTCGATCAAAGCAGCCTGATTGTATGCCTCTCTTTTATTCACTACAGCATAAATCTTTGGATGACCTCCTGATGCTCCACCTGATTGAGGACAATCCATCCTTAAATGATCTCCACTGCATGCCCAGCAACCTGTCCTTGGAACTGGATTCCCCTCTCTAACCTCTGTGCTAAGATTAGACCTCCTGTCATTCTGCCCAAACCTATTTTTGTTCCTTTTAAATCTACCTTTATTATTGCTTTGAGAACCTCCACTTACCTTAGAATCATTACCGGATGTCATTTTACTAAAACCTAACTTGGACTTATTCTTTTGCTTGCGTTCATACTTATGCTGACATCTTGCCTCTGCAACAGATGCTGCCTCAACTGCCTGAGCCAATGTCTTTGGTTTGGTAAGCTTAGTGGCGAACATAATATCCTTATTCAAACCCAACACAAACTTACTTACATGGTCCTCTTCTGACCTCAAGTAGTGAACATGTCTCAAGAGACCCATAAACTTAGCCTTATACTCAGAGACAGAAGAAATACCCTACTGCAATCCATGGAACTCTGTAAGTTTTTGGTCTCTATGTTGTGTTCAAAGATACTCTTGTCTAAATTTCTTCTCAAACTTCTCCCAAGAGATTGTAGCCACATCATAATTATGTATTGTATTCAAATGGTTCCACCACAAAGAAGTCTCTTTCTCTAAATGATAAATAGTGACTTTGGCACGAGTATTAGTACTCATATTCATCAAGGCAAAATATTTGTCCATACCAATAAGCCATGCTCCTGCCGCATCTCCTTCACCCAAGCCATCGAACTTAGGGGGATGCATTTTCTTAAGCTCCTTGATCAAGGGATCTACTCTCTTCTTTCAAGGCTGCTCCTCAAAAGAACCTGACTGCATTGAATGAATTGAAATTGATAACTCCTTGCTAGGCTTATACTCAGAACTACTCTGCCTCTCATGATCAGATTTATGTGCAGACGTAAGCCTAACATTTCTCGCACCCACATACCTAAGCTTTTGTAGCTCCTCTATATGTTGTTCTTGCATAGCTATGTGAGCCGTCAGAGCATCAAGCTCTTCTCTCAAGGCCTCAAGAGTGGTACGGTTATGTTCCAAATGATCTGATTCCATTTCCTTACTAGGTTGAGCTAGTTCCATGCCATGATCATTCCTAGTTGTAGCCATTTGACAAAAGAATAAAATAAAATAAGATTATACAAATATAAACATCCACTCAGGAACAAGGTATCAAACATAAAAGTTTACAAACAACACATGTTCCTAGTTATGCTACAGTTTTCTAGTGGACCAAGGTCTCCTAGAGTTCGAACCTGACTCTGATACCAACGTAACATGCCCCAAAAGCAACTAGAATTCTTTAAAATAATATTAGAACATTATCTTTTTTCTTTTCTCAATTCTATTTAAATAAAAGAATCTACTTAAAAATAGAAAATATAATTTTCCAATTCACAAATAGGAATATAATAATTAATTTTCTAAATCATTAAAATAGACTTGCACATTCAATAATTAAATAAATTAACCAATTAAAATAATCAAACTTATTTCTTTTCCCAAAAGAAATTAATTACCAAAATAAATAAATAAACAAAACGATATAATGCCAACATTATTAATTAGTTTTTTTAAAATTAAATTAACTCTTCTTATATTAATTAATTAATTAATCTTTTTCCACACACTTGGACCATAGGATGAAACACTCCAATCCCAAAACCTAGTTCACCCTCCCCATTACCTGTACCTGTTGCACAACACATCTTTCCACACAAAACTTTAGTAGCTTTTGTTAGTCACAACATGTATATAATAAATAATAAAATAAATAAATAAATCAATCATCATCACATGTATATAGCCTATATGAACCATAGAAAGGAAACACAATATTATTCCACAGCCCATTAGCTAATAAAAACAATAAAACACCATGGAATAATAATACTAACATATCATAGAAATCTTCCACAAAGAGGTCAAGTGAGGGATGTTACATTTCTGTGTGAAACAAAAGCCCCATACTTAATATATAGTCAATGGATACCAAAGGGGACTCTAATTTGTGCTAGAGTTTGGAGCAGAGAAATGATCAACACCCTCATCAATCACCGTGAAAGGGCCAATACTGTAAGAAGGAAGCAATAGCTGAATCCTCTATGCTGGAGAGTAGTTGATTCTCTATGCTTGATGCAAGATTAAAAGTATCCTGTGGCCTCTCACAAAGGACATTGTCTTGATAATCTACCATCATTTGTGTGTGTAGTGGCAGCATTCAATGGGTGCTTACATCTCCAATGGTTGGAATGGGATGATGAAAGAAGGATGAAATCAGTCTGACTCCCTCCATAAAATCCAGTGTCTTAATGAATGACAACTAACCAAAGTTAAAAGGGCAAGCACCTTTGTTGGATGATGGAAAATGGCGGCTAGGGAACCACTCGAATCTTTATACAAACAATAGTATTTCCCCCAAATCTCATATTAGACCATACTCCTAAAAAGAAAGTGCTTCTTGTCTGTGCTTCCTAGAGTGGAAAGACAACAAATCTTATTTGTCTCATTGTTTTTGGGGTCTGTCTTGACTTGTAATTGGTGGAAACATTATCCTCAACGGTCCATGAGGAATTGTGAGGTCATGTGAGTAACAAAATTGAAGACAGTCGAGACAAATAACATTGCCTTCAACAATTTGAAGAAATGGGCTCCAACATCTGAAAGAAACAGCAGTCTCGAGGCCATGAGTTCAATGACACTGAATATATAGGACAGCTGATGGTGCCATCTAAAATTTCTAGGAAATTCTCAGCATAGAAGGCCATCTTAGGGTTAACAGCCTATGAGGTTAAGATCCAAGTGACCAGAATATAGTATCATCTTTAAATTATTGATTATCAATTTGAATTAGTTTAGTGTTCAATTTGTAAGCTATTGGTGGACTTTGCTATCCTGGTTCCCAGTGCTTTTATAACCTGTTCAACAAAACCTATCCCACTTCATGAGATCTAAATTATATTTTTTCCACTTTTCCAGTCCAGACCCCATTATTCCACAATGCCAAATATTGCCTAGACTGTTAGTGATTTGAAGTAGGTTAGAGTGGTGGAAAACTAGTTGAATATTTTGTTTTAGTTGATTAACAGAAGCAGTTTGAAACTGAGAGGCAATATGGATCTCTTTTTGTACTCCTGGTGGGAAAGACATTATTCATATTCCAAGTAGCTTGATCTTGTGGATTCTACAATACCAGGATGAAAATAATCTGCCTCTAGAACATTTTGAAATTTCTTCCCTTATTTGTAACAGTAGTGCTCATAGCTTTGAGTGACTCTGAATATTCTATAAGATTTCTATGCAGAGAGTACAAAAGCAATAATATGGTTTTCAATATTTGTTTCAAAAGCAATTCACCTTGTCTATTTTAATTTTTCTATCATTTTCTTTGAATTAATTTTTTCCCTTTTTTGGTTGGACTTTGGCAGGGGCAGTTGTCTCAAGTAACTTAAATAGTGACGCAAGCACAAATCAAATTTGTAATCCTCCATTTGTTCACGCTTTAGCAGTTCCTGAAGGAATTCTGGAAAGAGGGGATAATCAAGTTGTTGCTGTGGCAAGAGGAGATGGGGCTATTGAAATTATTGATCTTGAATTTGAAACACATATGGGAATTTCAAAAAATAAAAAGTCACCACATGCTAGTAAAGGATCTCAGGCTAAATTGGCAAAAAATGTAAACGCAAAAGAAAGCATTGCAACTGAAGAAACAGAAAAACAAATGAGGATCAAATTGCATGTTGGTCTGGGAGGTCACACAGCTGCTGCTTCTTGTGTGTAAGCACTGTCTTGTAAATATTTTGTTTGTCTTTCATAACATTAATGCCAGGACCAAACTTATAGCCTAAATGAGTAACAGGCTGCATAAAATGTTTGCTGAGGATTAAGATAATGTATGCAGGGCGTTCTCTCAGTTTGGTGAGGCTGGGAAGTTCATTATTTCTGGAAGCAATGATGCATCTATCAAGGTGTGGAATTGGAATAGAAAAATAGAAACCATTGAAACGTGCAGCAGAGATGAAGGTCCCTTGAGTTATACCATCAACAACAAAAGAAAAGTGAGTATGCTGTGTCACTAGTGAATGACAAGTCCGTGCATTATATTCAGTGTATCTGGACTGTGTTTATCAACAGTCTTTAACAGGATATGTTTGAACTTTGAATTGGCGTATTAAACATTATCACAGGCATTTGATCTGGTCAACTACTCATTCTTTGGAAATCAAAATTAAAAGGAATGGCTTCTAGTTGTCAATTGTTTGTAAAGTAAACAAGACCCTTAGTATAGAGCGCACACAAAACTTCAAAACTTTAGAGGGATACTTCTAGAGGCCTGGTTACTAAATTTGGACCTTTTGAATCAAATCCAACTGGATCCAGGTTTTCTGGACCTGCCGGATTTGGTCAATTCAGTCTGGACTTTTTAATTCCTGTAGAAATTTTACTGAATTAAAAAAAAAAAAAAAATTATGTGTTGAAAATTCCAGATTTCCAGGTTTTTTGGACCTCCTGAATGAATCGGATTTTTCAGACCAGGTAACTATGCAGTTCCAGTTTAGGACAATGTGTAAATTGGGGATCCCCTTTTCATGAGCAGTTTTTCACTAACAGTGTAAAATTGCATTCAAATCTTTCCCAATGGTAGAAACCCCCGCAAATTACCTTAAATTTTTGGTTAAGATAGTTGAGCCATAAAAAACTAGATATATAGAAAGAAAGAAATAATTTAATAAATTATATTAGTGTCCCCAAATGACCAAAAGAGGTCAATGGGATTCAAGAGTACATCAGTTTACAATAAATAGTTCTAGGAAGAGAAACCTAGAAAGGCCCTGCAAAGGGGAAGAACAAAAGCAAAGAAATATAAAACAAGAAGGGACCACCTACACAAGTGGTCAAGAAACTAGTACATATAGCCAAGAAGGGGGAACAAAAACCCCAAAGAGCAAACGCTAAGGAAAACTAGAGATCGTCAAGTATCATTGTTTGGACTAGAAGTGGTGAAGTCACTGGTGCCATCATCAATCACTGTGAAGGGATTGATACAAGATTTGATAATGCTCATCAAGGAGTTTCGAGGGCCGGGAGAGCTAAGCAAGATACTCATCCTAGGATCACATCTAACATCCTAGGTTGAAGTAACCCTTGTATTAGTAAAAAGATCGTAATATGCATCTGCCCGTCACTAAGGGGGGTGGCCAGAGGAGTAGATCTATGCCGACAAGAAGATGTTGAATTGTGCCTTTTGGAAAGAAAGAAGACCACGATGTTGAGGGGGACACATGTTGTGGCAGAAGCCGTGAGAGACCTCATTTCACAGGTCTATTCGCGTCTATAAGAGAAGTAGTGGTATCCAAAGGTCGTTTAGAGTTGTCGGGCTCCTAGATGTGCTGGAAAGCGGTGACTAACCTAGGGGCTCTAGAATCTCAAGTGATCTCATGCAAGGATCTATGTTGAAGGGTGATGGCCTCTCGAAGATAAAGAGCCAAACACCACTGATTTGGATATCTAAAGAAAGTAGAGAGATTGTTGCCTAAGTCCTTGTAGAGGTAGTAATATCTCCAATGGATCTCATAGTAAATGGGGTATTTGGAGATGAAATGCTTCTCGGTCTCCACCTCCTACAGGGAGCAAAGACGACAAATCTAGTCAGGGCAAGGAATATGATGGCTCATCTTGACTCATAGCTGGTGGGAGCACACTCTCATTTGGCCAAGGAGAAACCTCAAGCCATGTGACCAATGATGTTGGAGATAGTGAGAACGACATAATATACCATCCTCTACTTGAAAGAAAAGCTTAGTGTAAAAAGCAAGCTTTGGACTGAGTGGCACAGGAGGGGAGGTCCAGGTGACCTGGATGTACTGTTTGTAGATGCCCCTTCTAGCAACTTTGATGATGGTCCCCTTTGAAGGAAGGAGACAAGAAGGAGCATCCAAGGAATACATGAAAGGAGGTAGCCTATCAATAGAGATGGCAATAGAATGGAGTGAGCTAGTCTTAGGGTGCCAAGAATGATGGCACCGAAGTGGACCCAAAGAAGCAGTCTGCTCAGAAGAACGAAGAGCTAAGTACGGATATTTGTAATGACCAGAAGCAGAATCTCCCATGGATCTGAGTCTGTGTATGTAGAAAGTAAGCTAGAAGATAGTCTTGAGACGCAGTGGCTAGGCAGCTCTCAGCCTAGACAATGCTTTGAGGAACAGTTCACTTGCACTTGATATAGGTATTGTTAGATACAATTTGCTCAGTATATGGAGGACTTGATATACAGTGCCTCTACCCTGACATAAGATTTGCTATTTGAATCACAAGAGTTACGGTTATTGGTTAACACGACTGCCAACAACCAAACTCAAATTCTTACGTTACTACCTAGTGCCAACAAATATTAACATAATTTTGGCTCACAAACAAAAATATAAACAGTATAATTTCTCAAGGCAACTGTATTATCAAACCAGGTCCTGCACATGGAAGAAGAGTTGGTGAAGTTAGTTGCATAATAAATAACAACGCTCCACACGGTGATGCAATAAAAGAGAGACAGGAAATATTGAGGTTACTAAGTACCAAATTTTTTTAATAAGCTTATAAAGACAAACATGCCATATATTCATATACAAGGTAGTTGGAAAGATCATTAACAGTATCCAAGTTTATAACAATTCTTACAATTATATGCAAGTGGTGACATAGCATATTGATTATTCATGTTGATAGGGGGAAACCCTAGTCAATTCCACAAGCCATTTGTGGGATGCATTTAAAAAATAGTAACCGCAACTAACCCTAAAGTGGTACCTGTCAAGGCCAAATGTTGGTAACAAAGAGACAAGTTCACCCCACAACATTAACATCCTCCGTTAAGCTTAACTAACCCTAAAGACTGCTTGGTTTGAGCATGGCAAAATGGACTCTTAGAAATGTGTTTGGCCCTATAGCTGTCACATTGGAGAAGAGTGAATTACTTTTATTTCATACAACAATATTTGAATCCAAGGCATTTTTCCTCCTGCTATGATAAAACCTTTTTATTTTTCCTTTGTGGAAGAAAGTGCAATTGCTGAATGCTACTTGTCCATGCAACGGATCTGAAACCAAGGTTATAGACGAAGCCTAATGTGGACTACCAATTGTATTGGTCTCAAAATGTTGTCCAATCTTATCAGTGATCTGATCCTTAGCATTGGTCTTCCTGGCCAGCAAGACCCATATGTTTTTTTGACTGGCCCAATTCACAAATGGTACTCTGCTTACAATTTAAAAAAAAATCAATTTAAGAAAACAAAAAAACAAGAAAACAGGTTGTCTGTTTTGGGCCTTACTCAGGACTTCTGATGTTTATCTGTTACCTGCAGATATGGCTACTTTGCAAAAACATCCAGGAAACTCTATAACGGGGATCCTTTGGTTCTTATTTTTCTGGTACCTCAAATAAAGGGCAAAGTGAGAAAAGTCGACACTATCTGCAGCATTCAGACACAAAATTTGAAATTTACAAATCTTACTTGGAAATACTACCAATATAGGTTGATGTTTGGCTTAATGGTTGTCTTATTCTGGATTAATATTCTGTTACCAGGTTCTGCCCCTGAACTTTTCATACCCGGA
The DNA here is from genome assembly GCA_027924645.1 of Cunninghamia lanceolata. Lineage (NCBI taxonomy): Eukaryota > Viridiplantae > Streptophyta > Pinopsida > Cupressales > Cupressaceae > Cunninghamia > Cunninghamia lanceolata. Next base: position 365,683 of record BSBN01001246.1, read on the forward strand.
CTTGTTTCAAACCGAGTAGCGGTCCCAAGTCAGTTCCTGTACCGAAATGGCCTGGGTTCTATTTTTTTGCCCTGCCTAGGATGCACCCAAGCAGGGACCCCTCTGCCCTTTTCTAACCTTAAGGTAAATCCATGTCCCTAAGTGGCCAAAATTCAAAGAAACACTAAATTTTATAGAGTCAAAAAATAAAAAGCAAAACTAAAACCTAATGATAAAAAGCATTGAATTATCAATTTAACAGTAGTGCTTTGTGGTGAATTTTGTTTATGTTATGCATAGTATAGTTAAATATTCTTGCAAGAATTTTCTATATATTTTTTATATTTATGATTTTTGTGTAGGGCTTTATGCAAGCTGTGCTGAACCTAGGTAAAAAAAATCGAACCCTGAACCTGAAACCGAACTGGCAACTTAAGAATAATGTGATGAGCACATGCCCCATAACTAGTTGTCACCTGCTTTTATTGAGGTCCCTTCAATTTCCAAGTTGTCCACTTTCTTGCAAAGTGATCCTTGTGCAGATCGCATCCATGCCAAGTTAAAATCCAAATATGTCAAACAAATCGGTTGCTTACCAATTACAGAGATAAATTTAGAGCATACTTGGTACTGCTTGAAATCATTGTAATTGTCATATCCTTTGATTATCAGCTGACAAATGGATTTTTTTTTTTTTGCAGGTAAATTGGCTGTGCACCACTTCACGCAATTCGGAAAACGTCATTGTCTGTGACACTTCCAGAGTTATTAAGGCATACAGTATTCTATGATGTGGCCCCTGACAGATTGATTTTAATGTCTCAGAGCCATTGTATTAAAGGATTGATTTTGTCTTCTAGAATAACAGAAGCTTGGCTGTTGTGCAAGATTGTCCATGGATATCCATATGAACACCTTATGCATTATCCACATCACCTTTGCCCGACGTAACAGTCTTTTAGACTAGGACGATGTTTAACTCATTGATCAAGTACGATTACTGGCCAAACGAGTTTCAAACATTTAATGAACGAGATCTTACTTCTAAGGAAATAAATGTATACTATATTTGTTTGACGTAACTTTAAAGTTAGGCATTTGCATATAAATAACATCCTATTAAAGTATGAATTTGTCATAAACCATAGAAAATGTCTACTTTACATATAGCGACATGGAAATGTCTTTCAACTCTACATATATTAACATATATTCAAATTGTTAGTTTCTAATTCATTCTAAACATTTTTCTGTCACTATCAGATATTTTCTTACTCTCGTTTTTAAAATTGGGATCCCTGGTTAAACGTTAGCATTCTAACAAATGGTTCACATTGCATATACTATTGATGGAAAATTTAGTATTTCAACAATTGATTCAAATAATGAGTAAAATAGTTTATTTCTTTAACTCTTTGAATGAGAAAAAAAAAACAATTTAGAGATTTTCTAATCCTGCAGCAAGTAATTAATCATAAAAATGGGAACTAACCAAAAAATTGTTAATTACCAAGGAACCTCAATTATGGAAGTGTGGAAACAAATTAGAGGTTAAGAAATTGTGGAGCATGTGCAGTCTAGAGTAGTATTGGAATGGGTGACCTCCCATAAAATTTCAATGTGTCATCTTTGTGAGCATCACTTAGAATGAGTGTTACGTGGATCGTTCATGTTTATGAAAGATAGGCTCTTGTAAATTACTACTCATACAATATGGGTTGATTGATTTACTCAAAGCTATACAATTGAACATTGAAAATCATTACATTATTTGGTATACAATGGAAACATCACACATATAAGTATTTAAGGTATGGAACTCTATAATGAATGGTTCATAAGGCAAGGCCTTTGTTAAAGGTTTTGTATATGAGGTAGCAAGCTAAGTTGGCTTGATTATAGGGAAACTACAACGTTAAATGTACTTGAGCCAATGTAGTATTCATATTTGTCGTGAAGTATCAGTGATTCACCCTTGTGAATACCATCTAGCAACAAGTGTTAAGTGGACTTTTCATGCTCACTAGAGATGGGTTATTGTGAATCACTTACCTTTGAAATATGGGTCAATGTAATATGAAATTGAATTTCAAAAGTTCATCACATAAATTGTAATTATCTTTAAGGATAACAGGGCCCATTTCACATGAAATGCATTGAGGAGATGATTTGCTAAATTTGCATGCAACCAAGTGATAATTGCCAAAGGAATGTTTTCAATCTATTACCTTTTCAAATCTAAATCTTTTGTTGATTAATGATTTCTTGACTTTATTTGATTATACTTTTGTCCTAGACTTTTTAAATTGCCTTTAATTAGGAGGGATAGTTAACCTTGGAAATCATTTGATGGATTCCTAATTGAAGCCATTATTGGAGTTTGATCAATGTCACAACTAACCAAGAGATTAGGACAATGATAACACTCTAACCAAGAGATTAGGACAATGATAACACTCTTAACACTTGGAGATAATGGAGAAAATATATTTCCTTGAACTGCTAGAGTAAGGGCTCTAGCTTCTTTGAGGATACATTGACTTTTCCAACTATTGGTTATCATTTGTTATTGCATTGATGATAATAAGTCACTTTCAATAACAATTTTTATGTATTGTGTTAGAATTTTACATCAACTTTTTAGATTACACTCTTTGATCATCATTCAAATACAAAATAAATCATAAAAGAATTGCTAGATTAGTTTATTAAGTAGTTGCATGTGATGTTAAGGAGAGGTGAGCCAAGGAAGCAGGAAAATTAAAAATAGAATTAAAATTAAAAGTTTTAAATTAACAAATTAAAAAGAAATAAAGATTAAATAAACATATAAATTATAATTTTGAAATAAAAGTTAGAAACAAAGAAAAAAGAAGAGATAAAGGTGAACTCAGAAGCACAAAATAATGACATTAGGAGGTGGAGGGAGGGGCTAATTCTAGTATTGTTGACACAACATGCAAATTAGCTCCAACTCTTTGAGAATTGAGTACCCCTTTTTTTGGCATGGATATTGATTTTGATGTCTCCCTAGTTGTTTGGTTTGGTCTAAGTGTTTATTGTTGCATCATATTTTGCTCACACTTTATGCTCTGATTGCTATGGTTTTTGTTTCCTTACTTTTCTTTGGTGTGTTGGCCTTGCTCCATTGCATCTCTATATCCCTATAGATTCCCCAATTTATTCCTTTTTAGTTTGCATTTATTATGTTTTATTTTGACCCTTATTGTGCTTGAAATGTATATGTTTTCAGTTCATTTTACTTATGCATTCATGTTATACAATTGACTTATCAATTATCTCCTTCAGATTTCAATTTTGCTCTGTTTCGATTTATATTCTATGTTCCTGCGACCTCACATTTAAAAGCTCTATATTTCTTTGTTTAAGTCTTCTAGGCAAACTTTTGATGATGTCACCCCACTTTCTCACTGACCTAGGTATCAATTTCGTAAAAGTTGTAGTGCACAAGGAGCAAATGCACGAGATTTTAACGCATCTCAATTTTGCTTCAGGTTAAGGAGATGGACCTATAGCTTAAGAATAAGGACAACCATGAGCAATATAGTCCTAACTCTACTCCGCTTATTTGGTCCTCAAAGTTGTACGTGGGGGAGCTAACGGGCTTAAAGAAGAGGCTCGAAGCCATAGAGATGTCAGAATAGGTGAAAGATATCAAAGTGTAGGAGATCATGGCTGCAAACCGAAAACTCACTTACGAAAACATTCAACTCAAAGATGAAATAACCAAGCTACAAACCAATATGAAAATTGGCTAGCAAAAAATCTTGACGATAAAACAAGAGTTAAAACAAGTCAACGACAGAAATACTTCTTGGGTAGCAGAGGAGAAAGGCATCCCAGATGTAAAAGATTTCCAATCAGCCATAGCAAGCGTGGAGGCCAAAGAAGCTAAACTAAAGGAACAATTATAAGAGGCAAAGTCATGGGCACAAGTGGCAAGAGGGCCGGCAGTGAGTCAAAAAGAACTCATAGAGAAACAATTTAAACTGCAAATGTGGGAGGAAAGAAATAGGCACGATAGGGCAGCAAATATAATTATAAAAGGGCTGAAAGATTTTGGGGAAGGTGAGCACATCGACAAACTAGTAAAAGACTTTCTTGCAGACAAATTGGAATGGACAGGACATATCCACCAAGCTATTAGAGTCAGAAGAATGGCGCAAGAGAGTAGAAACATGAATGTAAGAGTATCATTGAAAAGCATAGAGGAGAAGAATAGAATTTTAAGAAACAAAAGGTTTCTTAAAGGCACACATTACTACATTGATGAAGACTTAACTCTGTCACAATTAGATGAAAGAAGGAAAGAATGGGAGAAAATGGTAGCAGCTAGAAATGCAGGTAATGATGTGTGGTTGTATAGAGGGAAAGCCCATATCAGCCTCAAAACAAAACATAGTAAATAGGAAGGCGGGGCCCCCCAGGAGCACCTCTCAATGGTATGTTGGAATTGTAGAGGCTACCCGTGGAGGAGAGGTCCTGGGTTAGGGCCCATAGTAGAGGGAAAGGACATCATTGTCCTTAGTGAAACTCATGAGCATGAAGGATGTAAGGTTCCGATCTTTGAAGGTTACAAAAAGATCTCAGTTTGGAATGAGATCGCTGAAAATGGCAAAGGGCACGGAGGGGTGATAGTTCTAGTGAAAGAATCATGGGAAAGAATCATACAAGTTGGAAAGGTAGATCCAAGTAGCCAATACATATGGATGAAGATAACGGACAGAGCTTCAGTTATTTATCTTGTTGCATGTTACTTTGCACCACATGGCTCAAAATCTTATAAGAAAAAGAACCTAGACAATGAGGACCCATTTGCAGCACTAAAAAATGACATATTGACATATAGTACCTTAGGAGAAATCATTTTAGTAGGAGACTTTAATGCAAGAACAACTAACAGTCAAGCTCTCTGCCTTAGAAATGAGGAGGGAGTAAAAGACAACCCTTTATAGTTAGAAGAGGTAGAAAATCAAGATTGGGAAAGAGACTCTCAAGACACAAAATGAGGGATCACGCAGTACGGAGCAGAATTGTTGGGGATATGCAACCTATATGATTTGATTATATGCAATGGTATAAAAGCTTGGCCGACTTCTGGGAACTTTACCTGTTAAACTTACAATGGGCAAAGCATGGTAGATTATGTTATTTGCTCTCAAAAGCTAATGCCAAGATTAACAGAAGTAGATGTGAAGGACTGTCCTATAGAAATGAATTCTGATCACAATCCTTTATATGTGAAGATCAGTATGTGGCATGGCAGCCAAAGCCAAGATAGATCGCAACAAAACCAAAAGGAGGCACCTCAAGGCACAATCCTTTTGATGCTTGAAAATCAAGATATCTTCCAGATAATGTTGGAACGACAATTGCAAGAAATAAGTGACATTGGGTTGGCTGGTATAAACAAGAGAATAATGGACAGCAAAGAGTTGACAACTATAATTCACAAGGCTCTTAGTGTGTGCAAAAGGTCTAGGCCTAAGAGAGGCAACAAAAATAGCTTTCCGGCAAACCCTTGGTACAATGAAGATTGCAAGACAACAAAGAGAATGTTGAAAATTAGGGGAAACAAGAAGGAATATGAAAAACTAGTGAGATCGAAAAAAGAGGATTACATGCAAACAAGGCAGAAAGATCTGATTTATCTTGGGAAACACAATTCGAGGGGCTTTTGGAAAGAATTACAACAAGAAAACACAGTTGCTAAGAACAATATCACAAACCTCCAATGGCTTGACTATGCAAAGATGCTTTATGAAAGAGATCAAGACAAAGATGTCCCCCCAGTGATCAATTCGATGGCCAAACTCATCTCCACGAAGGACATCAAGGAAGGAATTAAAAAGCTTTCTATGGGTAAAGTGCAAGATATAGATGGCCTACAAGAAGAATATATAAAATGGGGTAGGGAACTCCGCACACCGCACATCAAAAGAATATTTAATGGGGTCATTCAAAATGGTTTTCTAGGGGATTGGACAACCAGTGTCGTTATTCCTTTGCTTAAAAGTGAAGATGCCAACAACCCTTCAAATTACTGAACTATAATGATCAATCCCCTTTTTGGAAAACTCTTTGGGAGCATGATAGAGTGCCGGATTAGTATTTGGGCAGAAAAGGAAGGAAAGAGAGCAAAAGGGCAAGCTAGTTTTAGACCAAAACACTCTACAATTGACCACTGCGTTACCCTCAGACACTTGATTGAGAAGGTTTGGGACAAACAAGGTGAAGAGGTTTTCTGTTGCTTCGTCGACTTCAAGAAAGCATTTGATACTATTCCTAGAAGCAAATTATGGAGTAGAATGGAAGAATTGGGGATTCTAGAAATGTATAGGGCTGCTATCCATAGGTTGTACGATCAAGTTCGGGCCAAGATTAGAACCAAGCAAGGTTTCTCAAAATGCTTTGGGAGTGAAATTGGGGTCAAATAGGGGTGCCCGCTATCGCCTACCTTGTTTGGGCTTTACATTGACAAATTAGAGGACTGGATAGACAAGTTTGGTGGTGGAGTCCACTTGACCAGCTATGTAATAAAGCTGCTCCTTTATGCGGATGATCTTATTCTAATGGCAAAAATAGTCCATGATTTAAGAGAACACCTGAAGGTGCTAGAAATGTTTTGCCAAGAGGTTGGGATGCAAGTGAATGCTAGCAAAACTAAGGTATGATCTTTATCTTGAAGAGAAAGAAGGCTCAGATTGAGTATGTTTTTGAAGGCAGCCCCTTGCAGGTGGTTAATGAATACAAATACCTTGGCCTTGATTTCAACAATAAGCTTAGTTGGGAGACACATATAGAAAAAAGAATACAAGGAGGATGGAAAGCTTTATACTCATTGCAGAATAGATGTAGAAGCACTGAACTATGGGATTGGAAAACTAAGAAAACTCTTTTCAGGTTATTGGTGGTGCCGGTGGTGCTATATGGATGTGAGGTGTGGGGTGGCAACACATTAGCGTTGAAGTGGAGACAAATAGAGAGGTTACAAAAGCGCCTAATTTCAAGTAGCCTTAAGATAAAAACATCAGTCCCATATGAGATCGATCTAGCTGAGGTCAGTGCCTTTCCGTTGGAAGCGTCGGCTTTGATTCGGTTGCTAAGTTATTTAAAGAGGATTGAGAACATGGAGTTGCTACATTGGCCCAAAATGGCAGCAGAAGAAAATTTGGATAGAAGGAAGAGCACATGGATGAAACAAAATGACAAGTGGATGAATAAGTGGGATATCAACATGAAAGAGTGTCCAAACATGATTGGAGCAATTAAGAAGTACGTCTAGGAAAAAGTCAAAGCAAGCATGTGGATGAGGCAACTTGGGAGGAAAAGAGAGTACTATATCAAACATTTTAATCCTTCATATGACCTCACACAAAAGACATATATAGGGGCAGAAATAAAATGGAAAGTGAAAATGTTAATAGCTCAACTAAGGACCAGTTCACACCAGCTCAGGTGTGAAACCGATAGGTGGACAAGGCCGAAAGAGGAGTGAGCAAAAATGATATGTTATTTTTGTACTTCGGGGCTTGTGGAAATGGAATGGCACTATATCATGGATTGCCCAGCCTACGAGGATATTCAAGCCATTTACATTGATGCTTTGAATGTGGTCTGCTTGAATAACTTGTTCGAAGAAGAAAGGATAATAAATATTGCAATTTATTTGACTAAGATTCATTGCAGAAGATCGAGGATTCTGAAAGAAAAAGAGGGCAACAAGAAGACGATATTTGGGCATCAGTCTCGTATAGAGCTTTCGTGATTGGCAATGTTGCTGTTATCTGTGGGTCTCATAGGTTGTTTGGCCTCATGGACATTATTAAAATTCTTCATTCATTCACCATTACATGCGTATTTACTTTGTAACTTATCCTTAGAATGTGAGGGAGCAAATCCCTGGTATGTGACAAGTGTCACTTTTGGATGGAGCCAAAGCTGATAGCCTTTATATGTCAACCTTTATTGTTTCCATCAGTGGATTAGTCTTCATATTCGTCCATGTCAAAGTTGCATCAAACAACTAAAGAGTATCAAGCAAACCCATCTTTGAAGTCTTTGTCATGCGTCCTATTTTGATTGACTTCTATACACCTATAGATTCATTCAATGCACAACTAGTGAATGTTGTTTATACTATTAAAACATTCTATTAACAACTTTATTCCTAACTACTAGTGAATGTTGTTTGTACTAGGCAAACAAATTAGTAAGGCTTTAAAACATACAATATCATACTACTTAGAATATAACAACATTCTTCTTTGATCTTAGTGTCAATAGAGCAACTGATTTCTCCAATTTAGGGAGTTCCAAATGAACAATCAATTCTATACACACTTGAGGTAAAAAATGGTTCACTTTGATCCTTCATGGAAATGATCATATTCGTAAATTTTTAAAGTGGTTTAAATGTGTTAGATGCTTTTTTTTTCTCTTAAATATTTGATATCTTATTCAAGGTGCCTACATAAATATGATTCTTTCTGCAGAGGATTGGAGAAAATTACTTTTGATCTTAGGTGTCTATATAAATGATTGTTCAAGTGGAACTCCTTAGATTGGCGAAACCAGCCGCTTTATTGGCATCAAGATCTAGAACCTAGTGCACACATCAAACGTGAACACATAAAGTATGCTCTTGTTGAGCATTCATTCAACACCAATAACTACATTTATTTAGAAGATGTCAAGGGCCTAGTGAAGGAAGAGAATTATTGCAAGCAAAAATTAAGAGAGGTTGTTGAAATCGACAAACACCAACATAATCTCAACATGGGCGAGGGGTGTATTTTAAGCTACTTCAGGTAACCTATTATTCATATGCTAAAACAAAATTGTATACATTACTTGGTTTCTTCCATTGCCTCCTTACGATGCAATCAATGCATTTTGTTTTGTTTTCTGCACACGTTAATTCTACAGTTGGCCCTTAAAACACTCCATTAGCCACTTCTTTTTGCCTACAATCAACCCCGCGAACCTAGGACCTTCCATTCGCTGCTAGAGTGCTCTACCACTAAGCTACTAGCCCCTCTTGGACTAGTCCATCGTCGGTCCAGGTGTGGCTTATTTCCAACACCAACACCCCCCCTTAAGCCACACCTCTCGTGTGCTTGGGGCTCCTAGCCTAGGCCTGGCTCTGATACCATGTTGTGACATGGACCAGCTAGGACACGAACCTAGGACCTTCCATTCGCTGCTAGAGTGCTCTACCACTAAGCTACTAGCCCCTCTTGGACCAGTCCATCGTCGGTTCGGGTGTGGCTTATTTCCAACACCAACACCGACCCCTCCTAGTGTCATTATGTCATACTTTTGAGCATGCCTTTACCTCATGATTTTTCTTGTTTCTTTAGCTTAATCTCTTTTATTTAAAAATTGTAATTTAATTTATAATTTATAATTTTAGTTTAATCTTTATTTAATTTTAATATGTTAATCTAAAACCTTACACTTAAATTTCATTTTATTTAAATTTAAATTTTGATTTCTCATGCTTCCTTAGCTTAGTGCTCCTTGACATCACTAATGTACATGACATTTTCACAATCCATTTGATTCAAATTAAAAGATTTTAGGAAGAAATGTGTATAATTTATTTATATCAACATTTCAAATCACAACGTGCTATTTCTGGCTCGTTGTAGCCTTGTTTTGCCTTGGGGGCTGCTCTGTATAGGGTTCTAGACCCTCTTTTCTAGTTGATCTAATAAAAAACATTTCAAATCACAACTTGGCATTTCTCTTCCTCTTGTAGGGATTGGCATCGCCCCTATTGGTGCTCAGTTCGGCACTCATGGAGTCTTTGTGTTAAATGTTGGTTCTGCAGGCGGGAAGCCTTTTTCGAAGGGTACCAAGGGTTTTGGATTCTTTGTAGGTTTTGCAGGCATGGAGGCTAATTCAATAGGTATTAAGGGTGCTTGCATCCCTAACACGGGTGTTGGGAATGATGGACCTGATGTTGCTAGGGTAGGAACAGGCTATGACCTATCTTACGTGGCCATGGCTAGGAAGGGGCCCCCAACGTGGCACCACTAAACCTCTGCCCTACTCCCAAACTTCCCCTATGGTGGTCTGTGGGAAGGATGTGATTGGAAATGAGACTCACTATTCTCAGTGCAGTTTGATTGGTAGACTCAATCGTATTTGGCCTTCACTCTCATATTTGCATCAGTGGGTTTTGGAGTCATCGAGACCCCTCAAAGGACAAAATTGAACTATTCCCTTGTGCACGAGGATTCTTCATTGCAAAATTTCATTCTACTAAGGATAGTACTACAATTTTGGAGGGTTGGTCTTGGATGTGGGGTGAGCACCCCTCTCACTCAATTTTTGGTTCCCATCCTTCAACCCTCTCATTAAACCATTATAGTTTGGGTCAAGTTGCCTAACCTACCCCTACAATTCTACCACTACAGATCTTGGTCACACCACTTTTGCTTGAATTTTGGTTGACATAAACACCTTGAAGGCACTCCCTATGGATGTGGTTATGATGGTGGAGAATAGGTTGTGGACATAGCCGATTGACTATAAGGGTATTCCCTTTCGGTCTAGAAGATGTTTTGCTACTGGACACTTGGCTTTGAAATGTGGTCCACAAGAATGTGGGTTTGCCTTCATGGTGGTGGAATGCTCTTCCTGACCACTTGATTGTTGATGTTCTTGATGTTGATCCACAAGATGATGAACTTTCCCCTTAGGCATCGAATGTTGCGGTCCCCTTGGTGATGGCTACTTCTGGGCCTGATGTGGCTCTAGAGATTCTGATGATTCCTTCTGAGCCCCCAGTTGAATGTGTGGTTCATTTAGTGACGTCTCAACCTTTGGTGGCTTTGTAACTCCCTATTTCTTCATGTTCCCTTACTCTCTCTTCAAAGGAGGAGTCTAGGGTTTTTTCATCTTTTGAGGATTCCCCTCTTCTTTCTCCTTAGTTCGAAGATATGGAGAATAGTGTCTTGGACCATCATCCAAAGAAATGAAAAAGGTCTCCACAAGTCAGTTTCTTTGTCTCATACCTAGACTATAGGTGTGTGTCAATAAGATCGGGGTCTAGAATCTGTTGACCCTTTGCTATTCCTTTGTTGCAGATTTTGACATATAGCTATCATGTTAATTTTTGGGTTATGTTTCATGCTATTTATGTCCCATATCTCATGGCACACATTTTGCTTGCCTTTTGGTTTTTTTGTACAAGGGTTGGGCCCTTTCAAAATCCTATTATTTACCAATATCAAAAACATTTTAGATCACATTCCATGATCTTTCATTAAGATGAAAACAAAACATGGATCATGGAGTGTGATCTAAAACATTGATGCAAATAAATTGTACACAATTGTTTTTAAAGCTTGTACTTTCTCTTTGACATCATGTGCACTATTTACTAAACTAAGTTGGCAATCATCTCCTCATTTGTTTTTCAACATGATGAATCATGAAGTGTGATCTAAAATGTTAATTCATAAATTTGAAAAAAATAACTCAAACTTATAGATTGTGAACATTTTATGTTGACTAATGATCTATTTTGTTCCTTTCTTTATTGGCATTTTTAATTCTTGATGCAGTCATGGACAAAGGATCCAATGAAGGATTGTCCAACCATGCAACCAAAACACTCAAAACAACAACACAATAGAATTTTATAGAACAACACAATCATATGGATTTCACAAACTCAAATGATTACAACTAACCATAATGGGCTTCATAGATGCCATGCCATAATGAGGAAAAAATGAGTTTTTTCATAATCTAAATACATATCTTGAAATAATTAAAATGCATCTATTCTAAGATTCAATTTCATTTGCAATCCTAATAATGGAACACCATATGCAACCACCTAGTGTGGGCATGGTTGAAAGCATGAACAACAAACATAATCATAAAATGATTGAAGGAATACCTTTGATGTTTCTATGCAAATTTCACGTCCAAATGTGGAGAGATCTCATTTGCCTCTACACACACAAGAGATTGTAATCTTTCCTAATCTTTCTTCTCTATAGGTGTAGCAATCCACGAAGAAAGCAAACTCCACTTTCAAATCAAGAAAAAACAAACAAGGATGGAGAGAGATTTTGAGCAAAGAGGAAAGAATGAATGTAAAACCCCTATTCTTTTCCTTTTCATTCCCAAAATTCATAAAACCCCCTTTTTTTCCATTTCCCACCAACAAGATAATTCAAAGTAGTTATTTGAAATTATGTATTTTACCCAAAAGATATTAACTTTAGGAGTATTACTAGCTTTACTAACACTATCAATTCAAATAGAATTTGGTATTTCCTTTACAAATTATTTAACACATTTAGTTTTACCAAATTGACTAAGACATATATCCCAAACAATCTTTTAATTCACAATGTATTTTTTGAATATACATATATTAAAAATCCATATGACTAAAGCACAAGACAAACTAAATTAACTAACTTCACAATTAAAACATATATGTTATTTGAAAACACTTCAACACATGCATTGTGAAAATTGATAAAATGCAAACAATAACCAAGCATTAAAAACGATCTTGTAAAGAGAACACACAATTCATATGTTTAATTCACAACACATGGATCCAAAATTAACATTAATTTAGATCATGGTTTCGTAGGTATACACAAGATATGTCTCATAGCCTAAATTGAGTGAGATGAGAAGGTTTACATAACATATTTACCTAAACTAACCATCTCCAATTAACCATTGTTGGGGTAAAACCTATTCCTACACACTTAACAAACTTCGGGCATACTTTCTCCATAAAAGATAGCCAAATCATAACATATACACCCAACATGATAAAATATAAATGAAATAATATCAATAAACCACATCAACTAAAAATCTTCCTCAAACCTTATGATCTAGGTAACACAAATGCAAAAATAAATAGTCATCACAATATAAAGTTAAACTAGATAACATAACCAAATCACATATAATAGATATAGTGAAAACAATGAAGTTGAAACATTGAAATAGTCCAAACATATAAAGTCACAATGTATGCATCCCATAATACATAGTCGGACACTAGATGCCAATACAAAACATCATTGATAAATTGCATTGATGGCAATACAAAACATCACTGAAAAGTATAGTATTAGAAACAAAGCATAAGCAAGCAATCATACAAGCTACATACACTTAAGGCATTACAATTCCCTTCTAATAAAAAGTAATTTTCTTTTATTACTTCTTCTATTGTGTACGATTATACTTTTGACAGGTTTCTTCTAGATTGTTGTTTCTTCTAGGTTCCTCTTATAATATGTAGCATTGAAGCTCTACTTCTATTTTCCTTTCAATTCCCTTATTTGAAAGAAAAACATTTCTCTGTAGCTTCTTACATTATTCTTTGGAAAGCTTCTTTATTTTATCTTCATTTGTTATTTTGGTAACATCTTTTAGTTCCTCTTTAATGTCTTGAAGTCTTCTTATTCTATTTACCTCTTTATTCTTGGTAGTGTGGGGTATTAATTTTACCCTTTGCCCTTCCATACACAAAATCACATTTCACACACTATAGAAACCCTCTAGGTTTTAACGTATTTTTTTTGAATGTTTGTTTACCTTTCCTAGAATAGAGTACATTAGGAATAAGACACAATCAAAGATTCTTGACTTCCAGTAGAGTTGAAATAAAGCAAATAGGGGCTTGAATAAGATATGCTTGCAAGTAGTCCCACCTTTCCCCTCTAGGATAGAAAGCAGTCATGTTGCATGCCCTAGAATGTTGATCTAGTGTTGATATCACTATAGATTCTTTTATGTTTGTGATGTGTGCAAGAGGTGCTCTTTCACTTAGTCATTGTACTCTTCAAAACGTGACACATGCACAAACATGGATGAGTCAGCTTTGACACGGCACATGGACCCTCTCCTTGCTTCTGACGACCTCCAAGTCACTCTCGCTCTTGTAGCAAGACCAAGGGGTTGTCCTGTTCATTTGGGTGTAGGACCTCACGAAGAGTGGCTGGCCTTATTAGGGGCCTATTGTTGTTTTGGATTTGCCTTGTTCTTTGTATGGCGGTTGTTGTTGAGATGATTATATGACTCGAAGGGTCACTTTTGGTTTGTCTCCTATTGGGGTTTCTAATATTCCAATTCCTAGATGGATCTTGATTTTCTTCATTTATGTCTCTAGCATGTTGTAGTCTAGCCTTGAAAGCTTGTATGTGTTGTTGAATTTGTCATTCTTGTTCTATAACCTTGATGAAGTGTTGTTGTTCTTGCATGAGTTGTGGTCTTGGGTTTAACTTTTCAATTTCCTTGAGGAATGCCCTCACCCACTCGCCTCTGATTCTAAGGCACATTTGAATGCTTGAATAGAGAGAGTGCATTCGAGTTGACCTAGAGTTGACTCTTTGACTTAGTGATGTGAACTATTTTTCTAGGTGTTTTCTTGAGTTTATTGACCTTGTGATGAAATCAAGGAGTTTTGACTTATGTTGACTTCATGATGAAATCAAGGGTTTGTGTGAACTTGTTTTGTTTTTTTATGTTTTCTAATGTTTTTGGTATTTTGTGGGTTTTTTAATGTATGCAAACTATGATGTAGGAAAACAACCTTTTTTTGTTCTTTTCTCCAAATTTTGAAATAAAACGAGTTAGACCAATCTAGGAATTGAAATATGTATGCAAACTAAAATGAAATTACCTAATGCAATTGTTAGCAGGTCAAGTACCAGAACAGGGGATACCGGAGAATACTAGAAGACATGTCAAGGGAAAGGATCTCGGTACTGGAAGAGACACGAGATGTCAAACAAGAGACATACCACTTCGGAGAAACATGTGTGTATAGATATCAAATGTACTAGACATAAGAAAGATATAAGATATATATACTATAATATGAATTCATATTAGAGCAAAGAGTAGACCTGCCCATTTATACCGGTTTTGACCTAATTTATATATGCCTCAGAGTTATCATGGAGCTTGGATATGTAATGAATGAATATCTTTTGTCTTCTACTCATATGTTATAATGTGTCTTGCATATGTATTTGATTCTTACTACTTAGGCCTAATTCTATGACTGTGTCCTCCGAGGTATAAATAAGCCTACTCAAGAAGTACCGAGATACAGTTCTTCAGACTGCACTGACCCCAAATCTCTTGCCAACATTGGTTCTGTTGTCGGGACCCTGGAGAGAACAAGAAAGGAATTAGGAGCTAGAAAGAAGTGAGGAAATTGGTAGGATAAAAAATTTGTCAGACCCTAAGACCACCTCTATGAGAGGGGGGTAGGCCATTAGAGGATGACGAATGGGAAGGGGGGAAGGATCTTAGAGGTCCTTGAAAGGATGTGACTATTCAGGAATCTATTTGAAGCCATGATATGGAAGGGAGGAATATCTGACCAAAAGACATATATGGGGAAAGGAAAAATCAGGAAAGAAAAAGAGATACACGAAATCATTGAACTAGGAATAGAAATGGATGCAGAAGACAAAAAACTAAAGCAATCTTAGGAGAGGGAAGAAAGGTATCAGAAAAGGGAAATAGAGAAAAGAGAAATAGAATAGGCGGGAAGAATGGTAGAGGAGATCTTAAGGAAATGAGGAGAGCACACCAAGAGGGATATTATTGAGTGCACCACAGTGGGTGTAGCCAAAAATAGAAAGAAAGAAGGACAAATACTGGAAGCCAAAGACACCACAATCAAACGAGGAGATGAACTGATGAAACCCAATCCTGAGGAGTCATTAGTTAATCATAAACTAAGTTCAGTTATTAATGAAGAGATACAATCTGAAAGGCATGAGGAATAGTCACAACCCCTGAAACAGGAGTAACCCCTTAAGTCGGATATAACATATATAGAGACAGACAAACGAAGCAAGAAACCTAAATTGTGGACAACTTATACATTAAATTGGGATATCATAGACGGAAACAATCAATCAATTGAGTGGGAAACCATGGAAGGGTAAAGTGATTACGAAAAGACAGGAACTAATACTGAATATAGTTCCATATTCAACAACCAGATAAGTGGTACAACATGCCTCGAAGAGGAGTCATCAGAAGAAGACATGGCCACAATGAAGAAAATGCCAATCTTTGAAAGAGATACCAGCAACATGGCAGAACACATCTTCTTGCTAGAAACCATATGGTAAAGCTGAAATGAACAAAGGGATAGTACAAAGCTATTCAATTTCATCAACTCCCTAGGAGAAGAACAACTGAAATGGTATCGAAAAACATACCCCTAGAACAATAAATCTTGGGACGAAGTGAAACAGGCTTTTCTAGAAAATTTTGATAGTCCGAAACTCCCAATGGAAAGGGTAAGTAAATTAAGGGAATTATCCCAAAGAGATGAAGAATCCATTTTAGAATTCAATAAAAGGTTCAAGGAAGTGGTTCGAAGGCTAGACGAACCACTAAATGATAAACAAAAGAGAATGGTATCTTTCAACCATAATTTCAGAACTAAGAATGGCCTTGGATGGCCAAAGTTTTGGTTCATATTAAGAATTGGTTGCGTTAGCATGTCGGATAGAAGGTCAGTCCTAGAGAAGGACGGAAAGGGAAAAATAAAATAGAAAGATGGAAAAATTATAGTTAGAGATGGACCGGTTACAGCTAATACACAAACTTATGAAATGTGAAATCGGTCCATAGAGACCCAATATTTAGTGTTCCTATTGTGGCAAAGAAGGCCACCTCTGAAATGAATGTCCAATGGAAATAGGAGAAAATAAAGCAAATGCACTATGGGTGGACCTCCACATAGTTAGGAAACCAAATTCAGTCTATTGTGGGGTATGTGGAGAATGCGACAACCATGAAAAAATGGAATGCCCATCTAGCAAGCTCCAGATAAATGAAGAATCGGACCATGACCGAGAAATGGCATATGTAAAAGGATTGGCAGAGAGGCCACTATATGCTTCAGATCACAGATACTGGGCCCCACCATGGCAGAGAAATGCTAATGTCATCCAAGGACTGGGAGGCTACAATGACAACAGCCCATTCCAGGGAGGAAGAAGTCACGGACGGGGAAGAGGAAGAAGAGCGGATGCTACCTGTTTCAATTGTGGGAAACCAAGACACTTTGCTATAGAATGCTAGGGGGAAAAGAGGAAATATTGTGGATTCTATGGAGAGGAAGATCATGATGCTTTTAACTGTGAAAAAGTGTGCCAACATTACAATGGTGCACAATCTCAAAAGGACAACCAACAAGACCCAGGTACCACAAGAGGGGCAAGACTCCTCCGCAAAACACCCTAGGAACCAGAAGAAGGAACCAAATAGTGCCAGAAAATAGGGAAGGACGATAGATATACAAAAAAAGAAAATAGCACCGAAGATGATTGCTACACTAAGGATAGACCCAAGAAAAAGGGCAAGGTTGCCATAGTAACCCGAAAAGGCACAAATATTGGAAGGCCAAGCCTAGAGACTTCCGAAGAGAAAAATAACTCCAGAGAAGAAGAAGAATTCCAGCCCTCAAAGGAACAACATGACTGGATAGTAGAACAAACTAAAAAGATCCTAGAGCAGGAACAAGAAAAAGAAAATTTTGAGAATAACTACTTTACGAAACATGAAGTAAGGATCCTCAAAAAATTTGCAAAATTAGTAGGGCAATAAGACCTACTTACTAAACTAATACAACTTAATAAGTACTGGAAAAAAAAGACCATACCCTAGGTAAGAATGGTGGGAAGACATTGGAAACTGAAGCCAATTATGATCGAACTTTGGATCCTTCAGAAGAAGATCCCTATGGTTATGGTTGATTTGGGATCGGATGTCAACTTAATTCCCAAATGAGTATGGGAAAATCTGGGCAGACCGGCACTAGAAACAACCCCTATAATATTAGCTTGGCGGATGGTATGGTACCGGAATGAAGACACTAGGAACCTGGAGGAATGTGGAGGTAAATGTAAAAGGGGTAAAACAATCTATTGATTTTGAAGTAGTCACTATGAAAGAAACATTCAACTCGTTTGATGCCCTCTTGGGATTAAGGTGGTTTGTAGACTCTAAGAGAATTATAGATGCAGGGAAAGAGGAGATTTCCTTTGCAGACGATAAAAGGGTGGTTCATATACCACTGGGAAGAAGGTCGAGAGGACCCTATGTAGAAGTAAATACAAAAGATTACAAAGAGAATGATCAGACAATCAATACTATAACCATACCGATAGGAAAATCTCTGGAAGAACCAAGTTCAGAAGGAGAACTGGAAATAGAGGACACCAAAGGTAGTACAGATAGAGAGGTAGTTTTAGAGGTGTGGATGCAAGATAATCAAGAAGTGTACACCCAGAGAGTTTTTGGCTCTCAAAGAATATTTATGATAAGAAAAACACAACCGGTACAAAGCAATGTAGAACAAGGCATGTGCGGTACTGCCAGAGAAGAAGGGTATAACAAAGGGGACTCTCGCACAATTTGTTGTAGATCTCTCAGAACAACCCCACAAAACTACCTAAATACTCCAGAATAGGTGAACTATTACCTTAGATAAAATCGAGAAAACCATCCCCAATGAAGAGGAGAGGCTGACCACACTACCACATACCCTCACCTGCACTATAGCATGCTAGTACAATACAGACTAGAAAACTATAAAGAGATGGGACACATTCAAGACACTGCTAACAACAAGATTCTTATAGGAGGTAGGGGACTACAAAGACATCCCTACATATGAAGGTGATATCCATTCGAAGAAACACTTAGAGATATGTTGATACCACTGAGAAGGAAACTATGAGTATGATGATCGACTATACATTCAACTACTATACTAGACCCTGTGCCCAGTGGCAGGAACCTGGTACCTAGATCAAGAGAGTAGAGGAGAGACCGAAACATGGGAAGATCCAGATACAAGTACTGGGGAAAATAAAGGCAACTATCTTTAACCCAATAGAGGAAGAAGAAATATCAATACCACAACCCCATTCCACACCATCAGAAGATGGAGAAATCTATAGATACAAGGATTGGACAGAATGGGAAGATTTCAGATTGAGAATACACTGTTGCAAAATAGAATATGATGAAGAAGAACAAATACCGGACATAGAAATTGGATAAAATTAATAGAAGCAAACATTGCAACTGAAGGGGATCCCAAACTAGCTCGGATAGGAGACTACTGGGACGAAAGAGTGGTTGCACAAACAATTGAAACATTGATAGACATTCAAGACTTGTTCCCCTGAAACTTTACCGAAATGAAAGGAATTAAAGAAGTGGGGATGATGAAAATCCAACTTAAAGAAGGCACCAAACCGGTATTGAAAAGACTATATAGATTGAATCCAAATATGAAGAAGAAAGTAAAAACCAAAATAGACAAGATGTTGGCCATTGGAATAATTAAGCTAGTCGAAGATGCGGAATGGATAAGCCCAATGGTAGTTCAAAACAAGAAGACCAGAGAAATTAGGGTATGTGTTGACTTCTGGGAACTAAATAAGGCATGTAAACATGACCCATTTCCCACACCTTTCACAGAAGAAATACTAGAATTAGTATCTAGAAGGGAGATTTACTCATTCACTGATGGGTTTTCTGGATACCACCAAGTAAAGATTAGGGAAGAAGATTAACCAAATGAAAACAAAGAGGAAAAGGAGAATAATAATAAAGAAGGGCCTAGAGTGGACAAAACAGGAAAAGAAGACAACAAGGTAGATATATGAAAAATGGGAGATGACACAATAGGTTCCAGATAAGACAAAGTAGAGAAAAGGGATGAACTCAAGGGATGTATCCACTCCCTCAGATAGTATTTCGGCAATAAAGAACTTCTTGGATCAACAACAACAAATTCAACTGGCACCAATCCCAAAGTTGATTCAAGTTCAATTAGTGGATTCCCAGGTGAATTTGTTTGGCATGTCACCGATACAAAAATTGCAATTAGGGGACATATTTCATACTACCACCAGGGAGGAACTCCTCTAAGAACATGTACATCAAACGAAGCAACTACATGAGGCAATCAACACGCTCTAAAAGGCAATTCTGCATTTGGTCAGGGACCAGTCCCTCCCCATAACATAGTGATTACAATAATTAGATATCGATTTGTAGACGAACTTCACGTCCCAAAAGGAGAAAATAAGAAAAGATGCCCAGGATGAGTTGATAAAACAAAATACACAACAATTCATTGAGAAATGTGCTTCAGCACAAACTAAATTGGAGATATAGATCAAACAAATCGATGAGGACATAAAAGATGCCAGTACCATTTATCATTTTTGCTTACAATGGCCCAATACCACCAAAGGCCTCTGGAACCAAATTGCACAAATAGAGGATCAAATAGCTCAGATAAGCTACAATCCCATACATGACCCAACCGGAGCAACAAGGGATAATATTGAACAGCTCCACATTCAGCTATAACAACTCCATACTCAGCAAGAGCTAGTCAAAGAATAGGTCCAACAACTCTGGGAGGCGGTGGACAATGAACTAAGGTTCCTTTTGCTAATTTTGAAAGAAGCTAAGTAAACAATAGACATAATCAACATCCCCACCAACCTCCAAGAGGCCAAGCTTACACTAGTACAAATTCAAGCTTAGATAAGTACCCTCCTCCACGCACAGGCACATTGGGCCGCCACATTGGCAAAACTCAAAGTAGAACATCAAAATATATTGCCTAATTGAGCTATATGTCTTGAGGACAAGACATCATTTTAAAAGGGGGATGATGTTAGCAGGTCAAGTACCGGAACAGGGGATACCGAAAAATACCAAAAAATAGGTCAAGGGAAAGGATCTCGGTATCAAAAGAGACACAAGATGCCAAACAAGAGACATACCACTTCGGAGGAACATACGTGTACAGATATCAAATTTAATAGACATAAGAAAGGTATAAGATATATACTGTAATATGAATTCATATTGGAGCAGAGACTAGACTTGCTCATTTATACCGATTATGACCTGATATATATATATATGCCTCAGAGTTATCATGGAGCTTGGATATGTAATGAATGAATATCTTTTGTCTTCTACTCATATGTTATAATGTGTCTTGTATATGTATTTGATTCTTACCGGTTAGGCCTAATTCTATGACTGTGTCCTCCAGGGTATAAATAAGAATACTCAAGAAGTACCGAGATACAATTCTCCGGACTGTATTGACCCCAAATCTCTTGCCAACAACAATTATTCTATGTTTTTGTACTTCAAGATCAATTTTGGATTATGCTAGGAATTGAAAAGTATATGAGATGAAACTAATCTAAAATTGCAATTTAACTACTTAAAACAAGTTAATCTATGCAACTTAAATTAACCTATCAAGGAAATCACAATGACAAGATTATTATTCCAAGAGAAAGTTGGTGATTTAATTACTACTAAAAACATGAAAAAATTGGAATATGGAGACACATGATCCTTCACTACCCTCAAGAATCCTTGTGTATGGGAACCTCTTTGTTCTCTTGCAACAGTGAGGTCATCCTCTTAGCAGCAAGTGGGAAGGGAAAGCAATTGACTGAGCTTTAGAAAGCTTTGAATGAGGTCAATGTGATATTAGAGAACTATGGCTTGAGAATTGGTGAGCGCAACAATGTTATGAATCCTTTGAAGGCTTTGGAAAAATAATAACAATAAACAAAAGGCGCCTAAGTCTTGTAGCAAGCATAAGCATGCTAATTGGAGAGCAAAAGCTAAGCAAAAGATAGAGTACAATAATGAATTTGCCTCCTCTATTTCTTGGAGGGGGTATTTATAGGTTGGAAGAGCATAAGAGGGGTAGGTATGATCGAGGAGTTAACTCCCTTGATTGGAGAGTTAACTTGCTTGATTTATTAGATGACTGAATAGATTGGAGAGTGAACAGGCCTTGAAAGCTTATCACAGAAGAAGAAATGGAGTTAGTGTGAGAGGAAGAAGAGTTAACAAGAATAGATTGCGCTAAATTTGCATGATTAGAAGTGTTGGTTGAGTTAATTATGGCCTCCTCTATGTTTATCTTGAAATTGCATATAAAATGGGTGAAAACAAAGTCTTTTTGGGCTCAAATCGAAGGAGAAACTTGCATTCAAAATTTGCAAGGGTGGCCCTTTCACTAGGGTAGGTTTCCCTATTTGACCCACAGAGGGTGACACTTGGGTAAAAACTGAATGTTGTGTACGCTTAGTTATAGTCTAAAAAGGGGATTTGGCATCTGAAATAGGGTGCAGGATAACGTCAAGTAGGATCTCTTGAGGAGCTTTGGTCATTAATAGGGGGAGACCCATAAAGGAGGAAGGATGGGCATAAATTGAAACATGGGTTTGGTCTATTAGTCTATCTAAAGGCTTCCTAGGGTTAGAGACCTTCAGAATGGGGTGTCGAAAGGTAGAATTAGCAAGAAAAGGTGAAAATTAAACATGTAGGAAAGGGGAAAAATGCAACAAATAGAAGAATCGACAAGGGGGAAAAAAAGAATGGTTAGGAAACTAAAGAATTGATAAGGGAAAATCCAACCGACACATGTCGCCAAGAGGAGTGTTGTTGAAGGAACATTATTATTCAAGCTTCTATGTACGTGATTGGGATTACATATCATGGGGTCCTCATGGAAGCTCATGCATCATTTTAGTGCTTACATACTTGCCCCCTCAAAGATGGTAGTCTACATGAAATGTAGGTATTGTTCCTGAAATAGGCCTTATCTATATCACTAGTAGAAAAAAAGGCAATAAATGACTAAAAAATGACTAAAAATTGCAAATAAACTACTAGCTAGTAGTTTATTTGCAATTTTTAGTCATTGTTTTAGTCATTTATTGCTTGTTTTTCTACTAGTTAGTTGATTTGTCACAATTATACCTACAAAGACTAGCATTAGTTCAAAATTTGAGATATTAAGATAAATAATGAAATTGCAAATGAACAAACATACAATGAGTTTGTAATTTAGAAAAGAGAGACTAGCTCAATGGATCAAACTAGGTCAAAACCCTCTTCTACAAAACATTGGGGCACAAATCGAGCTTGGCTTCTACCCAAGAAGGAGAGCCAAACTATAGGGATTCTTCCCTTCTGTTGTATAGAGAAGCAGTTTACCCAAATCCAACTAATTAAGCTAGGTTCAAGGCATGAAACCCTAGTTAATGAAGATATGAGTAGAATAGGCTATCGGTACTTGAAACCCAACAACCAAAGGTACAACAAAGGATAGTGAACAAATTAGAAACCTTTCCCAGAGGTCAAAATGCCCAATATAGGGGCGCTTGGGTGCTCTGGTCCTAAATTGGGGTTTTCTAGAACTATTTTTTCTATCATATTTGTAACAACATGCTTTTCGTTCTTCCTGGAGCTCAACTTCCGAAACCTATCTGTCTAACCATGAGCATGGAATCCATTGTATGCTTGTAGAAGGCATCACAACTTAACTCAAGAAGTTGATGTTGCCTCCAAAGATCTTCACAAGACCTACAATATGTTAGTACCACAGTAATAATCCACAAGAGAGAGCTTGATAGCAGAATGGTGAGCATAGAAGAACATAAGAATATTCCAAGAGTTTAGAAAGAGCGTAGTGATCTAAAAATGAATGACTTAACTTACTTTTATATGCATTTCTGTAAAATTTTAGAGAATTAAACCACATAAGTCTGACATTCGGAATGTTTTAAAGGGCCTAAGCTGACAAGGCACAAATTTTTGGGAGGGGTAAAGGAGGGCCCAAGGTGCTTGAGCACGATGGTCCTTTAGCTAGACACCTCTCGAAAAAGGGCACTTAAAGCATGCTTAGTCCTACCTTATGATTCTTTTCCAGGCTTCATGCATCGGGATCAAGTATTACATGCTTAATGCTAAAAAAAAGTACTAAAATAGGTCCTAATAAACAAGGGTAAACATTTGAGGCCCATCTAGGAGATAAACAAGGTGTAAAATAGTGGCGTGCACATTTTACGACATTACAGAGTTGTATCACAAGTCCGACTGTTTGTCTGTTGATATAAGCATGCAAAACAGGGCACACAAACACTACAAAAGCAAGAGACTACTCCTAAATGCTTAATCGAAAGCTAAGCTACAAGACAAGAGGAGTGAAGAAATTTGTGAAGAGGAGTTAATTGTTGAGGGAATTGTGTGTGTGAGCAGTCATTGGAAAGATTTCATCGAGGTGATGGCAATGGAGGCAATGAATCCTTCTTTCGCTGAGAAACCCTAGTTTGCATTATGTTGATTTTCTTGCAAATGATTTCATTTTTGTCAATTTTTTTGTCGCATTGAGTTCATTTTGTCATTTAGAGTGTAAATGTCTTTTCATTTGTTGAAATCGGGTAGAATTTTTCATGTTTCTGTGAATTTTTAGCACGATGGGGGTGTGACAGGTTCGCCCATGGGTCACCCCTTTCACTAGGGTAGGTCACTAAGGGTGATCTAGTTATTTCACTGGGGTCGCCTAGGGAGATCCGGTTTGACAACAGGGTCACCCGAGGAATTTTGCCCTTCTAAAAGGGGTGACCTTGCCTGTTTGAATTTGACTATAATTTGATACATGATAATGTTTCTATGACTGTTTTTCACTAAATTTAACACTAATCTCATCATTTTATTGCAATTTTGTGAAGAATATATACTTTTTTTGTGATTTTATGAGTTTTGATGAGATCTAACACATGGTTCTTGATAGGATGGACACATTTAATGGAATGCAAGTTGTGAGCAACAATGGATTTGAGATGCTTACGGGGCCCTCTCTTCAGGAGATCATGCTATCCTAAAGAAAGCAGGACTTGATAAGATATGTCATGTTCCAGTTGTCCATGCTACTTCTCATATCTGTTGTGACATTCTGTCACAACCCATAATTTTCTAATAATCAATTATGGAATTAAATACTATTATTTGTCTTTTAATTTGATGATTATTAAAATTATCGACTAACTTTGACTGTGAGTGCAACAGGCATGAGACTCTCTTGATGTTACGGAGGGAGAGTATCATCGGGGAGGGGGTGTCTAGCTGACTGAAGGCGAATTGTGTTGAAGTGAATCTGCACACACCACTTAATCATCATATAAATTAGAATTGCATCAATGTGTATGTATGTGTAAAAACTATTTGCATTTATTTTATTTACATTTAGAATTATTTTTTTGAAAGACTAGATTAAATATTTAGTTGCAATAAATTAATAAATAATTTTTTTTGGATAAGTTAGTCTGGCTTTAGGGAGCCATACCCATATAAAATATGTATATAAAATATAATTTTATTACCTGGCTATTCCAAGAGGAGGGCCTTCCTGTAGCTACCTTACACTTATACAAAAAAATGCCATCTATTAGTAGATAAAACCACACATGAGATCTATTAACCTAAGCTTCTTCTACTACATAATATAAAGCTTTAACATAGCATGGGCAGCTGTGACAACCCCATAAACCTAATACATACTAATAAAATTTAGTCTGCACAGTAAAGTTTTAAATTTTAGCATTCTACTCCTTTGGCCCATCCTCGTCCATTGCCAAAGAGTCCTCACCGGCAGAGCTTGGTTCCTCAAAAGAGAAAGCCCCTCGATATCACTATTTAGATCTATGCCTGTGATTTCTTTGAGCAAAAATAATACCCCACTTTGTAGTATGTCACCTAGCATCCTCTGAAACACCTCTTACTAGGATGATGAAAAGATTCTAGGGGTTACAATACTCAGGAATCACCTTTGGCCACACACCGACCCCTAGAGGGAAACCATTGCCAAGCAAAACATCGTCAATTACCTTGGAAAGCCCTCCCCTCCATTTGGCCCTTACCAGAGCTGCACTCAACACACAAATTGTTGCCTTCTCCTCACCAACATCCAACAAGATAGAAATAAACATCCCTACAATATCAGTGTTAACCCAATATCTATGTTGTGCATTAACAAATGACTCACTTAAGACCAATTTGATCGCATGCAGAACAATCCCCGAGTTGGTATTAAAAACCTTTTGAAGACTCAGTTCAGTGATCTTCCTAAAGAATGCCATCTTCCTTCGTCTCACCTTCAGACAAACTAGAGAATCCATTAAGATGCTTTGAATGAAAATGTTGTTCAAACACAACTCAACCTGCAAGTTAAAGCCATTCAAAATTACCAAAAAATGAATGCACAAGTCCTTCGGCATGCTTGAGGGTAAATGCCACTCGTGCTATTCATTATGCCACCCTCAATGTTAGAGGCCCGTACTAGCCACAAAATTCCACATCTCTGAACCATCCTTCACTAAGTTGGAAAAGAAATCCACATCAGTCATTTGTATAGCTTGGTTGGCAATTGCGTCAGCTGAGTGATTAGCTTCCTGATAGACATGTGAAATTGCAAAGTCCTCGAATTTTTCCAAGAGTTCCCACAAAGGATTTATAAGATCATTAATATTCCAACAAGGGGTCTCTCTTTTTGTTAATGCATTGATGATGTTAAGTGAGTCACCTTCAATGTGAAGTTTTTTCACCTTGAGGTAGATACAAGTTTCAACTCCTAGCAAGATCGCTTGCATTTCTGTCATATTGTTAGTACCTAGGGGAAGTTTGCGAGCTGCCAAACCAATAATCTACCCCATATGGTCCCACACTATACAACCAGCTCTAGAACATCCCAGATTGCCCTTGGAGGCACCATCAAAGTTGACCTTGTGCCAACCCACACTAGGGGGAACTCATCTTGCATCATCCCTAAGCCGAGCCCCCAAATTAACTCACAAAACCCCATGAACGAGGAATTAATAAATAAATAAATTATTTGCAATATTTTAAGATGTTTAAATATCTATCAAAAATATGGTTTGTCATTATTTGTTTTTATTTGATTCTAATTTAGGCTATATGAAAGAAGTGACAGTTACTAGTTTTAATGAGAGAATATATTTCTATGCAATTATCATATTTGGTTAGAAAATGGAAGAGAGAGTGGGAAGGTGGATTTATTGTAATTAATTGCATTTTATATTTTAGTTTAACGGGGATTCTTTGAATAAATATGGGAGTCTTTAAAACTAGAAATAACGAGTGAATTTCAGATAGAAAGCAATAGGTAAAAAATTGGGAGGAAATTACTTTTCTTCTCTAGATGAAAATCTGCATCTCCATCTTTTTACTTCATGAGAATGAGGCCAAGCAAGATTTGAAAGAATGATTTTAGATTCATGAGCAAAGGGATGGAAAAGTTGTTCAATCATTATTGCTAGAGGATGCTTCCTATTCAGATAAGTTTTGTGTTGAGCAATTTTTGAGTTGGTTTCCAGTTATGTTCAACTTGTTGTTTTGTTATTCTAATTTGTTTTTCTTGCATTGATTTTCTGCTTGGCATTAATGTTTCTTAATTGGACAAGTTTTATTCTATTGATATATTCATTATTGTGTATAAAAGAGTAAGTGTAGATCATAGCAGTGAAAAATTGATTACAATGTATTCATGATTTATTATTATTATTAATGTCTATAGTTAAATATTGCTTGTCTGATGATGCTTATTGTAGACAAAACCGCTCTCACATTTTATTTAATTCTTTTCTAGATTTTCTTCCCCTTAATTTTATCTTTCTGAAACATTTTAAATTTTAAAATTTCATTATGAAACAAGGAAGTTATAATATTTTTACTATTGTCTAATATTTGTGTCAAATCAACATAATTGAATGCATTTCATCTTTTTTTTTTTTTATGTTGTTGAAATAATTATATTATTAAGTGTAGTATCTATTAAATAGCCTTAAGAAGAAGCTTGCTACAATATTATTATATATGAATATTAGTGATAAAAGTAATATGTATTGAGTTATGTGAATGTATGTTTTGTCTCTGGATTAATATTGGTGATTTGCTAAGACTGTTTGCAGTGAAAATTGCTCTTACATGGTTTTTGTTCTTAAACCATTTCTGTGTTTTATTCTCCTATCCTTTATCTTTCTAGAACATTTTAAATTTTGCTATTTCATTAATATATGTGAAAGTCACGAATTTTATAATATTGTTGGTCAGCCTATGTAGTAAAGGATTTGCAATTTACTTAATTTCTTATTTTCTCCAATGACAATCATTGATATCTTGTTTTGCTAATTCACTCTTTATTATTTAGAAATATGGGTGATTTTAGGAGTGAGTCCACAACATTTTATAACCTCTTTGGTTGATGACTTTTATCTTGATTGATGATATATTTTTTTATATTGGTGGTTAGTTGAGGATGATTGCAGTTTAAATTGTTCTTTCATGGGTTTGGGTATGTTGGAAACTTGCCAATCTTGTCATTGATGTCAACTTCCAGTAGATGGTTCACTTGGTTTCCAAGTGCTTTTGAGAAAATTTGATAAAAAGGTGTGTAGTGTGATAGAGGTACCCTCAATGTTATGCTCCACATTTCTTCCTAATTGAAGATATGCTTATGTGGTTTGGAAGTATTGATCAAAGGTGTTCAAAGGTATTATATCTAGAGTTTTAGGTTCTAGATTGTGTCGAAGTAGAAGATGTGTTTGACAGAATATTTGACTATGAAGGAGGGTGTCTGGGAAATGAGAATGCTCTGCATTTCTCCACATTGAGATTTCATGTCTTGCGGATCTGGGAGAGTACTTATATTATTTGTATCCACCTTCTTGTGAAGTTTCCAGTATTGAGATGCTCTGCGAGTTTAGTTCGTGTGTTGGTGATTAGTAACAGTGTGTCCTGATGTGCATAATGAAGATATTCTTTAATTCAGATGGTTGCGGTAGTGTTGTAGAAGTTTATGATGATGATGAGTATTTAGGGAAGGCATGTGAATGCTTTGGAGTGTCTCTCTCTACTCCACATGATGTTCTTCGACTTGGAGAAGTGTGAATATGGTCAATAGCTTAGGTTTGGTCAACTTGGCTTACTTGTGCCATTTGCGGAGGTACCTCGTGGTTCGTGGATGTGATAAGCAACTTGGTGAAATAAATTGGAGTCCTGGTTATCCCTTGACATGGTCCACTTTCACTTCTTTCCACCATGGAAGTGTTTAGTGCCGACCTAAGTAATGTTGCATGTGTGTAATGCACACGCTTCATTAGGATTGACCTAATTGAGATAGGTCTTGGTTGTAGATGGTATAAATGCAAGATGAAGATGAGTGGAGCAAAGTAGAGAATATTGTCTGAAAGTGAATCAAGGGTTGTGAAGTTGTGTGCGAACTTAAATGCTTATGACTTCAGAATGCAGTGAGCAAAAGTGTCTACATTTTAGTGTGCCAGAAGTTGCTGGAGATGGTGAACCAAAGGTTGCAGCTGGAAAGGAGTGGAAATGGTTGATCTCTCCTGTTTCTTTGAGAGAGTGAATCTCTTTGTAACAATCTTCTTCTTTCTTCTCTCTTCTGGAAGGTGAGCCCTTGGTAGTGAGCCTTTCTCTGGCAATGAGCCTTTCTTCTGGGCAGTGAGCCCTTGGCAATGAGCCTATTGATTCTTAGTGTTGTTATTCATATATATTGTGAGCTAATCCTCACCATGGTTTTTCCCTTATTGGGTTTTCCAAGTAAATCTTGTGTTCTTATGTGTTTGGATGTGTTTGCATTGATGCTTCATATGGTTACATTCTGCTAATGCATTATAAGTGGTTGATGTTTGAAATTGCTTTGAGGGTTTAAAGTACAACTAATTCACCCCCCCTCTTAGTTGTCCTATGCATTCTAACAATTGGTATCGGAGCCAAGTTCCTTGAAGAAGCTTAAGCGCTTGGGGTTGATTTAGATGGCGCACATGAAAGGTATGGAGGTCCTAGTGTTTGATGGAACAAATTATGCTTTTTGGAAAACCAGGATGGAGAGATTTCTTATCTGACTAGGGTGTATGGAAGATAGTTGAAAAAAAGTATACTATACCTACTAATGGTCCAAAGGATGAAGATGAGATTAAAGAATATGAGAACAATGGCAAGGCAAGGAGTGCTCTTCTAAACAGTCTCTCTGATTTTGAATTAGTAAAGGTGATGAGTTACAAAATTGCTCATGAGATCTAGAAGAAGATGGAAAGTACCTATGAAGGAGATGATAAGGTCAAGCAAGCAAAGATGCAGATTTTGAAGACCAAGTTTGAAACCCTGAAGATGTCAGAAGATGAAAATATTGAAAGCTAAGTGTAGAGAGTGGATGAAGTTATCAATTCCATCAATGGTCTTGGAGAAAAACTCAAGGAAAGTGAAGTGGTAAAAAGGGTACCAAGAACTCTTCCAAAATCCTATAGTGCTAAAGTTTCTGCTATTGAAGAGACTCAAAATCTAGATTAGTATACTAGGGATCAAATATTTGGTACTTTAACTACTTTTGAGATAAGAGAATTTGGTCAAGATGATGCAAGAAAACAAACTTCTTTTAAGGCTAGCAAGACAAAAAAGAATGTTGAATCAGATTCAGATGACTTTGATGACTGTGGAAGCAAATTTTGTAAGCAGGTTGAAAAAGGGTTCTAGAAAATACAGAGGTAAGTTACCCTTCAAATGCTTTAACTGTGGAAAGATAGGTCATTATGCTTCTAAATGTCCAATCAAAATCTCTAATGACAAATACAAGGAGAACAAAGGTAAATCATTCAAGAAAAGTTATGTTGAAGAAGATGACAACATATCTGATGATGAGTCTGACTATCCAGATGATGATGGTAATGAATGATTGTTCATGGCTTTGAATGTTGGAACTAATTCTACTAATCGTAGAAGATGTATGCAAGATATTAGTCCAGAAACAGGGCACCACATTGAAGGAACTTTGGTTACTACTTTTCATGCAATTGAGGAGGAGAATCTTCGGTTAATTGATAGTGGGTGTTCAAATCATATGGCAGGTGATAAGAATAAGTTTGTGAAACTTGAGAAGTTTGATGGAGGTTTTGTTAAGTTTGGAGATGATGCATCTGCTAAGATCTATGGAAAAGGTTCAATTAGTTTTGGTGGCAAGCACAATACAAATGATGCTCTTTATTTTAAAGGTCTCCAGCATAATCTTCTAAGTGTAGGACAAATGTGTAGCAAAGGATATAATCTTGTGTTTCAGGATGGTGGCTGTGAAATCAGAAAAGAAGACTCTGGAACTCTGATTGCTATGGGAACAAGGAGAAAAGGAAATATATATTAGCTCAAAGGTGTTGAAGGTGTGTGCCTTATGACTCAAATTAAGAAAGTTGGCTATGGCACAGAAGAATGTGTCACATCAATTTTGATAGCCTAGTGAAGATCAGCTCTACACAAGCTATGAGGGATCTAGTAAAGATTATAAAGCCTACCAATGCAACCTACAAGAAATGTTAGATTGGGAAGCAAACAAGGAAGAATTTCAAGATCAAAGAGTATTCTACCACTAGACCTCTGGAGTTGGTGCATACAGATCTATGTGGACCTACAAGAGTAGGAAGCTTTCAAGGTGACAAGTATTTCATGTTGTTGATTGATGATTTCTCTAGAATGATTTGGGTAACTTTTCTCAAAGAAAAATTAGAAGCTCTAGATAAGTTTAAAGCTTTTAAGGCTATGGTTGAAAATAAAATTGATCTGAAAGTCAAGTGTTTGAGGTCTGAAAGAGGTGGTGAGTTCAC
Organism: Cunninghamia lanceolata; assembly: GCA_027924645.1. Taxonomy (NCBI): domain Eukaryota; kingdom Viridiplantae; phylum Streptophyta; class Pinopsida; order Cupressales; family Cupressaceae; genus Cunninghamia; species Cunninghamia lanceolata. The sequence continues at coordinate 397,248 of BSBN01001246.1, forward strand.
CTCCAATGAGTTTAATTTCTTTTGTGAAGATCATGGAATAAAAAGGCATCTGTCAGCACCTAGGACTCCTCAACAGAATGGAGTTGTGGAAAGGAAGAATAGGACTATTTAGGAAGCAACAAGGACAATGATGAAAGAAACAAATCTACCAGATATCTATTGGAGAGAAGCCATTCACACTGCAACCTACATACAAAATAGAGTGCAAGACATGGTTAACAGTTCAAAGACTCCATATGAACTATGGTATGGAAGAACTCCTACTGTAAAATACTTTAGAGTGTTTGGAAGTAAATGCTACATCAGGAGAGATGAAGAGAACTTGGGAAAGTTTGATACAATATCAAATGAAGGAATCTTCCTTGGATATTCTACAAAGAGCAAGGCTTATAGGTGCTACAACAAGAGACTGAAGAAATTAGTGGAAAGTGCAAATGTCAAAGTGGATGAAGAACCATACCAAATTTTAGTGCTATTAGAAGGATATCAATCAGATGAGAACCCTTGCAAAGAAGAATAAAGAGAGGAAGAAAAGGAAAAGGAGAAGCAAGTTGATGAAGAAGATGCTCTGAAGAAGATTCCCAAGACTCCCAAGTATGTGCAGAAGAATCATTCTGAAGATCAAATCATTGGAGATAAGAACAAAGGTGTATTAACAAGGAGAAGTATTGCTATGGAAAATGAATAGGTAAATTTGTGCTTATTGTCTCAAATAGAACCTAAAACAGTGACTGAAGCATACAAAAATGAGCAATGGATCAAGGTTATGGAAGAGGAATTGATGCAGATTGAGAAGAATCAAACTTGGGAAGTTGTCCCAAGACCAATAGACAAGAATGTGATAGGAACTAAATGGGTCTTCCAAAATAAATTGAATGAGAATGGGGAAGTAGTTAGAAATAAGGCCAGGCTGGTGTGTAAAGGCTACTCACAAGTAGAAGGAATAGGTTATGAGGAAACATTTTCTCTAGTGGCAAGATTAGAGGCCATCGGATTGTTCTTGGTCTTTGCAGCTCATAAGGACTTCAAAGTCTATTAGATGGATGTGAAATCTATATTCCTGAATGGAGAGTTGGAAGAGGAAGTATACATTGAGCAACCGGAAGGATTTCAATTATTAGATGATCCAAATATGGTTTGCAGGTTGAAGAAGGCATTGTATGGACTGAAATAGGCTCTTATAGCTTGGTATGCAAGGTTGGGTAGGTACCTACTACAACAAGGATTCAAAAAGGGCACTACAGATAGCAATCTGTACTTCAAGGTTGAAGAAGATCAAATCCTGATTGTGGAAGTGCATGTGGATGATATAATATTTGGAGGAAATGAAGGTATGTGCAAGAGATTTGTAGAAGAAATGCAGAAAGAATTTGAAATGCCAATGTGTGGGGAAATAAACTTCTTCCTTGGGCTACAAATCAGTCAATTAGAAAAGTGAATTTTCATTTCACAGTTAAAGTTTGCTAAGGAAATGTTGAAGAAGTTTGGAATGAAAGACTCCAAACCAGTGTGTACTCCCATGAATATTGGTTGTAAGTTAAGCAAAGATGATGAATCTCCTAAGCATGATCAAAGAAAGTACATATTGATGATTGGTGGACTAAAATACCTCATTGCTACTAGACCGGATATCATGCATGTAGTCTGTCTTGTGGCTAGATTCCAAGTTGATCCCATAGAGTCACATGTTGTATCAATAAAGAGAATATTCAGATACCTGAAAGGCACCCTGGAGTTCAGCCTATGGTATCCCAAGGATATTGATTTCTCCTTGAGTGCATATACAGATGTAGATTGGGCAGTATGTATAGATGACAGAAGGAATACCAGTGGTGGTGCTTTCTTTCTAGGAAGTAGACTTGTCTCATGGTTAAGTAAAAAGTAGGACTCAGTGTCATTATCTACCACAGAGGCATAATATATTGCAGCAACATCTTGTTGCACATAGGTGTTATGGATGACGTAGACATTGAAGGTTATCAAAATATCATATGATGAGCCTATTCCTATCCTATGTGACAATACAAGTGCTATCAACATTTCAAAAAATCAAGTGATGCATTCAAGGACAAAGCATATTTCAATCCAGTATCACTTCTTAAGAGAAAAGGTTGCAGAGAATGAGGTGAAGTTGGAGTATTTTCCTATCAAGGATCAATTTGCAGACATCTTCATAAAGGCTCTCCCTAAGGATACTATTGAGTATCTCTGACATAAGTTAGGGGTTATTGCCCCTCTTTCTCTTGACTAGATGCATAAATGTATGCATCTGTCCAGGAAGCATTTCAAGATACACTTTTGGTCCTGGACTGGTGTTGAAGGATACCTCTCAGGGGGAGTAGTGATACTATTGGTTGGTATAGTCAAATTGAGCATATCCTATGATCTTAAGGGGGAGAGTGCAGGAAAAGCGGGAGCAGTGGAGATAGAGTAGATATTTGCCAGTGTTAGAGTTGTTGCTCTTTGCCATTGATGTCAAAGGGGGAGAGAGTTGAAGTGATTGAAAAACCATTGTATAGAGTGGTGTGTGAAGAGTAAAAGTTGTTTCTGTCAGGGGGAGTATTACTATTTACAGAGCTATTGATTGATTTCTTTAGGTCTTGATGGTTTTTCAAAAAGCTAGTGTTGCCATCAATGACAAAGGGGGAGATTGTTGGAAACTTGCTGGTGTTGTCATTGATGTCAACTTCCAGCAGATGGTTCACTTGGTTTCCAAGTGCTTTTGAGAAAATTTGATAAAAAGTTATGCAGTGTGACAGAGGTACCCTCAGTGTTATGCTTTGCATTTCTTCCTAATTGAAGATATGCTTGTGTGGTTTGGAAGTATTGATCAGAGGTGTTCAAAGGTATTATATCTAGAGTTTCAGGTTCTGGATCATGTAGAAGTAGAAGATGTGTTTGATAGAATATTTTACTGTGAAGGAGGGTGTCTGGGAGAAATGAGAATGCTCCGCATTTCTCTACATTGATCTTTCCTATCTTGTAGATCTAGGAAAGTACTTATATTATCTGTATCCACCTTCCTTTGAATTTTCCAGTGTTGGGATGCTCCGCGAGTTTAGTTCTTATGTTGATGATCAATAATAGTGTGTCCTTATGTGCATAATGAAGAGATTCTTTAATTCAGATGGTTGTGGCAGTGTTGTAGAAGTTTATGATGATGATGAGTATTCAGGGAAGGTGTGTGAATTATTTGGAGTGTCTCTCTTTGGTCTGCATGATGTTCTTGGACTTGGAGAAGTGTGAATATGGTCATTAGCTCAGGTTTGGCTAACTTGGCTTGCTTACGCCAGTTGCAGAGGTACCTTGTGGTTTGTTGATGTGATAAGAAGCTTGGTGATGCAAATTTGAGTCCTGGTTATCCCTTGACATGGTCCACTTTAACTTCTTTCCACCGTGGAAGTGTTTAGTGCCGACCTAATTAATGTTGCATGTGTGTAATGCACATGCCGACCTAAGTAATGTTGCATGTATGTAATGCACATGCTTCATAAGGACCGACCTAATTGAGATAGGTCTTGGTTGTAGATGGTATAAATGCAAGATGAAGATGAGTGGAGCAAAGTAGAGAAGATTATGTGAAAGTGAATCAAGGGCAGTGAAGTTGTGTGCGAACTTAAATGCTTATGACTCTGGAATGCAGTGAGCAGAAGGTGTCTACATTTTAGTGTGCCAGAAGTTGTTGGAGGTAGTGAGCCAAAGGTTGCAGATGGCAAGGAGTAGTAGCAGTGGATCTCTCCTATTGCTTTGAGATAGTGATTCTCTTTGTAACAGTCTTCTTCTTTCTTCTCTCTTCTGGGCAGTGAGCCCTTGGTAGCGAGCATATTGATTTTCGGTGTTTTTATTCATATATATTGTGAGCTAATCCTCACCGTGGGTTTTCCCTTATTGGGTTTTCCACGTAAATCTAGTGTTCTTATGTGTTTGGATGTGTTTGCAGTGATGCTTTATATGGTTACATTCTGCTAATGCATTATAAGTGGTTGATGTTTGAAATTGATTTGAGGGTTTAAAGTACAACTGATTCACCCTCCCCCAAGTTGTCCTGTGCATTCTAAAAGGGCATTCTTAAATAATTTCTAGGTTTTATACTCATGTCTTTACCTTTCTAGAACATTTTGAATTTTGAAATTTCATTAAGATATGAAAAAGTTATGATTTGTTTTAGATTGCTTGTCAGCTTATGCAGTAAAAGATTTACAAATTTTCTTGATTTATTATTTTCTCCAAAGGCAACCTTTGAATGAAATTTAGAATGTGAATGAATATGAGTTTATGGTTGTGCAATGAGAGTGTAGATAGAGTATTTTATTGACATTATGCTTGCACGATTAGTCAAAGCATAGTAGTATTTTGTATACCAGTTTGTAAGGCTTGTGTGAGCTCATTTATGCTTATGAAATCTTAAGAGAATGATGCGAGGAAGTATAACCTTTATCTTTTGCTTCCCCATGTATGGAGTGAAAATGTGATCTATGAATAAGAAGATGTCAAATTATGAGAATTAACATCTTAGAAGATAGATCTTTAGTTTTCTTTGTTGTATAAAGATTGAGATATTGTCTCTTCTAGATTATTAAATCATGCTTTCATTTTGTTTGTGAATGATTACTTTTAATTGCATCAATGGATGTGGTATGGATATGTATGCTATTGTATGATGAATCTTTTTCTTTGTAAGTTGAGTTAGACAAAGAGCATGGATGGGTGTCGAATATAGGGTAACAGTGAAGGGTAGGTTTGTGTGCCTCCAAACTATTTGCCATCAATGGCGTAAAAGATTCTTTCACAAAAGCTTTTAAAAATCAAATTAAGTATTTGCACTAATTTGATTACTCTATGCCATATTATGATATATGTTCATTTGCAATTACTTTTCTATTGTTAAATATTAGAGATATCATGTTGTACTAGATTCCTTCACACATGTCGGCTTCAGTTTGCTAGACTCCTTGTGAAGGGTTGGGTTTCTCTTGTTTTGGAGTAAGATCAGGGAGGCATAACCCTTGTATCTAGACGGTAAATTGCCTCAATGATGCTTTCTCTCCACCAGGTTCATTAGTGATATTGTATGGTGCAACTCATTATTGTATAATGTTGTAAAGGACATTGTCTTATTTGTACTCTAAGCTAATGTTGAGTAGCTTATGTAATACTCATTAGTTGAATATACATATTGAGAAGAGAGATATTTGATTCATGAATTATGTTTATTTGGAAAATTTTTAATTTGTTCCCTTTTCGGAATTATTTTATTTGAATAATATTATTCTGGTTCATTGGAGTGGTCTTTACACATTCTGACCTACTAAGATGTTGACATGAGTGCTTTTAGATTTTTACAGGTTTCAGGGGAGGGGTTCATCACCCTTTAAGATGTTTATCATATCTTAGGGGTTCTTGTGAGGGGACAACAACTTACATTCTTTCCGAGAGTGACTCGCTTGTTGTGAAGTGATCATGGGCTTCCATTATGGGAGTATCTTACTCTAAGACACAGACGGGGGTCCAACTTACTTCAGTTCCTCGACTTCCTATTTCTCCTTTGGGGAAGTAGCTTATTGGTCTGATTGCTTTGAAGTTGTCAAGATATAAGGGAGCATCCATACTTATATGGTGTTGGGCACCAATCATTCAGTGCATAGAGCACGACACTATGTTTGCGTGGGGTGTTGACATCTTAGCTATGGTCTACCATGATTTCTATCATATTGCGCACCAAGGGACTCTTGCATATATCCATCCTTCTTTGGTCATGACATGGATTTATGAGCACATATGACCATTCTAGAGGGAGATTCTACTTCCTAACCCTAGACTTTCAAGAGCTACACGATGGGGTCGACTTGGTCACTTTGACACTAGCTTCCTTGTAGTGGCTACTTTGACTAATGTTGACATGATTCTTGATCCCTATATTGGCATGGAGGGTGTATGGCATAGTGACACATAGATCAGAGAATTTTGCAAGGGTGTGGTTAAGCTTTCAAATTGAAATGGTTTTGTGGAGCTTCACCACATCGAGTGAACTTTACAGTAGTTTGGCGATGACATTCCAGAGGACTTGCCCCCAGTTCTCTCTTATTACAAGACCATCTAGGAGATGGGAGACTCTAATAAGGGGATGAACATATGGACTCCTTTGACACTCAGAGTCCCGATTACTAGGCTAGTTTATACACCTCACAGCTTTGGTTCCATTCATAGGGGGAGGAGAGGGTCTGCTCTTCACGATTTGATTGCTCTTGATGATTATGATTCTATCGATGAGGATTATTATCTAGAGAGAGGATCATGATGAGGTTAGCGAGGGAGAGGATAGAGAGATTCCTCTTGATGAGGAGGTTGTCATACCTCATGTTCATGATCATGCACTAGATGACCCCTCTTGGGAAGAGGGTGGTCCTCATGAGTACCCTTTCTTTACTCTTTGTTTTTGTCATCTTTGTGTAATTAGATCATTTGACTAACTCTCTCTCTCTCTTCTCTTCTTTCTTCTATTTTAGGCACTACTACAAAGTGGAGGGGACTATTTCATAATTCTAGCTTAGATCTTTTGGTTCTAGTCATGGGTCATTCTTGTGAATCTCTACTTGTTGATGCTCATCTTCCTTCTCGGGCTAGTCATCACATGAACATTCTTGCACCTACATACTATGCCAGCCAGGAGATTACTTCTTTGAGTGGTGAGGTTAGGGAACTTAGGGTTGAGATTGTTGTCCTTTGGCAGATGGTGAATCTTGGAATTCATAGAAAGGCTTCTCGAGATGACACGACGGGTCCTTCACATGTCCCTAGCAGAGTTCCGTCTCTTTCTCATAGGACCCAAGGGGGTTCTAATGCTACTAGTCATAAGAGAGTTAGGTGTCAAAGCCCTGGTGACTCTATTGGTCAAAATCATCCTTGAGGTTTATCTATGTTTTTCTTATTCCCATTCTACACCCTTGCATGGGGAGACTTAAAGCATTTTGTCCTTGGCTCTACTCTCTTCCTTGTATCAGTTTATTACCATCACTCTTGGAACTTTCCTTATGATCATGACTATCTTTATCTTTTGTGCTCACTGATGGTTCATAACCTTTGTGATTATGATCTCTAAGACTTATCGTGAAAGCAAAATGGTTATGATATATTTTTGGTCTTTTCTAGAATATATATGAATGCAATGCAATGTATGAAATGTAGGAATACAAGAAGGAATGCAATACATTTTAAACCTATGGAATGTCATGAGTTATGACGTAGACTTATTACTTTTCATTTTTCTAATTTTTTGTATGATCAATGCATGATGGAACAAACAATGTGACTTCTCTTTAGTGAGATTTTTGATTTAGGGGATTGCAAATTATCTTGGTATAAGAGACTTATTTAACTTTCTGGGATAGGATTTAGGAATCAAGTGGGAATGGGATGGGAGATGGAATGCTTCTGAATTTTAGGCTTCACTAAAGGATGAACACTGATCCTTATCCAGACAAAAAAGTTTTACAAGCTTTCAACTTAGACAAGTAACAAATTTTATTAGTTCTCACTAGACTTAGATCAAAGAGGGGCAACAAGATAGACCTAGGGTAAAGGAAAGACTTCAGAGTAGAAGATGGTCCTAAAGATAGCTAGACTCCTAGTATTGCTTAGATGGTGCATGTGTGTGCTTTGTATCTTACTTTCTCTGGTAGATTGTCACTCTCGTAGCTTTGAGTTTAGATTTATCTCCACTCGAGAGTACGGACAATTAACAATCTTCTCGCTTTTCACTCATTTTTTGTATCTCTCTTTCTTTTTTGTATTTTGTAGTATCTCACTTGAATCTCATTTTTTTTTATATTTTTGATACTTTTATGGGATGCTTTGAAACTTTATTGATGCTTTAGATATTCAACTACTTTGGTCTTTTCTTCATAATCTCACTTTTCTCTCTCTTATTTTTTTATCACTCATTTTTTTTATTCACTCGTATTTTAGATTGCTTCCTTCAGAGTTATGATCTTCCTGAAATTTTTGGCCAGGAGAGATAAGGGGCTGAGCGCCACCAAAAGTTTTCACTATCCAGTCAAACTTCCCTTCTACTAAGAAGAAATGGGGGAGGTCTACTTGCAAGCTTCTATTGAGTATTGTAGGTTTGAAGACTAACTTCTCTTAGACTTAACAACATGGATTGCCAAGATTGGGGTCAATGTAGAGCTAAGAGATAGGATTTGATTAGAATCATTAGGGAATGTGAATAAGGGAATGATAAATGGCGATTGTTAACATTGGGGATCTCGAAAGGTAAGAGGATCAACCTACACCTAAGTAATTTTAGACTCCTTACTGAGACGAAAATCCAACAAGAGCATGCCACTCACAAAGATGTAGGATGAAACAAAATGAAATAGAAATGCATGAAAGATTTTATTTTTTTATGATTTTATATTTTTTTTGTATTTTTGGAATATTTGACTTTTTATTTGGTGTTTTTATGTTTTATTATGATTTTTTTTTATTTTTCAGACATAATATTTCTTAAGGTGAAAGGATTTGATCGTCTCACCAAATTCATTGCCTTCCATTATGTACAAAAGATATGTGTCATTTCTGACGTCTTCTTTGACCATGTACAGACCTTTTCAGTCTTCATGAAATTTCCTCTTTTTTCTATGTTTCGTAGTCTTAATACTCCCTTTTTGGAGGACAAGCTTTCCTATTTTGTAGGGCCCTAAAGGTTGACTTTTCTCTGGTTGACTCATTTGAGGGGCCACTCATACTAATGTGATGTGTAATAAGGTGTTAAATGCTTGTTGATGCGAGGGGGTCCAATATAAGGCTCCATCGCAACTCAAAATCTTAACGAGTAAGTCGAACTCATCTTGCATGTAGATCTTTACCTCAGGATGTTCTTGAATACTCTACAAGAATTGGAACACTTCAAAAGGGGTTTATGGCTCTCTTAGTTCATCAAGAGGAATAAAGCTTATGCTTTTTTTTGATTTGGTTTCGGCTGCATATCTATCGAGTATCCTACATATCTTTCTGGCAATTAAAAAATGACAGAATCTTCAGTTCCTATGGTCACTCGCATCTTACATTATTTTTGGAATGCTCCCCCACTCACCTCATCTTCATCTTAAATTCTTTCTACCATCTCTATCTGCACTAAGGGTGCTTCCCATTCGTCCACATCATTAGATTGTATTGAAGTCGAGGTAGAGGGTGTCGTTCAAGGTTTTGTGGGCTCAGAAAGGCTTTTGGTAAACTTTCAGGAATGTTTGTTGATTCATTATCTATCGAGTTTGCTTTTTCTTAATCTTGTGCTTTTACTTCCGTGGGTGATGTCAGTGGTGTGTAAGAATCCTCGGAAGGTCAGAGTGGTGTGTATGAATCACTTTTCTCTTGTGTTTCAGATACGTGTGTCTCACTAGATGTCATTTCCCTTAGTGGTGTTAAAGGAGTATAACTTTTAGAGGAATCCTCCTTTGGATCTGAGAAGGTGTGTGGGTCTACTCCATTTAAATCCAATGTCTTTGTTTCAAATTTAGGCCACTTTGTTCGATGAGGTTTTTCTCCTATGTATGGTAAAACCTTATTAACTTGCTCATCTTTTGGGGATACATTGATGGTGAGAATCTCTAGAGGGAATTGTAGAGGTCCATATTTTTCCAACCACTCCATAATTTTATCGTTGTTTCTTTGGGTACCATTTCCTTCTATTTCGACAACTCTCCCTTTTGAAGGTTCTCATTTCCACATTGTTTAAATTTTTGGTAGGCATTTCCATTTTATTAATTCATATCAATTGAGGTGTGGGATCAAGGACAAAAATTTTGTCTGTTGGCAGCTCGTAATCTATCAGATTCCCTATCTTTTTGGTTGCATCAATCTTAACCATGCTAAAGGGTTTCAGGTCTCCTTTTGTGACTATTATGTCATAAAATGTCCCCTAGGACTTTTACCTCCTAAGTTTAGCTCCTGGGTCCCTTGTTTTGCATCTTGCATGATCATTTTAACTCCCAAGACAAAATGGCCTAAAACCCATGTCAAATGGGGCTTGAGGGACATTGTGGCATTTGACCCTGCCCTAAAATAGGACTTGTGGACTTTGGCGCTCATGTCCTAGTCCTGCCCTATTTTAGGCAAGTCCCAAATTTGAATGTCGGTTATGTGACCATTAGAAGGTTTCGTTGCCGACATCTTAAGTTTGAATTATGAAATTTAAAGCAGGAATGCATATATAAGCATGTTTATGGTTTTATTTGTAAACTAGAAGATGATTATGAACTTTTGGCAAAGTTATGATTTTAGAGCATTCAAGATATTCATTGTTGTAGAGTAGAATATTGTTGTTATGTTTGTGATTGCAGATTTACCTTCATTTTCTCATGTGTTGAAGGATTTTCATCTACATGTGAGCTACACCTCTGAGGTGATATCTATTTGTCTTTGAATCATTTATCAATTTTTTTTTGCCTCTATCCCGTAGGGATACACACTCTTTATCTGACAACGGTGTTCAGAAGACTTGAATGTCCTTCCAGGGCTTGATTGAGGCAAGCTCCTAAACACCACAACCCCCAACCACACTCCTTGTGATTGCAGGTTACAGGTACCAAATTTTGCAGAGTGGAGTTGCAGAGGAAGATTGCAGAAGATAAGGATTCTAGATCCAGCGGAAAGAAGCAGCCTAGTGCACTTTCGAGACTAGGGTGGTAGGGGAAAAGTCCTCCGATGTTGCAGACACAGAAATCTATGTGATAGTGATAATTAGCATCAGAAGAAGTCCTGACATCCTAAGGAATATCCTGCCTTGGACTATGGTGCGAGCTCCAGTGTCCTCTGCATCTTCTGTAACAGAAACAAACAGAAAAGTGATCATTAGTGTCGTAAGGAGTCTGGAACCACCTGAAGAAAACACTGCATTAGACTAGGGCGCGAGCCACGAAGTCCCTGAATATTTTACATCACGAACTTTGAAAAATGGTCAATAACTAATCTCTGTCTACTGTCTTGGTCTGTGAGCATTTGTCATAATTAACCAGTTTGCTTACGATTTTACATAATTAGGGTTTTGAGCATATTCAAGCATTAAATAATACATTAATTGATAATTTCTAAATTCCTACATCATTACAAGTGACACTCCAACTTGTAGGAGAATCCTCTAGTAAAAGTTGTGATTCAACTCAGTTGGATGTCCTTGAATGTTTGTAGTGAAAGGAGGATCTAGCCAATCAATTCCATCATCCCTCTTTTCCTATTAAACATTTTGGTGAACCCATGTTTTATTTGAATTTTGCACCTTGCTAAGTGTTGTACTTCAAATTTGCATTCATTCATTTAATTTTCATCATATTGCATTTGAAAATTTACAAAAAAAAATTGAAAAATGTAAAAATTTTGAAAAAATTGGCATTTTAGGCTTGCATTTTGACATAATTTAATTCAATTTATGATATTTTTATTAGATCTGATATAAATTACAATAGTACATCAGTAATTAATCATTTGCATTGTATTTTCATGCTTAATTTGTTAGATTTTGCTTGAAATTGTGCATTTTTCATATAACTTAGTTTTTCCAAAAACTAGGGTTTGTAGTTAAAATCTTGTTTCAGATTTTACTACTCTTTTAAACACTCTTTTAGGACTAATTTCTAATTGTAGTGTTTCATGATAGTATCTTTTTGCAAAAAAAATTATTCCTTAATTTCATAACTAGGGTTTGAAAACCTTGCATTTTCACTAGATTTTGCCTTGTCATCTACCTAGAAATTTCTATTATAGGTGTGTTGTGAAGAATATTGCTGCATTATTGGATTGATATTGAACTTATTATTCGCTGCCGCTCATTAATTTTTTCACAACACTCCTTTTAGGCATTTGCATTGAAAAAAGTGAAAAATCAAGCATTTTAGATCTTAAACATATCTTGTTCCTAGGGTTTGTTCTGTTAGTTTGTGCATTGAGTGTTGTATGCTTTTACATGAGTCTTATAACCTACTGCCCTAATAGAAATATCCCTTTAATGAGAAGTATTAGATTAATGGGTTCTAGTGCCCCTAAAAGCAACAATATTCGTACCTCAGAAAATCCATTGAACACATTCTTTACAAAAGGAAAGAGACAAATTTTGCAAGATATTATACCTCCTACAACTACAACGGAAGAACAAATATTTCATGATATTGAGGACCCTATTGATGTAATAACACATGTACCTAATGAGCAAATAAACAAACTTGATAAGGAACTAGCTGATTATCAAGCATTTATGGAAAATGAAAGGATAGCGGATGAAGCTATACCCGCGATTCATAACATAAGAGAATTGCTAAAAGAAGGACAAGATGGTGTTAATGCAAATCGAGGCTTAATGCATATAATGCATCATAATGTTATGTCGGTGACTGAATGAGTGAATGCTATTAATAACATGTCATCACCATGTCATATGCAAGTATCAGCACCTATACCGACTACTGGAATGTCTACATTTACATCAACAATTTTAACTACTAATGAAAATGCTTGTAGTAATGCTACCACTGGTATTAGAGTATCTAATGGCACTAATTCACAAAATTAAAAAGTTGTGGGATTCAACTATCAAAACTTAGCACCTAAGGTGACTTCTCTTATGAATACTCACTCTCAACCACCATTCAATCCCACTTATTCTCAACCACTTCTTACATACAACTATGCTCAACCACCTACCACTCACAATCAATCTCCTCAAAACTTCATGAGCACGGCTTCTAATTCTCAAACCGCATCTCCTAATGGTGCCCTCCTACACCAACTCTTACAAGGCATGATTTCTTTACAACAAAAGGTGACGAGCTTGACAAATTCTTCACAACCTAATATACCAACTTATCATGCTCATAATCCTCTGTCTTATGCAATCTTGAAAACTTGTATGCCTGAGAAGTTTGAAACCCCTCGCTTTGAAAAATATGGTGGAAAAGGTGATCCTAATACTCATGTGGTAGCATTCACAACTATGTGTAGTGATTTTTACTTTGAAGAGGACTTGTTAGCAAAAATTTTCACGCGATCTCTCAAAGATACAGCTTTAGAATGGTTTTTCTCTTTACCTCCGAACTCAATACACTCTTGTTCATAGCTAGTTGATCAATTCTTACAACATTTTCACGCAAAAATTGGACCTCAAGTCTCTTTGATTGATTTAGTTCATTGCAAACAAGGTCTGAAAGATAAGTTAACTGAGTTTATTAGTCGATATCAAGCTCTTTATGCACAAATTCAATATCAGATGAAGGATGAAGATGTTCAGAAGGTATTCATTACAAATCTACAACATAACATCCATATAAGATTCTCTTGATGAAGTATAACTCTTTTCAACATTTATGCACAACCCTTCATGATTACCAACTTTCGTCTAGTCAGTATGAAAACCAAAACTCATCGGCTCAAGTTGGTCGATCCATGGGTGGACCTTCACCAAACAACTTTAAGAGGAATAATAAGAGTTTCATCAAGGTTAATGGATAGAATTCAAAATTTTCACAAGTATCTGCTATCACTAATCTGAAGAGGACACCGTTTCAGAATCGACAACAACAAAGACAATTCACTCTGATATTTGACTCTTTGCATTCTATCATGAATCAAGTTGTGGCTAATAACCTCTTGAATCTTCCTTGGATTAAACTATTGGATCCTAGTAGAATGCAAGGACCTTATTTTGATGCTAATACTTTTTATCATTTCCATCGGCAACAAGGACATGATATTGAACGATGTATGCATCTTAAACATGAAATACAAGACCTCATCAATTCAAATGTTATACAGGTATCTGGTGTGAATGATAATAGAAAGAAGTCAGTTGCTCCTCTGAATCAAAATTTACAGATCTTTACTAATCCCTTTCCTAAGCATATTGATAACAACATGATGGAACAAAATACAATAGAAGTAGAAGATGACTATCTTGAGTATGATGAAATAATTGGTATGATAGAAGTGGATAAGGAAAAGTTTGATAACTCACCTCATCCATGAAGAAATGGTATTTGTGCTAAGGTTTCTCGTCCGTTATCCCTTCAAGGATCAGGAGATAACCAAAATGCATTGGAAAGGCAAACAAAACAACCAAAACAAGAGATTATGAAAAAAGAAAAGATTGATACGGTGCAAGATAGTCCTTCTCACTACGATAGATGAATTCAAAAAAATAAGAAATCAAAGGATTTGAAAAGAATAAGATGATTATCATCAGTAGGAAATAACAGTGGTTCTACACCTCATAAGCGACAAAAGATTTCAAATTTACAAGGATTTGGGAAACAAGCATCACATGAACTCTCTAAAGAACAATCTAATATGAACCATTCAAACTTCACACAAAACTTGATGGAGCATCTTTCTAAGATGCTCGCAAGTCATAAATTCTAGTATGGGCATATCAACAGGTAAGTATTTCTAACTCTTTACCTCTGTGTTGTGTTTCTCCCGTGATGTATTATGTTTTGTTTAGGCCTCCTTAGATGACCCTTGATACTCTTGTAAGGTCAAGGATACTGGGAGACCGCCTCTATTATGACCCTTCTTCTATTTGTATCATCATTCTTCTATATTTCTCCTCTCCTCTATTTTCATTGTTGTGTGTTGTGTCTTAGGGGCATAGCATTGCGGTTGGTGACCTGGGGGCACCTTCCTACATGATGACCCTAAGACACTTGTTCTCCTCTCTTGATTTTATTGTTTACCTTCTTCTAGTGGTTCTATCTAGCTGGTGGATGACGAAAAACAAACATATACTGATACGGACCACATGTCCCTTCAACAAGTAAGCAAAAATGGACCTAGTCCATACATGACGATGGGGTTGATATATATTATTTAACGCTTGGCTAGTAGAATCACTCCGTGTGATATTTTGATGTTGTCTAATATTTACTAACAAGCCATAACAATATAACTACTCTATGCACTTTGTTTATCTTGGGTTTCACCTTGGTTACACTTGGTTCTGAGATCTCTATAGTATAGCCCCACAGTTATACTCAGTTTCCAAACCCGTAGTATAGCCTTGGCTCTTGATGTGATTACTTTCATGCATTTCTTTATCATGTGATGTGGTTATTATCTTAGAAAAAGATTTCTAACGGCTCTTCTTGTAGGAAATTGTGTGTTTGTGGGAACATTCGGCGATCGTAAAGTACATGTCACCTTTGGGGGCATGGGCTTTGCCTGAGCTCTTGTTCCCTTGTGTGTTTTCTCTCTACCTTAAAGTGCTTGATATCAGTACATGATATCAACCACCTTAAGGTGGGGGCATATAAGGTAAGTTGTCTGATGATTTTGGTACTAATGAAGCGTGTTTGTAAGCTCTCTGCAAAGGCAAGATGTTGTATCTCCACGTGAGTGCACATCTTTATTTTTTATTGCAATCAGAAAGCCCTCTATGGAGGCGGGATATCATGCATATCCTTTTATTTTAAGCCCTCTATGGAGTTGGGATATTGTGCATATCCTTTTATTTAAAGCCCTCTGTAGAGGCAGGGATGGTGGATCTCTTGAGCTAGTGCACATCCTTTTTATTTCAAAAGTCCTCTGAATAGGTGGGGTTGGTGTATCCTCCCTTAAGCTTGTCTTTGTCGGTTGTTGTGGCATAATCCCAACTGTCATGTGTGCCTATAATATGCCTGAGATGGTGGGGGCTTAGCAATAAGTTCCTTCCATTGCCTTGTTTGCAATGTTTTAGATGTATAGTATGTCTTTGGCATACTATATAGCCCTCATGTTTTCCATGTGTATTCTGCGTGTTTGTTCCCAAGTATAAGCCAAAAAGCATGGTGAAATGCCCCTCCTATGCTTTGGGATTTGTATGGCATGTTTGTTCCCAAGTATAGTCCAAAGAGCATGGCGAAATGCCCCTCCTATGCTTTGAGATTTGTATGGCATGCTTGTTCTCAGATGTAGTCTAAAGAGCGTGGTGAAATGCCCCTGCTGCACTCTGAGATTTGTATTGTGTGTTTGTTGCCCCATATGTAGTCCAAAGAGCATGGTGAAATGCCCCTCCTACATTTTGGGTTGTGTGTTGCATTTTTACTTTCCATGTATTTGCATCTACATTCATTTATATATGAGAAAATGAAAAAAGAAATAATCACTGCATTCACTATATTCATTGTGTTTTGCATGTCTTCAATACTGTCTTCTCCATGTTTTGTGTGACTATCTTCTTCACATTTTGTGTGCCTAATACTATCTTCACTATGTTTGGCGTATTTGAGACGTGTTTTCTATAATGTCTACCTGAGGCTGGGGGCCAGAAATAGTTCCTCAATCTTTGTGTATGCATTAGCTTCAAGTGCCTGGCGTGTTTGTTGTGTTTTGACTGTACTTTAATGCATGTATGGGCCTTGCATTCATGCATACACTAAAGTGGGGGCTAAATGTTATGTCATAAAATTTCCCCCTAGGACTTTTACCTCCTAAGTTTAGCTCCCAGGTCCCTTGTTTTGTATCTTCATGATCATTTTAACTCCCGAGACAAAATGGCCTGAAACCCATGTCAAATGGGGCTTGAGGGACATTATGGCATTTGACCCTGCACTAAAATAGGACTTGAGGACTTGGGCGCTCGTGCCCTAGTCCTACCCTATTTTAGGAAGGTCCCAAATTTGAATGTCGGTTATGTGACCATTAGAAGGTTCTGTTGCTGACATCTTAAGTTTGAATTATGAAATTTAAGGCAGGAATGCATATATAAGCATGTTTAGGGTTTCATTTGTAAACTAGAAGATGATTATGAACTTTTGGCAAACTTATGATTTTAGAGCATTCAAGATATTCATTGTTGTAGAGCAGAATATTGTTGTTGTGTTTGTGATTGCAGATTTAGCTTCATCTGCTCATGTGTTGAAGGATTTTCATCTACATGCAAGCTACACCTCCAAGGTGATATCAATTGGTGTTTGAATCATTTATCAATTTGTTTTTGCCTCTATCTTGCAGGGATATGCACTCTTTATCTGACAATGATGTTTGGAAGACTTAAATGTCCTTCCGGGGCTTGACTAAGGCAAGCTCCTAAACACCACAACCCCCAACCACACTCCTTGTGATTGCAGGTTACATATATCATATTTTGTGGAGTGGAACTATAGAGAAAGGTTGTAGAAGATAAGGATTTCAGATCCGGCAGAAGAAGCAGCCTAGTGCACTTTTGAGACTAGGGTGCTAGGGGCAAAGTCCTCCGAGGTTGCAGACATAGAAATCTCCATGACAGTGATAATTAGCATTAGAAGAAGTCTTGACATCCTAAGGAATATCCTACCTTAGACTACGGTGCAAGCTCCAGTGTCCTCTGCATCTTTTGTAATAGAAACAGATAGAACAATGATCATCAATGTCGTAAGGAGTCTGAAACCCCCTGAAGAAAACTCTGCATTGGACTAGGGCGGGAGCCACGAAGTCCTTGAATATTTTGCATTATGAACTTTGAAAAATGGTCAGTAACTAATCTCTGTCTATTGTCTTGGTTTGCGAGCATTTGTCATAATTAACCAATTTGCTTATGATTTTACATAATTAGGGTTTGAAGCATATTTGAACATTAAATTAATACATTATGATAATTTCTGAATTTCCACATTGTTACAAGTGACACCCCAACCTATAGGAGAATCCTCTTGTAAAAGTTGTGATTCAACTCGGTTGGATGTCCTTGAATGTTTGTAGTGAAAGGAGGATCTAGCCAATCAATCCCATCATCCCTCTTTTCCTATTAAACAGTGACATACACTTTTTCAAGTTGCAAGAATCTAACTACCTAGAATAATGTGGAAGGCATGACTTTCATTTGGTGAATCCATGGTCTTCTGAGTAGTAAGTTATACCCTCTATCCTTGTTAATGACATATAACGTGGTAGGAATTATCTTTGGCCCTAACGAGTCATGCAACATGATATTTCCTATTATGACAACTTTTAGGTTGGTGTACCCTCTCAAAGTGTCACAAGACACAATAATATTGGTGTGTCCATACCCCATTCTTTCAAGAAGGGATAATGGAACTATATTCATAGAAACCCCATCATCGATTAAGGTCCTTTTATGCATTTATCATAGATCCTTACTTGTAAATAAAGAGGGGGTTCCCCCTTCTTAGTTAGATCTTCCTTTGAAGGAATTTGTTTTAGATTGAAGAAGAATCCTAGGTCTTTCAGTTCAGTGTTGGGTGGATTTACATTAAAATTAATCTGGTTTATTTGTTCACTAGGTGGAGGAGTAATTTGGTCCAGGTACCTCAATCCTATGCCTTTATAAGGACCAAATAATGAGATGGAGAATTTTTGAGAAGATCAATGATGATATGTGAGCGTATGTCTTCTTTAGATCCTTAATCAATTCATAAAGTCCAATTGGAGCAGGAACTGGTTCCACAACTGACACTACTCCCTCATGAGTTTCTTCGTTTTGTTCATTGTTGGGTTCTCTTTCTTCATCATGTAATACTTCAAATAGTCCTAACATCTTGGTTTCTCCCTTTGGTCCTAGCTATATGGGAATGTTCATTTTAGTTGTTCTCATAGAACTAGTCGTTGCATCCTAGTTGTTTGTTTCAACATTTCTATGAGAGGGAAAATGATCTTGGAAGATCTTCATGTTTGCGTTATGTGGAGCAATGGGAGATTGCATCTATCTTGAATCCTTATTATTATTTGGCATGACCTCTTGTGGATTCAGGAACATTTCAATGAACAAACATTGTTAGTCCTCTGGTAGCGTAATGATGAATCTATTGTATTCCCTACATGATTCAATACTATGCCCCTAGCCTTGTGAAATGAACAAAACTGGTTGTACTCGTAGGGGGTGTTCATACCTATTGTCATTTTGATTCCACATTTGATGATTATCCATGGGATAATAGTTATTGTTTCAAGGTTGATCAATTGCATTGACATTCAGAGGATAGTAATCCCTACCATTGTAATCATCTTTTACTTTGTTTCTGATCGGGGGTTGGTTTGTTACCCAATCTATTGTCACATTTCTGTTGTTTTTAAGTATCTTTATGGTGGAAATGTTGTTTCCACCATTATCTCCTATTAGTCTTCCATTTGTGCCATAAATTCTAAATCCATTGTCTATTGCAACCTGGTCAATCCTTAAAGCACTTTCTAAAGCTTCTTCATATAATTTATATGCCAATTTTTGCACCTCTTCCCACGTATCCCTATTGAGAGCATGTAGGAAGAGATCACATAACTCATGATGATCCATATTTGGGGAACTTGTGGAAGAATAGAGCACATGTCTCCACCTTGTGACGAAGTGTGCCAATGATTCGTTTGATTCTTGTTTCATGGTTAGTAATTCACGAATCCCTATTTCATGAGTTTGTTCATGTCAAAAGCCATGACAAACTCTCCTATTAATTGTCAAAATGATTGAATAGAAGCTTTAGGAAGGTGATAGTACCAGTCCAAGGCAATCCCTTCCAACGTCTTTGGAAATATTTTGGCAATGAACCCATCCCAAGGAAGGAGTTCCCTTACTGATGTAGTGTAAGTTTTTATATGAGAATTTGGATCTCCTTCTCCCTTCAATTTTGGCAATTCAGGAAGTGGACATGGTAACATTACATTTCTTATAGTGTGGTCAAGCGACTCATTCAGATACTCGAGGTATGTTCCTAGGAAAGCACTTTGTGATTGCGGGGTTGATAACATTAGCCCCATAGATGGATTTTGATATCCAAGTGTTGCAATGTGATTCATTTTAATGTTTTGTTGGTTTTGCATAACTTGATTTCCATTGGGGAAATGTACTCCTGTTTCATGAGTAAATGTTCAAGTATGGGGCGATTCTAAGATGCCCCCTAGTCTTGCTCTACTTTGTTGTTGTTGTGGGACTTCACTTTCTTGTCTTGACTAGATCGTTCCTCTTTGAGATTCCTAATTCTTTGAACTAGCATTGCAAAAAGGTCTACATGTGTTGCATTTCTTTATGTCTCATCATTCCTCAGAGTTTTACCTCGTGTGTTCTCTATTTCCTCTCAAAGAGCGATTCACAAAGCCTCTTGAGCATCCTTGGATTGTTGCAAATGTCTCTCCAAGTGTCTTTCCTCATCATCTAGATGGGTATTTTGATTAATTGTCAAAGGTTGGTCTATTGGATGGATCTTTGATCTTACAACTTGTATCCTTTGTGCTCTAGGTTGAATTGTTGAATTTTGTTCCCAAGCAAGGTTATTGAATGTTAATGAACACCTAGGTTCTCTTTTTCTGCCTTCATAATCCAAGTCTTTGTAATCGTAGCAATTTGAGATAGGTGCCATTGGATCAGGAGGCATGTACTTGTTGAAAGAGGGAGTTTTAGGCTGCCATTGAAGGGAGATTCCCTAGGTGTAGTTCTGGTTTTGACATATTCAGGGGTGCCATAGACACCTCAGAATAAATGGAACGAATGAAGCGAAAGATAGCAAATGAGATAGATGAAATGAGCATAAAAATGGCAATGAACACAAAAGTGAATGCGATTGTGATGGAAATGCGAAAATTATGTGTGAAGTGAAATTTGGATTGAAAGCAATGAAGAATGAATTTTTGAAGTTGAAACGCAAATAACTCATCCTAGAAGGATTTGTTCTTCACATTAGTTTCACCAAAATATGTACTCTTTGAAATGTGACACTCGCACAATCATAGATGAGTCAACTCTGACGCAGCACATGGACCCTCTCCTTGCTTGTAGTGACCTCCAAGTCACTCTCACTCTCGTGGTAGAAGCCAATCAAGTGGGGGTGAGACCCATGGGTTATTTTGTTCACCTCGGAGTAGGACCTTGCAAAGAGTGGCCGACCTAATTAGGGGCCTATTGTTGTTTTGGATTTGCCTTGTTCTTTATATGACAGTTGTTTTTGAGATGACTATATGATTCAAAGGGTCACTTGTGGTTTGTCTCCTATTAGGGATTCTAAGATTCCAACGCCTAGATGAATCTTGATTTGCTTCGTTTATATCTCTAACACATTGTAGTCTAGCCTCGAAAGCTTGTATGTGTTGTTGAATTTATCGTTCTTGTTCTATAACCCTAATGAAGTGTTGTTGTTCTTGCATGAGTTATGGTCTTGGGTTTAACTCTTCAATCTCCTCAAGGACTACCCTCACCCACTTGCCTCTGATTCCAAGGCACATTCTAATGATTGAATAGAGAGAGTGAATTCAAGTTGACCTAGAGTTGACTCTTTGACTTAACGATGTGAACTAAGGTTTTTCTAGGTGTTTTCTTGAGTTTGTTGACCTTGTGATGAAATCAAGGAGTTTTGACTTATGTTGACCTTGTGATGAAATCGAGGGTTTGTGTGAACTTGTTTTGGTTTTTGATGTTTACTAATGTTTTTGGTATTTTGTGGGTTTTTTAATATATGCAAGTTATGAAGTATGCAAAAACCTTTTTTTGTTCTTTTCTCCAACTTTTGAAATAAAATGATAATTGAAATATGTATGCAAACTAAAATGAAATTACCTAATGCAAATATTCTATGTTTTTGTATTTTCAAGATTGATTTTGGATTACGCTAGGAATTGAAAAGTACATGAAATGAAACTAATCTAAAATTGCAATTTAACTACTTAAAACAAGCTAATCTAAGCAACTTAAATTAATCTATCAAGGAAATCACAATGACAAGATTACTATTCCAAGAGCAATATTGGTGATTTAATTACTACTAAAAACATGAAAAACCTTTAATATGGAGACACATGATCCTTCACTACCCTCAGGAATCCTTGTGTATGGCAACCTCTTCGTCCTCTTGCAGCAGTGGGGTCGTCCTCTTGGCGACAAGTGGGAAGGGAAAGCAATTGATTGAGCTTTAGAAAACTTTGAATGAGCTCAATATGAGCTAAGAGCATTGTGGCTTGAGAATTGGTGAGTGTAACAATGCTATGAAGCCTTTGAAGGCTTTGGCAAAATAATAACAATAAACAAAAGGAACCTAAGTCCTGCAATGAGCATAAGCATGCTAATTAGAGAGCAAAAGCTAAGCAAAAGATGAATTGCAATAATGAATTCGCCTCCTCTATTGCTTGGAGGAGGGGTATTTATAGGTTGGGAGAGCACAAGAGGGGTGGGGATGATTGAGGAGTTAACTCCCTTGATTGGAGAGTTAATGGTGCAGGGGCACCTCTTCAACAGGACCAATATACACAAGAGGAAGGAGAAGAAGACTAAATTTAATTAAACATTTCATGTTATCTATAGCATCTTCAAAAATGTAACATTCTCTATTAGCATTTCATGTGGGTAAACTCCAAACTTGACATTTATTAACAGTTTGGATTAAGGGAAAGTTAATCAAGGTGTCTTAAGCACTAGAGTTTTGCTGTCTTATGCAAAACAGATGTCTTTTGTAATAGATTAAGGGTTCCCACCTATAATTTTGAAAAACTAAAATCCCAGAAACAAAGGAGAATGTCAGTCCCTCACATTGGGAAAGATAAAAAGGGGAAAACCTTTTGTAGAGGGGACAGGTGATAGTTTTGGCTCTGGTCTCTGAATAGTCGAATGTAGTTTTTGAACATGAAGAAAGAATAGAAGTTCTGCAAGTTATTTTCTTTCCAGTTTCTGAATACTGTGTAGAAATTCATTCTGTGTAGGTTTTGTATAAAATTTAGTTTTGTGCTTCTATGGTCGAGCTAACTGGATAAATCCATTCCACTGGTAGAGTTTTGGGGAAATCAGTGGAATGGACTTGTAGATTAATCCCCCATTTTTGTTTATTCGCTCTAGGTATGGAAGATTAGAGTTGCAGAACCATTTCAAGCAATCCCTCAGTGTTGCTCGTTGTTACAATTTCCATTGCGGTATATGTCCAGTATGTGTTGATTTAGTGTTTTGCTGTCACATGGTGGGAAAACATCAGTTGTGAATACCGTCACCTGTGTGGAATAGGTTTTCTGTAGGTATTCTGTATTCGACCCATCGGTGTGAGTCAGGCATCGACAAGGAGGAATCGTGCTGGTCCGATGGAGGTGAGTCTCACTGACAACGGTGTGAGTTAAGTCCGTCGGGGTGAGACAAGGTATCGGTGAAAGAAGATTGTGAAGGCCCGACAGTGAAAGGCTAACCGATGGTAGTATTGGCCGAAGACATCGGCGTGAGAAGGTGTATCGGCGAAAGATCTTGAGTGTTAGCCGATAGTCCATGTTCCCGCCGATCGGGGTGATGCCGGAGAAGTCTGGCCGATGTAATATATATCGGCATGAGTTACTTCATCAGCAGAAGGGAAAAAGGTGGCACCGACAATAAGTGGTCTCGCTGATAGAGAGAGGTCATCGGCGAGAGAGGGGTGTATCGGCGAAAGAATTCAACGCTGGGCCGATGGTAGAGGTCAGCCCGACGGAGGAATTAACATAGTCATCAGAGTGACATCAGAAATCGGGGAGGTTTCCCGTAGCTGGGCCGATAGTCCAAGTGTTGCCGATAGGCAACTTGGTCGAGTAGGGTGACCGTTGGCGGAGGTGACCAGGACTGGCGATCATAGGTTGAAGATCATAAGCATTGGTGTGAGGGAGAGCGTCGGCAGGAGATTTAAAGAGCTCGCCGATAGACAGAAGTCTCACCGAAGGGGAAGATTTGAACCTCTCGATTGAACCTATCAGTTGAACCTTAGCACTGGACCTCTCTGTTGAACCCATGGTTCAACTCGATAGTTAGAAGTCTCACCGAAGGAGAAGGATGAACCTCGGCGTTGAACCTAGCCGTTGAACCTCCGGTTTGAACTTGTTCATCGGTTCAGTGGGTTTCTATATTTTGGTGAGACATTGCTGTGGTCTTGCCGATGGAAAGCTCTGGTGAGACATTGAACCTTCAGTTTGAACCTTCCGATTGAACCTGTTCATTGGTGAGAGGTGAAGGCATCGGCGAAGGAGTCTAGACCCTGACCGACGGTGTAGTGTCTTGCCGATAGGCAAGAGTGGGTACACATCGGTGAGACAATTCAAAGGTCTTGCCGATACATTCTAAATTTGCTGTTTTGTAAGCTAACAAGGGTCTGTGATAGGGTTCATACGCTTCAGTTGGCACGTGCTCTGCATTAGTTAACTTGCTTGATTGATTAGATGACTTAATAGATTGGAGGGTGAACAGGCCTTGAAAGCTTATCACAGAAGAAAAAATGAAGTTAGCATGAGAGGAAGAAGAGTTAACTAGAATAGATTGGGCTAATTTTGCATGATTAGAAGTGTTGATTGAGTTAATTATGGCTTCTTCTATGTTTATCTCGAAATTGCATGCAAACTGGGTGAAAATGGAGTCTTTTTGGGCTTAAATTGAAGGAGAAACTTGCGTTCAAAATCTACAAGGGTCGCCCCTTTCACCAGGGCAGGTCGCCCTAAGTGACCCTGGGGTGACCCATAGAGGGTGACACTTGGGTAAAAATTGAAAGTTGTGTATGCTTAGTTATGGTCTGAAAAGGGCATTTAGCATCTAAAACAGGGTACATGATAACTTCAAGCATGATCTATCAGGGAGTTTTGGTCATTAATATGGGGAGACCCATAGAGGAGGAAATTTTGGTAGAAACTAAAACATGGGTTTGGTCTGTTAGGCTATCTAAAGGCTTCCTAGGGTTAGAGTCCTTTAAAATGGGGTGTTGAAAGGTGGAATTAGCAAGAAAAGGTGAAAATTAAACATGTAGGAAAGGGGAAAAATGCGACAAAAAGAATAATTGACAAGGGGGAAAAGAAGAATGGTTAGGAAACTAAAGAATTGGCAAAGGAAAAGCCAAACAACACATGTCGCCAATAGGAGTGCTGCTGAGGGGACCTTATTATTCACGCTTTCGTGTACGTGATTGGGATTACATATCATCATGGGGTCCTTGTGGAAGCTTATGTGTCATTTTAGTGCTTACAACCACTAGGCATTTTAAATGATTTAGGGTTAGTCATTTTATACAAATTCCCAAGTGTGAAATGAAACATTTTGTGTATCAAGTTGGCACATAACAAGTAGATGGAAGGAAAATTAATGGACCCAATTTTGAATTTGAACTTTTTAAAACTAAGGGATCATTTCCATGAGTGTAGAAGTGATCTAGATCACTTTCATGACTATGGATCTAATCTAGGACAATAAAATGAAAAATTTGTAAGTGGAATGAGTTCATAGGAAAGAGTACAAATGGGAATAGATGACAGTTTATATGCCAACTCTTTGCTAAGAATGTGCCACTTGTGTTCTTATGATTACATGAAATAATAACCTAGCCAAAATAAGTCAGTATGAAGGGAAAAATTGCAAGATATGCAATTTTCACCCTTTTAAACCTAAAGCCAAAACTTTACTTTTTTTCCCTTTAAAATAGAAGCTCATAAAGAAAATAAAAAACCTAAGCATACAAAAGCCTTGAAAAAAAGATTGTGTGTGTATGTGTGGTAATGGTAAAATTTACATACCCATGCCAATTCCCATATGCTTTTGGGCATATTTTGATGGAATGACTTAATACAATTACATATCAATAAATGGTGCACTTTTATGCAAAAGTTGGGCTCATTCCTTGATCCATTAGACCTCCCCATTTACACATCCCCCCACATATTTGACTCTATCTGCACACATTTTTATACATTTTCCATTTATTAAGCCTACCCTCACACTTACTCCCATACATTCATTCCCCTTTCCAACATTAGCACTTTCATGTCCCAAAGTCAAATGCCACGGCTTATAGGATTGATCTCGCACCACACAGAATTGACTCAAAATTTTAATTTTCAAATCTATGCCGACTCCTGCCTATTCTACTAGCCATAATGAGCTAACTTGGTACACATTTTCATGATTTGTTGTTATGTCTTGGTATTTAAAGGCATTTAATGTGCATTCATCATCATTGATTATCAAGGGAAAATCTTATGCATGCATCGCAAGGAAGAATCATTGTAGGAATCTTTTGATTTGGAGCATTGAACAGAATCTAATATTCATCAAATTCATTTAGATCATTTGCATTGTTTGAGAGTGTCATCTTCAATCATTTTCATGATTGTAAAACCAATCCAACCAAGAGGGCTGATCTAGGAGAACTTTGCTCTTGCGATTCAATGATTTCCCCTAGGTATTTTAAAATATCGGTAGTCCTTAACAATCAATGAAGAGTAGACTTCAAGGCAAATTAGTTAGTGGATGTGCATATTTAGCTAGATGAGATTTCTACTGTGCATAACTAACAAAGAGCTGCAAGATTAACCCATAGAGAACCACAAGTCGACACTGATTACTAAACTATTACCATATTGAGGATATCTATTTTCCTATTTCTAGAAGTTTGAGATCTACATTACATTAGGGTTAATTCTTCATTGTTGTTTCCACATATAAATACCCTATCCATTTACATTCAAATATTATTTTACACGCTTTACCATTCCCAACTATCAATTACTTTAATCTAGGTTAATTTATGTCTAATTTGTAAAATTAACCTAGAGTAACTTGGGGAAACGGTATATTTTCCTATACAAGAACATCTCTTCATTTAGATAAAAAATTCTCTCAATTTTTTTAATCTCTTCAAATATTTCTAAGTCCACTATTGAACTTACAACCTTCCGGATATCTCTCCCAACACTATCAATTTAATAGCGCAAATCTCCAAATGCAGATCTTTGACTCAAGTCAAGTACGGTTCAACAAATATTATAAACAAAGATGCACTATAGTAAATAAACTCATAGGAGGAGAAATTTTTTTTTTAAATGCAAAAATATTGGGGAGATAGCCGGTAAATATATATTTTTTTAACTGCAGGCGTCAGCAATTACCAACGAAGTCACCTGCCCATGATTGCAAACTGTTGCCCACTATCATTAATCTATCAATCCAAGCCGTGACTAACTCATACCACCATCTAATTCAATTATTATACTCCAGAAGGACTTCTGTAAACAGCTCGGTTTATTCTGTTTACAACCCTCAAGGCTCCCTTTTTGTCAGGGAGATAGCAAACAGCCCACAAAGTCCTGTAACGTTCCAAATGCTCTCTAATAACCCACTTACAATATACGCACACTATGTATGTTCATACTTCGTACACATCATATACCTATTATAAAAGCTTAGGTTTTAGTGTCTGTTTGTCTATATGGCGTCCAATTAAGTCATGCCTGCCACATGGCATATGGGAGACGTATAGTGTAAAATATATAAAAGGTAACTGGAATCCAAAACTCAGCTGTTTACTTTTACTGTTTACTTCATCCTCCCCAACAAATAGATGTGAAGAGTGGAAACTGGGGCCATTTCACCATTACAGGCCGTTGTGGATTGTTACTTCAATGTACCTTCTCAGCCAGATTCCTCCATCCTGCCAAATGACAAGGTATGTGGCATTCCATCATTCTTATTAATCTCCGTTTTCTAGAATCATTATATCCAGAGGTGATGAACCAAATCCTTTCTGGAACAAGCAGAAGGGCTGTTAAAACTCACTTGAGCATTAAGTATTTACTGATAGCTAGGCCTAGATAGGTTTAGAACCTTGTTTCGCTCCGAGATCTCAGCATTCTGAAGTGGGTCCTGGGCAATCGGTAGAGAAATGAGGACCCTTTGGCGAGATATGAAGACACTTCTGCTATTTCTGTTATTGGTGCAGTTTTCGGCCACACCCACAGAAGCAGTGAGCTCCCCTGCTCCTAAGAGTTCAAGTTCCTCCATCAGTCCCGTTTCATCAAAACCATTAACTCCACATGGTTCCAGTGCTTCCAAACCCAATGCCTCTGCACCTGCTGCATCCCCAAAAGCTTCACCTGATGTTTCGCCACCGGTTAGGAAGCACAGGTCACCTCCTGCAGCTTCACCTAAAGCTTCGCATGCTATTTCACCCACTCTTCCAAAGCATAAATCCCCCCCTGCACCACCCCTAGATGTATCACCAGATTCAGCCCCATCTCCATCCCCATCCCCATCTCCATCTCCATCTCCATCTCCAGAACCCCCCAAATCTAAGCATGTTTCTCCACCTGCCCCTCCAGCAGTTGAAGGCCCATCTCTGTCTCCTTCTTCATCTCCATCCCCATCTCCATTACCTTCGAAGTCTGAACATAAATCACCTCCATCCCCTGTTGCAGGTAAAGGTTCAGCTACATCCCCCACAAAGAGCCCACAAACCCCCACATCGGCTTCTGGCACTACATTGGATGCTGAACAGTTGGCTGCCCTGAAATCTCTTGGAGTCTCTACAGTGAAGGATCCCTGCTCACCCTCTCAGCAGAGAATCACAGCCTGTGACAATGCAAAATCATCGAAACATCTTGTCTCCCTGCAACTCCAGTATTGTTCCCCTGAAGCCCAGATGACACAAGATGTTATGGAGGCCTTATCAACACTCCATTCCTTGACTTTCATGGACTGCCCCATGTCTCCAATACGACTCCCTGCCAAGCTTTTGAATTCACTGACTTCATTTACTTGCATTTCTAGCTTGGGCAGGACCCTGGAGGATCAGTCTGTTCAGGGATTGAGTGGGGTGTGGCTTAGCAGGTTTCACAATCTTACAAAATTGACTGTATCAGATGTGGTTGTGAATGCTAGTGGTCCTACAGTTATTCTGAGCAATATGAAGCATATCAGAGATGTTTCAATCTCTAGGACCAACCTATCAGGTTTTCTGCCCAAGACCTGGCATGAAAATATTTCTTCCATAGACTTCTCTGGAAACAATCTAAAGGGCTCTATACCTTCTTCAATGGGGCGGCTTTCTCATCTGAGGACCCTAGATCTAAGTTCAAATCAGTTGCGTGGATCTATACCTTCTAGTCTTGGTAAGCTTTTGCATTTGGAGAAGCTTGCATTGGCCTCAAACAAACTATCAGGTCCAATACCCGTTTCATTTTCTGAAATGCCAGCACTTGTATATTTGGATCTGAGCAGCAATCAACTCAACGGCTCCATTCCTGATTACTTGACAGAATTGAAGAGTTTGCGTTATCTGAACTTGGAGGACAATAATTTTGAAGGTCCCGTTCCATTCAACGCCACTTTTATCAAGAGATTAACATCATTCAAGATAAGTGGTAATGCCAATGTATGCTACAATCATTCCGCCGCATCTTCCAAGCTTAAGTTGGGTGTGCCTCCATGTGATAGCTCAGGTATGCCCATTGTACCTCCAGATGCAGCCAATTCAGCAGCTCCTGCTTATGCCCCTGATGAGGCCGCTGAGTCTGGGGATGGAGATCAGCATAGCAGTCATCATCATGGACCCAACAAGATTGTTGTTGCAGTTGCTGTTGCACTTTCCTGTATTGTTTTCCTTATCATTGTCTGTGTCGTCCTATCAAAATGGTGTTCTTGGAGAGACTAATTCATGATATTTGGATTCAAGTATATACAGATGTTGACTTATACAAGAAGTCATAAAGGCTTGTGCTTGCTCTGGAACTGGGATGGATATTTTTTGTACTTTCTGTAATTGAATCTTAGTTTTGGCTCATAAGGACTTGGACGGGGTGAGAACATCTCCATTCTTATCAGACAACAACAAATTCCAGCTCTTCGAAAGGGATGGCATCGTTTGGTCTTGATGTAAAGCAGGACAATTATTTCAAATGTATCTCAATATGAGGGCTACTCGGTAGAGGGATTTACAGTATATAGAGGTATAAAGTGTTATAGTAAGGCGTTTTGTAGTTTGGTCGTAAATAGTTTCTTGCTGTTGGTGGTTAACAGGGAATTCATGGCAGATAATTTTTTTTGATTCCTTAGCTTTTACATGTTCATATCCCACAGTCACCCTTGCCTGTTTACTAACCAACATGATACAAAAGAATTGAACTTGATTTGGGTGGCACTTATCTCATCTGGAGAGACATGGTATGCAATGTTCATCAGTTTTTTAGCATTAGCAGATGGTACATATGGACTGACCATATAATTGAGTTGAGGAGTTCCCACTGCATGGATGGGCCTTGAGATGGGTTTCTCACGCCCATCAGAAGAGCATTTGTTAGATCTAATCCCTAATAGACACAGTTTTGTGTCTGTTTTATGTTCTGATTTGTGTATTGTGAATCTTAGAGTAAGCTTTTGAAGCTTAATAGAGTCGAGATCTAGTTGGCTGTCGCTTGTAACATATATATTTTAAGTTTGTTAATAGAGGTGGTCATATTTAAGTGTCATAGCTGATCTTGCCTTTTTATTCCTAGCTAGTTTTTTTTTCTATTCGGATTTAGACTATAAATCCCATGAGCTTGGGTTTCTATTGTATTTGACAATTATTTTGGTTTTCCAAAAAATAAATCTTGAATAAGGTTTTCACTTAAGAATCAAGGGATTTTTTCAAAGCTACATTATGTAGGTCTGAATTAGCAATATAATTGATTTTGATGCTTTTCATTTCCCTGCAATTAAAGTTTGAGACAAAAGGAAACTGACCCGATTCTAGTTTTTTTTTTGGGTGCTAACTTATCGTATGGGAAAAGAATATTCCTTTTACATAAACCTAGGCTAATTAAACAAATGCAAACAACAAGCAAGTAATTAAATTAGGTAGGGGTTATCGTTGCCACAAGTAAACAAACGTGAAAATTAAAGGTATGATTTGCCAATTTTCTACGTTTTTTTTTGGATGACTCGGAAGATCTTTTGACTCGAAAAATTTGCTGTTTGTTGCTCTGGTTCAAATCTGTGTTTGTGGAATTGATCTCCGTGAGTGCGTGAGTGAGATCTTTTGCTCAGAAATGATCTTGTCACTTGCAGACTTGATCTCATTGATGATGACTATTTGCAACTTGTACGGCTCGCTTCATTGATATCTCTGTGCTTGTAAGGATTGGTAGTGTTTGCAACACCTTTGAGAATTTATTGGAGGGGTTGAGTTCTCAAATCAAACCTTTGGATGTGATGGTTTTATGGCTCTGAGCAAACATTTGAAAACAAGAAGCAATTATATATTAGACCTAGGATGACGTGCTCTGAATACTTTGATCATGTGCTAAATTCTTTTTATTCCTTTTTGCAAAATTGAAGTCTAGATGTGCTTAATTGATTTTTAGACGAGCCTCAATGTCCTAGACAATTTTAAATGAATGAGGAAATGTCTTTACATACAACAATCAAATCAACAAATCAACATAATGTGCATTAGGTTGGTTCATAATGACTAGTGAAATAGTTGGCCAAGTGGGAAATTTGAAATTTGAATTTTAAATGTGAAGGGGGTAAGATTTGTGACTGTGGAAATGATTTGGGTGAAGTCAACAACACCTACAAATTTGATCCAATGTTAAGAGCAATGAATATGGGGATCAAGAATGGGAACTCTAGGGATTAGTGATGGCAGGGATTGAGATATGAGCTGAATTCACGCATGAACATGCCACTTGCAAGCTATTTATTCTATTTAGAACACTCTAATCAAAATGGGCCTAGAATATAAGGAAAAAGGGCGTGCATGGGTATGCAATTTTCACCATTACACTTACATAGCAACTTCAAGTTTTTTAATAAGATTAAAATAATTGTAAAGGAAAATGACCTATATTTGGACTAATTAATTATGATTTGTTGTGGACTGATATTTTGAATATTTGCAACAACTAAATGTAGACACAAAATTAGCTACGCCTTGAGATTTGGAACATGATATCATAGACATGTGTTCACTTCAGAATTAGAATATTCTCTATTGATTGTATAGACCTTTATTCTTCATTTCATCATATTTGCCTTAGCTCTCTCTACATCTTCTAATATTTGATGGATTGGAGATATTTATAAATACTTTGGTAGGACTGCCAATATGTCATAAGGGGACATGTTCTCCTAGGTCAACTTGCATAAATGTGTGTGAATAATTGAAAACAACAATCTTTATTCATGCATATAATCCTAGGAATGATTGTGTAGATCTAGATTCCTTTTATTGCACCAATTAAAGTGTGAAATGTGAATGATGTGTGAATAAAACTCTCCAATCTTTGGATGACCTTTTATGAATGCATTGAATGCCTTTAAATACAAGGACATAGCAACACGTCACAGAAGTTTGTGTTGAGTTAGCCTTAGGCAAGAAGGGTAAAGGTAGGAGCTAGCTAAAATTTGAATTTGGGGGTGAGTTTGTGATCACAACCACAAACTTGTCTTGGGACATAAAAGGGACTAAATCACAAGGGATAATGTATGCATAGGTCTGATGAATTATCAAATAGTCCCAATTTATGTAGATATGTGATAATATGGGTGATGGGTAAGGGTATAGGAATGTGTAATGGGTAGGTGGATATCATAGGACAAGATGTTTAACTTTGCACAAAAACATATATGTTTGTTTATACATGCAACACTCTCCTCAAAATAAACATATAACTAAATAGAAAATAACATGGATATGCAAGTTTCACCATTGCAATAATATATTATCAACTTTAATTTTTATCTAGCAATAACCCAAATTCCTAATATTCTCAAGTTCACAAAATGAAGGATATCTAGGTTTTGCTTATTGAGATATTATAGAGAATTTGGGAAATAAAAATTGGGTGCTATCAACATCCTTGGTGATAACTCAGCAAGATTATAGTTCCATGCATTGTTTCTTCCTTTTCTTTTTCTCATTTATTCCCACCAAAAAATATTAATTGCCAAGACAACTGCACTCCACTAAATAGTTCACGGTGGTAGGTAGACAACTGCACCCCACCAAAATACGTGAAAGTTGATGGTGATGCAAAACACCATGGTAAAGGTTAACAACCTTGTGGGAATATGATCAGTAAAACAGGTTGAAATTTTCAATACGAGCCATACCCGAGCCATGCCGATTAAGTGCTCAAACCGCTTGAATGATATAGACTATCACATGGCACCTTTGAAGATCATAGCTGCTGAGGATACGCTTTGCATCTGATTAATAAATGGTTTTTACAAGATTGTTATTATAAAGTAATTGGTATAGACTGGTAAAAAGTGCATGTTAAAAGAGTATTGCACTTCTATACTTTTGTTTTATATTATTTTGGGTATATGTTTAAACATATTATTATAGTGTTCAATTTGATTTGTTTCACATACAAAATTAATTTCTATTTTTCAGTTTATTAGTCAAACTTCCTTACACATTGTCTTAGCAAGTTTGGTTCACATCTTTAGGTTCCTTACTAGTTTAGTCTAGGTTACATAGTGTGACCTAGTTCACCTTATTCAAAATTCAAATCCCTTGTTCTTGAGCTAACCTTTCTAAAAGTTAGTTGTTATCTTGTTTGTCCATGTGCTAAATATTTTGAATTGAGTGACCGAGGACATTTTATTTATAGACAATTCTAGGTCATTAGCAAAACACATCTAAGAATTGGAACTTACCTAGAAATTGAGTCAAAATATCACTTCAAAAATGTATTTGGCATTTAAAGTATAATGTTTGCATCATCAAACATCATCTTGCAATGCTTGTGTGATGTGTTTGCAAAATTGTATACCACCCTCCTAGGGGCTTGACTTGGTACTAAGACAAGCCAAGATCTTCACTTCTCACCTCAAAAATAAGCCCTACTATGCTTCTTAGCACTACCCATTTTTAGTTGTCGGTCGAAAGACATAGGGGCCCCAATCTTCTTAGTTTACATTGGTGTTAGATCAGGTTGCAACACATGCATATATCTGCACAACATGGTGCAATTTGGGACTAGGTCACACAATGTGGCCATGTCCACAACAAAGCAATCTTCAATAGAGTTCTATCATAGGGTTTTAATATTTGATTGATATTTTATTTTTGATTTTGAGTTACCTATTGTGACAAATCTCCAAGTCAACATTGAAAGTCAAAAGTTGTCAAATCATAAAAATATAGCCATGTCCTCATCCTTCTTCAGTTGTTCATTCTCATCTAATTTAATTTGGATTTGATTTTTATACATTGTTTGATTATTTTAATTAGATCTATATTATGACAATATGTGAAAGCATTTATTTTCCACATTAAATTGCTACACCTGATATTTGTACCCAACCAAGAGCCTAGCCCTAGGTATCTTTCATTACTTTTTCAAAATTTCAAGTCTGTTGTAGTTTATTTTTCATTGTTCAATTTTTTTATTTTTAAACCATTCTAGCATTCTATTAAACCTAAATATAGTGAAACCCTACGTTATATGCTTCCATTCTTATAGATTTCCCCACTATGCCCTTTCTTGCAAAGCTACCTACTTCTATTAATGATGTTCATGTTGATTTGAATATAAAAAAAGAGTGACATGATTGCCAAGTTACAACACTTGAAGTAGGATATGACAATCTTATATATTGGCCCATAATCATTAGTCATTTGATAAGGTTCAACATCTTTGCATGGTAAAATTGTATGACATAGACTTTCTTAAATTTATTAGCCAAAACCTAATGTCAAACATGTGTGTCCATCTTATGAGGTTTTCAATGTCATTTCCACAATGTCTCAAGCCGAAGGAACTATTACCAAGTTACATGATTCCCCTAAGTTGTATTACAAAAGCTTTTAGGGGCCAATCTCATCACTTTGGCACCCATTAGACCATTGGATACCTCACACCCCATATTCCCATAGTTTCATGCTCGCGATATTACGACTACTATCCGATAGTTGGCCATTCTATTGAACCCTACGTAAATCTTAAGAATAATATCCAAGTCTTGATTCACAATGGTATAATCTTCATTGAAGAGATGAGTGATAGGGAAACACATCTGGTGCAGAAGCACCTCGAAGACATTAAGAATCTGAGGATTCTATACATTTTATGTTATGTCCAAAATGTTATGTTGTAAGGCCTTAGGCCACTTTGAGTCTTAGTTAGCCGCATAATGACATGTATGTCAAGAAACAATTTAAAAGCTTGTAACCGAACAAGGAGTGTAACCGATTGGCAGTGGTGGTTCGTTTTCCACCATGTGTAATTGTCGATTGAGAGTCTTTATATAGTTGGTCTCTGTTCGTGTAGAAGAGGGCGAACGAACAGAAAGAGAAAAGAAAACAATTTGTATGTAAAATCTCTGGAAGGAATAAAATAGTTTTGTTCTTGGTCTAATTACTAGAACATCGATTTGGAGTCATTCCACTGGTGGGTTTCTTCAAAACCAGTGGAATGACCTCCGTAAGAGTAGTTTGTTTTGATTTTTTTGTTTTGTGGGTTTTTGTAGTTCTGTGTGTTCTGTTCGGTTACATGAGCTGTGGAGAAGGAATTAGCACTTCATGTGTATACAAATGTATGTGAGATCAATCGGTGTGTATGCGTCAGTCGTATGACAGAATAACTTGTATGTATTTGTCCTTTGTATGTAGTAAGACATACAACCGGTTGGGTCAAAGATTGTGGACCCCACCGATTGTAGAACAAATTATAAGTATGCATCGGTGTAAGATCACCCATCGGAGAAGAAGAAGCAAGTGTGGCCGAAGAAACAAGTCCTGCTGATGACGAAGTTGCTATGTAGCCCGTCGGTGTGAGTAATGCCATCGGCATAAGAAAGTCACTTTGGACCGACGGAAGGAACTCTCACCGATCGGGGTGAGAGGCGAGAAGTCTTGCCGATGGATGGCTCATCGGTGAAAGGTGTGTTGTCGGGGGATGCAGAAAATGTGCCGCCGATAGTTAGAGTCTTGCCGATAGGCAAGAATATGTATTTTTCGGTGTGACATTTAAATAGTCTTGCCGATATACTCTATAATGGCTATTTTGTGGGCCTTCCAAGGATTCCACAACCTGTGTTAATGTTCAACTGGGAACTACTCTGCATCAAATTGGTATCAGAGCTCAGAAGATTCTGAGTGTGTAGATAGAGCGCCGAAAGAGGCAATCTACACCAGGAGTTGGGATGAGCATTGGTTTTTGCTTTCTGATTCTGTTGAGAAGTTTTATGGTTGCAGGTGCAAGTTCACTCACTGCTGTAGGCAGACAGGAAGGTTTGTCAAGAGGGCCAGAGGAGATGGTCCATTGGTTGTCGCCAATAGTCTTGGGGAGAGAGGCAAGAGAGGACTCCCAGGTGAGGGACAGAAGTGTTGTTGTAGCAGGAAGGAGTGAACTTCTGATGCACCTTGGAGGCAGCCAGTCAAACTCCATTAATAGGAGTCACAGTTAGAAGGTAAAGAGGAAGCAGCAGAGGCATCCAGTTAGTATTGAAGACATCGAGAAAGCCAAAAGATATTGCAGGCTTTTCACTGAGCATTTCCATGGGACATGGAAAATTTTCAAGTCTGGGAGTATGGTGCAGAAGCACCTCGAAGACATTAAGAATCTGAGGATTCTATACATTTTATGTTATGTCCAAAATGTTATGTTGTAAGGCCTTAGGCCACTTTGAGTCTTAGTTAGCCGCATAATGACATGTATGTCAAGAAACAGTTTAAAAGCTTGTAACCGAACAAGGAGTGTAACCGATTGGCAGTGGTGGTTCATTTTCCACCATGTGTAACTGTCGATTGAGTCTTTATATAGTTGGTCTCTGTTCGTGTAGAAGAGGGCGAACGAACAGAAAGAGAAAAGAAAACAATTTGTATGTAAAATCTCTGGAAGGAATAAAATAGTTTTGTTCTTGGTCTAATTACTAGAACATCGATTTGGAGTCATTCCACTGGTGGGTTTCTTCGAAACCAGTGGAATGACCTCCGTAAGAGTAGTTTGTTTTGATTTTTTTGTTTTGTGGGTTTTTGTAGTTCTGTGTGTTCTGTTCGGTTACATGAGCTGTGGAGAAGGAATTAGCACTTCATGTGTATACAAATGTATGTGAGATCAATCGGTGTGTATGCGTCAGTCGTATGACAGAATAACTTGTATGTATTTGTCCTTTGTATGTAGTAAGACATACAACCGGTTGGGTCAAAGATTGTGGACCCCACCGATTGTAGAACAAATTATAGGTATGCATCGGTGTAAGATCACCCATCGGAGAAGAAGAAGCAAGTGTGGCCGAAGAAACAAGTCCTGCTGATGACGAAGTTGCTATGTAGCCCGTCGGTGTGAGTAATGCCATCGGCATAAGAAAGTCACTTTGGACCGACGGAAGGAACTCTCACCGATCGGGGTGAGAGGCGAGAAGTCTTGCCGATGGATGGCTCATCGGTGAAAGGTGTGTTGTCGGGGGATGCAGAAAATGTGCCGCCGACAGTTAGAGTCTTGCCGATAGGCAAGAATATGTATTTTTCGGTGTGACATTTAAATAGTCTTGCCGATATACTCTATAATGGCTATTTTGTGGGCCTTCCAAGGATTCCACAACCTGTGTTAATGTTCAACTGGGAACTACTCTGCATCAACATCTTTTGCTCCCTAACTCAAACTTTAACACCCTATATTGATCATACAAACCATGTAGATCTTATTAATGAAGAGGCACATAAATATGATACATTGATATCTCTGTAGAAGGTAAATCTAAGCTACTTTCAAATATGATTCTACTCCTACTTTAGATTGTGCAAGAAGGATCACAAGGTATAAAATGAAATCAAATAGACAATTCCAATGCAAACCTTGGTAGTGGATGTGCTCTTTGATTGTTTGTTGTTGAGTTACTCTTGAATGTCCTCAATGTGGCAACATCTACCTACAAAATTTTGGTCATGTGGAAATGCTTGAGGATGGCATGGATTTATAGATTTGAGATGAGAGATATGGAGGGATAGAATTTGACCTTGGATTGGATGATGGAGATTGATTAGCTTGCATGGGGAATGAGAAGCATACAAGTGGAGGATTGGAATAGGTGAGAATGAATGAGACATGGATTGAGAGAGATGAAAGGTGAAGATCTTCTTGATTTGAATGAATTGTGGAGATGAGAAGCTCTCACACATGTGTGACAAGAATCATGGGGATGTGTGATTATGACAAGTGTTTGATATCACACATGTGTGAGAATCATTGGGATGTGTGATTATGACAAGTGGGAGATCTCACACGTGGGAGAATGGAGGGTGTAGATGTCCTTGGGATAATGGATAGTGGAGATTCAAACTTGATTTCATTTTGGATTGAGAGATGGATGGTTAGGATTAGGTTGAGCAAGTTGATGGGTAGGATTTGAAATTGATTTGGTTTAGGATTTGATGAAATGGATTAAAAATGTTATTTAAATGGATGTTAATTAGGAAATGATTTTTTAATTAAGATGAAATTAGCTTAGTTAATTAAATAAAATGATTTATTTAATTAACTAATGCAAGGATGCACTAATTAAAAAAATTCTAGTAGAAGTGGAAAGGACTAATTAATTAAATAATTTATTCAATTAATCAAAGTTGGAGGAATTATTTAAGGATAAATTTTAGGTGTCTACATTTTTTGCCTCTTTAAAATGAAATTGTGACTAGAAGAAGCAATGATGTTTCAAAGAAAGTTAAAATATAGGCACTTGGTGAGGTGAGGGAGGAGGCAAGATGTCATAGTTGGCTGAATAAAATGGAGTTAGTAAATGGATAAGTGATGCCCCCTTGAGAGAGAAGGTGAGCAAAAATGGCATGAGTGGTCTCTCGAAAAGAGAGGATGGAAAATAGGAAGGAAAGTTGATGAAGAATGATGAAGGGGAGGGGTGGGAGGATGGATTAAGCCCCAAGCATTGGGATATTGGTTTTAAGATAGATTGATAATTTGATTTGGATTTGATTGATTGATGATTCGTTTTGATACCTCAATGCTTGGAGGGATTTTGGATGTGATATGATTTATGATGGGAATGAATGTTGGTGATTGCAAGTACATGTAGGGAATCATTGAGGAGATTCCAAATGTGTTGAGCAACTCTTGCTATAGCATAAAATAGGATGAGCTAGGAATATATAAGATCAAAGCAACATGTTTTATGTGTGAGGGACTAGCCCAAAAGAAAAAGTCACAAGCAAGCATATGCCATATGGAACCATGGTATGAAAAACCATGATGTCATTGTTGCGATATGCTATAAGGACTGTTACATATGCAAAAAAAATGATAAAACACACAATGAAGCACACAAGAAAGCATGAACAAACAAGATTTTGCCCCTAGTCAAGATAGAAGCTGAAGATTGATTTGATGATGATGATGATGATAGTGTTGTTAATTTTTGGGAACAATATATCCTAGGAACAATGTAAGGATTGGGAATGATATATCTTGGTGATGATGTAATGATTCATTTAGAATTGAACAAGGCTTGTAGAAAGGTTAGGAACAAAAGAAATGGATGCTTTTGGATGGTTTTCTAGATTGCTTGGCGGGATTTGTTTGGATGGTTTTGCTTTTATTGCAATGTTTGGATTGTGGATAGTATGCTAGATTGTCATATGGATTTGGATTTCCTTGCATTTGGAGGGATGGATTTCGGGTAGTCTTTTTCTTGTTTTGGTAGATATGGTTGTCTAAACGGCGTAACCAATGACAAGGGAAAAATCCAATGCTAAGGACAAGGATGAAAAGTGGATTGGATGTAAGGATCAAGGGATTGTGAATAGTGGAGGGAATGAATGCAATATTCAAGAGGGGATGGATAAGTATTTGGGATGGGATGGATGAGAGACAGTTTAATGGATGGGTTCAAGAGATGATCTCCAAGGATTATGCCATATAGGAATAACATACCCCCACTTGATATATGCCATTCATAATGTTACATTGCAATGCTGATTAGAGGAGGTGTTGATATGTTGTAGTACATTTTCTATGAAAGATTTGGATATATCAAGAACTATTCAAGGCATGTTTCAACATTTTGTCCCTATCCTTGTTAAGGTCAAAATCAAGAAGAGAGGATGGATTGGGTATGATGGGAGGGATAGGTATGATGGAGGATGGATATGATGATTTGATGGAAAGAGGTTGCCCCCAAGTGTAGGGTTCACATAGATAGTTGATTTACACATGATGCATGAGAATGAGTTTTCATCATGCTACTTGCCCAAGGAGCCATGAAAATGGTTTGCACCATTGGATGAATTTTTTTTCCTTTCTTATTTTACTTTTCTGATTTTTTATTTTTTGGATTTTCTATTTTTTTTTGGACTTTTTGAATAACTTCTGATTTTTTCTTCTTCATGTGTCAAGTGCCTACCTATCTAATATAGTTGATTTGGTTGCTCCTATCATGATATGCTAATAGTATCCTTACGTAATTTCTTTGCTAGAATCATGCCATTGATGTACAATGCCCACGTGTTGTGATGCTATTTGATAGTTGGGTTGGATTTATTTAAATGTGAAAATCTCAATAGGGTGCCATCATAGCCCTTACGGTAAAGCATTCCTTCTAGGATATGGAGGATTTAGGATTTTGGGTTTTTGGACTTAGGGTTAAGATGTTTGGATTTTGGAATTTAGATTTGGATTTTGGATTTAGGAATTTTGGATTGGCATTTGGACTTGATATTTGGATATTTGGATTGGGATGAGGGATGTTGGGATTTGAAGGTGGATTTGGATTTGGGAGATGTGGATTTGGATGTGGTATTGGGATTAAGATTAGGACCAATAGTCTTATTGGATTGTGAAAATTGGCATGTAGAGATCAATAAGAATTGTGAAGGTGGTGCACACCGGTTGTATGCAAAGTGTGACTCTTGATTGATTGCTTCCTTTTGACATTTTACTTTGATCATATTTATTGCTTCACTTTGTTTTGGGATTATATTACTTTTTTTCTTTCCTTTTGATTTTTGGATCCATGCCGCCTTTTATATTAGTTTTCATTGTGATTTTGTACTTGGTTCTTATTTGGTGCTTGATTTCAATCCTTCACTCCAACTTGACTCTTTGCTCCATTATAATTATGTGCTTTTATATGATATATAAGCTTGTTGGTCCCAATCAATAGGTTTAGGATGTGGGAGATGAAGTTTGATGGTATGGTTGGAGGTGGTGGTGAAAGGATTAGTGGCAATGGGATTATTGATGGGGCTATGCATGACCTCTATTTCATTGTTTGTATTGGATTAAATTACCGTAACGATCACCAAAATGTCACTAACATCATCAAATTTCTTATTAGGAGGTTTGTAGCCAATGCCTTGATATCCATGATTTGCATGAACATGTACAGGTTTGAGGATGCCTTGTTCATGAAGGCCCAAGCCTTTGCCTTTATAACCCATGATTTGATAGATTTTCTTGCAATTGGAAATTTGTTGCTTTTGAAACGTGATGCTAGCCCATTAGTGTATTTCCAAGGACCATTAGAGCTTTAAATTTTCTCATCTTTGAGGAAACCTACTTTGATAAAGATGGTTGGACCAA
The DNA here is from genome assembly GCA_027924645.1 of Cunninghamia lanceolata. NCBI lineage: Eukaryota > Viridiplantae > Streptophyta > Pinopsida > Cupressales > Cupressaceae > Cunninghamia > Cunninghamia lanceolata. Next base: position 438,462 of record BSBN01001246.1, read on the forward strand.
GGTGATAGATTGTTTGAGTTTTCTCCTTATTCATAGTAGAGGTGTCTTGACCAATTTTATGCTCAATGTGATCCATTGTGGCTTGCTTGTCCTCAAGCTTGATGTGGTCCACATCATGTAGAAATTGATTGCCAACATACACATTATGATTGTTTTTCTTGTCTATGTGTTCAATAGGGACAACAATCTCCTCATGGGGAGGGGGAGTTGTGAGATGGTGGATATGATCAATTTGGTTTTGTTGGTATTGGGAGTTTGTTGTATCATACAACTATAGCCTCCTCTAACTATGTATGACACTACTAGCTGGTTATGCAAATTTGGAGCACAATGAACCGACAAGTGTAAGCAGAGACTTTTGCATTTACTTTGGCCAAAGTTTTGAATAAAAATCAACCACTTCTTTAAAAAGTGGAGTCATATGTTCATCCACCTCTAACTCGACTTGGAAACCTTCAATGACCTATGCTTAATTCAACTTGTATAAATGACCAAATGATTTGACTTTTCATAATAATCATATTTGTATAGTGATGACTCATTGAATCAATACATGATTGGTTGGTTAGTTTCTCTGACTTTGAACACCCATGTTACATTCTAGTAACATCTTGGGTATTGGCTACTGCCACTTGTTTCAATCCTTTCTATTAACCACGAGAGTAACTACTCTCCTAAATTTAAGCACTTTAGTTAAACATGACGGCAAAACATCATCGGCTTGACCCTCCTGGTCTCATAATAATAATATAGACAAAATGTCCAGTAAGTTCCTCAATAACATAATATATTATATAAAAGATTACTTATAAATATAGAGGTGTCGAAGCTTATTTGGGGACACACAACTTATACATCAATAATATAATGATATCAAAGTTGGCATAGCTTTAACAAGTCTACCACAGCTAAATCATAATGATTTCAAAGCTTTCTGACTAGAGAACACATTATTTCTATCGGCCACATGACTTGTAATAATTCACCTCAATATCATATAGTTTTTTGGCCACATCAAACATAAGGGTTATACATATTTTTTTATATATTTTGGCCTCTCAAAGACATAGTTTGACCTTATAATACCAAATGGCTTATATACTTTCCGGCCTCAAGAAACCCAAAGGTTATATAAGAACGTCGAGGCTCTCAAAGCACAAGCTGACTAAATAAGTATGACATCTCTTATTCTAAGAGATTACAAACACTCCTATAGAAAACTAATAACATCAATAGAAGCAATTATATAAAATAATTATATTCAATCGTAGAGGATATAAAACCTCTGTTCACATTCAAACAACTTTATGTATATATAAATGTAATGGCTTATAATACATAGTAATGTTTAGTAGGCTATCGACCACATAAGATAAACATATACAGAGCACAACATATGCAGAGAATCGAGAATTATAAACAAGAAAGAACTTGTGTGAGGTCATGCCACAATCCTTCCTCTCCCAAGCTTAATTCTTTTTTTCTCTTGTTTCCCACTGAAATTCTTCAAGTTAAGCCCAACTTCTTTGTTAATAGTCAAGAACACTAAGAGGGGGGGTGAATTAGTGTTCTAAAAATATTTTCATGCACATTAACATTCAGCCGTTTCCCAAAATTAATTAAACAAAAACATAATATGCATATGAACAGCAACCATGAAACCATGACACATGAACACCAAGATTTTAACGTGGAAAACCCAAGAAGGGAAAAACCATGGAGAGGTTTAGCTCTCATATATATATTGAAATCTTTACAAGAATGATGTTTAGGCTTGGTCACTCCATGGGCCTAACATACTGGCTCACTACCATGAAGTACAACTAAGTTTAGCAGGCTCACTGCCTCAACCCTAAACCTAGCAAGATTACAATAAGGGTTGTTAAACCCTGTTGAATTCTCATTGTCGGCTTACTACCTTGAAGATGAAAACCTTGCTTCCAATCATATTGCACATGAAAATTGAATACTGCTTAAACATCTACTACTATGTCAGGGTGCAGTCATTTAGTAACTGAATTCTGAATCCCAAGCCTTCATTATTGCTGCTCTTCTAACTTTGCTCTTCTATTCGCATGCTCGCATCACACTCACACCACACACCATTCAACCAAAATTCATCGCTCTTATATATATCCGCATCATGATCTAATCCATAATCAGGTTGGCATCCAAGAAGTGAAACGTGTACATAGAAAGATGTACCTTGTCGGCTTGATCCAATGCACTGTATGCTATGCGGACCCAAATCTTTTCCCAAATGTGTTCATATAGGTCAGCTCTAATCATTCAATTACTTACATAGATCTTTCACACGCTATCCTTTCTCCGCATCATGATTTATCTCCCAGTCAGCTTGTTCCTTAAGAGCATGGTTAACAAGTTCATCTGCTAACTTACAACTTCTACTGCAGATCAAAAAACACTTCCAAAATCACATCAAGGACTCTTTACACATTCCCAATCTTACCCTCAGAACCGCAAGGCATGATATCATCTTGTGGAGGAATGCAAAGCATCAGAACTCAAACTCTGTCTCTGTCAAACTCTGTCAACCACTATGCTAATACTTAGCAGCTTGTAGCTAACCTTCCGGTGGACTTTAGATCTCTTAACTCTGGAATTAGATACTTCATATAAGTGTTTACAACACTTCAAAATTGCATAACAAAATACTTATTTGCGGAGGAATGCGGACCACTGCACTGGACCCTGTTCACTATTCCTGTTATACCTTTGCTTACCCGGACTTAGATATTTCTTCTAAGTGACTTCTGGAGGAAGTCAAGACTTAACCTTCGAAGCATAACACTATAAAACAATTGAGAACATCATACCTGAACTGCATTAACTGATCATCATCTGCGGAGACATACTATCCAGCTTATTGTCCTCTACTCTGAATACTTTCCATACTTAGCCATTTTCTATCAATCGGACTTGGGATCCAACATGTTCTTCTAGAGATATCTCTTCCTGTCATGGTGATAGGATCTTTGAACCTTGTTGCCATCAATGACAACATACAGGTCCATACCGGAGCAGTGTCTCTTGCCAACAACCTCCCCCTTTGACATTGATGGCAACACTTAGTGAAAAATGCTTGACTACTCCCCCTTACTATATACACTTTATTTTCCTGCTCCCCTGAGATGATTATCCATTTTTCACTGATCTTCTTCTCCCCCTTTGACATCAATGGTAAAGGGTGTGAACTGGGACCAAAAATATATCAAAATGTCAAAGTTTTATATACTCTGCCGCATATTTACAAGCACAATCTTCATCTAAATTTGTGACTAAAGGCAACGTGTCACTATAGATAGTCTTTATTAGAGCTATCTCTCCATTCCATCTATTATTTACGCTTTCTAGAATGTGGATGTGGCCATTCATAAAAAATACTAGCTTCTCTGCCTTCTGGACATCTGATGGTGTATCAATTAGTGCTTGAGATTTCAAGCCTCATCTGCAAAACTGGCCATGGAATCAATTTTCAGACTTATCAGTCCTTTCAGCTGGCACAACCTGTCTTTGATTTCTCCCATTTTCTTTGTCAGAGTGTTCAAATCATTATGGATACTTGCAACTTGTGTTTCTTTGGTGCTTATTGACTCGACTACTAGATTATGTCTCAGAGATATTTAGTAGTTTGAGTTCCAAGTCTTTGATTTTATCTTCTAGCTCCTTTGTGATCTTTGGCCAAGATAAACAAAATTTGTATATTTTTTCAGCTTCTTCAATGGCATTTTGTATGTTCTTAATTCCATTCTCTAATAGAGTTTTGTCTTTGGCTATCATAGTCTTTAACTCAGTTAATCTATTTTCGTTAAACTCTTTTCTAACCTTTGCTTCTGCAGATTTTTCAAAAGATTCAAAATGTAGACTTACAGATCATTTAATATCTTCTTGAGATGGTCAGTAGGGGATAATGAGGTATCCCTTTGGAATGATGGCACCAGCTTTTCCAAGACAGTAGATGCTTCATTGCTCAGTTTGTTATCTTTACCATGTGATTGTAACAACTCTTCCTATGCCTTGGCCTAAACCATAGATACGAGTTTAAACTTTTGAAAAGGTGACAATGAGGCCAAGTTGATTGGACCTTGAGGGAGTTCAAACTCTTCTACAATTTGTTGCCTATTAGAATCAGTAGAGACATTTGTAGTGTCTCTTGCCCTCTCTGGTGATTTTCCTTGACTTTGTTCCGGAGGGTCTATGCCCATATTTTCTTGTTGATTTGTGTTTTGTTCCAGTGTAAGACTCCTTTTCTATTCCCTATTCTCTTCATCCTCAACCTGTTGCTCAGGAGGCAGATTCATTTCAGTTTTGCCTTGATGTAACATGTTCAATGTGTTTGTGTCAGGGACTTGATTACTCTGTTCCGATCCTTGATCTTCACTTGTCTAGGGTAGAGATGTGTCATCATCCTTTGTTTCCTCATTGTCATTAATGGTGGAAATATTGTATTTCTTTAATATTTCTAAGATAATCTCCTTTGTTTCCTTGACAACTTTGTCAGTTTCTCCTATCATCAGTGCATTCATTCTTCTCTTTGATCTGAACTCATTGTTAAGTGCTTTGGAGATTTTGGCCTTTTCTTCTGAAGTGATATATGGACATAACTTTATCAAAGTGTGTTCTCTGAGCTCAACATCCTTAGCTACAACAGTTTCCTTTCTGACTGATAGAATACTGCCCAAGGTATTTGGGAGATCACCAATGATATCAATGAGAGCTCTATTGTATATGTTTAGATATTCTATGATAGCTTCTTCCAAAATCCTTTTGTCAGCAACATTGTAATCATCATAGAATTCAGCCACAGGTTTCAGATTTCCATCAACAGTGACAGACTTTAATACATCTTCAAGTGTTAATGTGGCTGGAGACTCGTCTACCTTCTATCTTTTGCTAGCTTTCTTCTTTAAGGTTTTAGTGGACTCAGTTTTCATTTTCTTGATGTTTTCATCAGACTTAGTTTCTTCTTCATCTTTTTCACTTATACTTGCATACATTCTTTTTCCCTTCATTTTCTTCCTCTTTGGATCTTTGTGAGAGGGTTTCTTTGTTGATGTTGTACCGGATGAGGTAGTAGAGCTTTTGGTAGTCCTTTGTGTTATTTCGGGCCTTCTTGGTTTCTTCATAGGCTCTTCTGGAACCTTAGTCTGTTCACCTTTTCTTTCTTAGCTTTCTCTGCATTTTCTCTAGATTCCTTGAGTTGCTCTTTAGTGATGCCATACCTTGTGGTAGTTTCTTCCACCTCTTTTCTCACTTTTCTAGTGGATTTGATTTGTCTAAGTTCAACATGGAGTTTCACAGATAACTCCTCATATGTTCCAAACCTCTCTTCCTTAGCATCTTTAGGTTTGTTGAGCAGATGTTGGGCATAGTTTTCCAAAATGTGCTTATCTACCTCATAACCCATGGGCATTACCCATACAGCTCTAGGTTCCACGACCTCCATTAAACACTGATCCTTAGTGACCATGAAGCAGATAGTGTCTTTGAATTTCTCAACAATTGCCTTAGGGATTCTTACCCTAGACTGCATCATGCTTTGAAATTTTTTGAAATAGCTCCACAGTGCAAATTTCTAAGCATCAATGCTTCCTATACTATTCAGATGGTTTCTAATTTGAACTGCTACAGGCTCATCATTTGTCCAGAGCAAATTTTTCATACCCAGTAATTCTTGCATGTAGTAGAAAAATAAACAAAGAATCAACGTACCATATTTGAATAGATATTTCTGATCTTTGGTCTTCCTTAAATTTTCCATCAGTTACTGCCAGAGCAGTTCACAAAGATCATATTCTGCATCTTTCTTCACCATCTCGAAAGTTGTATAAATTGCTGTACCAAATACTAAATTTTCATGATTTGAGAAGTAAACATTGTAACCAATAACCATGGATGCAAATCTTACAGCATAGTCTTCAATATCATTGATTGCTAATGCTTTTTTGTCAAACTTGGCTCTGGTGGCCGCCATTACTTTATCATTCTTTACAGCTTTCAGAAGTGGTACTGATCCGGTAGAACATAATCTAGTGACTGCCTTAATAACATCCTTTGTAATCTTGAAAGGTCTCTCGAGCCATATGAATTCATCATGAACCCTGCTTAACACATACTAGACCCATTCATCCTCTGCGAAAGTTGGAAAGTCGATGTATTGAATAAATTTTTGTCTCCAATGCCTTATATTCATTTTTCAAATCGTAACCTCCATCGCATAGATGATCTAGAAATAAGTCTATGAGTTTGCTCTTCCCATGTTCTTCTAGGGCAACATGAATGTATGCCCTAACATCCTCAACATATAGAACTCCATGAGGAATATCTAAAAATGCACCCATCAGATCCAATTCTGTTGCTTTAAATGGGTGTTTCTTAAATTTGGGCCGAGGTCATTCAGTGATATCAACGACTTGCGGAGTTGCCATTTCAAAATTTTAATAGATTTACAAATGAGGTTTTAATGAAAATACCTTGAGTTAGGGTTTCCTTTCTTCAAATTTCTTCAATTGCTTCAAATCTTGGTTGTCGCTGCTCAAGCTTGGCTTTAATCTCTCTGAACACTTGATAGCTTGGGATGCAAAGTGAGTTCGAATTCAAACTAGCTCTCTTTTATCCTCCACACGACTTAACCTAATTGTCATTAATGCTTGTTCCAAAAAGTTGTTATCTCTTTATTGAAGAATACAGTAGATTAGGATTTCTCTGCAATGTGCCGTATCCACTTGTTTCCTTCCAGTTTTTCTTTCAGAGGATTTGTCTTGTCAAATTCTACCAAGAATCTCTACTGATTTTCAGCATCAATTATTTGGCTAGGGAGTTTGGATTTTCAATACTGCTCCCCCTGAGCTAGTGCTCGCAACTTATTCTTCAAAAAAAATATCTACATCAAATGTTGGTGCGGATCTATCTTCAACTAAAATTACTTCCTTGTCGATCCAGATCTTGTCCATTTCTTCCTTGGTTTCAATCGGATCAACTCTTTATTTTCCATTATCATTCCTCTACTTTGTTTCCTTTCTTCAGAATAGTGATTTCTCTTCACATTCCTGCTTCTGCAAAACTTTGCAACATGTCCCAATTTGTTGCAATTGAAGCACATCACATTAATTTGACTTTGATTCCTTCCATTGATTGAATTTGATCTACATTGATTTGCTATATGTCCAAATCTATTGCATGCAAAACACTTTCCATTGAATGGTTGATTGTTCCTTGTATTTTGAAAGTTAGTTCTTACCGAGCTTCTGCATTCATTTGATCTGTGTCCCATTTTATAGCATGCATTGCATCTAATAGAATTCTGGCTTACTTTACTTCTGGATACAACAGCTTTATGACCAGTTCTATTGCAAGTGAATCATTTACCTTTGAATGATTGTTCATTCCTCCCATTGTTGAAACTTTTCCTGATGTGATTTTTGCATTCATTTGTTCTATGACCAATTTTCTTGCAATTGAAACACTGACCAGAGAATGATGGAATCTTTTGATTTATTCTACTCCTACACTGAATGGCCTTATGACCAAACTTATTGCATGAATTATAATAACCATTGAAAGATGAGTACCTTTGAGCATTTGGTTGTCTAACCAAAGGTCTTCTAGGTCTTCTTCTTTGATTCTTAAACTAGTATTCTTTGTTTTCCCTTGACTCAGTGCTCATTTGACCAGAATTTGAACTTTCTCCTTTCTCAAATCCTAAACCGTGTTTGTCATCAGCATTCCTCTGGCTAGAAATCATTTCATCAAGCTTTGCAGTACTTATCTTGAATATTTCTTCAAAACTTCTAGCCTTTTCCAGATCTGTTTTTAAACTTATAATTTCTTTTTCAAGCTTTGCACAATCTTCTGATCTGTTCTTCACAATCAAATTTAGATCATCTTCTACTCTTGTTCTTTCTGTAGCTTCTGCTTTCAAATTAATTAGGGCTTCATTTGCTGATAACAATTGGTCACTGACTTCTTTGTATTTGTCTTTGAATTTCTTGACTTGCTCTTTCAGCTTTAAGATGCATTCATCGACTTGTTGCAAGTTTTCTTTCAGATCTTTGACCTCTGCTTCAGAATTTTCAAGATCCATAAGAGCTGCTTCTAGTTGGTTGTATCTATCCTAATTTCCATACCTTCTTGCTGCCATGATCATACTATCCCAGATCTTCCTTAAGCTGTTAAACTTTTTCCAAGGAACCTTGCTCTGATACCAATTGTTGATAGTCAAGAACACTGAGAGGGGGGGTGAATCAATGTTCTAAAAATCTTTTCATGCACATTAACTTTCAGCCATTTCCCAAAATTAATTAAACAAAAACATAATATGCATATGAATAACAACCATGAAACCATGACACATGAACACCAAGATTCTTATGTGGAAAACCCAAGAAGGGAAAAACCATGGAGAGGATTAGCTCTCATATATATATATATATATATATATATATATATATATATATATATATATATATATATATATATATATATATATATATATATATATATATTGCAATCTTTACAAGAATGATGTTTAGGCTTGGTCACTCCACGGACCTAACATACTGGGTCACTACCATGAAGTACAACTATGTTTAGCAGGCTCACTGCCTCAACCCTAAACCTACAAAGATTACAATAAGCGCTGTTAAACCCTATTGAAGGCTCACTGTCAGCTTGCTGCCTTGAAGACAAAAACCTTGCTTCCAATCATATTGCACATGAAAACTGAATACTACTTAAGCATTTGCTACTATGCCAGGGTACAGTCATTTAGTAACTGAATTTTGAATCCCAAGCCTTCATTGTTGCTGCTCTTCTATTCTCATGCTCACATCACACACACACCACACACCATTCAACTAAAATTCATCACTCTTATATATATATATCCGCATCATGATCTAATCCATAATCAGGTCAGCATCCAAGAAGTGAAACGTGTACATAGAAAGATCGCACAATGGAAGCGGGCAAAACTTAACAATAAACTACCAAACTGTGGTATATGCATAACATGACTTGCTATAGCTGGCTACTATACCCTGATTCACCGTTACGACTGGTCACTGCTTGTATCTGTCGAAAGATACATTCCCAACATGCATACCTCATATGCATTCGCAGCATACATTCTCTTGCGTGCCTTTGAGATGTACATTCGAAACTTATGCCGATGGATTTCTACTGTCGGCATGATTCCCCTTCATCGGCGAAGCTCTCAACTGCTCTTCGATGTGCCAAGGTTTTGACCACGATCCACACCCGTCGGCATAACAATCACTATTATCGGCCACGCTAGGGTCTTCTGCTAGTACTCTGAATGCCGTTGCACAGTCTACTTTCACCAAGCCCTAGCACATGAAAATGCTAGGCAAACTACTGTGCGTGACCCATGAACTAGAACATTTGCGCCGCCGAAACAATGAAACAAACAGGAAACAAAAACAAATATATATACAATGAAGCCATTCCACTGATTTCGACATAAATCTTATCAATGGAATGCTTCATATCGACATTTTGAAACAATGGGAAAATACAAAGGAAAGGAAAGCTACGCATATGCAATTCATATTTACAGATAATGGAAAACAAAATTGACAACACAAAAAATATCGATTTCTCCTTCACAATACTTGATTACATTCGCACAATCACAATATCATATGACTGATCACAATCTCAATCCCTAATCTGTATATGCATTCGATTCATTTCTTTGGGTTTTTATAGATTCACCCAGAGTAGTACCAAATCCATTCCAAGCGGCTGGGAAACACTATTGCCTATTTTTGGCATTATTGTTATTTTTGGCATTATTGCTATTTTTAGCATTAGGCGATTACAATAGTCAAATGTCACTTAGGACTTACAAAATGAACATAGACATAAACTAAAATGCAAATGCATTGGTCAATAGACTTTATTACAACATAAAACAAAACATGAACTTAAATGACTTGTGTTAGGTGCCCCTGCACCATTGTCGGCTTGATCCAATGCACTGTATGCTATGCGGACCCAAATATTTTCCCAAATGTGTTCATATAGGTTAGCTCTAATCATTCAATTACTTACATAGATATTTCACATGCTATCCTTTCTCCGCATCATGATTTATCTCCCAGTCGGCCTGTTCCTCAAGAGCATGGTTAATAGGTTCATCTGTTGACTTACAACTTCTACAGCAGATCACAAAACACTTCCAAAATCATATCAAGGACTCTTTACACATTCCCAATCTTACCCTCAGAACCATAAGGCATGATATCATCTTGTGGAGGAATGCGGACCATTAGAACTCAGACTCTGTCTCTGTCAAACTTTGTCAAACACTATGCCGATACTTAGCAGCTTGTAGCTAACCTTCCGGTGGACTTCAGATCTCTTAACTCTGGAATTAGATACTCCATATAAGTGCTTACAACACTTCAAAACCACATAACAAAATACTTATCTGCGGAGGAATGCGGACCACTGCACTAGACCCTGTTCACTATTCCTGCTATACCTTTGCTTACCTAGACTTAGATATTTCTTCTAAGTGACTTCCAGAGGAAGTCAAGACTTAACCTTCAAAGCATAACACTATCAAACAACTGAGAACATAATACCTGAACCACATTAATTGATCATCATCTGTGGAGACATATTATCCAGTTTACTAACCTCTACTTTGAATACTTTCCATACTTAGCCATTTTCTGTCAACCGGACCTGGGATCCAACATGTTCTTCCAGAGATATCTCTTCCTATCATGGTGATAGGATCTCTGAACCTTGTTTCCATTAATGACAACATATAGGTCCATACCGGAGCAGTGTCTCTTGCAAGCATTCTTCTCTCTGCACCTTCTTGTCATTCCTTTCCTTTCTCTTCCAAATGTGCAAAACCAATACCCTCAAAAGCAATAACCGTTGTTATTTTAACACTCCTCTCATATGCAATAGGAAATATAGTTGGAATTTTCCACTTAGTGGCTTCAAACAATTCAGGGAATCATGACCCACTTAGCTTGCAAAAGGGCACGAACTATGCTCAATGCCATTGAACAATGCCTTTTATAAGGGCTTAATTTGCCATGATTAATAGTTATGATGAGGCATTCATCAAGTTGGTTTGAAGTGCATGAGTATAGGAACTGCTGCCACCACTTTGTGGCCTTAGTGAATTTCAAACAGCTTCATGCTACATCTACTAAAAGTTGGTAGTAGAGCATTCAAGAAAGTTTACATGCATTTACTAAAACTGCCACCTATAATATGGAAAAGGTGGTGCTGCCATCATTCATACATAACCTTATAAATAGCCTTTAATGGCGGCTGATATTGCCCACAAAGTGCATACTCTAATATAGATTCTAATCAACAAGGAAATAATATATATATATATATATATAATTAACAATTTCTCATAGTCGATTTACATTGACAACATAACTTAAACACCTTATAATTTCCATTAATGGAAAAGAGACCACGACACAACTTGACTCAACTAGGTTCAACTTAACCTAACAATTATGTTAATAACTCAAATTGACTCGACGTAGTTAAATATAGACCTACATGAGTGTGTATAGAAACTCAAATGACAATACCTAATTTTTTGAAGTCTATTCTCCTCTCCCAGGTGATAATCTCCCTCTCTGGAGGGCACAAAATTATCTTGCATTTCACTTGGAGCAACACTCACTTAGTTAGCCATTAAAAATCACAACATAAGCATATTATTGATTAAATAACATATATTCATTCACATGCAAATACATCTCATTGCATACTATTTCACCAAAACATTAAATATCATGATGACATCATCTTGCATCAAAATTGTATTTTAACATAAAAGTTAAAAGTAAATTGGTGCATAAAAAATGGGGTGTAACATATCATTCTCCATAAGGATCATCGTTCCCAATGATTCAATGTATCATAACATATAAAAATAATCAAAAGGTTTTCTTATCAGTTTTGAAAAGCATGAAACAGATGAGGAAATTTTTGTCTAATATCATCATAGTCCTCCCATGTAGCACTATCTTTTGCATACTGGTCCCATTGGACCTTGCACTTAGTGACTTCTCTATTACGCAGGAGGAGCCTGCATGTTTCAAGCACTCTGATAGGTTCAATCATTACCACCCATGGGTCCTATACCTATAGTACACTCCAATCAATTACATGATTAACACCTGGCATATATTTCTAAGGTAAGACACATGAAAAACATTATGCATCCTGGCAAGAGCTGGTGGTAGAGCAATCCGGTAAGCAATTGGGTTGACTTCCTCGAGAACTTCGAAGGGACCCACATATCTAGGGGCTAGTTTGGACGAATTTCCAAACTTAATTGAGCTCTTCTGAGGTTTCTCTTAAAAGAACTTTTTCTTCTACTAAGAAATGTCTTAGTATGCGCTTTGCATCAACATAGCTTTTTTGTCTATCATTCACCTCTGCTAATCATTTCTTGATCATCTTGATTTTCTCTTCCATTTCTAATAGCATTTCTGGACCGAGGCTAATCCTATCTTCTAGATTATCCCATCTTATAAGAGTTCAACACTTTCTTCCATACATTGCTTCAAATGGAGCCATCTTGATAGCGGAATGATAATAATTATTATAAGCAAATTCTACAAGTGGAAGATAATCCTCCCACTTGTATTGTTGATCCATGCAATACATTCTCAATAGATCCTCCGAAACTTGGTTTACTCTTTCCATCTGACCATCTGTCTCAAGATGATAAGATGAGATTATGTTCAATTGAGTTCCAAGTGAGGAGAATAAGGTTTGCCAAAACCTTGATGTCATGTGTGCGTCCCTATCTAAGATGATCTACTCAGGAATACCATGCAACCTAAACACTTCTTGCACAAGTTTATGGGCTATGACTAGTGCTCCATTTGCCAAATTCCTAGGTATGAAATGAGCTACCTTGGTAAGTATGTCTGCCACTGCCAGAATAGAATTATGCCTATTTCTAGACATAGGAAGACCTTGTACAAAATCTATACTAATGATCTGTGACTTCCACTCTAGAATCTCATGAGGATATAGAAGTCCTGCTGGGTGATGATGTTCTGCTTTTACCCTCTGGCATTCTATACATCCTGCTACAAACCTTGTAGCATCCCTCTTCATTCCTTTCTAGATATATAGTGGTTTCACATCAGCTAGCAGTTTCATCACTCCAGGATGTCCTAAATATGGTGTAGAATGAACTTCTTTCCACATGATATCCTTAACTCCTCAGAGTTCGAAACGTACATCCTTCCTCTGAATCTTAGTAGTCCATCTAGTTCAAAGTAGAATCCATCATACCTCGAATCTTGAGGATTATCCTGTTGTTATATGGAGCCTAATTGGACTCGGAGGTTAAATGTACCCCACTTTTATCGACGTAGTTTCCCCCCAAATTATCTTGCGGGAGTTTGGGGGCAGTGCCCCCAAGATGGGTTCAAGGGGCAGCACCCCTGGCACGTTCCCTATCATGATAAAGGGCAGGGTCAAGGGGCAGTGCCCCTGAAACCTCAAATGGTTTTTTATTATTTGATAAAGGCGTCTGGAATTACATTTTCTATTAGCCGACATAAAAACCCTATTTTTGTAACTAACATAAGGCTTGATAAAGCGGCTAAGGGTTAGGGTTTCTGTTGATGTATTGTAGCATTTTGCAGCGGTATGAGTTGCAAGGATTGCTGGTTGTAATTGGTTTGATTTACTAGATAATAATGTTGGCCTCTCTATTGGTGGATGTAGCCCGGATTTGGGTGAACCACGTTAAAACCTGTCTCTTGTTGTTATTATTTTTTGTGTATTTCCATTCCTTTGTTTAATCTTTATTTGCATTTAATTGATATCTTCTACAAGTAATCCCTAACAAGTGGTATCAGAGTGGGTTGTGTTTGATTATCGTCTGTAGGAAGGTCTCACGGTTGAGGGGGAGCAATGGCGGATGAGGGTAAATTGAAGGTAGATAAATTCAATGGGCAGAACTATTAGTTATGGAAGATGCAGATGGAGAATTATCTCTATTAGAAGGATTTATGGAGGTCGTTGGAATGAATAGCCAAGAAACTGGTAATAATGACTGATGAGGATTAGAATCTTCTAGACATAAAGGCACTGGGAACCATTCGGTTGTGCCTGGCACCATCGGTGGCATTCAATATAACGGAAGCGAAGACAACAGATGGTCTGATGAAAGATTTGGCTAAATTGTATGAAAAACCCTCAACCTCAAATAAGGTATTTCTCATGAAGCGTTTGTTTAATCTGAAACTGATTGAAGGTGGATCTGTGATAGATCATTTAAATGAGTTTAATACGATTATCAGTTAGTTAACTTCTATAAAAGTCAGTTTTGATGAAGAGGTGAGGGCTCTCTTGATATTATGTTCTTTGCTAGAAAGCTGGAATAGCTTGGTAATGGTTGTAAGTAACTCTGTCTCTGGTTCAAATACTTTGAAATTTGATGATGTTGTTGGTGTTATCCTTAGTGAGGAAATGCGACGGAAAAGCTCAGGAGGGTCCACATCAGGTAGTGTTTTGAATGCAGAAAGCAGGGGTAGATCAAAGGAGAGAGGAAAAGGTTCTGGAGGTCATGGGAAGTCACAAGGAAAATCAAAGGACAAGAGATCCCAATCTAGAGGACAGAAGGATTGATGGTACTGTGGGAAACCTAGTCATCTGAAGAAAGACTGTTGGTCTCGGAAGAATAAAGAAGGAGACAAACAAGAAGGCAATAAGGAGGCAAATGTGGTAAGTAATTGTTGACCTATTTTTTCCTCTGTGTAGAGTAAATAGTTCACCTTGTATTTTCCTTGAAAATCCTTTAGAAAATGACCCTATAGGCTTAAAGTCCTTCAAATATTTATGCTATGCCTTGTCAAAAAAATCCCAAAAATCTCACCTTGAGAATCTTTGTAGAAACCCAGAAAAACCCAGAAATCTTTTAGCTTCAAGTATTTTCTATTGTAGGAATTTCTCAGTTTCATGTTTAGTGTTTGTGTATGCATTTTTCAATGTATATTTGCATATACATTCGCCATTGTATGTTCATATGTACAAGTGCAATATACAATGACAAAGATGCAAAGTAAAGATGCAAGTCATGCATACAAGAGTGAATGAACAGTGCAATGTACATCGGCAGGATGCAACAGTGGCTTGTATATGCGATTGTATCTTTGTATATACAATCGCACATACAAAGGATAACATACAAAGGCCAATGTACAAAGAAAATATACAAGGGGAAGTATGCATCGTTAAAGATACAGAGTCAAATGTATATCGGCAAACATACAAGGGAGAATGTATGTTCGCATTTGTACATTAGCAAATGTACAATTGCACATACAAAAGAAAAGGGTACAAGGGGCAATGTACATCGCCGATGTACATCAATACGAGATACAAAGGGTCACATACAAGGAAAAAAGATGCAAGGATACATTGGCAAGAGATGCAAAGGGGCATACAAAGGATTTTGCATATCGGTGACATACAAAGGCAAATGTATATCGGGCACATACAAGGAAAAGTCACAAGAAAAGAGACAATGGGTGGGGTTCGCCAATTGTATATTGACCATTGTATGTCAGTGATATACAAGGTGAAGGTACAAAGAAAACATACAAGGTGAACCTGATTTAAAAGTCAATTTTGGCAAATTCAGCATTTGAAGTCCGCGGCTTGTATATTGAGTGCTTTGTATATTGCGATATACAAAGGAAAGATACAAAGGTAAGACATACAAGGCGAATCCGACTGGGGAATCAAATATAGCTGATGGTTATTTTTGGGGTCCGCGAGTTGTATGTATAGATGCATTGTATATGCCGAAATACAAGGAGAAGTGATACAAGTCGGACCTGTTGCAAAGTTACAAAATGGTTAATGATCTTTTGAGGTCCGCGCATTGTATGTATATTTGCGATTGTATGTTTTCATATACAATCGGATATACAAAGGTTTTTTTGTATACGCTGAAGTAAAATGTTTGCAATGTATAAGTGAGTCTACAGTTTCCCTTGTATATTTCGCATTGCATATTGCGATATACAAAGGTCAGATACAATGGTGATATACAAGGTGGACCCGACTTGAAAGTCAAATTTGGCATATTCAACATTGAGTCCGCAGTTTGCATGTTGAAATGATTGTATGTTGGTATATACAATTGGATATACAAGGCCAACATATAGGGGATTTCAACGAGATAGTATGCATCGGCAACTCATTTTTTTATCTTTCCGACTGCCGATAAGGAGGATGCAGTTTTTCAGCGATGGGTCCCAGCTTCAATGTGGCAATGAATCAGGTGGTGCCACAAGGCAAGGGCAGCAGATGCAAAAGGTCAATTCAAAGGCAAAGGTATATGCGAAGGGAGATTTAATGCATATACAAAGGGCACATACATTTTGTATATGCAAGGTGATTTGAATATGCAAAAGGAGGGAAATCACATAAGTGCATAAGTGGATCCAGCAGTTACATGCATGAGCACTTGTATATGCAATTGCAAAATATAGTGATATACAAGCGTAGATATGCAAAGCGATATACACAGGCAGTTGACCACAACTTTGACCGCCTGTATCTTCCACGTCCTGGCAAATTTTGACATGATTCAAAAGGTAAAAATGCTTGTTTTTGCCTCCTCTTTCATTTGGCAGGCTTTTGAGGGGGATATTCTCACTTTCAATTTTGGATCTGGATTTACATGTTTTGGCGACTGGATGTTTCAATGACCTTTTTTTAGCAGGATGTAGATATTTGTTGCATTCATTGTTGCAGGTAGAGGAAGTTGCTCGCATCAGTGACCAAAAATATCTCTCCACCGACTTGTTTCAAATACTTCATTTCTTCATTGTTGAAGATAGACGATAAAGCTGCTCGTATTCAATGCTCAAAATATCTTCCACTGATTGAAGATCGATGATGCAGCAGCTTGCATTGAAGTTTTGAAAATATCTTCCATCTGCCTTGTTCTTGATCTTTCACGCCATAACTTCTGCAAGTAGGTGTCCCATCAGGTAGATATTTTTCTAACAGTGCCCATGGGGCAAAATTTTGTAACCGACTTAGGTCATATGAAATGCTATATATGCATAGGAGTGAGATGTAAATAAGGTTGGAAATTTTTTGGCTTTTCAAGCTTTCTGTTTTCAAACAGAGCTTTCTGCTACTGTAACTGTGCCTTCTCATTGAATATATGCAAGTCATTTTACCTCTTTTTACTGATTTTCTAGTTTAGTGTGAACTTGCATATGGTTGTCTATGAACATTATGTTCCTCTCAACCTTCTTGCTCCTCACCTCTGCTAAAAAAATCATTTGAATCTGTGTATGTCTACTTGTTGTATCTGGTTATTTTGTGCATTTTCTCAATTCTATGAAAGTTTCTTTTAATCAGTCTGGTGCATCACCCTTACTTTTAGTTTTCTTATTTTCATCTTTCATTCAAAAAACATTCCTTCTCCCTTTTCCTCTGAAGATTTAGTAGTTTTAGGTGATATCCAGTCAAGGAAGCCAGCCTTCTCCAGAGGTCTGATCTCATTTCGCAAGGTCCCACACTTCGAGATCATTCCCATGTTACTCCAGATTGCTAAAGTTTTACAACTGCAGCAAGGGTGCAAATCTGGGTGATAACAGTAATAAATCTGAAGATGATGCTTTGATTCTTTCCCTAGATAATGCTGATGATTCATGGGTTTTAGATTTAGGGGCCTCATTTCATGCTACGGCCGATAGAAGTTATTTTCTTGATTATGTCCAAGGGGATTTTGTGTTGGTTTATTTGAGAGATAACGAACCTTGTCAGATTGTTGGAAAGGTAAGAATCAAGATTAAGTTGCAGAATGGAAATCATTGGCTATTACAAGAGGTAAGGCACGTTCCAAGGCTGAGTAGGAATTTAATTTCAGTAGGGCAGCTAACTAATGAAGGTTACATAGTTACTTTCAGTGATAAAAATTGAAAGGTTTCAAGAAGTGCCTTAATAGTAGAAAAAGGTGTGAAAGTAGGCACCTTATATCTTTACACAGGTCATACTATTCCTTCTACTTTAGCTATTGCAGAGAAAAAACAAACAAGTTCAGGAACAATTGCTGCAAATTTGCAGGAAGATATCGAAACAGTTGCTGTAGGTTTTGAGACAACACTGTGGCATAACAAACTTGGGCATATGAGTGAAAAAGGTATGAAGGTACTTCATTCTAAGAAAGTTTTACCAGGTCTAAAATGTATTAATATGGATTTCTGTTAAAGTTGTGTGTATGGCAAACAAAAGAGAGTCAGTTTTCTCAAGGATGGGAAGCAAAAGAAAGATGAAAAGTTGGAGCTTGTGCATATAGATGTATGGGGACCGGCTTAGATATCTTCTCTCGGTGGCTCTCGGTATTATGTTACATTCATAGATGATACAACTAGGAAGGTTTGGATTTATTTTCTTAGGCATAAATCTAATGTGTTTGAAACATTTAAGAAATGGAGAAGCTTGGTTGACAATGAGACAGGTAAAAGATTAAAATGTCTCAGATCTGATAATGGTGGTGAGTATTGCAGCAAATAATTTAAGGATTATTGTTCCTTTAATGAAATTCGTACATAGAAAACGGTTCCATGGACTCCACAGGAAAATAGAGTGGCTGAATGCATGAATAGGACAATAATGGAGCGTGCAAGGACCATGAGATTGCATGTTGGACTACCTTTAAACATGTGGGCAGAGGTTGTCAATACCACTGTATATTTAATTAATAGAGGTCCTTCAGTTCCTTTGGGATGTGGTATTCCAGAGGAAGCATGGATAGGTAAGAAGGTGAGTTATTCTTTTCTCAAAACCTTTAGATGTGAAGCATTTGTACATGTAGATTATGAAAATAGAACCAACCTGGATGCAAAATTAAAAAAGTGTACCTTCATTGGATATGACATTGATGAATTTGGTTATAGGCTTTGGGATTTGAAAATCAGAAAATTGTGAGAAGCAGGGATGTGTTCAATGAGAAGATGTTGTACAAAGATCAGTTGCAGCAGCATGAGAAGAAAGAAAAGGATTATGTGGTGCGGGATGATATTCCAGATAGTGATGTTTTAGTGGTTCCTCATGCTCCACAATAGCAACAATAAATACCACAAACTCTAGTGAATGTTAGACAATCAACAAGACTAAGTAAACCTCCTGAAAGGTTTTCTCCCTCTTCGTATTCTATTTGTTAACAGATGCTGGTGAACCTAAAGGGTATGATGAAGCTATGCAGGTGGATACAAAGGTTTAGTGGGAGCTTGCAATGAAAGAAGAAATGGACTCCTTGCTAAAAAATTAGACTTGGAAATTATGTAAGTTGCCTGCAGGTAAAAAGGCTTTACCAAACAAATAGGTTTATAGCCTGAAAGAGGAAGATAGAGGTAAGAAAAAATTTAAAGCTAGGTTAGTTGTAAAAGGATTTGCACAGAAAAAAGGTATTAATTTTGATGAGATTTTTTCTCTGGTTGTTAAGATGACTTCTATTCATAATGTTTTAAGTATTGTGGCTGCTGAAGATTTGCATTTGGAATAGCTAGATGTGAAAACTGCCTTTCTCCATGGTGATTTGGAGGAGGAGATATATATGGAACAACCACAGGGATTTGAGGTTAAAGGTAAGGAGAAATAGGTGTGCAGATTGAAGAAGAGTTTGTATGGCTTGAAACAAGCACCTCGGCAATGGTATTTGAAATTTGATAGTTTTATGGTTGAGCAAGGCTACAACTGGTGTAATTCTGACCATTGTGTTTAATTTAAGAGGTTGGATAATGACAGCTACATTATTTTATGTTTATATGTTGATGACATGCTTGTAGCAGGGTCTAACATGGATCACATAAGAGAGTTAAAACAATAGTTAGCACAATCATTTTCTATGAAGGATTTGGGGGCAACAAAACAAGTCCTTGGTATGAAAATTTGTAGAGATAGGAAGAACAAAAAAATGACTCTATCTTAGGTTGATTATGTTGAAAAGGTATTGCAGAGATTCCATATGGAGAATGCAAAAGCTATCAGCACACCTTTGCCTAGTCATTTTAAATTAACTAAGGAGATGTGTCCTAAGACAGAAGAGGAGGAAGAAAAAATGTCCAAGGTACCATATGCTTCAGCTATAGGAATTTTAATGTACGCCATGGTATGCACAAGACCAGATATTGCACATGTTGTAGGATTCGTAAGCCGGTGTATGAGTCATCCTGGATTGGAGCATTGGAATGCGGTAAAATAGATTCTTAGATATTTGAGAGGTACATCCAATACACTTATGTTTTGGGGGCTCTAATATTGATTTAGCAGGTTATGTAGACTCAGATTTGGCAGGGGATATTGATACCAAGTGGAGTACGACAGGTTATGTCTTTATTGTAGGTGGGACAAAAGTGAGTTCGATCTCCAAGTTGCAAAAGGTGGTTGCTTTATCCACCATGGAGGCATAGTATGTAGCTGCAATAGAGGCAAGCAAGGAGATGATATGGTTGCAATCTTTCATGGAAGAATTGGGCAGACAATAGGCTAACAGTTATTTGTTTACAGATAGCCAAAGTGCCTTACATCTTGCAAATAATTCTACCTTGCATTCAAAGACCAAACACATACAGTTGAGGTATCACTTCATTCGATCGGTGTTGGATGATGGACAGTTAAGGCTGGAAAGGATACATACAGATGAAAATCCAGTAGATATGTTTACAAAGATAGTAACAAGGGAGAAGCTGAGCTCCTTTTCAGCTTTAGTTGGTCTTCAAGATTGAAAACAAAAAATAGAATAGTAGAGTCTAGGGTGCTTATTTCCAGTGGGAGCTATAGGGTCAGTGGTGTTATGATCAGTCTCCAAGTGCGAGATGATATGGTGTGGAGTCTGATCAGTCTCCAAGTGGCAGATTATTGTTATATGGAGCCTAATCAGACTCGGATGTTAAATTTACCCCACTTTTATCGGTGTGGTTTCCCCCCAAATTATCTAATGGGGTCAAGGGGCAACATCCCTTGCAGGGGTTTGGGGGCAGCACCCCCAAGACGGGGTCGAGGGGTAGTGCCCCTAGTGCGATACAGGGTGGGGTGGAGGGGCAAAGCCCCCGAACCCTCAAACAATTTTTTATTATTTTATAAAGGCGTCGGGGGTTACTTTTTCTATTGGCCGACATAAAAAAACCTTATTTTTGTAAACGACATAAGGCTTGATAAAAGCGGCTAAGGGTTAGGGTTTCTGTTGATATATTGTAGCATTTTGTAGTGGTATTAAGTTGCAAGGATTGCTGGTTGTAATTGGTTTGATTTACTGGATAATAATATTAGACTCTTTGTTGGTGGATGTAGCCCGGGTTTGGGTGAACCACATTAAAACCTGTCTCTCATTGTTATTATTTTTTGTGTATTTTCATTCCTCTGTTTAATCTTTATTTGCATTTAATTGATATCTTCTGCAAGCAATCCCTAACATATCCAAGAGAGATTTCTTAACCTTCTCATAGTATTCATCTCCCTTGGATTTTTGCAACACATGATTCTTGAAATTAGAATGAATTGAGATCATCGAGGAGATATGTCTCCTTCAACTTAGGACATCTACTACTTGGTTCTCCTTTCCCTTAATGTAACTGATCTTGAAATCATAGTCAAATATTAGCTCTAACCATCTCCTCTGATGAGCATTAAGATGTGCTTGAGTAAACAAATATTTAAGACCTTGATGGTCTATCCTTAACTTGAAGGGTTTCCCAAGGAAATAATGCTGCCATATTTACAGTGCATGCACAACTGCTGCTAACTTGAGATCATGTGGAGCATAACTCTATTCATATGTCTTCAGCTTTCTAGACTCATAAGTGATTACTCACCCTTCTTGCATAAGTACACCACCTAATCCTTCTCCCGAGGCATCGGTGATGACTATAAAATGACCTTCTGGATTAGGTACTTTTAGAATTGGTGTTGTAGTTAGCTTTTCTTTCAGTTGATCAAATCTCCTGGGATTTTTTTGACCAAACAAAGATTTTGCCTTTCCTTTGTAGAGAAGTAATGGGGTAGGCAATCCTTGAAAAGTTAGCTACAAAAGTTTTGTAATATCCTGCCAAACCCATGAAACTGTGGACTTCATGCACATTTTTTGGTGCAGGCATCTTGAGAATGGATTTGATCTTTGTTGGCTCTACTACAATTCCCTTTGCTAAGATAACACAACCCAGGTACTATACTTCCTTTTGGAAGAATGTACACTTTGAGAGCTTACCATATAGTTTGTGCTCTCTCAGACACTGAAGAATGATTTGTAAATGCTGGAGGTGTTCTTCCTCATTCTTGGAATATATCAGAATGTCGTCTAGGAACACAAGGATGAACTTATCTAGATAATCTTTGAATACGTTGTTCATTAAATTCATGAATGTTGCAAGTGCATTCACTAGTCCAAAAGGTAGGACTGTGAATTCATAATGGCCATATCTTGTCCTAAATGTTGTTTTATGGATATCTTCATCTTTCAGCCTTAACTGATGGTATCTAGATCATAGATCGATCTTAGAGAACACAGCTGCCCCATGCATTTGATCGTAGAGATCATCAATATGTGGCAACATACACTTATTCTTTATCATTGCTTTATTAAGCATATGATAGTCTATACACAAGCATAGTGTGCCATCCTTCTTTCTAACGAAGATCACTGGTGCTCCCCAAGGTGAAACACTAGGTCTTATCAATCCTTTTGCTAATAACTCATGTTGCTGATCCTTTAACTCCATCAACTCTATTGTAGTCATTCGATAAGGAGCTTTGGATATAGGCTCTAATACTGGAATAATATCTATGGAAAAGTCAAAAGCTCTTTTAAGAGGTAATTTGGGTAATTCATTTGGAAATACATCCTCAAAGTCTCAAAGAAACGGGTACTTCTCCATATTTGATATTTTTTGATCTATAGATTCCTCTTCTTCCACTCCTCAAAGTTTTTGAGACTCATAATACATTAAGTCATCTTGAAAAGTGAAATCTTTGTATTCATCCATTTTCTCCATTTTGATTGCAAAGAGTTGGCACCCTTTTTTCTTGGCCCTCTTCAATTGTAAGGCAGATATTTGCCTTAGCTTGATCTCTGTAGAAGTACCTTGCAGAAAAACTCTGTTTCCAAGGTTGTCTAGGCATTCTATTATTTTTGCAAAACAATCTACTTTAGCCCTATGCCTCCATAACTAGTTTATTCCTAGGATGACATCATAAGATCCTAAGGGGACTACATATAGGTTTACTTTAGTTGAAAATCTCAAAAGTTCAACCTTAGCTTTGAACAAACACTTTTCTACCTAAGCTCTTATCTGGTTAGCATACTCTTCTAACCATGATTTGTCCATATAACCAACTTTTTTAGATATTTTATCTAATACTTTTGGTGAAATAAACATTCAATGGCTCTAATGTCTATTAAAACTGAAATTGAAACACCAAATAAAATACCTAGAGTTTCAACTGGAGTAATATGGTACTCTACTTGTCAATTATCTAGTGCAGCATGGATTCTCTGCTGGAAATCTAGCTGCTGCAGTGGTAAGGGATTTCCTCATGGTGTGTTCCTTGTGTCTTATTAGGACACTGATTAGTATAGTGGTCGGCTCCACATAAAAAACACCCTCTAGGAGGTCCTCGCCTTTCAAAGGGCTTTCATGTGTTGTCTCTGTCCCTCTTATTGTTGTTGTTGCTATTTTTCTTATCACCTCTAGACTCATTCCAATTTTTTTAGAATCCCTTATCAGTTATCACTCTTCTTTGTGAAATCTTTCTTTATCACTCTTTTTCTTTAATGTTTGTGAAGATTGTGACCAGTTGAACTTCTTGTGGTTCCTTTCCTGATAAACAGATATGGACTTTAGCTTCTGTTCTTGCTTAATGGCCTTTTCATAGACTTGGTCCATAGTAGTGGGACCATGAACATCTACCTCACCTCCTATTTGGGTATTTAACCCCATGATGAACTTCTGTATTTGGAACCTTTCATCCTGTTGGTATTGAGGAACATACTTAAGGAGACGAGTAAATTTCTCCCAATACTCATTTACTGATGAGTCACCTTGTCTCAAGTTTTGGATATCCATGAGTTTCTGATCAAAATACAATTGTAGTAACCATATTTTCCTGAAGATTACTACAAACTTATCCCATGTTAGACTCAGTGAACTCAATCCTAATTCCATATTTTTATTCATCCATCAAGTGGTTGCTTCTCCAGATAATTGATATGCTCCCCATACTACCTTAGTTATTTTTGAATAGTTCCTGATTTCAAAATATTTTTCCATTTCAGTGAGCCATGCTACCACGGCATCTCCACTCATGGTTCCATCAAATTTAGGGGGTGTGACCTTCTTCATGTCCCTAGATAATTCAAGGGCTAATTGGTTCCTCTTTTACTCATCTGATCTTGGTTTTGAATTACTTTCTCCACGCCCACTTTGGGTGGTGCATTCATGACGAATCTCATCCTCACCTTCATGGGATGCTTCTTGCTCAGGTCTACTATGACCTCTAACCTCTTTCTCTAGGTTATCAATCCCTGCCCTTGTTTCATTGAGCATTGCAAGAATCTAGTCCAATTTCATGTTAGAGTTGCCAGAAGGTTGTCCTACCTCCTGGCTATCTCCAAGATTGGTTCTGGTTCGAACCATACTAAAATCCTACTTCTCCTAAAGTTTTCATGTTGAGCATTCAATTAGTTTTTCTAAAAAAATGCATTCATTTATAAACATTACTCAATTTTCATTCTTACAATCTTAAACAAAAAGAGGGAAATTCTTGCCAAAATTCCAAAATTGTTTTATAATATCTACGAATTACATAGTATCCTTATTTATTACAAACTTTGACATCTCGCAACTTCAGTTCGCTGTCAGAAAGGGGAAACTCCTTAGGTTCACCCTCATCCTCAAAGTCTACCAAACCAAACCTGGAAGGTGGATGTACTCACAAGTACTCATCCATAACTTCCTGACTAATGACAGGGGCATTAGGACCACATCCAAATGGTAACTCCCTAGATGTACAGAAGGTTTGATTGGTTCCACCTTAGGAATAGGTACAATGGTCTTAGCTACTTTGTCCCTCTGCATCTTCTCCTACTTGATATGCTTAAGAGCGTCAGCAAAGGTCTCAGAGTCAGCTAACCATGCACCTTCAGTGTAACTAATATTGTCTAGGAGTTTCACTTTTGAGGCTCGATCCATCTTAGCCTTTAAGTAATGTTCATTTCCTATTACTGTCTTCCTTGTCATTTGTTTTGTTCTTACCATTCTGGCAAAAGAATTTTCAAAAATTAGCAACTGATAATGTTTGAAGAAAAAAATTTAAGAAGTGAGCTCATAGGTCCATGTATTGAACCCAATAGCTCTAATACCATATGTAACAAATCTATCCATACAACATAGTAAATACATTGGTTTTCAACTCAAGAAATTATTCAATTCCTTAAAAAGTAGGAAAAATAATTTTTTTTCCTAACATCATCATTTGTGCTTTGTATAATTGAAACATAAAAAATTTCATAATGAAATAACATTTCATTTCAATTTGTAAAATAAATACATCTTTTTAATTATAATTTTCGTTTATGACTTATAATCAAGTAAACAGATTTACAATTTACAAATAAGTACAAGGTCGGGACTTCCATATCTAGATTAATCTTCTATTTCACAAGCCTCGATGTGTCATTTTCAAGAGGGAGAGCATCACCCAAGCACTTTACCTCCATCCAAAGACTAGCAGTCCCCCACACACCTTCCATCTGGAAGTGGCCCTACCCTTCATTGAAGTGTATAGACTAAGGACCCCCTAGTAATGCCATCTGAGTTTCTAGTGTTGTGTCCTACATAACCAACATGGTCATACAAATATAGCCTTCTCTAACTATGTATGACACTACTAGCTGGTTATGCAAATTTGGAGCACAATGAACCGACAAGTGTAAGCAGAGACTTTTGCATTTACTTTGGCCAAAGTTTTGAATAAAAATCAACCACTTCTTTAAAAAGTGGAGTCATACGTTCATCCACCTCTAACTCGACTTGGAAACCTTCAATGACCTATGCTCAATTCAACTTGTATAAATGACCAAATGATTTGACTTTTCATAATGATCTTATTTGTATGGTGATGACTCATTGAGTCAATACATGATTGGTTGGTTAGTTTCTCTGACTTTGAACACGCATGTTACATTCTAGTAAGATCTTGGGTATTGGCTACTGCCACTTATTCAATTCCTTTCTATTAACCATGAGAGTAACTACTCTCCTAAATTTAAGCACTTTAGTTAAACATGATGACAAAACATCATCGACTTGACCATCTTGGTCTCATAATAATAATATAGACAAAATGTCTAGTGAGTTCATCAATAAAATAATATCTTATATAAAATACTACTTATAAATATAGAGGTGTCGAAGCTTATTTGGGCACACACAACTTATACAGCGATAATATAATGATATCAAAGTTGGCATAGGTTTAACAAGTCTACCACAACTAAATCATAATGATTTCAAAGCTTTCTAGCTAGAGAACACAATATTTCTATCGACCACATGACTTGTAATAATTTGGTCTCAATATCATATAGTTTTTCGGCCACATCAAACACAAGGGTTATACTTTTTTTTTATATATGTTAGCCTCTCAAAGACATAGTTCGGCCTTATAATGCCAAATGGTATATATACTTGCCAGCCTCAAGAAACCCAAAGGTTATATAAGCATGTTGAGTCCCTCAAAGCACAAGCTGGCTGAATAAGTATGATGTCTCTTATTCTAAGAGATTATAGATACTCTTGTAGTAAACTAATAACAACAGTAGATTTACGTAAGAAATTAAAACATAAAATAATTATATTCAATCGTAGAGGATATAAAACCTTTGTTCATAATCAAACAACTTTATGTATATATAAATGCAATGGCTCATAATACACAGTAATGTTTAGTAGGCTATCAGCCACATAAGATAAACATATACAGAGCACAATCATATGCAAAGCACAACATATGCAGATAATTAAGAATTATAAACAATAAAGAACCTGTGTAAGGTCGTTCCATAGTCCTTGCTCTCCCAAGCTTAATTCTCTTTTTCTCTTGTTTCCCACTAAAATTCTTCAAGTTAAGCCCAACTTCTTCTCTCAGTGCTTTCCTGTCGTTCCTTTCCTTTCTCTCCCAAATGTGTAAAACCAATACCCTCAAAAGCAAAAATTGTTGTTCTAACACTCCTCTCATATGCGATAGGAAAAATAATTGGAATTTGCCACTTAGTGACTTCAAACATTTTAGGGAATCGCGGCCCACTTAGCTTGCAAAAGGACACGAACTATGCTCGATGCCACTGAATAATGCCTTTTATACAGCTTAATTTGCCATGATTAATAGTTATGATGAGGTATTCATCAAGTCAGTTTGAAGTGCATGAGTATAGGAACTGCTGCCACCACTTTGTGGCCTTAGTGAATTTCAAACAGCTTCATCCTACGGCCACCAAAAGTTGGCAGGAGAGCATTCAAGAAAGTTTACTTGCATTTACTAAAACTGCCACCTATAATATGGAAAAGGTGGCACTGCCATCATTCATACATAACCTTATAAATAGCCTTCAATGGCGGCTCATATTGCCCACGAAGTGCATATTCTAATACAAATTCTAATCAGCAAGGAAAGATTATATATATAATACATATCTTATATATGCATGTATATATATTGTATTAAGAATATATATATATTCTTAATACAATATATATATATATATATATATATATATATAATTAACAATTTCTCATAGTCAATTTACATCGACAACATAACTTAAACACCTTATAATTTCTTTTCCATTAACAGAAAAGAGACCACGACACAACTTGACTCGACTAGGTTTAACTTAACTTAACAATTTTGTTAATAACTCAAATTATCTCAACGTGGTTAAAAATAGACCTACGTGAGTGTGTGTAGAAACTCAAATGGCAATACCTAATTTTCTGAAGTCTATTCTCCTCTCCTGGGTGATACTCTCCCTTGCTCTTTAGAGGGCAAGAAATTATCTTGCATTTTACTTGGAGCAACATTCACATAGTTAGCCATTAAAAATCACAACATAAGCATATTATTGATTAAATAACATATATTCATTCACATGCAAATACATCTCATTGCATACTATTTCACCAAAACATTAAATATCATGATGACATCATCTTGCATCAAAATTGTATTTTAACATAAAAGTTAAAAGTAAATTGGCCCATAAAAAATGGGGTGTAACATCTTGGACACCAAGGATGGATTAAGGATTTGGATTTGTTGGATGGTTGGATTCTTGGATAATTTGGACGATTTGGATTTCATACTTCAAGGGTAACCTTTTGGATTTGATGATTGGATGATGGAACTTTGGATTTTCAAGGATGATTTTAGGATATTGAATTGTTGGTTTGATTGATTTTTGGGTTTCAAGATGGTTTAAGGATTTTTGATTATTTGTTTGTTGGATAATGGGATCTTGGACCTCAAGATTTGAATTTGTTGGTTGGTTGGATAATGAGATCTTAGGTCCCTAAAGATGATTTGAGGATTTGGATTGTTTGGATTTGGTTTAAGAACCTTGGCTTCAAAACTTGGATTTGTTTATTTTTATGTGCATTTTTCAAGGTGATGATGCGATTTTCAAACTTTTGTTTAGTTTTGGGTTTTAAATACAAGCATGGGTTTAGAACAAAGTGCAAACAAAGCAAACACACCAACAACCTAGATTATTCAAATGGGTGTGTGCGCACTCGTGAGCCCACATATATACCTTGACCTTGGCATGGAAAGTAGGGCCCATGAGGAGGCACTAATCACTTTGATCCTCAAGATCACACTAAGGTGTGAGAGGAGAGAATATGTGGCCTATGATCCCATTTTTAGAGGCATGTTGTGAGTAATTTCCTAGGGATAACCACTTACCAGTACAACACAAGTACATATGGTTGAAGTCATCTAAGCTAGGTTCGATGTGGATTTCTAGGGGTGTACCCATTATACTCAAAGGTATGTGAGGCCCATGTTCGTGAAATGAGGTGTATGTCTAATGTCTTGGTGCAAGAGAGTAATCAACTCTTTTCATTCACTTGGCAAGGTATAAAGTTCCTTGCAAGCTTAGCTTGAAATGACAAATGTACCACAATGGGAGAGTCTTTTCATTCTCTCCCAAATTTTTATACCCCATTAGAACATGAGGGTTCAGGTTGCCACTTGGTGATGAAATCCAATCCAAGCCTACTAAAAATAAAAGTAAAAAGTGACACTTATTTTTATCTCTAAGATTGCCTGAAGGCGCAGGGAGAAAGCATACACAAGTGCCCCTTTGAGAGATGCAAGTGGAAGAAAGGTGTTTTTGATCCTCAAGTTTGCCTTGTGGT
The DNA here is from genome assembly GCA_027924645.1 of Cunninghamia lanceolata. Classification (NCBI taxonomy): domain Eukaryota; kingdom Viridiplantae; phylum Streptophyta; class Pinopsida; order Cupressales; family Cupressaceae; genus Cunninghamia; species Cunninghamia lanceolata. The sequence goes on from BSBN01001246.1 coordinate 467,957, forward strand.
GTGAGAGGAAAGCATAGACAAGCCTTTCTGCCATGAACACAAAAAAATCTAAACCAAACAAGACACATCAAACAAAGGTTAATTTCTTCTTATTGAAGAAAAAGTGTCAAAATGGTTTTGATTTTTGATCTTTGACAAGTGAATCTGCAATCAAAAGACGTTAGTAGTTTTAAAAGTGGTCTTGGACTTACAAAATCAAAGCTCCATGACATACTAATAGTTGAACTCAAAAATAAATGTTATAAAAAACATGAATAGATAGCACCACTATGTAGAGAATAGAAAAATATGCACTTAAAAAAAAATAGTACCCAAATATGAGCTTGTGTGTGAAAATTATGGTACTTTTAAGGTCTGAAAAACTATGACAATGTAACAACAATAGTGAAAAATGTGATTTCTAGAAAAATATGTAGCATGGGAAAAAAAACAATTGGACCATTGTGAAGAGAATGAAATTCTACCCTATGTCAAAAAAATGCTCTAAAAAAGGCCTCCATATGGCCAAGAAAATGGTGTTTGAAAATTCCCTCCTTGGCTAAAAAGCTCAATGGAAGGGGGATCTAGGCCTTAGGTGGCCCGTGGGTGGCACTTGGGTAGTGACAAGGTAGCATTGTCAATGGAAGTGGTGACTAGATTAGAGGGTAGAGCAATGAGCCACTCAAGCAATAGGGGAGTGGAGTGAGGGTGGACCTACAATGGAGTGGTGGTGGTGACCAATTTGGTGGGCTGATGAAGTGACTAGGTGGTGGAGTGCAGAGTGTTAGTTGGAAGTGGTGGAGGATGGATTATGTGAACAATTAGCAATGACCTAGTTGTTAGGGTGGCAGTGAGGTGGTAGAGGGGAGGAGGTGGTAGGGGGTTGTAGAGCAAGAAAAGGGAGGTGTGATGGTAGGGAGTGGTAGAGGGGGAGAGCAACAATAGGGATGAGTGAAGCATCAAAGGGGAGGAGAGAAAAGGAGGGGAGGAGGGGGATGGGAAGAGGGAAGGGAAGGTGATTGAGGAAGGGAGCAAGGAGTTGGGTGTGAGGGAGAGGTTAGGATGGGGTGTCCTTTGGGGGGCATATGGGAGGGGGGTCAAGGTGTCCACGGATGAGGTAGGAGTCTATATGTAGGGCATGTGTGGGGTGCAGGGCAGGCATGTAGGATTTTTAGCCCACATGTTAGTGTTTTGAATTTAGTTTTTTGTTTAAAGTTTTTTTTTCCTTTTTAATTTTTTTTGTTTGTTTTATTAAGGTTTATATTGTTTTTTGATTTTTTTAATAATAAAAAAGTTTTAAAAAACACAAAATTTAAACATATTTTTGTTTTGTTTTTGAAGACAAATAGAAATAAAAAATTACGAAGATAAATTAAAAAGAATTGAGTTTTAAAAATATTTTGCAATAAAATAAATAGAGGAAAATTATTAAAAAGATGATTAATCTACTTTTTTTTGGTTAAATTATTCTAAAAGGAAAGGAAAATTTATTAAAATAAAACTAACCTATACTATTTCAACTAGGCGTGCCAAAATGTAAGAGGTAAAATCTAAGCTACTTGCAAATGCAAATATGATTCTACTCCTACTTCGGATTGAGGAAGAAGTAATACAAATTATAAAATGAAATCAAATAGACAAATTCCAATGCAAACCTTGGTGGTAGATGTGTTCTTTGATTGTTTGATGTTGAATTTCTCTTGAATGTCCTCAATGTGGCAACATTTGTACCTGCAAAATTTTGCTTATGTGGGAATGCTTGAGGATGGCATGAATTTATAGATTTGAGATGAGAGAGATGGAGGGAAAGGATTTGATCTTGGATTGGATGGTGGAGATTGATTGGCTTGCATGGGGGAATGAGAATCTTATAAGTGGAGGCTTGGGAGAGGTGAGAATGAGACATGGATTGAGAGAGATGAAGGGTGAAGATCTTCTTGATTTGAATGAAGGGTGGAGATTAGAAGCTCGCACATATGTGTGAGAAGAATTATGGGGATGTGTGATTATGACAAGTGATTGATCTCACGCATGTGTGAGAATCATGATGATATGTGATTATGACAAGTAAGAGATCTCACACATGTATGAGAATGGAGGGTGTAGATGTCCTTAGAATAATGGAAAGTGGAGATTCAAATTTGATTTTATTTTGGATTGAGAGATGGATGGCTAGGATTAGGTTGAGCAAATTGATGGCTAGGATTTGATGAAATGGATTAGAATTTTATTTAAATGGATGTTAGGAAATACAAATTTAATTAAGATGACATTAGCTTAGTTAATTAAATAAAATGGTTTATTTATTAACTAATGTTAGTACATTAGCTTAGTTAATTTAATAAAATCATTTATGTAATTAACTATTGCTATGGAATTAGCCTAGTTAATTAAATAAAATGATTTATTTAATTAACTAATGCTAGGATGCCCTTATTAAATAAAAATTATTTAATTAGCTAGCAGAAGTGAAAAAGCCTAATTAATTAAATACTTTTTTTAATTAATCAAATCTGGAAGAATTATTTAAGGATAAATTCTAGGTGTCTACAATCTCCATATGAAGACTATGATGGTTTTATCAAAGATCAATCTAATACACAATTTCTCTTGTCATTATGTTTACTCATGATAAAATCCCAAACAATGCTTATCATGGACCTTTGTACTTCAAACGATTCATTCTATATAAGTACATAGATAGAACTATGGTTGATCTTTGCTCAACATTCAATGTGTGCACAAAGGAATTCCTTTATGATCATCATTTACATACAAAAACATACATTCACTTGGGGATAACCCTAAAGTGCTCAAATGGTCGAATTCATTTATGGTGTATAATCTTAAACTTGCAACTAGATACAAGAGAGACTATTCCACATTATTACAACATCAAATCATTTTAGCAAGATACTTGGTCATCCTTGGATTGAGCAAAAAAAAGCAATTAATTCAGTTTTACATAAATGTGTTAAATTCTATTCATAATAGAACATTAATTACAATTTTAAGTGACAATTATCAACCTATTTTGGATATTGTAAACTTTACCATAGATACATTTCTTGAAAAGCCAAAAGAGGCACCTTGTAAGGTCCAATTATTTTCACAACTGTATGCTTGCTTATTACATCTAATTATATGTTACAATAGTTTTAAACATGTTTATAGGCATGGGGTGTCAGAACACCTCTATGAGTTATGTTAGAACAAAAGCATTTTTATGTTGACATGGTATAATAGTTAAGTGATTATGTTAATGTTTTCAATGAAATTTTGATGGTTTAATCATTCTTACACTTCGTCATGGTAAATGAGTTCAATTATGTCAAGTATCATGTTTTCCATAGGAATTATAGTTTAAACATATGTTTATGAATTGAGATACCTATCTACATCATGCTTTTGTAAAATGACTAAATGATGTGGACATTTTGTGCTTTGGTTAGATATTTTCCATGGATTTATTTGATGTGGATTGTGTTTAAATACATATTTGGGTCAAGTAAGGAATGAGAGAGTGTTACTATGTATTGAATTATGTATGCTCTCAATGCCTATAATGCCCATCAAAATTACTTGAACAAATTTTTGACACAGGTGCCACACATTTTTGTAATGTCAATTAAAAATTTAATGGCTTGATTAAATTCACCTTCACATAAAATCACCAACAAGATATGAAAACATATACTCAACTAACATCCAATAAGATCCTTAATTTTTACAAGGACCAAGTCCATAATCAATGTGGTCATAGGGTTGGTTAGATAAATTAATTTAATTAACTATTCCATTCTTAAATTTCAAGGTGGAAGGGTTAGCTTCCTAAGATTATCATGGATACATTACCTTAACATAAATTAATCACCCAAACTACAAATTTAAAACACTATATGTTCTTAAACCTTAGTTGTGTGACTCTTTAAGGTGTATAATATATGTACAAGTTTTGACCTTAGCATAATTTATCATTTGCATTACTTAAAAGAAGTCCTAGAGTGCTCCCTAAACACCCTTACACATCTAGCACACCTAGTATCTCTCCTTGGGAAGGAGAATATTCCCTTCCCATGAGAACCTAATATCCACTTTAGATCCAACCAATCATAGCTATCTAAAAAGTAATTCAAATTAAATATTAATTTAAAAGGGAACTGAGCACTTAAAGTGGTTTATTGACCCCCTACTTGGCCATTATCAAAACCACTTGAAATATGTTTAAATTACATGTTAATTTTTTTCTTTTTAAATTATAAAACAATCCATCTAACATTTATCATGAACATGTACAACAAGTGCATCCTTAGAATATAATAAAGCATAACATATGTTCAAACAAAATCATGGTACAATATACAAGATTTACCCATAATGTAAAAGTGTATGCTAGATACATGATATACATATCATAATAATAGTATTCACAAATCAAATAAATAACTTCCAATAATCATGTCAATAGAGATAAACAATATCATAAGAATATCCTCTCTTGACATATAAACAAAATATTAATGTCATCACGTAGGCATAAGATAACACATGTCCTACTTGTCAAGTCCAATCAATAATATATGCAATTTGATGTAGGATCATCTCGGGGTGTAAGAGAAATCTTGCATCACCCAAAAATATTTTCTTTTACTTTGTTTATTTTTTATAGGTTTTCAATAATATTCCAGTCATCATCTAGGTACCACATATCCTATCACATTTTGTGGCATGTACATATTTCACATGGCGGTTGGGAACACATGTTCTACATTGATCCTAGAATGGAACATTGTATTTGTGTAATGACAAAGGAACACACTTCCAGATTCATTGGACCTAATAGATCTTATAGTATGAACCACATTTAGAGATTCATTAATCCATTATCACCATATTCATTCCAAAAGATTTCATCGACATGATTGGTCTACTACATGTTACATTTGGAATCAAGATTTGCACCTCCTTGTGGTTGATTGAGATCATTCCTTAGGCTATAAAGCTACTATATAAGCATTTCTCATGATCATTTGAAGGCAATAAGTTTAGTTATTTGCTCAACATTGGTATAGTACTCTAATATCATTTGAATTCTATAATCTGCACATAGTTGTGCCCATATGCATCTTGAAGGATGTGACCTTATGTTGTGTAAGCCCTTGTAGTAGATTGTAATTCAATTGTGACTATGAATTAATAGAGGTTATGTTGCTATTTCATTGAGCTCTGCTATGTGTGTTTATTTGTTAGGTTACATGGTTGGACAATCCTTCATTGGTTCCTCTATCCATGACTACATCAAGTGGTATTTGAGTGAAAGGTTTGGAATCTTAAAGGTTCTTCTTGCATTTACACATCATCAAATTGATGCAGCCTACAAGATTAATGGCAGAGCATCGATTGCAAGGTAGTTGCAAGGGTGATTATGGACAAACCATCAACCTGAGGTAATTTGTATTAGATCCAAGAATAAGATGCCTTTGTGCAAAGGAAAAAGTATTGTTAATGTTGCTAGGAAGATGGAAGATATGTTTGAAATGATGAAAGTGGTGAAGATCCAAATGGATGCCTTTGAAGAAGACCACAAAAAAGGTCCTAACCCTAGAAATGATAAGAGTGATGAAGATAAAGAGGTTGGCCCTTCCAAGAAAACTAAAAGCAAAGAAGATGATAAGGAAGAAAGGATGTTAAAATCTATATCAAGTATTCGTAAGAAGACTAGGGTAGATATTCCAAATTATTTTGGTATTTTAAATCTTGAAGAATTGATAGATTGGATAACTGATTTAGATGAGCATTTTGAGTATGAATATATTGATGATTCAGATAACATATTTCCACTTGACTAAGTTGAAGGGTCATGCTACTATTTGGTGGAAAGAAATTTAGTTAGAAATAAATAGAAAGGGTAAACCTAGCATTGGGAAATGGGATAGAATGGTTGAAATGATAAAATCTAAGTTCATTCTTGAAAGTTATCATTTGAAATTGTTAAAGGAATTGCACAACTTGAGGTAAAATATTATGACTATAAAAGACTACATTAAGGAATACTACATGTTGGCAATTCATTAGGGCTTCATGATGAAGGAGTAGAGAAGATGGCAATGTACAAAAATGGTTTGAGAGAATTAATTCAAGAAGAGTTGAGTACGTTGAATATCCAAATAGTGGAGGAAGCGTATTAGTTGGCCTTAACAACATAAAAGAAATTGAGTAGAAGACTTGAAGATAGATAGAACTGACAAAGAGAAAGTTAAGGAAGATTGCGAAGATATAGATCTCAATATAGTGATAGGAGGCCATATATGGAAGATTCTAAGAATGGTAGTGCCTACTATAATAATAGAGAAGGTGATAGTTCTTATTGGAAAGAAAAAGATGACATTAATTAATATTGTAGTTGAATGAACCAATGGATATAAAAGAGGCATAGGAAGATACAGTGGAAATAATGGAAGACCTTTTAGAGGAACTTGTTTCAAGTATGGAGAGGAAGGACACTAAGTGTTTAAATGTCACCAAGGCCAAGGAAAACTAGCAAGAGATCTGAAGGGGAAGCAGGAGTTGCACATGGTGATGAGGAGATTGAGGGATCCTATAATTTTGAGGATGGACAAGAGAAAGGTGAATTGATTCTCATGAGAAGAGCCTTGTTAAAACATGAAGAAGAAAAACCAATATAGAGGAAGAATTTGTTCAGAACAATATGCAAATTAGGAGGTATGTGTTGTAAGGTTGTCATTGATAGTGGTAATACAAATAATTTAGAGTTAGAAGAAATGGTTGATAAATTGGAGTTGAGAAAGTTAGAACACCCTAAACCATATAGGATTTCTTGGTTACAAAAAGAACATAAGGTGTTGGTGAAAGAAAAATGTTAGGTCAAATTCAAAATAGGTCCATATCATGATGAAGTTTTGTGTGATGTAATGCCAACGGATACATGTCATTTTTTATTGGGGAGGCCATGGCAATTTGATAAGAGTTCTATGCAAGAGGGAAGAATAGATACTTACAGTATAAAAAAGAATGGTAGAAGACATAAATTGGTTCTATTTAAGGAAAGATGGGGGCAAGTTTCTAGTAATGGGCCAAAGTTTGTTCAGTAGATGGAAAAAAGTTCCTAAATGGTTTGAGGCATGAAAATTTGTGTTCTGCGTTGGTTCCAAGAATATGTGGCACCACAAACATAGTAGACACAACAACAAGTGTAGAGAATATATTGTAGAAAGGAATTTTAGAAATGTTATCAAAATATTAGGACATTAAATTATATAATATGATGGATGGGTTACCACTATTGAGGAGTATCAATCACCACATGGACCTAATTCTAGGGGAAATTTTACTAAATAAGGAAGCACATAAGATGACACCAACAAAAATGAAGAACTGAATTGGCAAGTGCAATATTCTTTTAAAAAATTGATGATCTATTACTAAGAGAAAGATATGTTACAATATAGATGTGTCAAAGAGGCCACATCAGCCCCAACCAGACTAAACAACATGTCTAACCAAAAAATGCCCCTCCAAGTCATGGTGGAGAATCCACCACAACACAAAATGGAGTATAATTGTAAAACAATAGATGAACAATATAGATCCTCTTACAAAAGATGTTTGTTAGATTTGCACCAATAGAATATATAAGTACAAATTAAATCAAAATAATAGGATGATCAAAATAGCCATAGTTATCATATATTAGTTTGCACATCAAAGTTTATCACAACAACATCAGTCATCAAAAACTTCTTCAACACCATCTTCATGTAGTCTTTAATTGGTTCATCACACCAATATTCAAAAACACTTATTTTATGATCATTACCAACATTATACTTCAAGATCATGCTCAAGAACAACACTATAACTAGCATCTTTGTTTTCAATTTGATCTTTATTAATACTTTCTTTGTATGAATCAAATTGGAAGGTGCCAAGTGGAGGAGAGATGTTTCCTCTGTTGCTACTAATATCAAAGTTTTGATTCTTAATACAAGTGCTAGATTTGTTGAAGAAATGATTGATTAGAGATTTTGATCTCATGTATGGTACCTATGGTAGTAGCACCCAAGAAGGATGGTGAATTAAGGATGTGTATAAATTTCAAATCAATAAATATGTTCATAATCATGTATAGATTCCTATTACTGAGGATGGATGACATAATGAACTATCTAAGTTGAGAAAAATACTTTACCAAGATTGATTTGAAGAGTGGTTATTATCAAATTAGGAACAAAGAGAATTGAATTGAACATTGCATTTAAGGCAAATGAAGGACTCTATGCATGGTTGGTTATGCCTTTTGGGTTGACTAACACATCTAGTACATTTATAAGGTTGATCAATGAGGGTTTGAAGCAATTATTAGGTAAGTTTGTAATTGCTTGGATGAAAATATTTTAATTTTTAGTAAGACTAAGGAGGAACACCTAGAGCATATTAGATTAGTATTACAGATATTGAGGGAAGAGAAGTTATTGATTAATGTGAAGAAGTGTAGTTTCATGAAGTAAGAATTGGTATACTTGGGATTTGTAATCTTAGTTGGATGATTGAAAATGGATCTAGGGAAAGTCAGAGAAATTGTTGAGTGGCCAATAGTAGTGAATGTTGGGGAGGTAAGATCTTTTCATGGATTGGCTAGTTTCTATAGTAAGTTCATCTTAAATTTCAATGGTATTTGTATATCATTGACTGAGACTGTGAGGGGAGACAAGAAGGAATTGAAGTGGACATCAAGAGAAAATAAGAGCTTTGAGTTGTTGAAGAAGGTAACAAAACAACTAGTATGAGCATTACTAGATTTTAACAAAGTATTTTAGGTTGATTGTGATGCAAGTGGAAGTGTAATAGAAGTAGTGTTGAGCCAAGAAGGAAGACTAGTAGATTATTTTAATGAAAAATTAAATGATGAAAGAATGAGATACTTAGTATATGATCAAGAATTTTATACCATAGTTCAATTATTAAAGAAGTGGAGACTATTATGGAGTAAAATGTTTACCCTTGTTAATTAGGACCTATTTTAACACCTTTTTGAACATTAAACAATTAAATCTTGATCCCAATGAATAAACCTGGAAAAATAAAGTTAGGAATGGTCTAAGCCCACCCTAAATGACACTCCCCAAAGTTTATGGAGCTAAAGGACTAGGGTGCCTAGCGCCTTGGTTCCAGACGGTTACTTTAGCCCCATTTGGTTTTATTCATTGTTGGTGAGTGGGAATGCATATATAAAGGAGTCTTGTTATTCATTTTACACCTAGATGGACAAGAGAAGATTAGAATTTGCTTACATGAGTGATCTCCTATGCTCAAGTGCTCTTCATGCTTGTGGATGTTATGATGCTCATTTACAGGTCTTGAAAGAAGTTTCAAGATATCTTTACCTATCTCCTTGTTGGTGCATGATCTTGAGTTATCTACTCCAACTAGGGTTTCACATCTTGTGGTAATATTTATCATTTGCATTCATACTTTCATCATATATTGATGATCTTGCCTCTGCCCTCCTAGGGAACACACTCTTGGATCACTAATCATCATTGTACTGGAGGTGGAATTACTAACACGGGGTTTGACTAAGGCCACCACTAATCTTTACTTGTGTGCAAGTCGAAGTAACATGTTTTAGAAGATAAGATCCGAGAAGAAGGAAGCTTTTGTAGGTACATGACAGGTGAAGCTTGGATATTCTACAAAACCCTAATTAGGGCCTAGGGCGCCCAGTACCCTAGTACTTCTATGTTCCCAAACTCATATCCAGGTTCTTCTTTATATCTTGATCTTTGTTGTCCTTTTAGAATCTTTGTAGCTATTTTTGACTGTTGTCTATTTCCAGATCTTGGTCAATTAGGGTTTAATCTTTTTCCCTAGTTTGATTGGTTAGTTTTGGTGGAGTTTGGTTGACACTCCTCTATACAACAAAGGGAAAAATCCCTTGTATTTTGGCTCTCCTTCATGGGTAGAAGCCAAGCTCAGTTTGTGTCTCAATGTTAAGTGGAAGAGGGTTTGACCTAGTTTAACCTTTTAGGCTAGATCTCTCTTTTCCACACACAACATTTTGGTGAACTTGACGTATCTTACACCCTTGCATACTTCTTTCATCAAATATGAGTTGTTTTCTTCCCTAGATCTGATTAGGATTGAAATCATTGATTATTTTGCATACCTAGATAGCTTATTTTTACATTGTTTCAAAATTAGGGTTTACAAAAAACTTGCAGTCCTAGAAAACCTAGCTAGTCTTGAACCTAGGATTTGTAGATTAGTCAATTGTTTCAGATCTTTGTTGCATGGTTAAATTGATTTCATTTTCTATAGCATATCATCTTTGTATTTAATAAAAATACATTCTTTCATATTTGCATTGAAAAGTGAACAAACATTTTAGGCTTAGAAAATAGCATATTTATTGCATTGTTTTCATTTTATAGGTTTTAAATCATCATAGAAAGATGTAAATTTCTGATTTTTGCATCAGATCTGATTGGTATTGCAATAATTAATCATTTCATAGTGCTTTATTTTGCATTTGAACCTATTCATTTCTAGGGTTTGTCAAAAAAATGCATTTTTAGAAAAATGTAGTTAATTTGAAATCTAGGGTTTGTGATTCATATCTTGTTTCAGATTTTGCTGATGAAATTTGCATTTCAAATCTGATTTTACTTTTCTCTAATACATCATATATGTCATCTTGTTTTGAAATTTGAAAGGAAGAACAAATTTTGGATTGATACATTTTTGGAAAAAACATTAAATTTAGGGTTTGATTGGAACATAAGTATGGATGATAGCTAATTTGATTTTAGTAGAGTTGAAATTGATCAGGGATTAATTATTGCATTATATGTGTTTTAATTTGATCAAAAGTGCATAACATTGGTTCATTTAAACAAAGAGTCAAATTCTTCTTTTATCACATCATTCATCTCTTCTTTGTGTGCATCTTGTGTGTCACCAAAGCTTGTAAATAATTTATGAGTTTTGTGAGCTGGTGCCCTAATTCAAACACTCTTGTGTGAAGAAGTCTTTGAATTATAGGTTCTAATGCTTTGAATAGCTCTGATAACAACACATCAAAACCCCAATTCACAAGTCCAATCACACAAAGAGGCCAATCACTTCTTCTTGATATCCCTATTTCACATATCTCAGAAGCATCAAATTTTCATGAATCCATCAACATAGACAACCTTGTGGCTCATGTTCCTGAAGCTCAAATTCAAAGATTAGACATGGATTTGGCTAATTTTTAGCAATCTATAAGCTCAGAACATATAGATGAGGAGGTCATCCCTATTGTTGAGAGTCTAAGAAGTCTATTGCTCGAAGGGCAAGAGGGATTAGAAGTCTTGCGTGGTCTAGCTCATATAGTACACAAAAACATTTTATCTGCATCTAGTTGCACCAAAATCATCACTAATGTGACTTCTTCTAATCAAATAGGGACTCAAGTATCGGCACCCATACCAACACTCCCTATTCCTACATACACGTCTACTATTCTCACCATAGCTACACAACCAAGTAATAGTGCTACCACATGTGTTGGGTTATCCACTAAGAATCTTATTCGTCATTATAGTACCGTTCCCTTCAATTGTTTGAATACTACACCTAGTGTCACCCCACATACATCAAATCAAACTAAACCTAATATCACTTTCCAAAAATCTAATCATACAGTGTCACAACCTATGGTTATCCCTATCCATTCATACCAATCTCAGCCTAGTTCACCTTCCAACCCTGTTATCAATCAACTTTTGCAAAAAATGAACTTCATCCAACAAAAATTAGAGAACATAAACCAAACTCCCTCCAAACCCTCTATGAAATCACATTATATATGTAGCCCTTTATCTTATCCTATCCTAAGAGCTCAAATGACCAAGAAGTTTGAAACCCCTCACTTTGAGAAGTATAATGCGAAGGGAGACCCTAACAACCATGTGGTAGCCTTTACTACAATGTGTAATGATTTCTTCTTTAAAGATGCAATTTTGGAAAAACTCTTTCCTAGGTCACTTAAAGACTTGGGCTTGGATTGGTTTTGCTCATTACCTCTTAATTCATTCACTTCTTTTTCACAACTAATCAATAAATTCCTTAAACACTGTCAAGTGAACATTAGACCTCAAGTCTCTTTGACCAACTTGGTTCATTGCAAACAATGAATAAAAGAGAAAGTAATAGATTTTATGGGGTGTTATCAAGCTCTCTTTTCACAAGTTCAATATTCTATTCTAGATGCTGATGTGCAAAGAATCTTCATTGGAAACTTACAACCTCACATCCATGATAAAATATTGTTGATTCATTATGAATCTCTCACTCATCTTTGCATGGCTCTCTGTGATTACCAATTATTGGTTAGTCAATATGAGAATAACCCCTCATCATCTCTAGTTGGTTATTTTGAATCCCCACATAATCATTCATTCAAGAGACACAACATTTTTTTTAATCAAAATCAATGCAATTTCAGCCAATAACATAAGTTGCATCACCTCCTTCTCTCATCCCATACAAATTGAAACCAAAGACAAGACATTTCACACCATTATCAGAGTCTCTCTACTCTATAATGACACAGCTATTGAACAACAATCTCATCAAGCTTCCATTAGTTAGACCTCTCGATCCAAGTAAGATGCAAGCATCTTCTTTTGATTCAAAGGCTTTTTGTCAATTTCACTGTACCGCCAATCATGACACTGAAAGATGTATGCATCTTAAACATGAAGTTCAAGACCTCATCGATTCCAATGTCATCTAGGTTGCTGGTGTAAACGACAAAGGAAATAAATCAGTGGCTCCACCTAATCAAAACTTGAAAATATATACAAATACATTACCTAATCATGAATCTAATGTTGTGGATTCATCTCAAGAAATGCTATGTACTTATAATCATCAAGAATAATAATATGAAGGTGATGTTTGTATTGTAGATGTCTGCCCTCATAAAGAGCGAGCAAAACCTAAACTGGCTATATCTTTTACTCCTCATGATGCTACTATTGAAGCTCCTGATGGACCTCTATACATCACCATTCAATTCAATGATAAACCCATAAGAGGTTCTATGGTAGATCCTATATGCATGGTAAATGTAGTAACTGAAGAGTTTCTCTACATGCATGGTTTACACTGCGATAACTATGATGTATTAGAATTTGTGATTAGAGAACATGATGGGTCTATCCTTCCAACTCTTGGTGCTTTGACCCTTGTTTTGAAGGTCGTGCCAATATTGTTGGATGTTACTTTTGTCATCATACCCACATGGACTTATTTCATGTGAATTTGGGTCACCCATGGCTCCAATCCATCAAGGCAGTCCCCTCTATGGTTCATAAGTGCTTAAAGTTTCCATTTGAGGTATGTGTGCACGCTATACATCAAAGTTGGTACCAGCTTATTTCTTGACATGGACACTTTACACTTGACTGCTTCTGGCCAAAACTAGTAGGAGTTGCTCGAGCTAGAGAGGATCTATTCTTTTTGTCATATCAAAATTTAAAGAACCAAAAATTGTAGAGTTTTCACTTACTAACATACCTCCTTGTAATGTCCTCGGACCTCCTCGATCTTCTGAGGCTACGATAGTAGTTCCCCCTATCCTACAGGTGGCAAATGAAGTTAAGCCTAAGTTGAAGGTTCTTCCCCATCCATGAGCATTTGGTAGATATGTTGAGGTTCCTCCTCCACCATCCCTTCAAGGACAACAAGGCAACTGTCATGCACAAATAGACCTCCCTACAATCACAATATTACTTTTGTCCCACTTGCCTCTATTGAGACTAGTGGAAAGCAATCGGTTGTGCATGTATTATTTCCTAAGGTTTCTCAACCACTTGTGGATGCTCAAGTACTTCCACCTATTTCACAAGTAGAGAATGAAGAGCTTCCTACATTGAGGAACCCTCCCCCATGGTCTCTCAACCTTTGGTGGTTCCTCTTGTTTCTTCTAATGTCCTAAAGCAAAGGAAGAAAAGGAACCCACATTGAAAGATACTATGGTTCCCTAACAAACATCACAAGCAAAGATAAGCAAAATAAAATTGTGAGAGAAAGAAAGAAGCATCATCGTGCTATGGCTCACCTTGCCACAGGAGAGGAGAATCTCCCTCCTCGCAAGCATTTATCACCGACAGATACAAAAGACATCTACTAGTGCTTTGACTCCTCTAGAGAAGGATAGTGCTTCACAACCCGTAGTGGAACCTATCATGCTATATTCTTATAGAGAATTTGAAGATAATAATGATACATGTATGGATTTTGTTCCTTACACCACACTTGTTATAGTTCCTCTTGCATCTTGTCCACCTTCCCAAATTGGTGATGAGTAAGATTGGGAGGAGGACAATTGGCTTTAAGCCAACTCGTGAGTGTGGTCCCTATTTCTTATTGTGTCATGAGTGCATTTGATTGTTTTCCCTCATAATGTGTTGCTTGATGCTTTATTTATGTTGTTTTTGTTAAGCTCTCTTTGGATGACCCTTGACACCCTTGTAGGTGCAAGGATACAAAGGGACCAAAATTCGTTGTGATATTCTCTCTATTTGTATCATCATTCTTCTATATGTTGTAAGTTGCATTATTGTTTCCTTTGGGGACAACACAAGGCATAGGATGGTTTGACATTCTTCCTTGTTAACCCAAGGTTTTTATTTCATTTCATGTGATATTTTTTCCTTTGTCTCCATAGTTCTACCAACTGCCAAATGATGATAGTTCCAAATATTTATAGTCTTGAGGTATCTCCTATTATATAACCATTCATATACTGATGCTATTCAGGTAGATCCCTTTGTGTTAGTATGTGTTAGTTGTTATCTAAATTGTTTTTTATTGTGTGATTTGATTTACGTGGCACCTTTTTTCTATGCTCAGTGTCATACCATGACTTCACAAGCCATTGTGTATCATACTCACAGCACGACCTTAGTTTGCCTTTTGTGGGGGCAGCCTCTCGTTGCGATGTAGTTTTTTGGGAAAACATATCATATGGGCATGTGCTTTCAAAAATCTCTCATGCTTATCTTGTAGTTTGTTCTACCTTAAAGCAATTGCTCACTGATGGGAGTTAGCAATCACTTTAAGGTGGAGGCATACATTACGCTATGCTCTTTTTGATTACATACTTGTTTATTATAGTTGGCATGGAACTCACCTAGTGATTTGATAGTCCTCACTAGTATGTGATGTTTCCATTTGGTCCATGAGCCACCTAGTACAACAAAGTTTGCTAGCCCGTGTGCTTCATGTGATTTTTCATGGTTACCTAGTAATTTAGCGGTCCTTACTAGTCCATGATCCATGAGAAGTGTTTCTCTCCACATGACCCCTAGTGACAGAGCAAGCTAGTGTCAGAATCATGTGCCTTATGTGTTTGTTTCCATGTTTGTTCGTGTGATACATTGTTTTAACTCATATTTCTTAATGATTCCATATTATTTGTGTGTCTTCATCATGTCTTCCATGTATACTTCATGTCTTACATGTATGCTTCATGTTAAGCATGTATGCATTGTGTATGGCATGTATTACCTTTATGTATTGTGTGTCTCTCGAGTGTATTACCTTTGTGTATTGCATGCCTCTCGTGTGTATTCCTTATATATGTTTTCTTATAGTACTCCATGTATGTGTGAATTATGTTACAATGTCTTGCGAGTTTTAAAAAGTCTTTGCTTTTGTGTTTTGTAACCTTAGAATCCTAAGCTTGGGGGCTACCATGGTCCACAACTTGGCAGAATTCTTTGGATTCTATGTTTTCATATTTGAAATCTGTCTTCTCCTTATTTTAGTGTGAGTTTGAATGTAAGTTCCTACCCACACTAAAGTGGAGGCTAAATTTTATAGAGTAAAATGTTTACCCTTGTTAATCAGGACCTATTTTAACACCTTTTTGAACATTAAATGATTAAATCTCGATCTTGATGAATAAACTTGACAAAATAAAGTTAGGAATTGTCTAAGCCCACCTTAAATGATACTCCCCTGAGTTTTTGGGGCTAAATGACGAGGGTACCTAGTGCCCTGGTCCTAGATAGTTACTTTAGCCCTATTTTTGTGGTGTCAGCTTATAACACCTCCTTAGCTTGTCCATGTCGGCCCCATTTGGTTTTATTCATTGTTGGTGAGCGAGAATGCATATATAAGGGAGTCTTGTTATCCATTTTACACCTAGATGGATAAGTGAAGATTAGAATTTGCTTACATGATTGTGTTGAACACACCCAGATATTGAGAAGGGGGGTGAATCAGTATCGAAACAAATCTCAAATCCTCCAGAGTAGATAAAAACTTAAACTTTACAAAAATAATAGAAACATAAAAGATTAACATAATGCACAACACCACATGAGACTAGATGTACATGGAAAACCCCAAAAGGGGAAAAACCATGGTGAGGATTAACTCACAATATAGAAGCTCACTGCTATAAAATTACAACTTTGTTTTAGGGCTACAACCCAAGGAAGCTACTACTCCCTGTTGACTTTGTTTTAGGGCTTCAACCCAAGGAAACTACTACTCCCTATTTAGAAAGGTTTTAGGGTCACTCCCAAGGAAGATACAATTCCTTGCAGACTTTGTTTTAGGGCTACAACCCAAGGAAGCAACTACTCCCTGAACTCAGAACAAACTCAGAAATGATTACATCATGACAATCCTTCTACTGCCTAAAACTGACAATGAAGCTCACTCATTTGATGATTGCAATTTTGCTTTGACACTCCTCTTTTGATGATTGATCTTCTATTTTGACAACTTATGCACTTTCTTCTTCAGTTGCACATCATAATGCATTACATATTCATATTCTTCTCTTCACACACTCATATTCGCAATCATACTGAGCACCTAGATCAACTAGGTTTACAATATATACATGATATTACATTGATTACATTACAAGTCGGATAGAGACAACAAGAATATTACATTTTATAAGTTGGCCAGAGATCACACAACATGAAACATGTAGAGGGCAGGCCCCAACATGAACTACACGCAACACCAGGAAGAGTAACACGCCTTGCAAATTCCAACACATGCTTGAACCAGTCCTAAACATCCTTCATAGAATAACATCAACATGCTTCACACAATTGAATTAGGTCTCCCTTAAGCTAGAAAACATGAATCTTGTAGCATATTGGTCATTACAACTTGGTGGTACTCATGAATGATTAATCGGTACTTTTTCTTCTCATAGATGAGTCAACATGACCCACACAACATCTCCAAACACTCCTTGAACTCCACACAACAACTTTGTGGCGCACATCATCAACATTCCTCAGTCAGCCTCAACAACAACTCTTCACAAATAGACTTGAAAACTTTGTGCGGTTCTGGAAACATGAAAGATCTACATGTGCTTCAAACCTGAGAAACATAGAAACATGTATAATGTCCACATAAAATCATATAACTGATCTATACAATCTCCAACTGGTACAAGTACTCAAACATATGTCCTGAGAACAATTAGGCATCCAGAACCATCTGTAGCACACTGTTATTTGAAAACTAAACTTGCGGACCTCTAAATCACTTGATACTACACATTAGTATGCATTGAACATCCTTGAACATGTTCACAAAGCCTCATGGACAAATTTTCACTTCAGGAGGAATGCAGAGCATTCCAGACAACCTTCATCATCGCTTTATTTTGCTAGAGCACAAATAAGAACTCTGTCACTTATAACTTTCACTGCGGAGGAGAAAATGATATGAAACCTTGAATGAAGCACCTTCACAACCCACTGAACTTAACTTCTAAATTGCATGAACATATCTTCAAATGTAGAGGAATGCAAAGCATTTTACCAACTAGTCTTCAAGGCAACTTCCTGCAGCAGAAACCTTCACCAACTTCTAGAGACTAGAGCCTCCTTGTTGTGAGGCTAATTATTTTCACTTCCCTATTTTTATTGTTTGCATTTTAGTTGATGACATTATCAGACTTTGAGAGACTATTATTTCCATTATGCAGATTAGATTATAGCTCCCGACTTTTGGTTCGACATTGATTAGACATATGGTGATTCGATTTGATCATATTTTGATG
The DNA here is from genome assembly GCA_027924645.1 of Cunninghamia lanceolata. NCBI lineage: Eukaryota > Viridiplantae > Streptophyta > Pinopsida > Cupressales > Cupressaceae > Cunninghamia > Cunninghamia lanceolata. Next base: position 486,051 of record BSBN01001246.1, read on the forward strand.
TTATGATGATGTTAGATATATGAGATATAGTTGATGATGATTATTGATGTGATTTCAAGTTCATTATGTGGATATATTATCTGATGATGATTATGAGACATTAGATAGAAAATGTAGTTTTAATATTAAATTATGTTGAAAATGATTAATGTTGTATGAAATGACATGAATTTAATTTCAGTTGCTTCAGCTATAATTATCCATGATGTGATTGACACTTGATCTAGTTGTGCAGGATGACATTCCCAGGCCACGGGAAATCGGAGGTAGTGTTCACACATATGTTATTCCCTGTGAAACCGATCCATTCCCAAGAGGGATGAGGATCACGTGTGATCGGATGTTGCTTGCGTGCATGCTTAATATATTTATTTTGGCCTAGTGACCCCTTTCTTAGTTGATTTATATCATGTGTTGTATATTTATAATTGTTTTACACCACTTGGTATTATTTTCATTTATGGGCCATTTAAAGTGAATTTATGCCTCCCTCGGTGTGTTCTAGTGTCCCAAACTTACCCTAGGTGGATACCCTTGGGTCTAGGGTCAATTTTAACTAACTAAACCTTAGGGTAACTCACTTTTGGTCACTCTAAACTGGGGTTTAGTCAAAGTGACTAATTTTGAAATGGCTAAGGGTGGGAGATGAGTCATGCTTTGGGAAAGACCCATCTCCCTTCCCAAAGTTTGGGGATCCCTTCACCAAGAAGACTGGGGAGGTCTTCAAGACTCCCAAGTGTGTGGGATCTCCCTCCAAGACTCTCACACATGTGTGAGAGCATCTTGGAGGGAGATGGCTCTCTTGGAGAATAAGAGGATGCCATATGGCATCCCTTATCCTCATGGAGGCTTGAAGGGAATTGCCACCTCACCACTTGGTCTCTCACACATGTGTGAGAGCACAAGTGGATAAGGTGAGGGATAGAATGGAATTGGAGGGTGACACTTGCCACCCTCACACTCCTTCTCCCTTGCAAGTGGCATGGGATGAGGAAGGAGAAGGTCACAAGTGTCACCTTCTCATTCCTCAAGGCCAAATTGGAAGGCCTATATTATCTCCTCTTGAAGAGGAGTGTGGGGTTCTTACATTTTGCATTTTTTCCTTCTATTCATGGAGTTCTTTGTTTTGGGAGTTGGAGAAATTTTGGAGACTGGGAGAGCTGAAGAAATTGGTGGGATGTTTGGAGCTCTTCATCAAGGTGCTTCCATTTTAGGGCTTTTGAAGGTAAGCTCCATGGCTATGGCCATTACCCTTTTGCTTATGTTTTCTTTTTGTCTATGTGGTTGAATCTTATGTGGGTTGTCATTTTATTTTTTATGTGGGAAGGGTGTGGTGAGAGCACCTTCATTTTTGGAGGAAAGGCTCAACTAGTTTGGGGTAGGGGAGAGTGAACCTCCTCGAGGTCATCTCCTTTGTGTTGCACTATTTTTAGCCTTGAGGGCATCATATGAGTTTTGGAAACAATATGTGATTTGGCATGAGTGCCATTGTGATTTTGAGTTTTGGTAGAAAATGTGCTTGGCTTGAGGCCTTTGGATTTTTATGATCTTTGGAGTTCTTGGGGTGGCCTCTTGAGTTAAGGGGTCCACTTCCCTACCCCCTCCAAACTCAATTTATTGAGTTGTGTTTGTGCAAATCCATTGGAGTGATGTTTTGTGTGTTGGAAATTTCTTGTGTTGTGGTGTGTGCATGTGCAAAACCGTGTGAATCCTACCTCCCCATCTCGGGGGTGACCCACTAGCGGGTCTATGGTAGGGAGGAGGGCATTCCTTCATGGCTTGGTTCCCCATTGTTGTGTTATTTATTGCAGGTTTTTAGTTGAAGAAAATGGAGCTCAGTGAAGTCTATTTTTGGTGTTTTGGCACTACTTTTAGTTGGCTACTTTTGAGCCATGGCCTTAGAGGCCTCATTGTAATTTTTATCAAATTATTACTACCCTTGGTGTTGGTTGTTGTAAGGAAAATTTATTGTGAGTACTCTTTAATGTTATCCAAAAATTTGTTATTATATTTGTTGTTGAGATTATGTGTAATGGAGAAATACCAAGGGAAAATATATTTTTCTATCATATTACTTCCAAAAAAAAATGTGTTGCTGTTAGAATCTTAGTACATGCTATGTGGAAAAGAGAATATACATTGCTGTCATATATGCAATGAAATTTACATGTTACCATTTCACTGTTGTGCACTTGGATGTGTTGAAAGTTTGAGTAGAAATGATTTTGTATTTGTTGTCATTTTATACTTAGGAGGAAAGGAAGTTAGAATGCTGTAGTAGTCACTTGGAATGTGCTTAGAAATGAAAGAATTTTTGCTGTGTAAACTACATCTTATTCTCAAAGAAAATGGCAAAATAATATTGTATATTTCCTATAGAACAAAAGTATAGTATTATGCTCCATTTTCCTTATTGCTGTCAAAAGAAAAGAAATGAAAAAAAAAACTTGTTTTACGTATATGGTTGCAAAAAAAAATTTATGCCCTCCTGACTTAGTATTTATAGATAGATGTGACAGTGTTTATATATGAGGTATAATATATATATATATATATATATATATATATATATATATATATATATATATATATATGCTACTCTTATATATAAATATATATTTTTTTCTGTGATATATATATATATATATATATATATATATATATATATATATATATATATATATTTAACCTAGACTAATTTTAAAAAAATGCACTGTGTATAACAGTATGTGTGTGTGTGTGTGTGTGTGTGTGTGTGTGTGTGTGTGTGTGTGTGTGTTATGTTTCAATGCCCAACAAACTGTATTGAATACCCTTAATAAACCAAACGTTATTTATAAGCTACATTATAAAATAAATGAGATTGGCATGGCATATATTGTTTAGGGTTTGCGAATTTTTTTAACAAAAAAAATTGTAGTGAACAGAGGGGCGACAGCTTCAGCCGCCACCCCCTATTCTTCTCTTGAAAGTTACGGTGTGGGGAGGGGGCCGTGCCTCCCCCCCCACACCCTTGGTCTCCCCTTAACACAAAACAAAACGGAACTTGGCAACGGCGCTGCCCCCATCAAATACGCTACCCCTTACCGTGGGTAATACACCATTAAGACTACATCTCTGTCGTTTAATCTTTTTCGACCTACAAATGAATGAATATATATATATCAATCTACTGTGTATTCGAAAAAAAGAAACAAAAGAAAACTATGTATCTATTCCTTCATATTTTTGCATAAATGGATATATATATACACACACCCACATAAGTATATATATATATATATATATATATACACAAAAAAAAAAAAAAATGGCTATCTTTAAACCACAACTATATACCTCTGTAGGAGGTATTTGTCATGGCGGCCATTGAAGAGGAGATCCAAACCTGCAAATGAGAAACACACAGACACAATGGAGGCAAAACAAAAATAAGGAAAAGAGAGGAGAAAACAAAATAATAGAAGAGAAGAGAAAACACAAGACTAAGTTAGGGCAAGTCCATAAAGAAAGGAATAAAATATGTTTAGGGCATCACTTGTAGAAAATTATTAAAATATTGGACTAGGGCTTGATGGATGAGAGGAATTTAGAAATTTTCTTTTTTATTTTCTCTTTTATTTTTCCTTCCATGTGCATGGGAAACTAAGTTCCCTCCACCTTGGACTTTCAAACCTTTTTGAATTATTGACCTCCTTTGTGCTTCACTTTAGTGTTTTAATTTTTATTTTGGGGTTTGATTTTAATTTATTTTGGAAATTTATTTTAGTGGTGATGGGTTGTTTTTATTTAAATGGGATGCTCTACCTTTTTATTATTGTAGTTAAATTTTGGGCTTTTATTTTAATTTCTAGTGTGTTTAAAATTAATGTGGTGGGAATTCCTTTTACTGAATTTATTTATTTTAATTAATTTTATCTTAGGCGAAATATTTTAATCTATCCCCCCTTTTTAATTATTTCAACTTGAGTTAATTAATAAATGCAATTGATGAAATTACATTTATCAACGGACTCAAGTATTGGGTTTATTTTTGGTCGTTTATTTTAATTTAGAATTTTATAACTTTGTTGATTGGTCAAGCTTATTTGACCTTGGAAATTTATTTAATTTTCTTTAAGATTATTTATTTTAATTTTTGTGTTAATTTTCTTCTTGGAGTTTCTTCCTTTTAAAATATTTATTTCAAATATTGAAAACGCGTTATGCTGTCGAAATTTTCCTAAATTTTTGGATTTTATTTTTGACATTTTTGCGACTTTCATTTATTCACTCCATTTTATCATGCGACCATCATACCATTAAATGCGTTTTTATTATTTAGATTTTTTTATTTATGTATTAGAGTTAGGGTTTTGTTTTGAATCAGTCAAAATCATCTCTTTCGCCTAGGAAACCTAGGGTTCGAATTAAAACCGTTCTAACCCTGGAAGCGGCGCACATCGCATTGCAAACCCCCTAGTCAACTTCCATCACGCAGGGGAGTATGTAGGTAGACACACTTCCCCGAATAGGATTGACATGTTTATGCCTTATGCGTATTGCCACCAAGCACGCGAACGCGTGCGAGGGGGTTTCTAGGGACTCGCAAAATTTTTTTTGTCAGTTCGTGTCATGACCACATGGCAAATGTGGACATGACACGTGTGTTGTGTGTCGTGACCGCATGGAAAATGCGGGCATGACATTTGTTATCAGAGCCCACATTTAAACACTGGGCTTGTTTGAGCACATTATTAATCCGCAACTTTGATTAATTTATAATTATCTCATTTTTTTAGGATGCCTCCCTGATGAGTTCGGCGAGTGCGATCCTGCCACACTCCATCTGTCAAGGTGCACAGTGATTCTTCAGCTGAGGGTCAGGCACCGCCGGCCCCATAGATACCGCAGGCACCGCCAGCACCACATGCCCTACCTATACCAGATATTGGGCCACAGATATTGCAGGCACTATAGGCAGTGTTAGATAGATTACCATCGGCCGCAGTTGAGCCGCGCATAGAGCCACGTGCTGAGCCCCACGTTGATCCGCAAGAGGAGTCACGCGTGGAGCAATGAGTAGAGTCACGTGTGGAGCCACGTGTGGAGCCCCGCATCAAGCCATGAGAGGCACCACGTGTGGGGCCATAGGTTGAGATACTAGATACGAGGGCAGAGGAGGTTGGATCAGCCCACAGGGCCAGTAGCAGGAGCCCTCCATGTCATGCTAGGTGTGAGGAGGTAGTGCGAGTGGAGCAGATTGTTCACAGGCCTTATGATTATTATGCGGATGATTCTATTAGAGGGCATAGAGATCGAGGAGACCCCATTAGAGATTTGTTGAGGTTGAATCCTCCTACATTCATAGGGACCACAGAGGGAGCCGAAGCTGAGGCTTGGCTAATCAGTCTAGACAGATGCTTCGCATTGCGACCTTACGAGGGCAACATAAAGGCACATGTGGCAGTCCACCTGTTGCGAGATGTAGCAGCTACTTGGTGACGCACTGAGGAGTGCAAGCATCATCTATCATTGGACACATTCACATGGGAGACTTTCATTGAGCGCTTCAATGCGTAATATTTATCAGATCACTACAGGTAGCATCACATAGATGATTTTCATGACCTTCAACAGAGAGGGCTTACTGTTGCTTAGTATGAGGGTAGATTCACCGAGTTGTCTCGATATGCGGAGTATCTCCATGATGAGAAACTCCTGTTCATAAGTTTATTAGGGGATTGAACCATAGCATAGCAGGGCCTGTACGCATGGCAGACCCACAGACATTGAGTGATGCTGCCAAGAAGGCATACATAGCTGAGGAGATACAAGGATGGGGGTAAAGTTCACGCCCTCAGTTTCAGGATTGTGGGCAACAACAACATAAGTAGAGTTACTGTAGACCATCATCGCCACCTCAGAGAGGGGGATTTAGTTTCGCATCCTTACCTCCTAGGCCCCCACAGTAGCAGCAGAGATCCAGGCCACAATAGAGGGCACATGAGAGGCATAATTGAGGTTGGTAGTAGCAGGGCCCGCGCAAAGATCAGAGGCAGCAAGGACCACCTGTGGGACCCGTGAGGTCACAACAGTCATACAGGGGTTCACAGGGGTCCACAGGTAGATCTAGACAACAACAGTTGAGTAGGACTCAGACTGGACAGGTACTGGCTAGGGGCCCATTTTATGTGTGTGGTGGAGTGGGACATCTAGCCAGAGAGTGTCCATAGGGCTTTATAGCAGGGGGTAGCCTCGAGCAAGAGGATCAGAGAAGACGGTTGGAGATGTGGGCAGGGCCCACCGTATGTTCACAACGGTTGATAACCACCAAGCTAAATTTTAGGTATCAGTGATTGAGACATCAAGTATGGTAGGGGGTGTCCCCATTTCTATTCTTTTTGACTCTGGTGCTACTGACTCTTTCATATCTCCATTGTTAGTGGAGCGTTGCAGGCTGGTGGCCTCTAAGCAGGGTGATAGGTGGGAGGTTGAGTTGGCCTCAGGGGCCAAGATGACAGTAGATGCGTTAGTCCACGACTGTGAGATATCTTTGGGACCCTTTACCACAGTTTGTGACCTTAGAGTTATGACATTAGGATCCTACGATGTGGTTTTGGGTATGGACTGGCTTGCGGCTCATCGAGCCAAGCTAGATTATCGCTGAGAGGCGATTAGCTGCTTAGATGATCATGGTACATCAATTGAGATAGTGGGCATTCAGAAGCCCACAGTAGTTCGTATGATATCCATGCAGCAGCTTAAGCGTTGCATGCAGAAGGGATGCCAGATGTTCTCTATTACAGTGAGTGACAAATCAGAGGATGAGCTTGAGGCATCTTTGGATGACCATCCCATCCTGAGAGAATTTGCCGATGTGTTTCCAGTAGAATTACTAGGGATGCCACCCTGTCGTGAGGTAGACTTTCATGTTGACTTAGTGCCAGGTTCCGAGCCAGTGTCTCGTGCACCCTACAGAATGACCACTCATGAGCTCACAGAGCTCAAGTTATAGCTTGAGGACTTGCTCGAGAAGGGGCACATTCGACCGAGCATTTCACCTTGGGGCACTCCTTTCATCTTCGTGAAGAAGAAGGATGGGTCTCTTTGATTATGCATGGATTATAGGCAATTGAATAAGGTGGTGGTGAAGAACCGTTATCCTTTGCCCAGGATTGATGATCTCTTTGATCAAATGCAGGGAGCCAGGGTGTTCTCTAAGATTGACTTGAAGTCTGGTTACCATCAATTGCGTATCACAGAGGCGGATATCCATAAGACCGCCTTTCGGACTCGATATGGCCACTATGAGTTCACTGTGGTCCCCTTCAGTTTGACGAACACCCCTGCAGTGTTCATGAGTCTCATGAACAGGGTGTTCCATACCTACTTGGATCAGTTCGTGATTATTTTTCTTGATGACATATTGATCTATTTGCAGACCGAGGAGGAGCATGAGGAGCACCTACGTCAGGTTTTACAGTGTTTGAGGGAGCAAAATCTTTATGGGAACCTGGCGAAGTGTGCATTTTTTAGGACAGAGGTATAGTACTTGGGGCACATCCTATCTAGTGATGGTATCTCAATAGATCCATCGAAGATCGAGGCTATCAGAGATTGGCTAGCACCCACTAGTGTGAAAGAGATCAGGAGTTTTATGGGGTTAGCTGGTTATTACCGTAGATTTGTTGAGGGGTTCTCTCGGATAGCGCACCCCATCACTTCCCTTCAATGGAAAGGGAAGAGTTTTCTATGGACTGAACAGTGTGAGAGGGCCTTTGGGGTCCTCAAGGAGCATCTTACTAGCGCTCCCATTTTAGTGGTTCCTAATCTAGCAACAGATTTTATGGTTTGCACAGATGCATCACTTGAGGGTTTGGGAGCCGTACTTATGCAGGGTGGTAGAGCGATCGCGTATGAGTCGTGAAAGCTCAAGACCCATGAGCTAAACTACCCTGCTCACGATTGGAGATCGCAGTAGTGGTTCATGCTCTAGTTCGTTGGAGACATTTCTTATTGGATCATTGCTTTGAGCTTCATTCAGATCATCACCGCATTCAGTACATATTTACACAGCTGAATCTGAATGCTCGTCAGCGACGTTGGATGGAGTTTCTTTGTGAGTATGACTTTGATGTCCACTACATCAAAGGGAAGGAGAATGTGGTTGCTGACGCATTGACTCAGAGGCACCATGAGATATTGACCTTGACTCTAAGTATGGACTTGAGAGGATGCATTATTCAGCATCTACCTGAGGATGAGTGGTTTCTTGAGGTGCAGCAGGAGATCCATTCACAGAGGGCCCTTGTGGGCAAGTTTGCAGGATACTCACTGGAGGCAGATGGGTTACTTCGTCATTGACAGCACATCTATGTACCCCGCGCAGGTGACCTACGTACTATAGTGTTATCAGAGGCTCACAGAGCACCATATGCGGCACATCCGGCGGTGAAGAAGATGCATGCTGACCTACGATAGCTGTACCATTAGGCGGGTATGAGACGGGATATTGTAGAGTTTGTTGCTTGATGTCTTGAGTGCTAGAGGGTCAAGGCCAAGCATCAGCATCCAGCAGGTCTTTTATACCCTCATGAGATACCTAAGTGGAAATGGGACACCATTTCCATGGATTTCATTGTTGGTCTTCCTATGTCTTTGCATCACCATGATGCCATCATGGTGACAGTTGACAAGTTGACCAAGGTGGCACATTTCTCACCTGTATGCACGACGTACAATGCACCAGCAGTGGCAAGAGTATTCTTAGACAACATTGTGAGATTACATGGGGTACCTTGCCGCATCATTTCTGACAGAGATTCAATGTTCACTTCAGCCTTTTGGAGAGCTTTGCATCAGGCGTTGGGCACACAGCTCAACTTTAGTTCCGCATATCACCCCGAGACAAATGGACAGACAGAGAGGGTGAATCAGGTGTTGGAGGACATGCTCCGTATGTATGTTATGGACCATTAGTCTAGATGGGAGGAGTATTTGTATTTGGTTGAGTTTGCCTACAATAATAGGCATCACAACTCGTTGGGTATGCCTCCTTTTCAGGCTTTATATGGCAGACCATGCAGGACACCATTGAGTTGGGATCGGATAGAGGACAGGGTTGCCATTGGTCCAAAGTTAGTTTAGGATATGGAGCAGCAGGTCACATTGATTAGACAAAGGCTTTAGGAGGCTCAGGATAGACAGAAGAAGTATGCCGATGCTAAGAGACTAGATCAGAGCTTCTTAGTTGAGGACAGAGTATTCCTTAGAGTGCGGCCACACAAGAGTCCAATCCATTATGGAAAGGGCTCTAAGCTCGCACCACGGTTTGTAGGACCTTTTGAGATCTTGGAGCGGATAGGACCTACTGCCTACCATCTAGCGTTGCCACCTAGCCTGTTGAGTATCCACGATATTTTTCATGTTTATGTATTGAGGCGATATATACCTGATTTATCTCATGTGTTGGATTGGAGTGCTTTATAGGTAAAGGCGGACGGGCAGTTGGATTTGGAGCCAATTCGCATATTGGTTCGTCAGATGCTAGGCCTTTGAGGTCGAGAGATGGACTAGGTTAGGGTCCAGTGGGATCATTATGATGAGGTCACAGCTACTTGGGAGGATGCAGCTAGTTTGAGGGCACTCTATCCTCACCTTTTTGACAACTTCCAGGAGGAAGTTTAGTCTTAGGGGGGGAGGATGTGAGGCCGATTATTTTCACTTCCCTATTTTGATCGTTTGCATTTTAGTTGATGACATTATCAGACTTTGAGAGACTATTATTTCCATTATGCAGATTAGATTATAGCTCCTGACTTTTGGTTTGACATTGATTAGACATATGGTGATTTGATTTGATCATATTTTGATGTTAGATATATGAGATATAGTTGATGATGATTATTGATGTGATTTCAAGTTTATTATGTGGATATATTATCTGATGATGATTATGAGACATTAGATAGAAAATGTAGTTTTAATATTAAATTATGTTGAAAATGATTAATGTTGTATGAAATGACATGAATTTAATTTCAGTTGCTTCGGCTATGATTATCCATGATGTGATTGACACTTGATCTAGTTGTGCAGGATGACATTCCCAGGCCACGGGAAATCGGAGGTAGTGTTCACACATATGTTATTCCCTGTGAAACTGATCCATTCCCAAGAGGGATGAGGATCACATGTGATCAGATGTTGCTTGCGTGCAAGCTTAATTTATTTATTTTGGCCTAGTGACCCCTTTCTTAGTTGATTTATATCATGTGTTGTATATTTATAATTGTTTTACACCACTTGGTATTATTTTCATTTATGGGCCATTTAAAGTGAATTTATGCCTCCCTAGGTGTGTTCTAGTGTCCCAAACTTACCCTAGGTGGTTACCCTTGGGTCTAGGGTCAATTTTAACTAACTAAACCTTAGGGTAACTCACTTTTGGTCACTCTAAACTGGGGTTTAGTCAAAATGACGAATTTTGAAATGGCTAAGGGTGGGAGATGAGCCATGCTTTGGGAAAGACCCATCTCCCTTCCCAAAGTTTGGGGATCCCTTCACTAAGAAGACTGGGGAGGTCTTCAAGACTCCCAAGTGTGTGGGATCTCCCTCCAAGACTCTCACACATGTGTGAGAGCATCTTGGAGGGAGATGGCTCTCTTGGAGAATAAGAGGATGCCATATGGCATCCCTTATCCTCATGGAGGCTTGAAGGGAATTGTCACCTCACCACTTGGTCTCTCACACATGTGTGAGAGCACAAGTGGATAAGGTGAGGGATAGGATGGAATTAGAGGGTGACACTTGTCACCCTCACACTCCTTCTCCCTTGCAAGTGGCATGGGATGAGGAAGGAGAAAGTGACAAGTGTCACCTTCTCATTCATCAAGGCCAAATTAGAAGGCCTATATTATCTCTTCTTGAAGAGGAGAGTGGGGTTCTTGCATTTTGCATTTTTTCCTTCTATTCTTTGAGTTCTTTGTTTTGGGAGTTGGAGAAAATTTAGAGATTGGGAGAGCTGGAGAAATTGGTGGGAAGTTTGGAGCTCTTCATTAAGGTGCTTCCATTCTAGGGCTTTTGAAGATAAGCTCCATGGCTATGGCCATTACCTTTTTGCTTATGTTTTTTTTTTGTGTATGTCATTGAATCTTATGTGGGTTGTCATTTTATTTTTTGTGTGGGAAGGGTGTGATGAGAGCACCTCTATTTTTGGAGGAAAGGCTCAACTAGTTTGGGGTAGGGGAGAGTGAACCTCCTCGAGGTCATCTCCTTTGTGTTGCACTATTTTTAGCCTTGAGGGCATCATATGAGTTTTGAAAACAATATGTGATTTGGTATGAGTGCCATTGTGATTTTGAGTTTTGGTGGAAAATGTGCTTGGCTTGAGGCCTTTGGATTTTTGTGATATTTGGAGTTCTTGGGGTGGCCTCTTGAGTTGAGGGGTCCACTTCCCTACCCCCTCCAAACTCAATTTATTGAGTTGTGTTTGTGCAAATCCATGGGAGTGATGTTTTTTGTGTTGGAAATTTCTTGTGTTGTGGTGTGTGTGTGCAAAACCATGTGTATCCTACCTCCCCAGCTCGGGGGTGACCCACTAGCGGGTTTATGGTAGGGAGGAGGACATTCCTTCATGGCTTGGTTCTCCATTGTTGTGTTATTTATTGCAGGTGTTTAGTTGAAGAAAATAGAGTTTGGTGAAGTCTATTTTTGGTGTTTTGGCACTACTTTTAGTTGGTTGCTTTTGAGCCATGGCCTTAGAGGCCTCATTGTATTTTTTGTCAAATTATTACTACCCTTGGTGTTGGTTGTTGTAAGGAAAAATTATTGTGAGTACTCTTTAATGATATCCAAAAATTTGTTATTATATTTGTTGTTGAGATTATGTGTTATGGAGAAATGCCAAGGGAAAATATATTTTACTGTCTTATTACTTTAAAAAAAAATGTGTTGTTGTTAGAATCTTAGTACATGCTATGTGGAAAAAAGAATATACATTGCTGCCATATATGCAATAAAATTTACATGTTACCATTTCACTGTTGTGCACTTGGATGTGTTGAAAGTTTGAGCAGAAATAATTTATATTTGTTGTCATTTTATACTTAGGAGGAAAGGAAGTTAGAATGTTGTAGTAGTCACTTGGAATGTGCTTAGAAATGAAAGAATTTTTATTGTGTAAACTACATCTTATTCTCAAAGAAAATGGCAAAATAAGATTGTATATTTTCTGTAGAACAAAAGTATAGTATTATGCTCCATTTTCTTTATTACTGTCAAAAGAAAAGAAATGAAAAAAAAAAAAAACTTGTTTTGCGTATATGGTTGCAAAAAATTTTTTATGCCCTCCTGACTTAGTTATGTTTTCAATCTGTTTTCTTTTATTTTATAGATAGATGTGACAGTATTTATTTATGAGGTATTATATATATATGCTATTCTTATATATAAATATATATTTTTTCCATGATATATATATATATATATATATTTATTTATTTAACCTGGACTAATTTAAAAATAAATCCACTGTGTATAACAGTATGTATATATATGTGTGTTTATATATATATAATGTTTCAATGCCCAACAAACTGTATTGAATACCCTTAATAAACCAAACGTTATTTATAAGCTACATTATAAAGTAAATGAGATTGGCAGATCGCATGGCAGATATTGTTTAGGGTTTGCAATTTTTTTTAACAAAAAATCTTTTTGCAGTGAACAGAGGGGTGACGGCCTCAGCTGTCGCCCCCCCTATTCTTCTCTTGAAAGTTATGGTGTGAGGAGGGGGTCGTGCCTCCGCCCATACCCTTGGTTGTGGGGGGAGGCATAGTCCCCTCCCCACACCATCTCCCCTTAACACAAAACAAAATGAAACTTGGCAGCGGTGCTGCCCCAATTAAATACTCCACCCCTTACCGTGGGTAATACGACATTGAGACTACATCTCTGTCGTTTAATCTTTTTTGACCAGAAATGAATGAATATATATATATACACACACACACACATACATATACATATATCAATCTGTTGTGTATTAAAAAAAAAAGAAACAAAAGAAAATTGTGTATCTATTCCTTCATATTTTTGCATAAATGGATATATATTTTATATATATACATACCAACATAAGTATATATATATATACACAAAAAAATAGTTATCTTTAAACCACAACTATATACCTCTCTAGGAGCTATTTGTCATGGTGGCCATTGAAGAGGAGATCCAAACCTGCAAATGAGAAACACATAGACACAATGGAGGCAAAACAAAAATAAGGAAAAGAGAGGAGAAAACAAAACAATAGAAGAGAAGAGAAAACACAAGACTAAGTTAGGGCAAGTCCATAAAGAAAAGATAAAGTATGTTTAGGGCATCGCTTGTAGAAAATTATTAAAATATTGGACTAGGGCTTGATGGGTGAGAGGAATTTAGAAATTTTCTTTTTTATTTTCTCTTTTATTTTTTCTTCCATGTGCACGGGAAACTAAGTTCCCTCCACCTTGGACTTTCAAACCTTTTTGAATTATTGACCTCCTTTGTGCTTCACTTTAGTGTTTTAATTTTTATTTTGGGGTTTGATTTTAATTTCTTTTGGAAATTTATTTTAGTGGTGATGGGTTGTTTTTATTTAAATGGGATGCTCTACCTTTTTTTTATTGTAGTTAAATTTTGGGCTTTTATTTTAATTTCTAGTGCGTTTAAAATTAATGTGGTGGGAATTCCTTTTATTGAATTTATTTTATTTTAATCAATTTTATCTTAGGCGAAATATTTTAATCTATCCCCCCTTTTTAATTATTTCAACTTGAGTTAATTAATAAATGCAATTGATGAAATTACATTTATTAATGAACTCAAGTATTGGGTTTATTTTGGTCGTTTATTTTAATTTAGAATTTTATAACTTTGTTGATTGGTCAAGCTTGTTTGACCTTGGAAATTTATTTAATTTTCTTTAAGATTATTTATTTTAATTTTTGCACTAATTTTTTTCTTGGAGTTTCTTCCTTTTAAAATATTTATTTCAAATATTGAAAATGCGTTATGCTGTCGAAATTTTCCTAAATTTTTGGGTTTTATTTTTATGACATTTTGGTGATTTTCATTTATTCACTCTAGTTTATCATGCGACCATCATACCATTGGATGCATTTTTATTATTTCAATTTTCATTTATGCATTAGAGTTAGGGCTTGGTTTCGAATCAGTCAAAATCGTCTCTTTCGCCTAGGAAACCTACGGTTTGAATTAAAACCGTTCTAACCCTAGAAGCGACACACATCGCGTTGCAAACCCCCTTAATGGCTTCCATCACGCAGGGGAGTGCGTAAGTAGACACACTTCCCTGAATATGATTGACATGTTTACGCCTTATGCGTATTGCCACCAAGCATGCGGACACATGCGAGGGATTTTCTAGGGACTCGCAAAAAAGTTTTTGTCAGTTTGTGTCATGACCACATGGCAAATATGGACATGACACTTGTAACAACACATACTTTCTTAGGAACAACAGGAAAGAGCATACAACATGCTATAGGTCATCAACAACATCTTGTCAACATCAACAATGCTTCTTATCCCCATCTTAATATATCATCATTCATCTTAATGCTTCTAATTCCCATCTTAATATATCATGATGATATCATCTTTGCTGACAACAAATATACTCAATACAACTTAACAATGCATGACATCCAACCATGAACATCAGTAACATCACTATTAGTACACCATTGTAGTATATCAATTACAGTCTAAACTGAGTGTTCTAAATTGAGTGTTGACATCAATGACAACCACACAACCACATTAGTGACAACCTTAGGTAACATATGTGTAACCAATTGATCTGCTATGCTCATGTTCTCTTCATGCTTGAAATTGCTATATGCTTGTGGATTTTATGATGCTCATTTATAGGTCTTGAAGGAATTTTCAAGCTATCTTTATCTATCTCCTTGTTGGTGCATGATCTTGAGTTATCTACTCCAACTAGGGTTTCACATCTTGTGGTAATCTTTATCATTTTTATTCATACTTTCATCATATATTGTTGATCTTGCCTCTTCCCTCCTAGGGCACACACTCTTAGATCACTAATCATCATTGTAGTGGAGGTGGAAACACCAACACAGGGTTTCACTAAGGAAAGTCCCTAAAACACAACACAACCTTTTCCTCTTTACTTGTGTGCAGGTCAAAGTAATAGGTTTTGGAAGATAAGATCCGAGAAGAAAGAAGGTTTTGCAGGTACAAGATAGGTGAAGATCATACATTCTACAAAAACCTAATTAGGGCCTAGGGTGCCCAGCACCCTGGTATCCTGAACTTCGATCTAGGTTCTTCTTTGTCTCCTAATCTATGTTGTACTTTTAGAATATGCAGCACTCAAGGCATCGAGCAACAAACTCTGCTATGTCACGTCTCATACCCGCCCAATGGTACAGTTATCGTAGATCAGCATGCATCTTCTTCACCCCCGGATGTGCCGCATATGGTGCTCTGTGAGCCTCTGATAACACTACAGTACGTAGGTCACCTGTGCGGGGTACATAGATGCACTGTCAATGATGAAGTAACCCATATGCCTCAAGTGAATACCCTGCAAACTTGCCCACAAGGGCCCTCTGTGAACTAATCTCCTGTTGTACCTCAAGAAACCACTCATCCTCTGGCAAATGCTGAATAATGCGACCTCTCAAGTCCACACTTAGAGTCAAGGTCAAGAGCTCGTGGCGCCTCCAACTCAATGCATTAGCAACCAAGTTCTCCTTCCCTTTGATGTAGTGGACATCAAAGTCATACTCGTAAAGGAACTCCATCTAACGACGCTAACGGGCATTCCGATTCAGCTGTGTAAAGATATACTGAAGGCTATGATGATCTGAATGGAGCTCAAAGCGATGACCCAATAAGAAATGTCTCCAATGAACCAGAGCATGAACCACTGCTGCTAACTCCAAGTCGTGCGTGGGGTAGTTCAGCTCATGGGTCTTGAGCTTTCGTGACTCATACGCGATCACTCTACCACCCTGCATAAGTATGACTCCCAATCCCTCAAGTGATGCATCCGTGCAAACCATAAAATCTATTGCAGGATCACGAACCGCTAAAATGGGAGCGCTGGTAAGACGCTCCTTGAGGACCCTGAAGGCCCTCTCACACTGCTCAGTCTATAGGAAACTCTTCCCTTTCTGCTGAAGGGAAGTGATGGGGTGCGCTATCTGAGAAAAACCCTCAACAAAGTGACGGTAATAACCAGCTAACCCCATAAAACTCCTAACCTCTGTCACACTAGTGGGTGCTAGCCAATCCTTGATAGCCCTGATCTTCGATGGATCGACTGAGATTCTATTGCCAGATAGGATATGCCCCAGATACTAAACCTCTATCCTAAAAAATGCACACTTCACCAAGTTCCCATAAAGATTCTGCTCACGCAAACACTGTAGAACCTAACGAAGGTGCTCCTCATGCTCCTCCTCGTTCCATGAATAGATCAAAATGTCATTGAGGAAAATGATCACGAACCGATCCAAATAGGTACGAAACACCCCGTTCATGAGACTCATGAACACTGCATGGGCATTCGTCAAGTCGAAGGGAACCACTGTGAACTCAGAGTGGCCATAACGAGTTCAGAAGGCAGTCTTATGGATATCTGCCTCTATGATACGTAGCTGATGATACCCAGACTTCAAGTCTATCTTAGAGAACATCCTGGCTCCCTGCATCTGATCAAAAAGATCATCAATCCTGGGCAAAGGATAACGGTTCTTCACTGTCACCTTATTCAACTGTCTGTAGTCCATGCACAAATGAAGAGACCCATCCTTCTTCTTCACGAAGATGACAGGAGCGCCCCAAGGTGAAACGCTCGGTCAGATGTGCCCCTTCTCGAGCAAGTCCTCCAGCTGTAACTTAAGCTCTGTGAGCTCATGTGTGGTCATCCTGCAGGATGCACGAGACATTGGCTTAGCATCCGACACTAGGTCTATGTGAAAGTCTATCTCACGTCAGGGTGGCATCCCTGGTAACTCTGCTAGAAACACATCGGCAAACTCTCCAAGGATGGGATGATCATCCAAAGATGCCTCAGGCTCGTCATCTGATCTGTCTCTCACTGTGATGGCGAACATTTAACATCCCTTCCGCATGCAGCGCTTAAGCTGCTGAGCGGATATCATACATACTGCTATGGGCTTCTACATGCCCACTATCTCAACTGATGTACCGTAATCGTCTAAACAGCTAATCACCTTTTGGCAACAATCTAGCTTGGCTCGATGAGCCGCAAGCCAATCCATACCCAACACCACATCGTAGGATCCTAATGTCATGACTCTAAGGTTGCATACTGTGGTAAAGGGTCCCAAAGCAATCTCATAGTCGTGGACAAAGGCATCTACTGTCATCTTGGCCTCGGAGGCCAACTCAACCACCCACCTATCACCCTGCCTAGAGGCCACCAGCCTGCAATGCTCCACTAACGATGGAGATATAAATGAGTCAGTAGCACCAGAACCAAAGAGAATAGAAATGGGGTTACCCCCAATCATACCTAACGTCTCAATCACTGACACCTAAAAATCAGCCTGGCGGTTATCAACTGTTGCGAACATATGGTGGGATCTACCCACATCACCAATAGTTTGCTCAGATCCTCCTGCACGATGTTGTCCCCCTACTGTAAAACCCTGTGGACACTCTCTAGCTAGGTGTCCTGCTCCACCACATACATAACAAGGGCCCCTAATCTGTACCTGTCTAGTCTGAGTCCTACTTGATTGCTGCTGCCCTGATCTACCAGTAGACCACTGCGAGCCCCTATAAGACTGCTGCAACCTCACGGGTCCCGTAGGTGGTCCCTGCTGCATGTGATCTCTGTGCGGGCCCTGCTGCTGCCATCCTCTATTATGTCCCCCATGTGACCTCTGCTATGTCCTAGCTCTCTACTGTTGCTGTGGGGGCCTAGGAGGTAAGGGTGCGGAACTAAATCCTCCTCTATGAGGTGGCTATGATGGTCTATGGAAACTTTGCTGATGCTGTTGCTATCAACGATCTTGAAACTAAGGGCGTGAATCCTACCCTCCTCCCTGAATCTCCTCAGTGATATATGCCTTATCGGCAGCATCACTCAAAGTTTGGGGATCTGCCATACGAACAGGCCCTGCTATACTATGGTTCAGTCCTCTAATAAACTTATGCACCAGGAGTTTCTCATCGTGGAGATACTTTGCATATCGGGGTAACTCAATAAATCTACCCTCATACTACGCCACTGTAAGTCCCCTCTACTGAAGATCGTGCAACTCGTCTATAGGATGATGCCTGTAATGGTCTGATAGGTATCGCGCATTGAAGTGCTCAATGAAGGTCTCCCATGTGAGAGTGTCTAAAGAAAGGTGACACTTGCACTCCTCAGTGCACCACCACGTAGCTACTGCATCTCGCAACAAGTGTACTACCACACGGGCCTTCATGTTGCCCTCGTAAGGACGCAACGTGAAGCATCTGTCTAAGCTGATAAGCCAGGCCTCTGCCTCAGCTCGCTCTGTGGTCCCGACGAATGTAGGAGGGTTCAACCTCAATAAATCCCTAATGGAGTCTCCTCTGTCTCTAGGCCTCCTGATAGGCTCATCTGTATAATAGTCATAAGGTCTGTGAACCATGTGCTCTACTCGTACTGCCTCATCATACCTGGCATGATGTGAAGGGCTCCTGCTACGGGCCCTATCGGCTGAACCAACCTCCTCTGCCGTCATCTCTGGCACCTCAACATAAGGCTCCACATGTGGTGCCCCTCACGGCTCAATGCGGGGCTCCACATGGGACTCAGCACGTGGCTCCACATGTGGCTCCTCTCGTGGATCCTCGTGAGGCTCGACACGTGGCTCTATGCGCGTCTCAACTACAGCTGGTGGAAGCCTATCTAAAACTACCTGTAAAGCCTATAATATCGGTGGCCCAATATCTGGTAGGGCCGGTGGTGCCTGCGGTACCTGTGGAACTGGCTGTGCCTATACCTCAGTTGAAGAGTCAGTGTGAACCTCGGGGGATGGAGTGCGGTGGGACTGTGCTCGCCAAACTCGTCGGGGAGGCATCCTAAAAAAATGAGGTAACCACAAATCAGTCAAAGTTGCAGAAATAATAATGTACCCTAAACAAGCCCAGTGTTTAAACTTAGGCTCTGATACCAAATGTCATGCCCGCATTTCCCATGCGGTCACGACACACAACACACGTGTCATGTCCACATTTGTCATGTGGTCATGACACGAACTGCGAAAAACTTTTCTACCTATCCCTAGGAACTCCCTCGCACACATCTGCGTGCTCGGTGGCAATACGCCTAAGGCGTAAACATGTCAATATAACCGCGATGGTGAAGGCCGTCTAGGGGGTATGCGTCACGTAGAGTGTTGCTTCTAGGGTTAGACTAAATTTAATCCGAACCCTAAGTTTCCTAGGTGAAGAAGATTCTGACAACATCAAACCCTAATTTAACTCAGATCGAAATGTGATAAGTAGAACAATGGCAAGATGGTGCATGATTCAAGTGGAATGATGGAATTAAAATAAATAAAACATCGCATAATATAAACCTTAGGAATCTAGAAAAATTTCGGCAGCATAACGCGTTTTCGATAAATGCAAAAATAAAATTAAATAAAATTTGAGTCTGTTAATAAACATAATTTTGAACAATTATGTTTATTATCACACTCGAAAAACAGAGAAGGGAAGAGGTTATGGCACTCATTCCATAAAATAATATTAGAATAGATAATTAAAAATGAGGAACAAAAATCTTTCCAAGAAAAGAAATAAAATAACTAGCCCCATTAAAATGAATTTAAAAACAAAAGAAAAAAATACTCTTTCCCATTAAAATAAAAATCAATTCCCCAAAACAAGTTCAACTAACAAGGCAATAAACAAAAATGCCAAAATCACACTAGAATTAGACAATTCTAAAGGAACTACAAAAATTTGATAAAAGTAAAGTAAAAGCAATGGGGATAAAAAAAAGAGAAATCAAATAAACTCTCACAAAGCCAAATGCCCTCACAATAAAAAAAAACAAATACAATTATTAATCCAAAAACTAAGAAATGCCCTAAAAGCATTTTATTATTCTCTACTCTCTTTGTTGCCCTAGTCTCACCTCCTTTCTATTCTTTCTCAAAGCCCTAATCATTCTTTCATTGCTCTTCCTTGTTATGGTTTTCTGTTTGCAGGTCTAGGGTTTGTGGAGGCCATGGGTGACTCTCACGGAGGTTTGCATAATGGAGTCTTAGTTATAAATTTCTGAGTCACCCCCTTTTTTTTGACAGCATACCATATATTTGTTGTTTTTCATTATTTATGCAGATATTTATAAAATGCTGGTTTAAAAACTTAGGGCTGACGGTGGCGGCGGACTCACAGATGAGGGAAGGTGGAGAGAAGTGGGAGGCACAATGGAGAGGGACAGCTCTGGCAGGAGGGTCGAAGGGAAACCTGAAGGAGAGGCGGAGCTGCGGGCTGTGGAGTGGCACGACCATGGCGACGAAAGGTTAGGGCGAGCCCGCGGGGGAGTGGTGGATGTGGTTTAAGGGAGTAGTGGTGGGGAGGGGGTTGGAACCCCCTCCCCACACCCTAATCTAAAGCAAGCAACGGCGGAGGGGGGTCTATGGTGGGCGCCGTCCACCACAGCGCCTCTCCATCTTTTTTTTCTTTACAAAAAAAAAACTCTAAACTTAGTTTTGTTTATTTTTCTTTTTACAGCACCTCCATTATAACAGTAACTCCACCGCCAATGGGGCAATTTCGACCCCACCGAAATATGTTTAAAATAATTTATGTTTTTAAAAAAAAGTTTAATATATATATATATATAAATATATATATATACATAAATGTATATGTATATATATATGTGTACCTATATATATATATACAATTTAAATAGGTATAAACAGTTTACAAAAGCAGAGCTCAGCATAAAAAGTATTTTTATTATGTATTGGGTAAATGGGTATATGTTCATGCACTAATATATATATATATATATATATATATATATATATATATATATATATATATTTATTACATGCAATATTTATTTAGTTTCTGTAGTTACTTCCATTTTTTTGTATAAATACATAGTGATAAAAAAGGATAAATAGAATAAACTAATTTTTTTTTTTGTTGACATCCCATTTTTGAATCAAAGTAAATGCTTAGCAATAAATATCCCTTTGAACATACATGAACAGTAATATATATATATATATATATATATATATATATATATATATATATATATATACATTTTCTTTTTAAAACAACAACAACAACCAGATACATTGATCTGTTTATAAAAAAAATGCAGAAATATACAAGTTCTCATAGCATTCCTTTTTTTTTGTTTATAAAACATTGTTGTAAAATAGAATACTATCATTCTCCTCTAATTTTCACCTTTGCATACTAACATTTCTTTTATGAATCTCAAATAGATAGATAGCACAGTCCTAACTCTTTTTTTTTGACATAAAATAACAGAAATGTATATATATATATATATATATATATATATATATATATATATATTAGGAAACTACATGGCAAAATGGGCATTCTCATATGACCCTTCTAACAGCAACTAATAACATAATCTTTTAAGCAACCAAAACAGAAAAACTCAGTTTAAACTTCTCATTCTTTCTTTTGCAAATTCTAGGATTCATCTAGCTCACTCTAACGCATTTTTTTTTTGAAAGTATTATACAAAACAAAGAATACATTTCTTTTCTTTCATCTACAATAAAATCCAAACAACAACGTTATAACACATATATATTTTCTGTTTGAGAGAACAATGACAAAAATCTATTTATAGCCTCACATGCATTTTACGAACTCCACAACTCCACAATAAAGGAAGTGACCAACATTAAATTAAATACAGAGTATTTACATTGCATTATTTTTCGCAGCCAACTCCATGGCAAGGGAACTTAACAATCTTTCACAAAAATAAAATACAATGAGGCCACAATGGCCATGGCTTCAACAACCAATAAAACTACCACTAAAACTCCACAAGAAAGGATTTCATCTACTTCATTTCTCCACTCAAAACCTACAAATAATGACAACAACAAGAACAACAAAACTAGCCACTTCAAAAATCTCTCCTCCCTACCGTAGACCCGCAAGTGGGTCACCCCCGAGCTAGGGAGGTAGGGATTCACACAGGTTGAACACTCCACAATAAAAATCAATCACAATAACACAAAAATAGCCCATAGGTTTAACACAAAACTCAACTCATGAAAATGAGTTTGATGAAGGTAGGGAATGGACCCCTCTACTTCAAAGGGCTCCCAAACAATATAAAAACTAATCTCATGGCCTCAAGCCAATATATCTAAGAAACCACAACTCCCAATATCACAAATAAACTCCATGGCACTCTTGCTATTTTAAAAATATTCTCCACAATAATGAGAAGTTCTCAAGGTAAAATATCACATGGGAGTGACCTCAAGGAGGTTCCTTTCCCCTACCCAAACAAGTTGAGCATTACCTCCATTAGAGGTGCTCTCACCATACTCCCATCCCAATAGAAAAAAACAAAGCAAACAACAAACAACCAAAAACACATCACAACATAATAAATATACAAGGGTGAGAAAACATAGTTAAAGAGGCTTACCTTCAAAGCCCTATAATGGAAGCACGTTTGGTGAAGAGCTCCAAGCCTTCCCAAACCTTCCAACTCCAAGAATTCCTCCAACTTTTCTCCAAACTCCTCCAAAATAGAAAGAAACTTAAAATTGCAAGAACCCCACACTCCTCAACAAGAGGAGATAATATAGGCCATAAATTTGGCCTTGAGGAATGAGAAGGTGACACTTGTCACCTTCTCCTTCCTCCTCAAATGTCACTTGCAAGGGAGAGGAAGTGTGAGGATGACAAGTGTTATCGTCTCATTCCATCTCAATCCTCACCTTATCCACTTGTGCTCTCACACATGTGTGAGAGGATAAGTGGTGAGGTGGCATCCCCACTCACACCTTCAAGAGGATAAGGGATGCCATATGGCATCCTCTTATTCTCTCAAAGAAGCATCTCCCTCCAAGATGCTCTCACACGTGTGTGAGAGTCTTGGAGGAAGCTCCCACACACTTGGGAGCCTTGGAGACCTCCCAAGTCTTCCTTGGGAAAGGGTTCCCAAACTTTGGGAAAGGAGATGAGTCTTTCCCAAGGCATGACTCATCTCCCACCTTCCCTTATTTCAAATTTTCGTCACTTTGACTAAACCATAGTTTAGAGTGACCAAAAGTGAGTCAAATCTAGGGTTAGATAGTCCAAGTTGACCCTAGACTCATGGGTAACCACCTATGGTAACTTTTGGGACACTAGGGTTCATAAAGGGGTTAAAAATTCACTTTTAAATGGCCTCAACAAAATAAAATAAATACCAAGTGGTGTAAATCAAGTAAAATTTATACAACACTAATTATTAATTAATCTTAAACAAAGGGTACTAAGGCCAAAATAATAAAATCAAATCAAGCACTTAAATCAACATTCAAATTCAAATGTGATCCTTATCCCTCTTGGGAATGGATCGGTTTCACAGGGGATAACATAGTGTGAATTCTACCTCCAATTTCCCGTGGCTAGGGAATGTAAAACCTGCACATCTTGATCAAGTGTCAATCATATCATGAAAAATCATAGCCGAAGCAACTGGAATTAAATTCATGCAATCGAATACAACAATAATCATCAATACATACTTCTAAATTAAACTGCATTTTTCAATCTCATGTCAAATAGTCCACATCACATAAATAACTAAACTCTCATCACAAAACATCATCACATATATATCTCATATGTCGAATCATAAAATAGCACCAAATCTGATCAAATCGAATCACATATGTCTAATCAATGTCCTATCATAATCAGGAGATAAAAATCAAGTCTGCATAATGAAACAATAGCCACTAAAAGTCTGATATTGTCATCAACTAAAATGCATAACGATCAAAATAAGGGAGGTAAAATAATCGGCCTCACATCCTCCCCCCTAAGAGTAAACTTCCTCCTGGAAGTCATCAAAAAGGTGAGGATAGAGTGCCCTCAAACTAGCTGCATCCTCCCAAGTCGCTATGACCTCATCATAATGATCCTACTGGACCCTAACCTGGCCAGCTCTTGACCTCGAAGGCCCAGCGTCCGACGAGCCAATATGCGAATTAGCTCCAAAGCCAATTGCTCGTCAGCCTCTACCTGTAGTGCACTCCAGTCCAGCACGTGAGATAAATCAGATATATATCACCTCAAAGTAGAAATATAAAAGACATCATGGATACGTGACAGGCTAGGTGGCAATGCTAGACGATAGGCAACTGGTGCTATCCGCTCCAAAATCTCAAAGGGTCCTACAAACCGTGGTGCGAGATTAGAGCCCTTTCCATAACGGATTAGACTCTTGTGTGGCCGCACTCTAAGGAAAACCCTGTCACCCACAGAGAAACTCTGATCATTCCTCTTAGCATCAGCATACTTCTTCTGTCTATCTTGTGCCTCCTATAACCTCTGTCTAATTAGTGTGACTTACTGCTCCATATCCTGAACTAGCTCTGGACCAATGGCAACTCTGTCCTCTATCTGATCCCAACTCAATGGTGTCTTGCATGGTCTGTCGTATAAAGCTTGAAAGGGAGGCATACCCAACGAGCTGTGATGCGCATTATTGTAGGAAAACTCAACCAGATACAGATACTCCTCCCATCTAGACTAATGGTCCATAACATACATCTGAAGCATGTCCTTCAACACCTGATTCACCCACTCTGTCTGTCCATCTATCTCGGGGTGATAAGCGGAGCTAAAGTTGAGCTGTGTGCCCAACGCTTGCTGCAAGGCTCTCCAGAATACTGAAGTGAATACAGAATCTCTGTCTGAAATAATAAAGTGAGGTACTCCATGTAATCTCACAATATCGTCTAAGAATACTCTCGCCACTGCTAGCGCATTGTATGTCATGGGTACAGGTGAGAAATGCACCACCTTGGTCAACTTGTCGACTGTCACCATGATGGCATCATGGTGACGCGAAGACATAAGAAGACGAATAATAAAATCCATGGAAATGGTGTCCCATTTCCACTTAGGTATATCATGTGGATATAGAAGAACCGCTGGATGCTGATGCTCGGCCTTGACCCTCTGGCACTCAAGGCATCGAGCAACAAACTTTGCTATGTCACATCTCATACCCGCCCAATGGTATAGCTGTCGTAGATCGGCATGCATCTTCTTCACCCCTGGATGTGCCCCATATGGTTCTCTATGAGCCTCTGATAACACTACAGTACATAGGTCACCTACGTGGGGTACATAGATGCACTGTCGATGACGAAGTAACCCATCTGCCTCAAGTGAATACCCTGCAAACTTGCCCACAAGGGCCCTCTGTGAACTGATCTCCTGCTGCACCTCAAGAAACCACTCATCCTTTGGTAGATACTGAATAATGCAACCTCTCAAGTCCACACTTAGAGTCAAGGTCAAGAGCTCGTGGCACCTCCGACTCAATGCGTCAGCAACCACGTTCTCCTTCCCTTTGATGTAGTGGACATCAAAGTCATACTCACAGAGGAACTCCATCCAACGTCACTGACGGGTGTTCAGATTTAGCTGTGTAAAGATATATTGAAGGCTATGATGATCTGAATGGAGCTTAAAGTGATGACCCAATAAGAAATGTCTCCAACGAACTAGAGCATGAACCACTGCCGCTAACTCCAATTCATGTGTGGGGTAGTTCAGCTCATGGGTCTTGAGCTTTCGCGACTCATACGTGATCGCTCTACCACCCTACATAAGTATGGCTCCCAATCCCTCAAGTGATGCATCCGTGCAAACCATAAAATCTGTTGCAGGATCAGGAACCGTTAAAATGGGAGCGCTGGTAAGACGCTCCTTGAAGACACCGAAGGACCTCTCACACTGCTCAGTCCATAGGAAACTCTTCCCTTTCTGCTAAAGGGAAGTGATGGGGTGCGCTATCTGAGAATAACCCTCAACAAAGCAACGGTAATAACCAGCTAACCCCATAAAACTCCTAACCTCTGTCAAACTAGTGGGTGATGGCCAATCCCTGATAGCCCTGATCTTCGATGGATCTACTGAGATTCCATCTCCAGATAGGATATGCCCCAGATACTGAACCTCTGTCTTGAAAAATGCACACTTCGCCAAGTTCCCATAAAGATCTGCTCACGCAAACACTGTAGAACCTGACGAAGGTGCTCCTCATGCTCCTCCTCGGTCCATGAATAGATCAAAATGTCATCGAGGAAAATGATCACGAACCGATCCAAATAGGTACGGAACACCCCGTTCATGAGACTCATGAACACTGCACGGGCATTCGTCAAGCCGAAGGGAACCACTATGAACTCATAGTGGCCATAATGAGTCCGGAAGGTGGTCTTATGGATATTCACCTCTGTGATACGTAGTTGATGATACCCAGACTCTAGGTCTATCTTAGAGAACACCCTGGCTCCCTGCATCTGATAAAAAAGATCGTCAATCCTGGGCAGAGGATAACGGTTCTTCACCGCTACCTTATTCAACTGCCTATAGTCCATGCACAAATGAAGAGACTCATCCTTCTTCACGAAGATGACAGGAGCACCCCAAGGTGAAATGCTCAGTCGGATGTGCGCCTTCTCAAGCAAGTCCTCCAGCTGTAACTTAATCTCTGTGAGCTCATGTTTGGTCATCATGTAGGGTGCACGAGACACTGGCTCGGCACCCGGCACTAGGTCTATGTGAAATTTTACCTCACGTCGGGGTGGCATCCCTGGTAACTCTGCTGGAAACACATTGGCAAACTCTCCAAGGATGGGATGATCATCCAAAGATGCCTTAGGCTCGCCATCTGATCTGTTGCTCACTGTGATGGCGAACATCTGACATCCCTTCCGCATGTAGCGCTTAAGCTACTGAGCGGATATCATACGTACTGTTGTGGGCTTCTGTATGCCCACTATCCCAACTAATGTACCGTGATCGTCTAAACAACTGATCGCCATTTGGCGACAATCTAGCTTGGCTCGATGAGCCGCAAGCCAATCCATACCCAACACCACATCATAGGATCCTAATGTCATGACTCTAACGTCGCATACTGTGGTAAAGGGTCCCAAAGCAATCTCACAGTCATGGACTACGGCATCTACTGTCATCTTGGCCCCTGAGGCCAACTCAACCACCCACCTATCACCCTACCTAGAGGCCACCAGCCTGCAACGCTCCACTAACGATGGAGATATAAATGAGTCAGTAGCACCAAAATCAAAGAGAATAGAAATGGGGTTACCCCCAATCATTCCTGACGTCTCAATCACCGACACCTAAAAATTAGCCTGGCAGTTATTAACCGCTGTGAACATATAGTGGGATCTACCCACATCACCAACAGTCTGCTCAGATCCTCCTGCACGAGGCTGTCCCCCTACTGTAAAACCCTGTGGACACTCTCTAGCTAGGTGTCCAGCTCCACCACAAACATAACAAGGGCCCCTAGCCTGTACATGTCCAGTCTGAGTCCTACGTGACTGCTTTTGCCCTGATCTACTAGTAGACCCCTGCCAGCCCCTATAAGACTGCTGCGACCTCGCGGGTCTCGCAGGTGGTCCCTGCTGCCTCTGATCTCTACATGGGCCCTACTACTGCCATCCTTTATTATGTCCCCCATGTGACCTCTGCTGTGTCCTAGCTCTCTACTACTACTGTGGGGGCCTAGGAGGTAAGGGTGCGGAACTAAATCCTCCTCTATGAGGTGACTGTGATGATCTGCGGAAACTCTGCTGATGTTGCTGCTATCCATGATCCTGAAACTGAGGGCATGAACTCTGCTCTCGTCCCTGAATCTCTTCAGCGATATATACCTTCTCGGCAGCATCACTCAAAGTTTGGGGATCTGCCATACGAATAGGCCCTGCTATACTGTGGTTCAGTCCTTTGATAAACTTATGCACTAGGAGTTTCTCGTCGTGGAGATACTCCGCATATTAGGATAACTCAATAAATCTACCCTCATACTGTGCCACTATAATTCCCCTCTGCTGAAGATTGTGGAACTCATCTATACAATGCTGCCTGTAATGGTCTGATAGGTATTACGCATTGAAGCGCTCAATGAAGGTCTCCCATGTGAGAGTGTCTAAAGAAAGGTGACACTTGCACTCCTTAGTGCGCCACCAGGTAGCTGCTGCATCTCGCAACAAGTGTACTGCCACACAGGCCTTCGTGTTGCCCTCATAAGGACGCAACGTGAAGCATCTATCTAAGCTAATAAGCTAGGCCTCTGCCTCAGCTCCCTCTATGGTCCCGACAAATGTAGGAGGGTTCAACCTCAATAAATCCCTAATGGGGTCTCCTCTGTCTCTAGGCCTCCTGATAGGCTCATTTGTATAATAGTCATAAGGTCTATGAACCATGTGCTCTACTCGTACTGCCTCATCATACCTAGCATGACGTGAAGGGCTCCTGCTATGGGCCCTATCGGCCGAACCAACCTCCTCTGCTGTCGTCTCTGGCACCTCAACATAAGGCTCCACACATGGTGCCCCTCGCAGCTCAACGCGGGGCTCCACACGTGGCTCGACACGGGACTCAGCTCGTGGCTCCATGCGTGGCTCCTCTCACAGATCCTCGTGGGGCTCGACACGTGGCTCTATGCACAACTCAACTACAGCCGGTGGAAGCTTATCTAAAACTGCTTGTAAATCCTGTAATATCTGTGGCCCAATATCTGGTAGGGCTGGTGGTGCCTACGAGACCTATGGAACTGGTTGTGCCTGTACCTCAGCTGAAGAGTCAGTGTGAACCTCGGGGGATGGAGTGCGGCGGGATTGTGCTTGCCGAACTCGTCGGGGAGGCATCCTACAAAAATGAGGTAACCACAAATCAGTCAAAGTTGTGGAAATACTAATGTGCCTTAAACAAGCCCAGTGTTTAAACTTAGGCTCTGATACCAAATGTCATGCCCGCATTTCCCATGCGGTCACGACACACAACACACGTGTCGTGTCCACATTTGCCATGTGGTCATGACACGAACTGCGAAAAACTTTTCTACCTATCCGTAGGAACCCCCTCGCACGCATCTGTGTGCTCAGTGGCAATACACCTAAGGCGTAAACATATCAACATAACCGTGATGGTGAAGGTCATCTAGGGGGTATGCGACACATAGTGTGTCGCGTCTAGGGTTAGACTGAATTTAATCCGAACCCTAAGTTTCCTAGGTGAAGAAGATTTTGACAACATCGAACCCTAATTTAACTCAGATCGAAATGTGATAAGTAGAACAATGGCAAGATGGCGCATGATTCAAGTGGAATGATGGAATTAAAATAAATTAAACATCACATAAAATAAACCTTAGGAATCTAATAAAATTTTAGCAGCATAACGCGTTTTCGTTAAACGCAAAAATAAAATTAAATAAAATTCAAGTCCATTAATAAACATAATTTTGAACAATTATGTTTATTATCACACTCGAAAAATAGAGAAGGGAAGAGGTTATGGCGCTCATTCCATAAAATAATATTAGAATAGATAATTAAAAACGAGGAACAAAAATCTTTCCAGGAAAAGAAATAAAATAACTAGCCCCATTAAAATGAATTTAAAAACAAAAGAAAAAAATACTCTTTCCCATTAAAATAACAATCAATTCCCCAAAACAAGTTCAACTAACAAGGCAATAAACAAAAATGCCAAAATCATATTAGAATTAGACAATTCTAAAGGAACTACAAAAATGTGATAAAAGTAAAGTAAAAGCAATGGGGATAAAAAAAATAGAGAAATCAAATAAACTCTCACAAAGCCAAATGTCCTCACAATAAAAAAAAGAAAAAAAAACAAATACAATTATTAATCCAAAAACTAAGAAATGCCCTAAAAGCATTTTATTATTCTCTACTCTCTTTGTTGCCCTAGTCTCACCTCCTTTCTATTCTTTCTCAAAGCTCTAATCATTCTTTCATTTCTCTTCCTTGTTATGTTTTCCTGTTTGCAGGTCTAGGGTTTGTGGAGGCCATGGGTGACTCTCACAGAGGTTTGCATAATGGAGTCTTAGTTATAAAATTCTAAGTCACCCCCTTTTTTTTGACAGCATACCATATA
The DNA here is from genome assembly GCA_027924645.1 of Cunninghamia lanceolata. Classification (NCBI taxonomy): domain Eukaryota; kingdom Viridiplantae; phylum Streptophyta; class Pinopsida; order Cupressales; family Cupressaceae; genus Cunninghamia; species Cunninghamia lanceolata. The sequence goes on from BSBN01001246.1 coordinate 516,279, forward strand.
TTTGTTGTTTTTCATCATTTATGCAGATATTTATAAAATGTTGGTTTAAAAACTCAGGACCGACGGCGGCGGCAGACTCACAGCTGAGGGAAGGTGGAGAGAAGTGGGAGGCACAATGGAGAGGGACGGTGCTGGCAGGAGGGTCGAAGGGAAACCCGAAGGAGAGGCGGAGCTGCGGGCTGTGGAGTGGCACGACCGTGGCAACGGAAGGTTAGGGCGTGGTTTAAGGGAGTAGTGGTGGGGAGGGGGTTGGAACCCCCTCCCCACACCCTAATCTAAAGCAAGCAATGGCAGAGGGGGGTCTGTGGTGGGCGCCGCCCACCACAGCCCCTCTCCATCTTTTTTTGTTTTACAGAAAAAAACTCTAAACTCAGTTTTGTTTATTTTTCTTTTTACAGCACCTTCATTATACTAGTAACTCCACCGCCAATGGGGCAATTTCGACCCCATCAAAATATGTTTAAAATAATTTTCGTTTTTAAAAAAACGTTTAATATATATATATACATAAATGTATATGTATATATATATAAATATATATATACATAAATGTATATGTATATATATATGTGTGTGTGTGTGTGTAGCTATATATATACAATTTAAATAGGTATAAACAGTTTACAAAAGCAGAGCTCAGCATAAAAAGTATTTTTATTATGTATTGGGTAAATGGGTATATGTTCATGCACTAATATATATATATATATATATATATATATATATATATATATATATATATATATATATATATATATATATAAGTATATATATATTTATTACATGCAATGTTTATTTAGTTTCTGTAGTTACTTCCATTTTTTTGTATAAATACACAGTGATAAAAAAGGATAAATAGAATAAACTGAAAAAAAAATTTGTTGACATCCCATTTTTGAATCAAAGTAAATGCTTAGCAATAAATATCCCTTTGAACATACATGAACAATAATATATATATATATATATATATATATATATATATATATATATATATATATATATATATATATATATATATATATATATATATATATATATATATATATATACATTTTCTTTTTAAAACAACAACAACAACCAGATATATTGATCCGTTTATAAAAAAAAATGCAGAAATATATAAGTTCTCATAGCATTCTCTTTTTTTTTTTTTATAAAACATTGTTGTAAAACAGAATACTATCATTCTCCTCTAATTTTCACCTTTGCATACTAACATTTCTTTTCTAAATCTCAAATAGATAGATAGCACAGTCCTAACTCTTTTTTTTTTGACATAAAATAACAGAAATGTATATATATAGGAAACTACATGGCAAAATGGGCATTCTCATATGACCCTTCTAACAGCAACTAATAACATAATCTTTCATGCAACCAAAACAGAAAAACTCAGTTTAAACTTCTCATTCTTTCTTTTGCAAATTCTAGGATTCATCTAACTCACTCTAACGCATTTTTTTTTTAGAAGTATTATACAAAACAAAGAATACATTTCTTTTCTTTCATCTACAATAAAATCCAAACAACAACATTATAACACATACATAATTTATGTTTGAGAGAACAATGACAGAAATCTATTTATAGCCTCACATGCATTTTACAAACTCCACAACTCCACAATAGAAGAAGTGACCAACATTAAATTAAATACAGAGTATTTACATTGCATTATTTTTCGCAGCCAACTCCATGGCAAGGGAACTTAACAATCTTTCACAAAAATAAAATACAATGAGGCCACAATGGCCATGGCTTCAACAACCATAAAACTACCACTAAAACCCCACAAAAAGGGCTTTCATTCACTTCATTTCTCCACTCAAAACCTGCAAATAACCACAACAACAAGAACAACAAAACCAACTACTTCGAAAATCTCTCCTCCCTACCGTAGACCCACAAGTGGGTCATCCCCGAGCTAGGGAGGTAGGGATTCACACAGGTTGAACACTCCACAACAAAAATCAATCACAATAACACAAAAATAGCCCATAGGTTTAACACAAAACTCAACTCATGAAAATGAGTTTGATGAGGGTAGGGAATGGCCCCTCTACTTCAAAGGGCTCCCAAACAATAGAAAAACTAATCTCATGGCCTCAAGCCAAAATATTCAAGAAACCACAACTCCCAATATCACAAATAAACTCCATGGCACTCTTGCCATTTTAAAAATATTCTCCACAATAATGAGAAGCCCTCAAGGCAAAATATCACAACATGGGAGTGACCTCAAGGAGGTTCTATTCCCCTACCCAAACAAGTTGAGTATTACCTCCATTGGAGGTGCTCTCACCATACTCCCATCCCAACAAAAAAAAAATAAAGCAAACAACAAACAACCAAAAACACATCACAACACAATAAATATACAAGGGTGAGAAAACATAGTTAAAGAGGCTTACCTTCAAAGCCCTATAATGGAAGCACGTTTGGTAAAGAGCTCCAAGCCTTCCCAAACCTTCCAACTCCAAGAATTCCTCCAACTTTTCTCCAAACTCCTCCAAAATAGAAAGAAACTTAAAATTGCAAGAACCCCACACTCCTCAACAAGAGGAGATAATATAGGCCATAAATTTGGCCTTGAGGAATGAGAAGGTGACACTTGTCACCTTCTCCTTCCTCCTCCAATGCCACTTTCAAGGGAGAGGAAGTGTGAGGATGACAAGTGTCATCCTCTCATTCCATCTCAATCCTCACCTTATCCACTTGTGCTCTCACACATGTGTGAGAGGACAAGTGGTGAGGTGGCATTCCCACTCACACCTTCAAGAGGATAAGGGATGCCATATGGCATCCTTTTATTCTCTCAAAGAGTCATCTCCCTCCAAGATGCTCTCACACGTGTGTGAGAGTCTTGGAGGAAGCTCCCACACACTTGGGAGCCTTGGAGACCTCCCAAGTCTTCCTTGGGAAAGGGTTCCCAAACTTTGGGAAGGGAGATGAGTCTTTCCCAAGGCATGACTCATCTCCCACCTTCCCTTATTTCAAATTTTCGTCACTTTGACTAAACCATAGTTTAGAATGACCAAAAGTGAGTCAAATCTAGGGTTAGATAGTCCAAGTTGACCCTAGACTCATGGGTAACCACCTAGGGTAACTTTTGGGACACTAGGGTTCATAAAGGGGTTAAAAATCCACTTTTAAATGGCCTCAACAAAATAAAATAAATACCAAGTGGTGTAAATCAAGTAAAATTTATACAACACTAATTATTAATTAATCTTAAACAAAGGGTACTAAGGCCAAAATAATAAAATTAAATCAAGCACTTAAATCAACATTCAAATTCAAACGTGATCCTTATCCCTCTTGGGAATGGATCGATTTCACAGGGGATAACATAGTGTGAATTCTACCTCCAATTTCCTGTGGCTAGGGAATGTAAAATCTGCACATCTTGATCAAGTGTCAATCATATCATGAAAAATTATAGCCGAAGCAACTGGAATTAAATTCATGCAATCAAATACAACAATAATCATCAATACATAATTCTAAATTAAACTGCATTTTTCAATCTCATGTCAAATAGTCCACATCACATAAATAACTAAAATCTCATCACAAAACATCATCACATATATATCTCATATGTCGAATCACAAAATAGCACCAAATCTGATCAAATCGAATCACATATGTCTAATCAATGTCCTATCATAATCAGGAGATAAAAATCAAGTTTGCATAATGAAACCATAGCCATTAAAAGTCTGATAATGTCATCAACTGAAATGCATAACGATCAAAATAAGGGAGGTAAAATAATCGGCCTCACAATAACAAAGACATTACTTATTTCTAAAGGAATTTGTGTTGTATACAGATCATCAAGCATTGTAATATTTGAATAGTCAAGGTAAGTTGAATCAGAAACACATGAGATGGGTAGAGTTTATGCAACGTAGATAATATAACTTGGCATTGGTGAGTGGGAACTATTTTTGGCCATAGATATATAAGGATGTACAAAAATATGTTTAGTGTTACAAAACTTGTCAAGAAGAAAATGGGAGTAGCCAAAATACTGGGTTGTATCAACCATTACCGGTCCTAGAGAAAACTTGGAAGACATCAATATGGATTTTGTATTAGGATTACTTAGAACACAAAGAGGACATGAATCTATATTTTTGATAGTCGATGGATTTTCTAAGATGACACATTTCATTCCATGTGTGAGAAGACAAATGATGTAGTATATATAGCTAATCTATTTTTTAGGGAAGTTGTGAGAATGCATGGGTTGCCAAATAGTATTGTTTCAAATAGAGATACTAAGTTTGTTGCATATTTTTGGAAGATATTGTGGAAGAATATGAAAACATATTTGAAATTTAGTTTAGTATATCACCCACAAATTGATCGACAAATAGAAGTTATGAATAGAAGTTTAGGCAATTTGTGGTGATGTTTGGTTGCAAAAGATAGGAAAATGGGATATGGTTCTAATGCAAGTAGATTTTGCACATAAAAATTTAGTAAACAAGAGTATAAGGAAAACACCATTTTTAGTAGAATAGCATAGTTGTCTAAGGAATGTATAAGAATTGAGGGATATTAGAAATGAGAAGAGTGCAAAAGAAAACTAATTTGTGTAACACATGAAATAAGTACACATAGAAGTAAGATGTCAGTTGGAGAAGATGAATGGAATATATAAGGAGAAATATAATGAGAAAAGAAGAAATAAGGAGTTGATGGATAGAGATAAAGCAATGGGTATCTTAGAAAAGAAAGATTTCTAGTTGGAAGATTCAATAAGTTAAAAATGAAGAAGTTTTGTCCTTGTAAAATTGTCAAAAGGTTCAATTTAGGGAGTGCCTATGAAGTAAATTTACCAAAAATACTTGGGCATATCGCTAGTATTCAATAATATAGATCTATATCAGTATCATGAAAGAGAGTTAGAGAATAGTGGCTTAGAAGTACAATAGGAGAATTAGATACTGCAACCATAGAAAGAGGATATTGATGAGATTTTATATAGTATGAGGAGTATTTGGTGAAATAGAAAGGAAGGCCTAAAGAAGACTCATCTTGGATTCCTAAGGCTAAGGTAGACCTTTTGGGTTTCCCTCTAGCCACTAGAAAGTAAGGGGGTCACTTTTCAAATTACCACAAGTGTTTGATGCAGGAGCATCCTAGGGTGTAAGAGGAATCTTGCATCACCCACAAATAGTTTCTTTACTTTGTTTAGGTTTGTTTGTAGGTTTTCAATAACAATAATGTAGTCATCATCTAGGTATCATAGATCTTATTGCATTTTATTGCACATGCATATTTCACATGATAGTTAGAAACACATGTTCTACATTGATCCTAGAGCATCACATTCTATTTTGCAATAATAGAGGAAAACATTTCCATATGCATTAGACCCCATGAAATATTATTGTATGAACCACATCAAGATTCATTGATCCATCATCACCACATTCATTCCAAAATATTTGATCTACATGATTTGATGACTACATGTTATACATGGGATTGAGCTTTACACCTCCTTGTGGCCAATGAGGTCTTTCCTAAGCCTAAAAGCTACTATATGATCATTTATCATGATCATTTAAAGTTAGTCAATTTAGTTCTTAGCTCAACATTAGCATAGTAGTACATTATCATTTAATTTCTCTAATTTGCACATAGTTGTGCCCATATGTATTTTGAAGGCTACAACCTCATGTTGTAAGCAATTGTGGAAAACTATAATTCAATTGTGACTGTGAATTATTAAAGGTTATGTTGCTATTTCATCAAGCTTTGTTGTGCATGTTTATTTTTTAGGCTACATGACCTTGGACAATCCTTCATTGGATCATTTGTCCATGACTACATCACAATTATATGTAACATGCCTAAAGGATGTGATCCTAAGACTTAGGTATACTCAAAACAACTTAGTTGATTAGCACCATCCTAACTACAACTAGGTTAAGACAACAAATTTAACATTGCTTTGACTAGAGATTTAGTAAATTAGACCTATTCATGCTTAGCCTACGAGCCATAGTTTTCTGATTGAAGAGTCATAATCTAGAATGAGACAAGTTATAATGCAAGTGTTTGAGAGTGATCAGTAGATTATGTTGATATCTTTGCTCTTTAGGATAAATAAATAGTCATACATTTATTGCCTTAAATGTATGTGCTACAACTAAGGAAATGCAAAAGAAACATGCTTGGATTAAATGAATACCCATTATTTATCTAAATACTACTATTTACTCATAGTTTCACTTACCTAGTTTTTAAAATAAATGATCATATGATTAATTATTACCAAGATATAATTAGTCATTATTCACAAAATGCGTAGTATAAAGAAGATAACATCTCTCTCTAACACATCACCTATCCAATATGTTTTACTTTATTTATCACTTGGACGCATGAGTAGTATTTCACCAATAATATCCAATTCAATTCCCTCTCTTTTCTTAGTTTTAGTTTAGCTATATCATAGACAACCTTTCAGTAAATTCCTATTTCAATGCTTAGGAAGTTCTTTTTCAATACAAGTTTATGTCCATACATGCATTTTTCATAGTTACTCATAGAATTAATAATTCTTAACTAATATTCTAATTAGACTCTATGGAATTCCTTCTTCCATAGGCCTACCTACCTATTCGTCTCCATGGAAACAATATTGCATTTAGTTCTCCCTTAACATTATATTTCAACTAGTTTAAGATAGTATGACATTAATATTTCAGATGTATTCAAAGGTGGGATTCATCACCTTTTCATTTTCCTACCAAAATTACTCATCTTAGGCTCTATACTCACAAAATATCAATTATAAAACTTCTAGTTGATAATTTTCAAATTTCATTTTGATTGAAATTTAGATAACTGAAGATTAGGAAAAGAAACAAAGGGGATTACACAAACAAAATGCATAAAAACACTATGTTTATACCTTCGAAGATCTCCCACTCCTTGATAAGGTGGAGGAGCTTGCACCCAAGAGATCCTAGCTTTACCCAAGTGTTGTTGATTTGACTGTAGATTGCTCCTTGTTCTCAACACAATGAGGATGAAGATTTGAGAGGGATTTGATAAGAATTTGGATGGAGATTGGATATGGATAGAAAGGCTAGAATGATTTTAGAATTATGAAGGCATGATGAGAAGATTTGATATAAATTTGGGCATAGTTATGATAGGATGAGGAAGTTGTTAAAATGGCTTAGGTTGGCCTTGTATTTATAGGCAAATTGGAGAGGGTCTTGATCCAACTGTTGAGATTCAAAGTTGGAATCAAGGGTTGGGGTGAGAGGATGAGATCAAAGGTTGAGATCTCATCAAAAAAGATGGAGGGTTGTGATTAAATGTGAATTTTAAATTCACATTGGGAAGGATGAGGAATGAATTAAAAATTCATTTCCATGGGATAGTGTGAAGATGATGTGGACTTATCAATGAATTAAAAATTTATTTTTGTGGGGGAGTGTTTGAATAAAAATTTAAGTTTTATTGAGGAGTGTGAGGACATGTGACACATGCACATTTTTGGGGCCTTACATGTGTAAGCTAATTTCATGGAGAATGTTTTAACATAAAAATAGAAAGGTGAGTTGGAAGGGTCATGTGACCTTTTGAATAAAAAATTGATTTTTATTCAAAGTGTGTGGGAGGATGGGTTAAACAAGGTTTGACCAAGTTAATCAAGGGATTAACTTAATTAATGTGGCTGGAGAAAATTAGTTAGTAGGCTAATGTAGGATTAAAATTAATTAAATAATGATTTATTTAATTAATTTAGGTTTAGGGGTCATGTAGACTAGGGTAGCTAATTAAATAATTGCTATTTAATCAACTAGGCTAGATTTAGATGATAGAGTAGGGTAGATTAATTAAATAAGTATGATTTACTTAATTAATCAAGATTAGGAAGATGGATAAATTAGCCAAATAAATATATAACATATTTATTAATTAATTGGGATGAAGTTGTAAGGTATTGTGATAAATTAGATAAATTAATTTATCACAAGGGATGAATTAAGGATAAATGGCTAAGGGTAGATGATTAGGGATGGTTTAGGATAAATTAATTAAATAAATTAGATTTATTTAATTAATTGGTGAAGGGTAAATTAGTGATGTGAAGATGCAGGAAAGTGGCTTGCGGGGTAAGTCAGTTTTAGGTGTCTACATTTTGCCCCTCTTTGAAATGATGTTGTGGCTAAGTAACATTATTTCAAAGAAGTTTAAAATATAGAGTTGGATTGGATATAAAGAGACTTTGGTTTAGAAGAATGAGGTTAGGTTTAGGGATGATGGTAAGGGTGATGCCCCCTGAAGAGGATAGGCGGGTTGCAAGAACATGGGTGTGCTCTCGAAATGGATGAAATAGATTGGTTCAAGTGGTTGGAGGATAAGGGGTGAGATGAAAGATTGATGATTTTGGGTAGATTGGTTGATGGATAATTATTGTGCTGAAAATGATTTAGATAAATCCTAGGTTTCTTATAGCAAAGTGGATATTTTCACCAAGGTATAGAAGACCAGGGTGATGATGTACATCCACCATTTGTATGGACTAGACATGCAGACAAGAGGGTGATCCCATGCATGCCCAAGATAGTACAACCTTTTCTAGACGAGGAAAGGGGACTCATAGAGTAAGCCCTTAATACACAAAAGTATGAAGAACCTTAGATGTAAAAGGAGATCAATATGCTAGAACCAACCCTACGATTCACAAGATATGAATACTAGCTTGTAGTAATTAGACCAACCCACAAGCACATCATACGAAAGCATGACTATGCCCCATTCTAGATGTTTTCACCACATACCATGATATAATAAGATCAAGGTAGCTTTGAAATGATCTTCAAATAGGAAAAAAGATAAAAATCAAGAACCAAAAGACCAACGAATCAAACAAATAGCCATTGTATCTCTTGCCAAGATGGATGATGATTGATAGATTCTGCCTATTGTAGGAATGATATATCCATTAAGGCAGGAATTGATGGATTATTGGATCATGCCCATTGTAGGAATGATATATCCTAGGGCATGGTTCTGATAGTTGATGTTGTAAGATTGGCGCAAGATATGATGGTTACAAGTTGTGGTTGATGTTGATTTGATAGTTGATGATTTTTGTTAAGGGATGATGCTTTGATAAATGATGCAATGCTTTGGATATTACGTTTGGATCTAGCATAAGCTCAGGGATAGGGACCATCCAAGCGGGTTGGATGGGTGCATCTTATGTACTTGAGTACTAGAAACTTCCTTCGTATTCCAGACTACCTACGTACCCTGTATCCACGGGATCAAGGCACATTAAGATGCAAGTGATAATGATATGTAGTTTTGATTTGTGATGATGATGTGGGATGATTGATTGGTGATAAGATGTTTAGGTTGGTGATGAGATGTTGATGGAACAATGTTTGATTTTGGGATGGATATTTTTGGGATTTTGTAGATATTTTTATTTTTTTGGATTTTTGTGATTTTTGGTTTTTTTTTTGATTTTTGTGATTTTGGATAGGGAATGGTTTATTATGAGATGGTTGCATTGGATTAAATTTGGATAGCCTAAGTGTTGGATACCAATGATGAGAGAACACCAAGTCTAGAGGTGAAGTGAATAAGGTGATAAGATTGGATGGGAGATTGGTGATGAAAGGATAATGGATGGGAGATTCATGATAGATGGATGGATAGATGGGGATAAGGGATAAGATAGGGGATAAAGGATTGGGTAGGGATACATGATAAGTAGATGGAAGGATTGTCGATGGAAGGTGATATAGAGGAGATTCATGGTAGATGGATAGAGGGGGTTGGGGATGATCTCCAAAGGCTATGTTGCATAGGAATCATATGCCCTATTCTAGGTATGATGCTTAGGATTTTGTGTGATGGGAAAATACTTGGAAGGGATGAATGGACTTAATAGTAGATGGATGTATGGAGGATATGCTTGGAAAGGGACGTATGCTGAGAGGTGTCCAAAGCATGTTGTCAATATTTTGCCCCAGTCTTTATCAAGATCTAAGGAGGAAGATATAGTAGATAGGATGGATGGGAGATGATATGATAGATAGGGGGATAGTGGATAGGAATATGATAGGATAAGGATAGATGATGGAAAGGATATGCAAAGGATATTATGGATGTGGATGAAAGGTATGATTTTTCCCCCAAGTGTAGGGTACAAATGGATGGGAAATGGATTACGCATGATGCCCACAAGGGGTTTTCATCATGGTACTTGTCCAAGGAGCCACAAGGAGTGGTTTTCACAATTGGACGTATTTTTCTCTTTACTATTGTTTTTTTTTAATTTTTTAATTTTTAATTTTTTTGATTTTTTGATGGAATGGGGAATTCTAGCATCTGTTTCCATAGCAAGTGGAAGATGGTCCCATGTTGGATAGCATTATGGATGATGATTGCATGGATGTTGGTAGATAGGAGAAGATGGAATGGATGGTGGATAGTGGATTATGCAAAAGCATGGACCATAGGGATGTGATGGGGTAGATATGTAGGATAGTGGATGAAAGATGGAGAGATGGAGGTATGTGGGAGTGCCATGTGGTGGAGGGGAATCAAAACCAATCGTTGCACACACCATTTTGAATTTTGAAGCTTATATTTTATATAAGGGGTGGGTAGCAATGGTGATTGGGATAGCGGGTTTTTGAATGGTTGATTTGGGGTTTTAGGGACCCAAATAAACTTTGAAATTATGGGATTTTTAGATGGGGAGAAAGATTTTTGGAATTTTTGAGAGTTGGAGGTGGATGCCTCAATTTGATTATTTTCTTTGTGCTTAAGGACCCACACCATTTTTGTTTTTGCTTTTTCTTTTGATGGTGTGGACTTTGGTAGCCTTTTGGATTTTTTATTTTTCTTTGGAGGGATAGCATCTTTAGGCTTTTGTGGATGTTTTGCTTTATGTAGAGAGGAATCCAAATTTTTATTTTTGAATCCCATGGGTGTGTTGGTAGCTTCTAGTTTGGATGATGTGTGCTTTTGTTGGTCTTGATTGGGGATTGTAAGGGATCGGGATTGATAGGATGAGGATTTATGAATGGGAGTTGGAAGGATAGGAGGATAAGGGGATTTTAAGATAAGGATATTAGGAGTTGGTAGGATGGGAGGATAAGAGGATTTGTGGATAGGGATGTTTGGCGTTGGAAGGATAGGAGATAAAGTGAATTTGATAGGGATATTAGGAGTTGGAAGTAGTGGAGGTAAATTTGATGGAGGGAGATGGATGGTCACGTGCTTTTACTCATGATATGATGATGGAGGAGGGATGGTGACAAATGATTTGGAAGTGCGATGAGGTGCACCAGGTTTGGAGTTAGATGAATGGTCTTTGGAAGATGCATGGATGGTACCAATTACATGTTTAGATTGTTTGATGTGGGATGTATAGCCAAGGCCATGCGAGGATGGATGAAATGTGGTATGGATGGGCTCCAAGATACCATGTTCATGAAGGCCTAAACCTTTGCCTTGATATTTCATGTTTTGGAGTATGCGACATGCAATGGGATGTTTGGTGCTTTGGAAACAAGACACGAGTCCATTATTTGTTGGAGAAGGATAGGTGGTGGAAGGAAGTTGTTCACCTCCTACGAGGGAGCCACTATAGATGAAGGTGCTTTTTACAAGTGGATAAGAGGATGGATTTGGGATGGGATTGGTAGATGGTGTGGGAGGATCAACGGGGGTTGTTGTGGTAGAAGTGATAGGGTTGATGTGGATAGGGTGATTACTAGATGGGAGGAGATTAGGGATGGGATTAGATAGGAGGGGGTTAGGGATGGGATTAGATGGGATATTTAGATCTTGATTAGGATGGGGGGTTGATGCTTCAACATGCTTTGGATTTGACTCATTACATAGCTCATGTGTTTGGATAGAAATGGAAGTGACTTGGATAGATGTGATAGGTGCTTGGAAGGATGTGATAGGTTCTTGAATTGTGTTAGTGGTAGGAGATGATGGAAAATGATTCCTTTCTAATAGCCAATGGATGACATCCTTCATGAGTGTATGGGTTGATGAACAATATAATGGATGGATAATGATGGTGGATGGTGTAGGATTAGGATTAGGATTGGATAAAGGGGTGATGGGATTAGATGGTGGTGTTTCTTGGATGGGCTCAAGGATAGGCATTGGATTAGATGTTGGTGTTGGAGGGGTGGGGGAGTTGGGGGATTCCATAGATTTGCTTTTTCTTTGGAGAAAATCCCTCAAGGATTCATTGGATGTTGTTGGTTTAGGATTTGGAAGGTTTGATAGTGGATTAGATGGTGAATGGATGATAAGGGTTGAGTGATTGGGAGATGGATAAGTTGATGGATTAATGTTGATAAGGTTGGAGGGATATTGTGATGGGGGGACTGACATTAATGGATTGTAAGGTAGATATGGTGATGGATTAAGGTTGATAGGATTGGAGGGATATTGTGATGGAGGGATTGGAGGATGGGGGATTTACATATGATAATGGTTGTGTATATAGGCTTTGGATTTTCGCTATAAGGTGTGCTAGGTTGGTGTTCCCTTGATCAAAGTTAGGATAACAAAGGTTGGGGATGTATAAGTTGGAGGTATTGATTGGTTGGGTAGGTATGATGTCATAGATGTAGAAGGGGATGGAGATTGATATAAGGTTGAAGGTTGATATAAGGTTGAAGGGGTGGATATGTAGGGTGTTGATGGGGATGAAATAGAAGCTGGAGAATCTCCAATGATGAGGTGTGCTAAGGGTATATCTCTAATGTCAGTTTTGCATTTTTCCTTAGCATTAGGATCCATGTTCTCATAGATTTTTCTAAGTCTTTCTAATTGTTGCATTGCTACATATGGATCCATGTTGTTGGGAGGATAGAATAATGGATGAGTGATGTAGGTTGGGGATCAAATTTCAAGACCTTAAGATGGTTTGTTTTTCTTCAAAGGATGGATGATTCTCTATACTTAAGATAGACTAATGATCTTAAGCAATAGAGTCGATTGGATGATTGTTGATTTTGATGAATTACTTAAGATAGACTAATGATCTCAAGCAAGTTTGGATAAAGGTTGATGATGATCAACTAAAGTCTTGATTTTTTGATTGGGTTGATTTGGATTTGGATTTTGATAATTATGTTGGGGGATATTGATAATGATTGTGATTGGGATTTTTGGATGGAAGATTGATGGAGGATGGATGAGACTAAGTCCTTAACCAATGTTTGATTTGCAAAGAATGATTATTGATTAAGGACTAGGGGTTGGGATGTTTGATTTTTTGGAGATAGATTTTTGAATGGTTGGTGATGTTGGGGATGATGTTGATTTTGGATTGTATTTGGATTAAGAGGATTTGGATTAATGTTTTGGAGATTGATTTTAGATGAAGGTTGAATGATGTTGGATGAGGGATTTGGAAGATGTTAAGGATTTTGATTTGAATTAATCTTGATGAATGTTTGATTTGGATAGATTTTGGTTGGGAGATAGTTTTGATGAGGATTTGGATGAGGTTGGATAGGGTTTGAATAATGTTTGTTTGATTGGAAGATGAATTGGATAGTTGGTTAGAGTGGTGATGTGGTTGATTAAGGATGAGGTAGATGTGATTAGGATAGGATTGGATTGAATGATTTGGATGAAAGTGATAGGTTGATTGAATGCTCATGTGGATAAGATAGATGGTTAGGATGATGATTAGGATGATTAGGATAGATGGGTGATTGGATTAAGATGAGGTGGATAAGAATGATTAAGATGATGAAGATAGACTATGACTAAGGATGAAATGGATTAGGATAAATTTGATTAAGCTCAGATAAAGGGATTGGATAACCTCAATTGATGGGATTTGATAAATGGGGGGAGGGTTTAGCGGTATTGGGAGGAGACCCAGCCCAACGTTGGGGGGTGTGGGGGCCGAATGCGACCCCCCGCTAATAAGGGTTCAGAAGCATAGCCCCCAACCAAAATTTTTTTGAAAAATGGGCTTGTAAAATTGATAGTTTTGATGGGAAAATTTGATTTTTGGACACGGAGGAAAAATGTGCTAAAACAGTCACCAAAGGTGCTAAAATAGACACCGAAGACACTAAAGGATGAGAAGATGGCGCTGATTGGTGGACAAATGACACTAAATGGATGGCGTATAACATAACAGAATAGCGCTAAACAGTGAGCATATGGTGCTGAAACGTTGTTGAAGGTTTGAAAGTTGTAGGAATTTGATGGAATGTTTCATTTTTGGCTCCAAGCTCTTAGCAAGAGGTAATGCAAAAAAGAAAGACACCATGGCTGACTTTAATGCATAAAAATTGATGTTTTTGATTCATGGGTTTTCACATAGAAGACACGCCATTCACATGAATATTCCTAGATTATTCAAGTGGGAGTATACAAGATTATGGGCTCATCTCATTGCCTTTATGTAGGCGTGACATGCAAGTCCCATGAAGCGGAGCTAACCATTTTTTATCACCCAAGATTTCTCTTACGTCATGAGGGGAGAGCATACACGACATGCATGTATGGCGCTAATACAGAGGTTGACATAACAGATTCAAGATGGCACTAAAATAGAGGATGGTGTTGAGGGATGGATGGATGCCGCTAAAGCAAAGGATGGTGTTGAAGGATGGACAGATGGCACTAAAGCAAAGGATGGTGCTAAAGGATCGACAGATGGTGGTAAAGCAGAGGATGGCGCTGAAGGATGAACAGATGGCTCTAAACTATGGATTACCTTTGACCTTTGTGATGCAAAGGAAGATGGCACAGTTCTGGGCTCGAATAACACTGATTCACAAAAAAATAGAGGACTGTGTCAAAACAGAGAGCAACTTGCCACAAAATGAGGAGATAACAATGCAAAAGTTTTTCAAGGTCAACCTTAAGGAAAATCCAGTGGTTTGATAACAGTAAACAAGGTTAGCTCACAAGATTTGTAAGTCAAGTTCAAGTGTTTTAAAATATGTTAGAAACTCTATGCAAACACCTTAAAACCTACAATAAAACCCTGTTAGATAATGTATGAGATCCTACAAAACAACTATTAAACCCAAAGATCAAGGAAAATTGTTGCTATGACAAAAAGATCCCAAGACTGCGTCAATGGCATCATTCTAGATGGTGTTGATACAGAGGGATATGGCGCTAAAATAGAGCGATATGCCACTAATCCGCAAGGATATGGCACTATTGTGTGAAGATATGGCGCTATTCCAGACATGTTGTCAAAAAACCTTCACAAAACTCAAATGAAGGTTAGTTTAGGACTAGAGGGTCCCACCAGGCATGCCAAATGAAGATTAGGAAAAGCAACAAAGGAGATTAGACAAACAAAATGCATAAAAATACTATGTTATACCTTCGAAGATCTCCCACTCCTTGATAAGGTGGAGGATATTGCACCCAAGAGCTCCTAGCTTTACCCAAGTGTTGTTGATTTGAATGTAGATTGCTCCTTGTTCTCAACACAATGAGGATGAAGATTTAAGAGGGATTTGATAAGAATTTGGATGGAGATTGGATATGAATAGAGAGGCTAGAATGATTTTGGCATTATGGTGGCATGATGAAAATATTTGATATAAACTTGGGCATAGTTATGATAGGATGAGGAAGTTGTTAAAATGGCTTAGGTTGGCCTTGTATTTATAGGCAAATTGGAGAGGATCTTGATCCAACGATTGAGATTCAAAGTTGGAATCAAGGGTTGAGATGAGAGGATGAGATCAAAGGTTGAGATCTCATCAAAAAAGATGGAGGGTTGTGATTAAATGTGAGTTTTAAATTCACATTGGGAAGGATGAGGAATGAATTAAAAATTTATTTCCATGGGATAGTGTGAGGATGATATGGACTTGTCAATAAATTAAAAAATCATTTTTGTGGGGGAGTGTTTGAATAAAATTTAAGTTTTATTGAGGAGTGTGAGGACATGTGACACATGCACATCTTTGGGGCCTTAATGTGTAAGCTAATTTCATGGAGAATGTTTTAACATGAAAATAGAAAGGTGAGTTGGAAGGGTCATGTGACCTTTTGAATAAAAAATTAATTTTATTCAAAGTGTGTGGGAGGATGGGTTAAGCAAGGTTCGACCAAGTTAATCAAGGGATTAACTTAATTAATGTGGCTAGAGAAAATTAGTTAGTAGGCTAATGTAGGATTAAAATTAATTAAATAATGATTTATTTAATTAATTTAGGTCTAGGGGTCATGTAGGCTAGGGTAGCTAATTAAATAATTGCTATTTAATCAACTAGGCTAGATTTAGATGATAAAGTAGGGTAGATTAATTGAATAAGTATGATTTACTTAATTAATCAAGATTAGGAAGATGGATAGATTAACCAAATAAATGTATAACATATTTATTTAATTAATTGGGATGAAGTTGTAAGGTATTGTGATAAATTAGATAAATTAATTTATCACAAGGGATGAATTAAGGATAAATGGCTAAGGGTAGATGATTAGGGATGGTTTAGGATAAATTAATTAAATAAATTGAATTTATTTAATTAATTGGGAAAGGATAAGTTAGTGAAGTGAGGATGCGGGAAAGTGGCTTGCAGGGCAAGTCAGTTTTAGGTGTCTAGAAGAGGCTCTGAATCATCAGAGTTGTTTTGAATATTAGCATTACAGACACCATTTTCTTCAACAAGGATTTCTAATTTCAAAAAACTCAACTCAGTACCTGAGCAGGAGGGACCCACCTCCAATATCAATTGTTTCTTCTTGATAGCCAACTAAAAGATTCTCATAGAACCACCACTCGTGTATTTTTGGAGCCCTCTAAAGATCGTCACTACTTGGACACCTGATAAATCACCTTAGTGGCTATGCAATGTTTTCCTCTTCATGCCCATTTTATCCTCTGCCACCACCTCCACAAGCTCTAGATCTTCCACCTTTCGAGCGTGCGATCTGCAGATGCTCTTTTGTGGGCCAAGGGAGGGTAGAATTAAGAAACTAGATTGTAAATGTCTCGGAGGGACGTGTCTTGGGTTCCAGAACCCTAGGAATGGATTGTGTGAGGAAAATTTGAAGAATTTTGGTTAGATTTTGTGAGGAATGGGCTATGGAAGGTAAGTATAATGGCAGAACTTTTGTTATTCTTAAGTAGATACTAATGGATGGATGTCAGGAGATATAGGTAGAAAAATGAGTCTAAGAAACACAAATTTAAGGCTACTAATGAGGTGTGAAGGATTTCACAATTTGATTGACCTATGAGCATTTTCCATGGTAGGTAAATATTGAGAAATCTATTAACAATTATATGTAAATTACCCAACAATCCCAACAAGGCGAGATTGTTATGACCACCCATTATACATTCTATCCTGGTCTACAACCTTTAAAAACTTTGGAATATTTCTTTTAAAATGCAAGAATGGTACCAAAAGAAAGCCAAGGGACGTTCCTAGTTCCATGGAAATCCACACTAACTATAATAATCCTCTTAGGCATCATTCTCTTGTACTCTTGATAGGGAGGCAGGAAAGCCACATAAGGTCCTCCACATCCCATCAAAATGCCACCAACAACAATATCTACCATGTCAGATCTATAATCATTATGCCCAAAGTGAAAGCAAAACATCGACTTATTCCTGTGTCATCATCTAGGCTACATCTTCCAGTCTCAGGCATGTGGATATGCCACTTGTTAGTAGTTGGCAACTAAGACAACGACTTACTTGTAACGTGGTTTGTCTCCTCATCATGTAGTTGGATGTGTCTATATTTTTCATTCCAATGGAAGACAATTTATTTATTTTTTGAAGTCTCAATTTTTGTGTATTATTTATTTGTGGCTAATTTGTATGGCCTTCTTGGTGATTATTTTTTAGATTCATATATTTGTTGGGTATTTAAGTGATATCTTCTTATTTATTCTTCAAAGCCATAGAGCAAAGCATTCAGAAGGGGTCTTAGAAGTTGCATATGGTGTCTCTCAGCAAGTGGGGATATTCATCTTTACCTTCCAAATGTTCATCCATAAGGAGATGCGAACCCTGTTTAGTTTGAAACTATCAAATCATTCACCATGATCCCATCTCATGTGAATAAGATATAATTTGGTCTTTTTTAATGTGTATTTGGTCATTTATGAAGAGTATTGTTATGGCTTTGGATATTATAAAAGTGTTTGTGATTGTATGATACACTTGTCTAGGATTTAGGGATTGGGACTTGGGTCCACTAAGTATGCTATGGTGCAATTTTCCATACATAATTGTATCTCGGAATGTTAGGTTTTATATAGTTTGTATGAGTTATAAAAGGATTATGGTTTTGAGTGAATGATGTGATTGGTTATATACATATTAGGATGGTGAATATAAGAATTTCCTATACATCCCATATGAACAAACATACGCACACTATCTGCTAACGGTGGTTGTGGCCTTTACCTCTATAAATATAAATATACTATCTCCTAACGGTGGTTGTCGCCTATACCTATATAAATATAAATATTTATACCTATAGACCATTTGCTATCACGTTTGCCCGCTGTTACTAGTTTTAATTATACATTTTAAACATTATGAAAATCTATACCCTAGACCGGGAGATGAATGTCTCTCTTAATGGGAGCATAAACTCCGACTCTTTTAGTTTTACGGAACAGGCAGATTAACAGCTTAAGTTTCTGGTAAGCAATGTTTCGTAGCTTCAAGATTGGGCAGGCATAGAACTCGAGAACTACAATGGATTCTGGTGTGGATCAGATTGCCGAATCTAAAACACCCATTAAGGCTGTGTTCTTTGATCTAGATGACACGTTAGTGCTGACTCATGCCGCTGACAAGGCTGCCCACATGGCAGTAATGGAGTTACTGAGCCGCCACGAACATCCCTTCCTTGGTCAGCAGGCCATTATCGATGCATTCGTTAAGGGCTTAATTAATCAGCCTTGGGATCCCAATCACCAGGTATTGAAGAATCTAATATCTTGTTTTTGTTGTTCTTTCCAGTAAATCATTAGTCTACATGAGTTCAATGGCCCCGCTGAAATCTAACTGGGTATTTTATATGGCTCAATTTTTTAGTTCCAAACATTTCCTTTTTATGTTAGTGATTTCCATAAGAAAATTGGGTATTTCTTCTTGGATAAATTCGCACCAACATTCTCCTTAATACCCAGCTTGCGGTGTATGGAACATGGTTACATTCATATGTTGCCTATATTTAAAATCTTACGACTATGGCCCAATTGCTTCACCCTAGATTTTTTAGCAAAGCAAAAAGGAGTTGCATCTGAATTTGCTCCAGTTTCCATAATTAGTTCGATACAATCGGACCTTCCCTTTGTAGACCTAGATTTCCGGTCGAAACTAATTTTGTTAAAATTGCAGATTGATGTGACTGAATGGAGGGCTCAGATCTGGTGCAGGGCTCTTGAAGCCCAGGGTGTCAGTGACGTTGAGCTTGCAAGAGTAACTATGCATTCTGCTTTTTGAATTGATTCTAAACATGAATGCAGGTGAATTTTATGGCTGTTTGTGAGGTTATATAATATATACGGTTCTGAACATTTGCAATTTTCATACAGGAGATACAGCACTGCTTTGACACTACCAGAATGGCTTCATTCCAGTGGGCCCCAGAAGTAGAACAGGTATTGTCATCAAGCATTATGATTTTAACCATACACAAATGCTCTGTTTGTCTGCCTTGGATTTTGTCCTGTTATGGACACATTAGAGGTTATGTTTCTATTTTTACATAAAGTAATTGGCCATCTGAAATGGAAATGGATCCTTTTATAGTCTAGGATGTGGGGCTACCTGATTTTGGGTCTACAGGTGGCTTATAATATATGAGACTACCTCATACTCTCAGTATGCAGGAGGCACCTAACTGTGCTTCAAATATGAGGCATACATACCCTACCCCTGCAGGATTTGAACTCGTGACCTCTCTTTCAAGAGGGTAAGTTTTTCACCAACAGGCCAACTCAGGCTGAATAAAGTGGATATGCCCAAGTTGCAGAATTACCGATTCACCCCTTACCCAGCTCACAATGAAAATGACTGGAAAATTTGGCCTCATTATCTTTACCATCAGCTCATGAACTAGGTGAACTTTCTTAACTTGAAGACTTGGAATTTGTGGGTTTGACATTTCAGAACAAGCCCTGTCCAATGACAGACAAGCCTGGTCAATTTTTTTGCACAGTTCAAGGAAACATCATGTAAACTTTTCTATCTGTTAAAAAGATTTCAGACAAAAATTGTACCGTTTGAACTTCTAATCTTGGGCTTTTACTGCAATCCTTCTAGCAAATAAATTTTAGCTTTGAAAAGTTTGTCAAGAAACAGTCCACTTTCAAATTTTAGAGCAAGAGAAGATTGAATTTATATGACTTGCATATCCAAGTTCTCCACTGAATGGATATTTTGAGCCTAAAGTCTTCTTGTCGGAGTAGAAAAACCACTGGGCAACCAAGAAGCTGTGGAATGCTTTAGATCATTTCTGGACAGGGAATGTTGTTTTTGCTGAGTAAATAAGTATATTCTATTGCCAAAAAAGATGGTTACATAAATTTGTCATAATAACTGCATCATAATTATTTATGCACTAAGAGCAACAAACACTTGAGCCATACAAATTGATGTAGACCATCTAGATAGCCAAAGACAATTGCAAGCTTCACTGCAGAGGAAATGATTTTGCGTACAGACTTTATTTATGGGGAAGAGCATTCAATGTTTGTTGGTTTGATTTAGCACTTCAATCAGATTTTAGTATCAATTTCAAATGTTAGGATGCCTAAGTGACTGTTCTTTTAAGCTTTCCTGATGTGGCCTTGGTGCAAAATTATAGTTAATAAGCATAATTTGGATGCCAGATGGATAAAACATGGAGAGATGCCTCAAATAAAGTATAATTTCTTACTAAAAATCCTTATGGATGCAGATTGTCCAAAGAATGCAACTCAAGGGAATCAAAGTGGGTATCATAACCAATGGGCATCCAAAGGTGCGATCAATTCTCCACATTAGTGAGTACTGGTTTACTAATACCCAGAACTTTAGAAGTATTCTATTTCTGGTTCTTTTCCTTTTATGCATGTTTTCATTTATTTAGTCTGACTAATTTTCAGGTTCAGCGGGCAAAACTTTCAGCATGCCGTGCAGATGAGATTTTCAACACAATTCTTGTTGGTGGAGGTAACTCAAATACTTGAAAATGTGCATTATATCTTTTCCTTTTACCCTTTCGCATTTTATATTGATTCGTTTCTTGTGACCTATGGTTCACATATAACATAAAACTACGAGTATCTCAGAATTATGGGTTATGCCCCTTGGATAAATGAAGCGAAAATAAACTAATGAACTGAAGCATTCATTTTATATTTACAGAGGAGGTTCATCAAAAACCCCATAGAAGTATCTTTCTGAAAGCCTGTGAACTTGTGGGAACCAGACCAGAGGAGTCCGTTATGGTTGGAGATAGCCTTAAAATGGATATTCAGGTTTTGCACTTCTGCTGGTTTAGTAACAACAAATCAAGTTAAAGATTTTGAATTTTGGCATTAAATCAAGCAAATGCTTTTCTCAGAGAAATAGTTCCTTTGATTTGATCCGTCAGTTGTTGGGATTTGAGGGTTAGAAGTTGATCCTTCTCATTTTTAGTCTATATTTCCATTTCTCTTAAGGCTGTTTGTGTCTAATATCCATTTCCAGATGAACAATAATGGGTATCTGTGCTGTTTTGCCTAATCAATTTCCTCTCTGTTATTTCTTGTGCTGATGTTTTTTTGTTTCAGGGTGGTATAAATGCTGGTTATCTGGCAACTGTATGGGTCAATGTTCGTGGTTTAGATGACCCCCCACTTGGACTTGCAAAACCTACTTATATTATCAGGAATTTTTCTGAACTTCCACAGGTTTTACGGTTACCCCTTTATTAACAAGATAATTTTTGCTAGCACACTGTATTCTTATGTCATCTGTGCTGTGCAACCTGAATGGACCTGATGGTGAAGGTGTTGGTACACTCCATAGAGGAGGCACAAGTTTGAATTCAAATTGGGGTAGGGTGTGTAAAACTTGTTGCTACATGTAAAAGCAATCCCCTTGTGGGCTATCCTATGGGGGATCTCATACACCAAAATTGATTTCTCACTTGGCACCATGGTGGTGACCTTTTTATCTCTACCTTTTATATGATTGAATCATACGTGTATTAATTTTCTTTCAAAAAAATCTTGAATTTTGGAAAGAAGATTGATGTTACTGAAATCAAATTGCACAACAACAATGCAAATGCAAATAAGGTTTTCTGATCTCAATTTCCATGTCTACTTGGTTCTATCTGCTACTTGTGATTTTGTCTATTTAACTTCAAGTCCAAAGGATCATAAAGAAACATTTAATATTTATGTTTTTCAAGGATGTGTTGGGTAATATAATTTCTGTCCTCGAATCGTCATTTTGTTGCAAATTAGCTTACTTTGAATTGAGTTACATGCTGAGCTGCATTGTTTGATATAAATGAATCAAGTTACTGGAGTGTTTGGTGAGGCACTTACTTTTTTTTTGATTTATGGCAGCCTGTTGTAGAAAACGACAATGGGGAATTTGAACACAACTCAATTTACTAATGTAAATCCACACCAAAACATAAAAAATGGGTGTCTGGTGTAGAATACGACAATGAGGAATTTGAACACAATAAAATTTACTTGTAATGTAAATCCCCACCAAAACATCAAAAATGGGCGTTGGCTGAGATACTTCAAATTTCATAATTTTTTATTTCTTGTAGCCTCTCTCAAGCGAAGGTTTTAAGCTTGCTTAGTAGATTACACCTTTGTGGGATATGAGCATGAATTAGATTGCTTATAATGTAAATCCATACTGGGTGTTGGGTGAGCCACTTATGTGAGGGGATGGGTTTTGATGTGCTTGTATTAGCTCTGAAATCTCTAGTTTCCTCTGACCAACTTGTCTCTAATAGTTTGCTTTCCCAGCTTGAGTACCTAATTTTAATCTATGAGTTTCAACTATCAAGTTGAAAATAATAACTGTATAACAAAAATATGTGACTGAAAAAGTAATGCTGAGATTACTGCATATGTTTATTTGAAAATAACATTGCACATTGTTGTTTCAAGAAAATATTAAGCTTATCTTCTGAAAGTCTCTTGATTTTTATCGGCACTGTGAAAAATCTATTGCAGCTACTGATTATTAATTTCCTATCTTATAAGATTATTTGGCTGCCGAAAAATTAATTAATTTACAGCAAATATTAAATAATAATACAGCTGCAATTTCACGGAAAAATCACAGAAATAGAAAAATAAAATCAACACAATGTTTTGGACAAATTGTCCCTAGAAAAACCCCGAAGGGAAAACTAGTCAGCAGATATGAATTTTATTCAACTACAGGAAATCAAGAGATACAAAATTGCTTGCCTCTTACTGGCAGAGCTCTGGAAATTTCTTTCCTGTAAATTCCCTTCCCTCAATTGTTCCTGCTGAAATTGCTCCGGCAATATTTTCCTTCTCCGGCAATTCCACTGCTCTCCAACGCTATCACTGCGCCCTTTGCTTTCACTGCAAATCAATTTGCTATCACCGCAAATTTATTTATTTGCTATCGCTGCAAATACTTCTCGGATCTGTGTTTTCCAAATGCCTATTGATCCTCTTTTATAATCCCCTCATTGGAAACCAATGGCCATGATTTAATTTTAATGAATGGCTAGGATTAATTAGACTCTAAACCCTAATATCTAGAAGTCTCTCGAGAAATCAATTATCTAGGTATGGAGATAATTATTCCAGCTATGTTTCCAGCCTCGTAATCTCCACCCGAGACTAGAACACCTGTCCAAGCTACACAAAAATTAACACTCCCTCTTAGCGAGGAAGGTGTTCTGCATAACACCCAACTTACCTCTGAAGAAGATGAATTTTGCCTTCCCCAATGCCTTTGTCAAAATGTCTGCTACCTGCTGATCTGTAGGTATATACTGTAGCTGAACAACCCTCCGCTGTACACAATCCCTGATGAAATGATATCTGATGTCTATATGTTTAGACCTATCATGAAACACTGGATTCTCAGATAATCTGATGCAACTCTGATTATCACAGTGTATCACTGTAGTCTCAACCCTCTGACCAAACAAGGCTACTAGCAACTTCCGAAGCCATATAGCCTCACACGTTGCCATGCTAGCTGCTATGTATTCTGCTTCTGCAGAACTCAGAGCCACGGACTTTTGCTTCCTGCTGTACCAAGAGACAACTCCTGATCCCAAACTAAAGCAGCACCCTGAAGTGCTTTTCCTGTCCACCGCACTACCTGCCCAATCTGCATCAGTATAGCCTATTAACTTGATACCATCACCTCGAGCATATCTGATCCCATACTCGATTGTACCACGCAAATACCGCAACACATGCTTTGCCGCTATCCAATGCACTCTCTTCGGCTCAACCATGAACTGACTAAGAGAGTTTACTGCAAAGGATATATCTGGCCTAGTGTTGACCAAATACATGAGAGATCCAATCAACATCCTGTATAAGGTGGGGTCTACATCCTTTTCCTTGGATGTGTCTACCTTCTTCCAATTCGTGATCATAGGTGTAGACATGGCTCTGCAATCTTGCATCTCAAACCTCTTCAAGATTTCAATGCAGTATTTCCCTTGTCCAAGGAAAATCTCTCCATCTGTCTGCCACACTTCCATGCCTAGAAAGTAGTGCATAAGCCCTAAATCCTTCATCTCGAACTCTGCTGCAAGGTCCCTCTTGCACTCCTCTATAAGCCCCAGTGAACCTGTTAAAAACAAGTCGTCCACATATAGAACAAGAATGAGAATTTCACCCCCAACCACCAAGTAGTAGAGGTTAGCATCTGCCTCACTCTTCACAAAGCCTATTCCCTGCAAGTATCTATCAATGCGCTCATACCACGCCCTGAGAGCTTGCTTGAGTCCATACAAAGCTTTCTTCAATCTGCACACGTGGGTTTCACTGCTGTGTGCTACAAAGCCCTCTGGTTGTTCTATGTATACCTCTTCTAACAATTCACCATTAAGAAATGCCGTCTTGACATCCATTTGATGGATCTGCCATCCCATATGCGCTGCAAGTGAGATTACGGCTCGTATAGAAGTATACCTGGCCACTGGAGCGAATGTCTCCTCATAGTCTATTCCCTCCTTCTAAGAGAACCCCTTGGCCACGAACCTTGCCTTGTATTTCTCGATGCTACCATCTGCACCATGCTTAATCTTATAGATCCAGCGTGATCCAACCACTGCCCTATCTGTCGGTCTAGGCACAACCTCCCACACATCATTCTGCATTATTGAGGTATATTCCTCAACCATCACATCTTGCCTAATACCTTATGTGGAACCCTGTTCTGTATGTATACTGCTGTACTGCATGCCTCTGCCCATAAGTATCGTGGCATATCTTGGTCATACAACATAACCCTTGCTGCCTCCGATATAGAACGATTCTTCCTCTCAGCAACCCCAATACACATCCCTTACATACATCATCATGCTCTGTGCTCACGTCTGGAACACCTGTCACTGTCTCACGAAGCAATTTAAGTGCTCCATGATGTATATGGCCCATCCTTCTATGCCATAGCTCTCCTTGATCTCTAGGATTACTGCTGCTCACTAGTGCCTTAGGAGTATCAAACTGCAACCTATAAAGTCGGCCGCTCCTAACTCCAATAGCTATGGGTGATTTCCAGTCCTTATGCTTGATTAAAACATGCGCCCCTCTAAAGAGTACATTGTAGCCTTTATCCTGAAGGACAAATACAGAAATTAGATTCATGCCCAAGCCTGGCACATACAACACATCATGAATGGAAATAGGCTTGCCATTCTCCCTCTGAAATAGAACAGTCCCTCTCCCAACTGGGTTGCACTTGGACTTGTTCCCCATCTGAATCTGGAATCTGATGTCCTCCTCCTTGTAGCTGGAGAAGTACTCCCTAACTCCTGTCATATGAAATGACGCCCCACTGTCTATATACCAAACACCCTGTGAGGTTGAGCTAGTCAGGCAAGCTATGAGTGCAAACTCATCCTCCATTCTACTAGAAAGCTCATCTACACTTGCTGAAGCTGCCGTCTGCTTCTTTCCCTTCTTTTCATTTTTCTTCCTTTGTGGGCAATCGCTGACATAGTGGCCGAACTCGTGACAACCATAGCATTTGATCTTAGATAAGTCCTTCTTCTCACCTTTTGAATTTGATCCTTTGCCAGACCCCTTCTTCGCTTTCCCTTTTCCTGCTAGGGCAACGTTTTCCTGTTCCACCTCACTTTTCTGACTATTACTGCTGGTTCCATTGACAAGACTTAGTCTAAGCTCCTCCTGAGTGAAGTCACTCCATAGTCGATCCCAACTTGGTAAGGTGTCTCGTCCATTAATAACTTGAACAAAGACATCCCACTGCTTAGTAAACCCATTCAGGGCTATTCGTACTAGCTCATCATCCTTTGGTTTGTCTCCAACAGCTGCCAATTCATCCTTGACAAGTCTAAGTCTGGTGAGGTAACTTGTGACGTCTTCTCCCTTATTCATCCGGGTATTCCTTAACTTTTCTCTGAGAATCAGCTTTCGGTTAAGGGTAGCATTCTGGTACAGATTCATAATGGCGTCCCACATCGTCTTTGTTGTATCTAACTCTGCAATATGCGGAACAATATGATCCTTAACACCGTCAAGAATCAGCCTCCTTGCCTTGGCATCTTCTTTCTTATATGCTACGAGCTGTGTTGCGTCTGTAGGTACAGGTACAACAGTGGTCACATAATCCTTGATACCATTCTCTTCCAGCAATAAAGAAATTCTGGCTTTCCAGACACCAAAATTTGAGGCTCCATCCAATCTGTCCTGATCTCTTAAACCTGCTGAGGCCATCTCAAAAGAAAATAATAATTTGAAGAGGTCAAACTGGGTTTTATAAACCCTAGATTATTTTTCCTTTCTCCCTGTGCCTGTTCTGCACTCAGATCTGCTCTGATACCATGTGAAAAATCTATTGCAGCTACTGATTATTAATTTCCTATCTTATAAGATTATTTGGCTGCCGAAAAATTAATTAATTTACAGCAAATATTAAATAATAATACAGCTGCAATTTCACGGAAAAATCACGGAAATAGAAAAATAAAATCAACACAATGTTTTGGACAAATTGTCCCTGGAAAAACTCCGAAGGGAAAACCAGTCAGCAGATATGAATTTTATTCAACTACAGGAAATCAAGAGATACAAAATTGCTTGCCTCTTATTGGCAGAGCTCTGGAAATTTCTTTCCTGTAAATTCCCTTCCCTCAATTGTTCCTGCTGAAATTGCTCCGGCAATATTTTCCTTCTTCGGCAATTCCACTGCTCTCCAACGCTATCACTGCGCCCTTTGCTTTCACTGCAAATCAATTTGCTATCACCGCAAATTTATTTATTTGCTATCGCTGCAAATACTTCTCGGATCTGTGTTTTCCAAATGCCTATTGATCCTCTTTTATAATCCCCTCATTGGAAACCAATGGCCATGATTTAATTTTAATGAATGGCTAGGATTAATTAGACTCTAAACCCTAATATCTAAAAGTCTCTCGAGAAATCAATTATCTAGGTATGGAGATAATTATTCCAGCTATGTTTCCAGCCTCGTAATCTCCACCCGAGATTAGAACACCTGTCCAAGCTACACAAAAATTAACAGGCACAACAAATATTATACAGAAATAGGATGTTTGCAATTGAATGTGCATGATTTCGGGAATGACATTTTAGAGTTTTTTCCTATGTAAAATTTCTGAGTGATATAACAAAATGGTATCATATACAGCAGGCTCATGATCTTGGAGGCAAGAAAGAGTATATGCAGATGGTTGAATAATGTTAATGGATGCAGACTTTCACCAATTTTTTTTTTCAAAAATCGTATTGATAGCTCCTTGCATTTCTGTTCTAAAGTCCAATAGAGAGATCAACAAGACTAGCGAAGCTCAAAATGGATTGAGATGGTCAACATAGTTGTTCAAAAGAGGAAATTAAAATGAGTATCTTTATGGTGCGTATATTAGAACGGAAGGATAGATGACTATCCCATATTCCAAAGAAGAAAGTTGATTGATATTTTTTTAAAGTTTGATTGGAAATACAAGTAACAAAGGAGCTTAGGCTACGTCAGCAAAATGGCATTCCACCTTTGGTACAGCTGCTAACTTTGCCAAATTTTCCTGTGTCGCCAACACAGCTCCTAGAACTGCATGTTTCCCTTGTGGCATGTGACCTCAACAAAAATTTGAAATGCATGCTTTGAGGGAAGTGTTATGGATCATAAAACAATAGTTAAAGGTAGGATTTCAGGCTTACAAGTTTTTGCAAATTTTTATTTCTTAGAGTAGGTGAGGAAGTCATGTGAAGGACCATTTAGGTTCACCTACTCCTAGGGCCTAAGATCCTCAGCCATGAAATTCATCATGGTTGCCACTGGTGCTAGGTTGTTTTGCTGGTTATTCTTTAGGAAGATATGAAGGAATGCAAATATAAGGTTCCACTCATATAGAGTAATATAGTTGTTCCTTATCCCTGTTCATGGGGCCCAAAGAGTTGAATCTTCGACAAAGGTAAGGAACAATATTAAGTGGAATCTTCCTCCTGTGGGCCATCAGAAATTGAACTTCAATGGCACCTCTAGAGGTAACCTAGGTCAATTTGAGATTAGTTGCATTTTTAGAGATTCATTGGGTCAATTTGTTTCAATGACATCTTGGAAATTGCCTCGGGGAACAAATAACAAGGTAGAGTCACATGCTCTCCTATTAGGGTTGTAGGTGACTTCCAAGCTTGGTTACAAGAATCTCTTCATTGAGGGTGACTTGTGTTGGAGATTTATTGCATCTTTAGATAATAGTCGATAAATAAATACATTAGAAATAAAGTCACCTTAGTGACTTGTTAGTGTTTAAATATTATTGTTAGTATATAGTTATAAATTAGTTGGGAGTTATTACGGTAGGTAGTTTGGTAGGTTAGTTTGGGAGGTTTTACATAAGAAAATAAATTGTTTCTGTTCCTGTTAAGTGCCATTGATATAAGGGAATGGAAGAAGCGCATTTTGCTGCTGTGTTGGGCGTTCAAATATTTTGCTAGGCATGGAAATCATTAGTTGGCTGTTAAAATCCATGCTTGAGCATTCCAAATTGATTTTGAGGCGCTCTCAATATTATTTGGGAGTTTTAACTCACTGCTAGGTGTTTAAAACCTTCTGCTGGGTGTCCAAACTCATGTTGGGCATTCAAACTCATGCTGGGCATTCAAAATCCAATGTAAAGTGTTCAAATCACTTGCTGATTGCTTAAAATCATTGCTGGGCATGTTAATTTTGTTTGCAAAGAAAGAGTAGTTACCACCATGGAGGGCCAGTGACTTTCCAATGTTTGAAGGTTATTAAAAATCAAGTTGTGCCATACATTGAGTGTATCTTTGAGTCATCAAGCCACAACTAGAAAGCCACAAACTACATTCCACCACCGGTTTCTACGGTTGTAGAAAGACAATTAAAAAGAGCTCTTGGCTCAGGTTTTCATTTGCTCGTCCTTTTGTACCAATTTGGCAAGTTTGTGTATTTGAGGTAAAACAAGTGGATTTTCTTGTGGATAGGTAATTAATGCTTCTTTAGAAGTATTGGGTGACACTATTGCAAGAGGTCGCCATTGAATGAGTCTGTAATATTCTATTGGAGCATTGCATAAGTGAAGGGTGTATATTCATTTGCGAGAGTGTGAAGGGCATGTACATACATATGTTTGAGAGGAAGTATGAGCCACTTCAAGACATTTTCAAATGCATAGAGTATAGATTCATTCGATGCAAAATCAAAAAATGTAAGGCAGAAATAAAGTATTTATTTGGACGCTATTGTTGGCATTCAAGTTTTAGATTCAAAGTTTTTAATTTTTTCAACCATTTGAAATCATGGCCGTCACTTTTGAATTGTTATATTTATGCTTAGAGGAAGGTGGTTGTTGTTGTGGGCAACTCATTAAACCCATTTGTTTCCACTTGGCTTGTATTATACACGGTGTCATCAAATGTTTCTTTCTTGCTTGAAGGAAGATACAAAGGTTGAAGAATAAAAAAGTGGTTAAATATTGGAAGCCTTAATATTGTAAGGTAATGGAAAGTAAGAGGCATTTCGAAGAGTTTGAGGTGGTTGTTTTCCTAATTTTTTGGTTTGTTTCTATGTTGGTGGTATGTGGTGGTGTTAATTTTATTATAAGGGTGTATTTTTTATTTTTTGTTCATGGGAGAGATAAGGTGTTTAATGTATATGGGTGCATTATCGATTGAATCCAACACCCAATCTCTTGCTCTTAATTATGGCTACATATATATCAAATATTGCTTGTATTCTCGGGGCCATCTGTGCTACACTTGGTAGGGGTTTTAGGGCTCTCAGAGCCTCACATGCCACATTTGGTAGATAGAGCGTAAAGATGACATATTGGAGGTTAGAGACATTAGAGATAGGAGGTATATTATCATCTCGAGCCAGCTTCTCACTCATGGATAATACTTTGCATGAGAAACACCAATTTCATATTGAGTCCCTTCATGGAGCAAGGGGGGTGCATGGAAAAGGTTTTTTGGTTTGTGGATAGTTGAGTATGTCTTGATCCACATACTTGGTGAGTTGTACCTATGGATAATTGAGTATGTCTTGATCCATAGATTTGCAAGTTTGTATTTGTGGATAATTGAGTTTGTCTCGATGCACAAAGGGAGGAGTGCTACTGTGGATAGTTGAGTAAGTATCTATTCATAGTTGGTTGTTGTTTTTTCTTGTGGATAATTGAGTGTGTCTCGATTCAGAAGAGAGGTGGTGTACTTATGAGTAATTGAGTATGTCTCGATTCACAAGTATTTTGAGGATTTGTAGGTTTGACAGTTAGGACAACTACTAATGGGTTCAGTTTGGTGTGTCTTGGGTGAGCAAGGAGATTTGGTGGAGGTGCTTCGTCAAGTTTCCAGATGGGCTACTATGTTTAGTCCATGCAGTGTTCCGTTCTTTGTTCAGATTGATGTAATAAGGGGGAATGTTGGAGATTTATTACATCTTTAGATGATAGTTAATAAATAAATACATTAGAAATAAAGCCACCTTAGTGACTTGCTAGTATTTAAATATTATTGTTAGTATTTAAATATTATTGTTAGTATATAGTTAGAAATTAGTTGGGAGTTATTCCCTAGGGTAGTTTAGTAGGTTAGTTTGGGAGGTTGTACATAAGAAAATGAAGGCTTTATAAGCCATTGCAACATAATGTATGACATCCTAGGTTTAATGAACAATATAGCATGCTACATATCAATTGAATCATCTACCATTTTAATAACTTAATGGTCATCCTAAATGCCATTAGAAAAAAAAAGCTCTCCAAACTAGAAAATTGAAAGCATTCTCAATCTGACTTGGCCTCTATTGGACAATTTGGACTAAT
This sequence comes from Cunninghamia lanceolata, assembly GCA_027924645.1. Taxonomy (NCBI): domain Eukaryota; kingdom Viridiplantae; phylum Streptophyta; class Pinopsida; order Cupressales; family Cupressaceae; genus Cunninghamia; species Cunninghamia lanceolata. The sequence continues at coordinate 547,841 of BSBN01001246.1, forward strand.
TCATTACTAGACATTGCTTTAGAGAAGCCAATGGATCAGCTACCTTCCTTTCCAACAAGGCAATTGAAGCCCTTGAAGAGCTCACCATTGATAATCAAGAAAATAGGTGGTTGGGTTGGCAAAATTGATTGTCATGATCTCTCTCAAGGCATGAGGCATCAATAACTATAATCGTGGCATTTGAGAGATTAGATAATCATTGTTTTATCCACTCATACCGAGTGGAATAGACTCAATGACATATCACTCACACAACATTATGATGCTCCTTCATGCTTGAGGTGTGAATCTATTGAAAGGCCCTCGTCTCCCTAACACCACCACAAGATTCCTTAAACACGTGTGTAGGCTTTTTCAAGACACCAACTCTTTCTCTTGGCATCACATTTCTCTCTCTCGATGTTTGCCTCTACAAGCTTCCTTTTTTTTAGCATAACTCTTCTAATGGAGCCCAAGTTTCATCTGTACTATGAGAAGAGAGAAATGTCCCTCATAGGACCCACAACAAAGATAAGGTTAAATAAAGCGTTCATTATTGAATATGGTGCCATACATCAAGTTATCCTAGATGTCTTGTGGCCAAGTTTTGTGGAGATTGAGATGTGGTGTAGGGTCAATTTAGACATGGCATCCATGTTTTTCTCTAACAATGTTGATTTCCTTATCGACTAGGACCAAGTAATGAAGATTGCACAAGCTTATGTCAATGTTGAATATAGGACCAAGTTGGAGAAGGCACTTGAAAAATTGGCTTTTGGTTTGTTTCCTCTTTTACCTATCACTGGAGGAGAAGTTCATGGCCTAGTGTTGATGCTTTCTTTTAGAGAAAAGGATATGGGCTTTTAGACTATGACAAGGGTTGTAAAGGAAATGCAATCTCATATGAAAGGAGGTTTGGGGTTTTTGCCCATAGTGGACTAGTCTAACATTGACAAAGTCTTTCAAACCTTTTCTCTACACCAAGACAAAGAGAGGGCTTTGAGGACCTTTAGGTCTATAAAATATCTATTGTAGATGGCCAATAGATATGGCAATAGGGTTAGGCCCACTAGGGGCATTGTGGTAGCAATGACTTATGTAGTGGCATCCTCTTCTAGAGTAGGTCCAAGCCAATGGGTGGTGGATGTTGAAGATGATTTGTTTCTCTTTCTTTTCCTATTTTGTCAATACTTTTTGATACTAGTTATAGTCTATATAATGTATAGGTCCAATTGTAAGTTTGAATCCCATTTTCAAGAGGTGGATTTTACCATAGTATAGGATTAATCTATATACAGGATTGTCGTGTTATAGTATTACCTCCACCAAAATGTATCACTTTTTTGGTTTTATAATAGAAAGGGTGACATCCATAACCCTTGATTTAACTAGCCAAAAAAAATTGTTCCTTATAGAAAACATAGATAAAGGGATTATGTCTTGCATTACATGGTGGATGTTAGTAAGATGGTGCAACTGACTCTTCTACAAGATTATTTTTTGAGGGTAATAAGAACAATCACTCTTGAATGATTCCCACCCCTTTGAGGTGGAGGAAGGGGCTTGGAAGCCTTGTTATAGTCAATGGAGTAACCATAGGTGGGGATGCTTAAGGGTGTGGAGGATGAGGATACCTTAGTTGGTAACTTTCCTAATTGTTTCCTTGATTGCGCTCAAGGATTATTAGTTTGTTTGAAAATTCACTCACCATCTCCATCACACTTCTATCAAAATTTTATGAATAGGAAGATGAAGCACACATTGTCTCCATGTGTGTTGCATGTGCATAATTTGGCACTAATGTAAGCAAAGGTCTATAGTTGTTTGGATGCGACCAGTTGATACACCTCAAGTTATATGAAAACAATGAGTTATGGGGCAATCTTCCTAGCATGAATCAAAGTTATTTTTGGCTTGCATTGATAGATCAATTGTTTGTTGAAGCATAGCCATACCCATGGCATATACCACCATAGCTATATCCATGTTTATAATCTAGAGATAGTACAAAAATGTAGTACTATTGGGATACCTAGTCTCAATAGAAATTTGCTCTTAGTTTTGTTCAAAATATAAGATGAGTTCAAATAATATTTCCATGTGTGTGCACTTAATTATTGTAAGCTACTCCAAGAGGGATAGGTTTTCACCATACTCGTTAAAGGTTCACAAAATGTGCATCCCAAAGCATCCCTTTCAATAATAGATCTAGGTATAAGCCTTCAAAACCTTGCCCTTGAATGAAGTTGAGATCAACCTAAGGGATACATTAGGATTTGTAATATGGTTTAATGTGCACACATGTGCCACATCCTGATGTAGGGGAAATTTATATGAGATCAATAAAGTTTACCTTCAAGATAATGTTGACTTGAAAGTGTTGCATGAAAGCATGGGCTTACTGACCAACCGAGTAGATGGAGTTGTGAGGAAGGATTAAACCATTCTAAAGCATAGTCCTTTAGAGTGTGATGGAAGAGTTTCACAAGAATGTAATCATCATAGATTAAGTCAGTACATGTGGCATTAAACAACTGCACATGCATCATATAACCCCCCTTGTTGTTGCACATCTCTAGTTGGCCAACTATGAACACAAGAGGAAACTTTTGAGCAAGTACATCAAAAAAAGGAAGATTATGGTGATTATGCACTATCACCTTTGGTCTAAAAGAAGAAGAGAAGAGAACCACTAGTTGGTGTAGCATGGCTCCCATGCTCTACATAAGATGTGTAAGGAAAGGATAAAAAGGAGGTGGGGGAGGAGGATGAAATAATGATAATTATGATCAACAAGAAAAGAAATAGTGGAGGAAACATAGGGTTGTGGAGTCATGGGATGAGAAAGAGTGGTTGAGGTATACATAAAGGAAACAATGATATGGATGGGAGGCCCAGAGAAAGTAGGCTAGGTATAGGAATGGGTAGATGGAAAGGGATAGGTAAGAGGAACAAAATTCTAAAACAAGTTGGTTACTGAGTTAGGGTGACAAAATTGAATTGAATAGAGAACAAATTTAGTGGTAGAGAAGGAAGAAGGTGAGGGAAATTGCATTAGGTATGAGGAGGATTAACTAATTTTGGCTATGGGAAGGTGGTTGAGGGGTAAGAGATGCATTAGAATAAGTGGATGGAGCAACAAAGGAGGTAGTAGAAATGTTTGTGGGTTGTGAATGAGAGGGAGGGGACTTATAGGGAGCCTAGAGCATTGGTTTAGAAAAGATGACCACTGCATTGAAGATATTCAAGTCCTTGCAGTGAGAGAGAAGCATGGTTCAGAGGGCATTGACTAGAGAAGATGGGTAGGTTCCATTCTCTAGGATCAAAACCTAATCACAGAGTATCTATAAGTGTGAGGCTAGCTTCTAAAACTTTTCAAATTCCATATGTTATTGATAACTTTCATGATCAAAGTGGTCATATATAGAGGTAGTGAAACAAAAAGTAATCTTCTGGGTTGGAAAGAGGAGGAAAGACATGCTCGGGTTTAGACAAGCATTACAATGAATGGGCTAGGAAGGATGGGAAGAGAGCATGAACTATGAGAAAGTGGGGGAGTAGATGATTAAGAAGAGAAGAGTGATGTCAAGATGGTTGTATTGTTTTCAAAGTGTTCTAGGAGAAGAGTTTTGTTTTTGTTTTTAGTAGAAGAGGAAAGTTTGTTTCATTTTTAAATGTTTGTGTAAGTAGAAGGTAGAGTTTGTACAAATAGATGGGTTCACCAAAATGTAGGGTAAATTTAAACTTACTTTAGGTGTAGATTTAATTTATTTACTTAGGTAGTGTATTGTTTAACTAATATTGTTCATTTACTCCATTTAAGAATAAATATAAAAGAAATGAGCAATGAACTATTATGTTAACTAAAACAATAAAAAATGGGTAAGTGCAAGAAGGTGGGGGACCAAAAAGTGTCCAAACCAATTTTTGGTAATAGGGAGTTATAACACAATCACGTTTTAACCTGCTAAATATAAAAAAAAGCGCAGAGCCGCGAGTCCTCATTTTCACTTCATTTTCAATTTTAGAGCCAAAAAATGTGCTAGGGTTATTGCATGATCACGTTTGGAGCAATTTGAAGAAGAAAGCACACTGAAACACAATGCCACCTCACCATTCCCATCATGCACAAGCTCAACAGAGTCGTCAAACTCAAGAAGGTAGGGTTTGAATTTCGTAAAATTGAAAATGAATTGAATTTATTCTTCATTTTTTTGATTGAATTTCTTTTTAAAAATTTTTAGGAAATGAATCACCCCAAAGCCTTAATCCAATAGATGAGAATCTAATTGAAGAGGACGCTCAAAATCCTCCTCAAACTCCGCCTTCACTTCCTCACCACCCTTGTGACACACAACAAAATTATTTAGGGGAAATTGAAAACAATACAAAACAACTTGAAAACTTAGTTCAACAATTAAAACAACCAAATGGAAGCAATGATCATTAGAGATCCCTTGCCACTTCCTTAGAGTCCATTATTTCCTACATTGATATAGTCACAAACCAAATCAAGCTATGGGAAGACTATAGGGAGAGTTGTTGATGATTCTATGCAGACAAACTATCATACAGACAAGTTAAAGACATTTTTTTTTTGAAATCTGATCTATGTGCACTTTTTGTCGATCCTAGAACAAATAAACCATTACACGAGAGTTGTAAAAGATTCCCCATTCAATGGTGTGTGCATGAAGGAATATCTAAAAACTTATGAGATAGGTGGTGGATGGTGTTTGATGAGCTACCATGTAACAACCTTGAAGTCCCACAATATTTTTGAGGAAACTCTATTGTGAGTTTATCCTCAACTAGATTCCAAACTACTTTGACATACGATATTTCCAGGGAAGAGGTGGTGGCTCTGGACAAGATAGAGCGGGGACACATCGTGATTAAAACCATCTTGCTAGACCCCTAGGGAGGCCACAACATATCTCACTTCCTTCATCTTTGAAGGAGAGTGTTGAGGTGGAGATGCTACATTCTCTGAGCTCGCTCACTCAATATTTAGCACAGCATGTCAGTGATCTTTCCCGAGTTGGTGAGGGTGAGAGTAGTAGACATCACCGATCTTTGCAGCTTTGCTGATCATGTGGATCATTATATGATTATGGACTAGAGGATGCTCGTGATACAGACATTGGAGAGGATACTCCGCACTTTCAAGACTATGCCACATAGGAGTAGGAGTAGGCACATGACACATCCATATTGGATGATATTGTATTGACATATGACTTGTTGGATAATACATTTAGTATTGATTCATAGGTAAATTTTTAGAAGGTTTTGCAATTTATTATATTTGTATTTGAAATCTCTAATAAATATATTAATAGATATTGTAAGTCAAAATTAATGTAGGTAATTGTATGCATTATGAAATTCCAGGGTCAAAGTACTCATCCTACATGTGTCAGTCGTCCACTGCAAGGTTATGAGAGGAAGTAAAGTCAACAGGTAGGCAATTTACATAATAAGATAGTAAATATAGTATATGTAAACTTATTTAGTGACGATTTGATGATGAACAGGGGGATGTCAGAGCTTTACCCTTAGGAGGAGTTAGTTGGGCCAAATATAGAGGTAATTTCAGAGAGGTAAATTTAACCATTTCTAATCATTATGCATTTAAATAATGTTTTGTAGATTTTGGTCAAATAACCTTGAACTCTATTTTTAGTTGATGACATGGCTTGAGACTCCTCCTCGTATTCATCAGTCAACAGAGATGGGCATTGTTGTAGTTGTTTCGTTTGCAAATCCTTTGACTAAGGTAAGAGCCAGTAACATGTAAATGTCATTATGTGTTTCTTATTCTATCTCACATAATTTAATGTACATAAATAGTATTCATGTTTACTCAATTTTGTTTCTTCATGCTTCTCACAGGAGGTTAGAACTCCAACCCATGCAGCTACTGATGAAGAGAGACAACAAATGATTGAGAGGGATCACCAGCTTGTGGTAAATGATTGATTACTTATGTCATGTTGTATATAATTTCATGTTTTCTATAGTAATGTGGGTATTGTTTGATTGTATTAATAGGCGGAGCTTCAAAAATCTCTATCCAAGAGGTCTAGTTAGCGGACGAGAGAGGATGAGTCGTTGACTAATTCTCCATCTTCATGGCTAAGCAAGGGTCGTCGATTATTTCATAACACTCCATAGCATATTCAATTTTGGGATATTTTGTTGTATGCCTATATGGCGAGTTGTAAACATACTTTTCTATTTTTCTAATGTATATCACTGTATATATGCCTATATGGCTTTGTTTGTACCTGCATATATGGCTTTATATATACACTATATGTTATTTTCATGACATTATGTATATGAGATTTTAAATTATATATGATGATCAATTATGGTTACATGATAGATAATGTATCATGCTTAAAAGTTTTGATATTGTATATGTGTTATTCAATGTTTCCATGAAATGCTATTATGTTCAATTAGTTTCAATATATGTTTCAGAGTATTTGATGAATTCAATTTTTTTGAGAGCATCCTTGCAAAATGCATTTTGTACATATCCTACAATCATAGCATTTCATGAGACCACATTTCTTTGAGGCATCATGTCAAACAACTCATGCACCTTGTCTATGCTTCCACATTTTTTTTGCATACATGTCTCCTTGGGCATTTGAAACTACAACATCTGACAAAATTCCCATATCCATTATGCTTTGATGGATGTCCATACCCTATTCCAAAGATCCCATTTTGGCATAGGCAAGGAGGATGCTGGATAAGGTTGTGGAATTTGGATTTACAACCACCAATTGCATTTTCTTGAAAGTTCCTAAAGCCTTAACAACAAATACATTGTGTGCATATCTTGCAATCATGGTGTTCCATAAGATGACATTTCTTTGAGGTGTCATGTCAAATAGTTCACTTTCTTGTCTATGCTTCCACACTTTGAGGTTATACATGTCTACCAAGGCATTTGCAACTAAAACATCTCATAAAATTCCCATATCCTTCATTATATGATGGATGACCATACCATGTCCCAAAGATCCCATTTTGGCATAGGCAAGGAGGATGTTGGCCAAGGTTGTGGAATTTGGCTTTACACCCACCAATTTCATTTGCTTGAATGTTTCTAAATTCTTAACAACAAATCCATTTTGTGCATATCCTACAATCATGGCATTCCATGAGACCACATTTCTTTGAGGCATCATGTCAAACAGTTCACTTGAATTGTCTATGTTTCCACATTTTTCATGCATGTCTTCTAGGGCAGTTGCAACTACAACATCTGTCAAAATTCCCATATCCTTTATGATTTGATGGATGTCCATGTACCGTGTTTCAAATATCCCATTTTAGCATAGGCAGAGAGGATGCAGTCAAAGGTTGTGGAATTTAGCTTTACACCCACCAATTTCTTCTGCTTGAAAGTTTCTAAAGACTTATCAACAACTCCATTGTATGCATATCTTGCAATCATGGCATTCCATGAGACCACATTTCTTTGAGGCATCATGTCAAACAATTCACTTTCCTTGTCTATGCTTCCACATTTTGCATGCATGTCTTCTAGGGTAGTTACAACTACAACATCTGTACCATGTTCCAAAGATCTCAGTTTGGCACAATAGAGAGGTGCAGTCAAAGGTTGTGGAATTTGGCTTTACACTCACCAATTTCTTTTGCTTGAAAGTTTCTAAAGCCTTAGCAACAAATCCATTTTGTGCATATCTTACAATCATGGCATTCCATGAGACCACATTTCTTTGAGGCAGCATTCCATGCAACTACAACAGTTGATAAAATTCCCATATGCTTCCACATTTTGCATACATATTTGTTGTACTAGACTCTTTTTGTATACGTCTCATAACAATCATGATATTGAAACTACTAGATTTGATATAGGAATTACTAGATTTGATATGATAATCATAGATACTTTCTCATCTTACATATTAAACATGAAAAATACATGTTAAAAATGACAAAAGTTATGATGTTTTTCATTAAATCAAAGATAGTTATTTATGTATTAATGAGCAAAGACATGTTTGTGTTTTTACCCATTTTGTTATCTAGTTTATGAAAACAAAACTGTCATCCACAACCCAAATTCATGTAACTCTGCATTTGGAAATGTAAATAGGTGTACAACTTAAATGGAAGTATGTTTCAATATCATATACTCCATGTTTCAATATCATATCCTCATTACACCATTTTTAGGTCTAACATACCCTCATTTCACCTTCTATATGGGCTATGGAAAGAGCAAAATGAGGTAGAGAGGAAGACATAGAGACAATTAGTTTCTAAAGCCTTATCAACATTCCCATTTTGTGCATATCTTGCAATCATTGCATTCCATGGGGTATCCTGTCAAACAATTCACTTGCCTTGTCTATGCTTCCACATTTTGCATACATGTCTTCTAGGGAAGTTGCAACTACAATATCTATCGAAATTCCCATATTCTTTATCTTGGTGCAGTCACGGTTAGGAGGGTCCACAAATGAACTATCTAGGCCATGCAGCTAGATTAAACACAATGGAAACAACTTAAAGATATAAAGCAAATGCAGATTCAATCATTTAGTATATCACAGAATTCAAATACAAATTGGCCGGCAACATGTGGGCTTGCAATTAGGGCTCACAGGCCTGATTACAGAATTACAGATGCACAAGATATAGCTTTGAAGATCCTTCGCAAGGAATCCAAACCATCGAACTTAGAATTATCAATGACTACTTTCCTAGGCATCTATTACATCAATATATATCATCTCCGAAACATAAGATTCCTCTGTGTCGGCCAAGGAAGATCACAAACTCCAATGAAGAGCTATAATGTGTGTACACGGATAGATTGGACCTAATCATCTAGAACTCCTCCGTAAATGAATGGAATGGTGTGTGGATCTTAGGGAAGGTCAGCCACAAGACAAACAACATTGAATGATGTGCCATTTAGCTCTGTAAGTTGTGAAATGCTCTGCAAGTCTTCTCCTTTAGCTGATTGTCTGAGACTGTCAGATGCTTTGTTCTGAAAAAAATAATCGATCTTCTGATAGCGATATCTTATTGGTACTTGATCCAAATGATATGAGAATTGGATATGATGTCCATGAATGTGTCTAGATGCTAAGTCTAGCTCTGCAAGGTCTGAAATAAAAATATGGTAGAATGCAGACCAAAATACTGAAACTGCTACTGACTGTACTAAATTGTAAAATGAAAAGAAACAAAATAAAATGCAAATGTTTTTGGTTGATGCAAGATTGCTCCTGAACCAATGATGCTCTTGCATTAGACATCTGGGATTATTGAAAAAGTGAGTCCCTCACTTTGCTGGGGCTGGAGGAAAACCAAGACGGTCTACCTCAGCCTAAGAAATCCAAGATGAGTCTTCTTCCGGTCTACCTTTCCACTTCACAAGATATTCTTTGTACTGTCTTCCTCTGGTGTTGTGTCCAATTCTACTATCCAAAATGTCCTCTATCTGCTCTGATGCTTGTTGTAGTAACTGATTCTTCAAATCTTTTTCAATTCTATCATTGAACTTTGCTTCATGATACTAGTATAGGTCTACAATGTTGAAAATAGGTGATATACCCAATGTCTCTGGTAACTCCACTTCATATGCATTTCTTGAATCAAACTTTCTGAGTATCCTACATGGTACAAACTTCTTCATCTTCAACTTGTTATATGTCCCAACTAGAAATCTTTTTTTTCTCAAATACACCATCACTTCATCTCCAACTGCAAATTCTTTGTGTCTCTTCTTCTCATCTGCTTGCTCCTTATACTTACTGTTCATCACCTCCAAATGCTCCTTCACTTGTTTATGCACTGTCTCCATGTGTCCTACAAATTCTTCTGCTTCTGCACTTCTCTTGTCTTCCATGCTAATGTGTCTCAATTCTGCAACTTCTCTAGGGTTAGTTCTTGTCACAACCTCAAATGATGTTCTTCTGGTACTCCTATCACTGAATTATTATATGCAAACTCTACTTGTGAAAGAATCAAATCCCAATTTCCTGCCTTCTCTCCAACCAAACATCTCAACAAATTTCCCAAACTTCTATTCACTACCTCTGTCTGTCCATCTGTTTGTGGGTGAAATGTGAAACTAAACTTCATATCTATCTTCATCTTCTTCCAAAGTGTCTTCCAAAAGTGTCCAAGAAATCTTGTATCTCTGTCTGAAATCATGCTCTTAGGTAATCTATGCAATCTCACAATCTCCTTAAAAATAGGTCAGCTACATGCACTGCATCAGTTGTCTTCTTACAAGGTATGAAATGTGCCATCTTTGAAAATATGTCCACCACTACAAATATTGAATCATGTCCTCTCTGTGTCTTCGACAATCACATTATGAAATCCATACTTATGTCTTCCCAAGGTCTCTTCGGTATGGTCAAAGGTTTATACAATCCAGTATTCTGACTACTCCCTTTTGCAACTTGACAAATTCTACAACTCTACACAGACTTCCTAACATCCTTATGTATCTGCGACCAAAAGTAATTTTCACTTACCAAAGCTATTGTCTTATCAATGTCAAAATGCCTTGTCAATCCACCATTGTGCTTCTCCTTGATCAAATTGTCTCTCATTGAACTCCTAGGTATACATAATTGGTTTCCTTTGAACACCATATCTTCCTAAATGAAATAATCCAACCACTTACTCCTATCTGTAACAACAGGTTCCTTACATGCTTTCCAAGGTTTTGCAAAATCAAGATCTTCCTCATACAAGTTCTTCAATTCCTCAAATCCTAACACTTCAACTCTCATCTCTGTTAGCAAGTTCCTTCTCCTACTCAATGCATTTGCAACTTTGTTTGATTTGCCATTCCTATGCTTCAATACAAAAGTATAACTCTGCATGAAATCTACCCATCTCATATGTCTTTGGTTTAGCTTTCCTTGACTATTCAAATATTGCAAAGCTTGATGGTTTGTATACAACACAAACTCCTTAGGCAACAAGTAATGTCTCCACTTCTTCAAGGCTTGAATTATGGCACAAAACTCCTGATCATAAACTAAATATCTTCTCCTTGCATCATTCAACTTCTCACTGAAATATGCTACATGTCTACCTTCTTGAATCAGTACTGCTCCTATTGCATTTCCACTTGCATCATAATCTACTTGAAATACCTTATTGAAATCCAGTAATGCCAGAACAAGTTACTCTGTCACTTTCTGCTTCAACAATTCAAAACTTCTATCTGCTCCTGATGTCCACTTAAAATCTTTTCTGTCACCTCTCATTGTCTCCGTCATAGGGTTACATACTAAACTAAAATTTCTGATGAACTTCTGGTAGAAACTAGCCAATCCGTGAAATGATCTGACTTCTCCAATGCTCTCAGGTGTAGGCCATTCAACAATTGCTCTCACTTTCTCAGGGTCCATCTTCAATCTTTCCACATAAATTACAAATCCCAAGTATACCAACTCTTCCTTCATGAAACTACATTTCTTGATGTTTATCAGCAATTTCTCTTCTCTCAGTCTCTACAATACTTGTCTTAGGTGCCACAAATGTTCTTCTTTTGTCTTACTAAAAATCATAATATCATCCAAATATACAATAACAAACTTGCCCAAGAAGTTCTTCAAAACTTCATTCATCAATCTCATGAAAGTACTCGGTGCATTTGTCAATCCAAAAGGCATCACTAACCACTCATACAATCCTTCATTTGTCTTAAAAGCAGTCTTCTATTCATCTCCTTCTCTGATTCTAATCTGATGGTATCCACTCTTCAAGTCTATCTTTGTGAAATATTTTACTCCACTCAAACAATCCATAATATCATCCATCCTAGGTTAAGGAAATCTATACTTAACTGTGATTTTGTTTATTTCTCTAGAGTCTGTACTCATTCTCCATTCTCCATCTTTCTTCAGTGCTAACACTGCAAGTACTGCACAAGGACTCAAACTTTCTCTGATCAAACCTTTCCTCAACAACTCATGTATCTGTCTATTTAGTTCTTTATTCTCTGTCGATGTCATTCTGTGTGTTGCTTTGTTAGGCAAACTAGCTCCCGATATAAGATCCATGTGATGACTGACACTCCTGATTGATGGCAATCCTTCAGGTACATTATCTGATATGATGTCTTCATACCCTGTCAGCAACTCAGTTATCTCCTCTGGTTGTGATTTTTCAGTCTATGTCTTCAGGGTTTCAGGCTTCTTAGGAATCAAAGCATAACACATCTTCTCATGTCTCAAACCATCCAGAAATTTCCTTCCATCTACCAAACAGATTCTAGCATTCCCACATACTTCACTCTTAGGATCATATTCCAAAGGAATCAAAGTAATTCTCTTTCCATTTGATGTTATAGTATATGTATTCTTCCTTCCATCATGTATAGCTTTCCTATCATACTGCCATGGTCTACCCAATAATATATGACAAACATCCATAGGCATAGTATCACACAATACTTCATCATGATAAATTCCAATATGAAATTTCACCAAACATTGTTCACTCACCAGTACCTTATGATCATCATGAATCCAAGCTATTTGATATGGCTTAGGGTGTTTCAATCTTTCCAACTTCAACTTAGTCACCATCTCCTCTAAAACTAGGTTATCTGAACTACCACTATCAATTACAACTTTACAACATTTACCTCCTGATTTGCATCTAGTTCTGAACAAACTTTTCCTCTGCAGTGGTTCCTCATTTTTCACTGTAGAAATAGTGCTCTCCTCATGACAAGTGATTCTCCCTTCTCAGGTTTACCAACTGAACTAGGTGATTCAACAAGTTATTCTTCCACATAGGCTTCTCTTCCACTGTTCTCTATTCTTTTGCTTGTACTCCCTTGATTACATTCAAATGCTCTATGTCCTTCACCTCCACACTTGAAACAGGTTCCTCTGAATGTTCTCCTATCAGGTCCTCTTCCTTCTCTTCTGTATCTTTCACTCCGGTATGGACTAGGGTTTCCTCTGTGGTAGAAAGTTCTGTCATCTCTCCAGTATGCATTATTATCTCTGTCTTCCTTCTTGAATATGCTATCTTGTCTATTCTACTCCACATATGATCTTTCTCCTCCAAAAAATGGTTTGCCTCTCTAAAATTTACCTCCTTTGGCTCTCTATCTTTGATCATGCCTCTTGTTCAACCTTTCTTCAACATTCAGGGTAAACTGATATGCTTCTTCCAATGTTGTCATCCTCACCAAACTCAATTCTTCTTAAATGTTCAATCTCAGTCCATTGATGTATCTTGCCACTTTCTCCTTGCTTGCTTCACTATGTCCTGTCCTTATAATCATCTTATGAAATTCTTCAGTGTACACCTTCACATATTTCTCCTTGTCTCAGGTTTTGCAATCTCTTCAATAGTTCTAACTCATAGTCAGCAGGTATAAACTAATTCTTCAATTTTGTCACCATCCTATCCCATTTGTTATCTTTTCTTTTCCTCTTCTATTTTTATCCAACTGAACTTCTTTCCACCATATAGCAACATTGTTGGAACAATGAAAATAACTGAGAGGGGGGGTGAATCAGTTATTTTATAACTTTTATCTTTCTTTCTTTCTTTTCTTATTTTAACATTTAGTGCTCTATCAAAACATGGAAGCAGAGACAATCACAAGAACTAAAAAATGAAATCAACACATAACGCAAGGATTTTTACGTGGAAACCTTGTTAAGGGAAAAACCACGGGGTGACTAACCCAAGATTGTATTCTCTGTTAAAAGATTAAGGAGTACAAATGGCACTTGCCAATTAGGGCTCACTGCCCGAGCATACTGCTCACAAGAGGCACATTGCCTACAAGAGACTCACTGTCTACAGAACTTACAGAAGATAATCATGTGTTTGAACTGATGAGAAGTATCTACAAATGCAAGAGTTCAGTTCCAGTTAGGCACAATATACTGATATGATGCACTTGATTCTTCCTCTGTTGAATGTTGTTATTCAGTCACATACCAGACTTGAATTGTTGTTCTCACACTTATCCCTGCTTTTCTTCACACTTTATTTCTTCACATATTCACCACACACACTTACATGCTGGAATCTGTCTGGTATATATATCCGCATCAAGGATTTTCATCAACTTTCTAGTCGACAATAAGAACACTGCAAGTTATTAATCTGTTGGCTGAATCCATGCTTGATTTGTGATGCGTATCAAAAACATAGGCATAGAAGTCATAAATCATGTTGGATAACAATATACAATATCACAGATTGCTTGATTAGGACCTTTTACACATCCGGATTGAAGTCTGGTACTCTGCCGGTCAGTTCTTCCTCTGTCTGCTCTACCTGACTGGAACCCAACACTCAGATGCTCATATATTTTTCTTGCTTTATCACCAGAGGCTAAATCTTTGGAATACAATAGTCATGATATCCCTCTTGACTTGTCCAAGTCTGCAACTTATTGAGTTACACCATCTAAGAGATGCGGACCTGATTGTCAGACCTTGTTACATACTCTGTTCTTGTTCACTAGACCAAAACAATCTTCAATCTGACTTCCGGTATAGGCATACTATGTACTGCTGATGTGTGGGATAGACTTTGTTTCCATCAATGACAACACTTATGAAGCCACACAGTGTCTCTTGCCAACAATCTCCCCCTTTGGCATTGATGGCAACACTTAGTGAAAAATGGCTAAGTGTCACAATAACTCCCCTTGGTTGATGCTCTATCTTTTGCACTGTTTTACCAGAGCTCCCCCTTAGTTGGATTCCATATTTTCCACTACTCTTCACTTCCCCTTTGACATCAATGGCAAAGGGCGGTATCCACATACCAAAATTTGCAAAAATTGTTCTATACATGGCTGCATAAGTATATATAAATCATATGTTATACTTACCTATACTTAAGTATATCCGCAAAAGTAGTCTTCAGCTATACAAACTCTGTGGCCCAGCTTCTCTTCATCCTATCCAAAATGGAGATGTGACCACTCAACAAAAATGCATATGCTTCTACCCTTCTTAAATCTGCTGGATCACTGGTCTGGGCTGTGGTCTGAGCATCTGCCAAGGCCTCATGCATTGCCTCTAGCTTAGGGATAATTAACCCTCTGAGTTCACCCATTCTGTTCATTATGTTCTTCTTTTCTTTTCCCAATCTTTTTATTTCATTTATTATAACAATAGCTTGGCATTCTTGATTCATTAGAGAGGAGGAAAGAGGGTCAAAATTCTGAACTAGGCTTGATAGTTTTTCTTCTTGTTCTTTTACTTTCTCCTCAATATCTTTTGTCACTTTAGGCCAAGTCAGAAAAAATTTGAATAGGTCCCCACCATCTTTGAGAGCATTTTCAAGGCTCTTTATTCCAATAAATAGAGTCCTCCTATCATTTGCAATAAGTCCTTGCACCTCAATGAATCTTTTTCCATGAAACTCATTCCAGACCTTTGCTTCTTCTGATTTCTCTAGAGATTCAAAATGAGTGTTAATAGAATTTACTAAGTTTTTCAAGTTACCGGATGGTGAGGCCTAAGGATCCTTTTGATAGGATGGCATGATCTTCTCCAGCATCCCAGATGCAATCTCCAACAGTTCACAGTCCTCCATGTGAGATTTCAAGAGATTTTCTTTTGCTTTGGCTTAAGCAAAAGATGCTATTTTCATTATTTGAACTGGGGAGAGAGAGTCAAAATTTAGTGGTCCTTGAAATAGCTCAGGTTCATCTAGCTCCATCATTTCTTTGTTTAAGAAGTTCTTCACTATCTTTGCAGTGTCTCTTGCTAGAGATTGAGACTTCTTTGAAATATTAGAAGAGTCATTATTCATCTTTTCTGCTTGTTCTTCTTCTTTTCCCTTATCCTCTTTTCCTTGAATCTTCTCCTCTTCTCTACTACCTTCCTCTTCAGCTTCAGAGTCTGGAATGTTTGTCATAGCTCCAGTGGGATCTGGAGGAGAGATGTTACTAGTGTCTGCTGCTTTATGAACTTCCTCTACCAAAACAGAGGAGTCTAAGTCCTCAGACTTCTCTTCATCTATTTTCTTTAATCCTTCTACATCCTTGTCAGAAAGTTCTTCATTGATTACATTTAATCCTTCAACATCCATGGTAGAAGGTTCTTCATTTGTTTCCTCTACAATAGGAAGATTGAATCTCTTCAAGGCATTCCAGAAGATATCTTTTGTTTCACTTGCTACTTGGTCAGTTTCTCCAAGCATGAGTTTATTCATTCTTGCCTTACTCCGGAACTCATCCTTACAGTCCTTGAAAATCATGTCCATTGTTTTGGAGTGATAGAAGGGTAAAGCTGAATCATTATTTGCTCCCGGATTTCTAAGTCTTTAACCATTGCATTCTCCTTTCTAAGCTCAAGTACCTTTTCTAGGCTCTTAGGAATCAATGATATAATTTCAATTAAAGTTTTATTGTAAATGTTCAAGTACTTGACAGTAGCCTCTTCTGGAATTCTCTTGTCAGCATCACTATATGCATCATAGAACTTAGTCACTGGCTGTAGGTTCCCATCCACAGTAACTGTCTTGATGATGTCATCAATGGAAAGAGTGGGATTTTCAACAAATTCCTCTACCATCTCTTCTTCATTTATGCTAGTAGAGAACTTTCTGGATGTTCTCTTCTTCTTCATTTTCTTGATTTCTTCATCAGATTCTATTTCTTCATCATCTTTAAGGCTTGTATATGACCTTGTGGCTTTAGTCTTCATCCTCTTTTCACTTTTGTCAGATGGCTTGACTTCCGGTTTGGTAGCCTTTGAGCTTTTAGGAGTGACAGGTACAAAGCTCTTGGAAGATCTAGTCTGGGAGGAGGCTTGCACCAGTATATTTCCTTTCTTTTCTTCTTGTCTCTCTTTCTCTGCCTTCTCCATTTTCTCTCTATTTGCATCTATAGCCTCTTTTGATAAGCCAAATCTTTTAGCAATTTCTTCAACTTCTCTTCTTACTTTCTTCTTCATCTCCGACTGTGTTAACTCAACATGTATTTTTATACTTAGCACTTGAAAGGTGCCAAACCTTTCTAATTCAGGGTCCTTAGGCTGGCTTAGTAGGTGTTGAATATGTAGCTCCAAGATTTTTTCATCGACCTCATATCCCATAGGCATTATCCACACAGTTCTTGGCTCAACTGACTCCATTAGGCATTGATCAATGTCAACCATAAAGCAAACTGTGTCCTTGTATTTCTCAACTATGGACTGTGGTATTCTCTCTCTGGCTTGCATCATGCTTTGGAAATTCTTAAAGTAACCCAAAAGGGCTGTGTTTTGGGCTTGAACATCACTAAGTCCATACATGTAATCTTTGATCTGAATTGCAACCTGTTTATCATTTTACCAAACCCAACCATTTGATCTAGGTAGCTCATTCATATAATAGAACATACACAGTATTAGACAACCATATTTAAAGGAATTCTTCTTATCCTTTTTGATCTTCTACAAGTTTTCCAATAGTTGATTTAGAAAAAGCTCACACAGATCATAATCTGCATCTTCCCTCAACATCTGATATGTAGCATAGATTGTTGTACTAGACATAGAATTCTCCCTGCTTGAATGGTAGATTTTGTAGCCCATTATCATTGAAGCAAACTTGACATCTGGATCTGTGATGTCATCTATAGTCATTGCTCTTTTATCAAATTTTGATCAGGTGGCTTTAGTTACCATTTGGTTCTTCATAGATTTAAGTACGGGTACTCCACCAGATGAATGCAGTCTGGTCACTACCCTTATGACATCTTTAGTGATATTGAATGGCCTCATTAGCCACATAAAATTGTCATGCATCCTACTTAGAATATACCAGACCCAATCATCTTCTGCAAAACATGGAAAATGTATGAAATGTCTGACGTGTTTGTCCTGGATGGCCTTGAATTCAGGTTTGACTTCAAAATTCTCATCTATTAGCTGTTTGTGATAAATATCCATAAATTTTGAGTCTCCAAATTCTTCAATGTTTGCATGGATATAAACCCTAACATCTTCTACATGCAATACTCCGTGCAGAATGCTAGAAAATGCACCTAAGGGATCAACTTCTAGAGATTTGTAAGGGTGTTTCTTGAATTTAGGTCTCGGCCTATCATAAATATTGACAACCAATGGAGTACCCATTTTGCAAGAGATTCGGAGAGAGATTTTCAGAATGGAAGTACCTTTTCACACTTTAGGGTTTGAAGCAAGAGCTGAAACAAATTGCTAGTTGAATTTGATTTTCAGTTGATTTTGAGTGAACTATAGAGTCTTCTTCGTAGAGCTCTTCTTTTCTTCTTCATGAGTGCAAGTGTGTAAATGATGAGTGAAAGAACCCTTTTATCCTTGCTCAAACCCTAATTTCTTTTTGTGATAAATGCACAACTTAAGTTATTTGGTTGCCCTGTTTTGAGAGAGATTTTCTTGAATCACTGCGTGGAACTTAGAATCATTTTCTTTGAGGATTGACAATGTATCTTCTTTTCTTCAATCATGTCATGGATCCATAGATTAAAGCATTTCAATTTTGAATCATACCAGATCTGTCTGTGAAATTTTGCTTTACCGAATAGCTGTCAGAACTGGATTAACTTGAGCGGTTATAAATCTTGCAAAATTCCATGCGGACCTTTCACATTTTGACTGAAGGTTATTTGGAGGTTTTTCTGAGAACTCTTTAATCCACAGCGTCAGATGTTTACTTAATGTGCCAAATTTAGGCACTAGCTGACTAGCTGGGGGAAATTATTTTTCTCTATAACTCCCCCTGAGCCAGAGCTCATCCTTTTAGTTTTCAGAAGGAATATCAGCACCAGATTTCGGTGTAGATCCATCCCCAATATTTTCTGTACTCTTCTTTACCCAAATCTTTCTCATCTCCTTTTGAACTTCATTCGCATTCACTTTACCTTTACCCTTATCTTGTTTCTGATCATGTTCCACCGAACCTTTTCTATTCTAATTTCTGCTTCTACAAAATTTGTCAATATAACCGAATCTATTGCAATTGTAACATACAACATTTCTTTGCTTATTTGATTGATATCCTCTTGATCTACATTGATTAGCCATATGTCCCATTCTATTGCATGCAAAGCATCTACCATTGAATGAATTGTTTATTTGCATATTTCTGCATTCATGAGATTTGTGACCATACCTTTTGCAATTAAAACATTGTCCGGAGAAGGATGGATTATTCTGATTCATTCTCCTCCTGCACTGAGTTGCTTTATGACCGAAATTGCTGCAATTGAAGCAGTATCCATTGAAGGATGGATATCTTTGGGCATTTGGTTGCCTTACCGGAGGTCTTTTAGGTCCATTTCTTTGATTTCTTGATCCAAAGTTCTTCTGATCGGATCCAGAGGTTTCACCTTTCTCATATCCCAAGCCACGCTTATCATCTACCCTCTTTTGGCTTTCAAGAACTTCAAGTTGGGCTGAGCTTATCTTGATTTTTTCTTTGAATTCATTTCCAGTTTGAAGATCTTGTTTACGAGTATCTATCTAATTCTCAAGTTGTTCTTCATTGTCTCTAGCTTCTTCAAGATTAGATTCAATATGCCTGATTATTCTGTCCATTTTGTGGTAGTCCTCTATTTTCTCCTTGAGGGATTGTTTTAGATTATCTTCAATCTTTCTTTTTTTTTAATTTCTTGGGTGAATCTCATAACCCCTGATTCCATTTCATGCCTTACCATAATGACTTCTTTTGACAACTTCTCACATAGATTATTTTTCTCATTTAGATCTTCATTAGTATCATTTACTTCACTCTGATTGGCTAATTTTTGAAGTAGTTCCTTTCTCTTTTTCACATAAATACTAAGTTTTTATTTTAGCTCATTTATGAATTCATCAGCTTGTTTGAGTCATTCTCTCAAATTATTGACTTCAGAGTGGGATTGTTCAAGATCATCTAGGGCAAACTGAAGTTGTTCCTTCATACCATATGCATCCATTGAGATTCCCAGATCTTCCTCAAGCTGTTAGGCTTTGTTCAGAGGAACCTTGCTCTGATACCAATTGTTGGAACAATGCAAATAACTAAGAGGGGGGGTGAATCAGTTATAACTTTTATCTTTCTTTCTTTCTTTTCTTATTTTAACATTTACTGCTCTATCAAAACATGGAAGCAGAGAGAATCACAAGAACTGAAAACTAAAATCAACACATAACACTAGGATTTTTATGTGGAAACCCTGTTAAGGGAAAAACCATGGGGTGACTAACCCAAGATTGTATTCTCTATTAAAAGAATAAGGAGTACAAATGGCACTTGCCAATTAGGGCTTGCTGCCTGAGCATACTGCTCACAAGAGGCACACTACCTACAAGAGACTCACTGTCTACAGAACTTACAGAAGATAATCAAGTGTTTGAACTGATGAGAAGCATTTACAAATACAAGAGTTCAATTCCGGTTAGGCACAATATACTAATTTGATGCACTTCATTCTTCCTCTGTTCAATGTTGTTATTCAGTCACATACCGAACTTGAATTACTATTCTCACACTTATCCATACTTTTCTTCACACTTTATTTCCTCACATATTCACCACACACAATTACATGCTGGAATCTGTCTGGTATATATATCCGCATCAAGGATTTTCATCAACTTTCTACTCGGCAACAAGAACAATGCAGGTTAATAATCTGTCGACTGAATCCATGCTTGATTTGTGATGCGTATCAAAAACATAGGCATATAAGTCATAAATCATGTTGGCTAACAATGTATAATATCACAGATTGCTTGATCATGACCTTTTACACATCCGGATTGAAGTTTGGTACTCTGCCGGTCAGTTCTTTCTCTGTCTGCTCTGCCTGACTGGAACCCAACACTCAGATGCTCATATCTTTTTCTTGCTTTGTCACTGAAGGCTAAATCTTTGGAATACAATAGTCATGATATCCCTCTTGACTTGTCCAAGTCCTCAACTTACTGAGTTACACCATCTGAGAGATCCTGACCTGATTGTCAGACCTTGTTACATACTCTGTTCTTGTTCACTGGACCAAAATAATCTTCAATCTGATTTCTGATATAGGCATACTATGTACTGTGGATGTGTGGGATAGACTTTGTTTCCATCAATGACAACATTTATGAAGCCACACAGTGTCTCTTGCCAACAATCTCCCCCTCTGGAATTGATGGCAACACTTATTGAAAAATGGCTAAGTGTCGCAGTAACTCCCACTTGGCTGATGCTCTGTCTTTTGCACTATTTTACTAGAGCTCCCCTTTAGCTGGATTCCACATTTTTCACTACTCTTCACTCCCCCTTTAACATAAATATCAAAGGGAGGTATCCGCATACCAAAATTTGCAAAAAATGTTCTATACATGGCCGCATAAGTATATATAAATCATCTAAGATACTTACCTATACTTAAGTATATCCGCAAAAGTAGTCTTCAGCTGTACAAACTCTGTGGCCTAGCTACTCTTCATCCTATCCAAAATGGAGATGTGACCACTCAACAAAAATCCATATGCTTCTTCCCTTCTTAAATTTGCTAGATCACTGGTCTGGGCTGTGGTCTGAGCATCTGTCAAGGCCTCATGCATTGCCTCTAGCTTAGGGATAATTATCCCTCTAAGTTCATCCATTCTGTTCATTATGTTCTTCTTTTATTTTCCCAGTCTTTTTATTTCATTCATTATAACAACAGCTTGGCATTCTTGATTCATTAGAGAGGATCAAAGAGGGTCAAAATTATGAACTAGGCTTGACAGTTTTTCTTCTTGTTCTTTTACTTTCTCCTCAATATCTTTTGTCACTTTAGGCCAAGTTAGACAAAATTTAAATAGGTCCCCACCATCTTTGAGAGTATTTTCAGGGCTCTTTATTCCAATATCTAGAGTCCTCCTATCATTTGCAATAAGTCCTTGCACCTCAAGGAATCTTTTTCCCAGAAACTCATTTCGGACCTTTGCTCCAAATGATTTCTCTAGAGATTCAAAATGAGTGTTAACAGAATTTACTAAGTTTTTCAAGTTACCGGATGGTGAGGCCGAAGGATCCTTTTGATAGGATGGCATGATCTTCTCCAGCATCCCAGATGCAATCTCCAACAGTTCACAGTCCTCCATGTGAGATTTCAAGAGTTTTTCTTTTGCTTTGGCTTGAGCAAAAGATGCTATTTTCATTGTCTAAACCGGGGAGAGAGTCAAAATTCAGTGGTCTTTGAAATAGCTCAGGTTCATCCAGGTCCATCATTTCTTTGTTTAAGAAGTTCTTCACTATCTCTGCAATGTCTCTTGCTAGAGATTGAGACTTCTTTGAAATATCAGAAGAGTCATTATTCATCTTTTCTTCTTGTTCTTCTTCTTTTCCCTTATCCTCTTTTCCTTGAATCTTCTCCTCCTCTCTTCTACCTTCCTCTTTAGCTTCATAGTCTAGAATGTTTATCATAGCTGCAGTGGGATCCAGAGGAGAGATTTTACGAGTGTCTACTGCTTTATGAAATTCCTCTACTAGAACAGAGGAGTCTAAGTCCTCAAACTTCTCTTCATCTATTTTCTTTAATCCTTCTACATCCTTGTCAAAAAGTTCTTCATTGATTACATTTAATCCTTCAACATCCATGGTAGAAGGTTCTTCATCTGTTTCCTCTATAATAGGAAGATTGAATCTCTTCAAGGCATTCCAGAGGATATCTTTTGTTTCACTTGCTACTTGGTCAGTTTCTCCAAGCATGAGTTTATTCATTCTTGCCTTACTCTGGAACTCATCCTTATAGTCCTTGAAAATCATGTCCATTTGTTTTGGAGTGATAGAAGGGTAAAGCTGAATCATTATTTACTCCTAGATTTCTAAGTCTTTAACCATTGCATTCTCTTTTCTCAGCTCAAGTACCTTTTCTAGGCTCTTAGGAATCAATGATATAATTTCATTTAAAGCTTTATTGTAAATGTTAAAGTACCTGATAGTAGCCTCTTCTAGAATTCTCTTGTTAGCATCTGTATGCATCATAGAACTTAGTCACCGGTTACAGATTCCCATCCATAGTAACTGCCTTGATGATGTCATCAATGGAAAGAGTGGGCTTTTCAACAAATTCCTCTGCCATCTCTTCTTCATTTATGCTAGCAGAGAACTTTCTGGATGTTCTCTTCTTCATTTTCTTGATTTTTTCATCAGATTCTATTTCTTCATCATCTTTAAGGCTTGTATATGACCTTGTGGCTTTAGTCTTCATCCTCTTTTCACTTTTGTTGGATGGCTTTTCTTCTGGTTTCTTAGCCTTTAAACTTTTAGGAGTGATAGGTGCAGAGCTCTTGGAAGATCTAGTCCAGGAGGAGGCTTGCACTGGAACGTTTCCTTTCTTTGCTTCTTGTCTCTCTTTCTCAGCCTTCTCCATTTTCTCTCTATTTGCATCTACAACCTCCTTTGATATGCCAAATCTTTTGGCAATTTCTTCAAATTCCCTTCTTACTTTCCTCTTCATCTCTGGTTGTCTTAACTCAACATGTATTTTTATACTTAGCTCTTGAAAGGTGCCAAACCTTTTTGATTCAGGGTCCTTAGGCTGGCTCAGCAGGTGTTGAATATGTAGCTCCAAGAATTTTTCATCGACCTCATATCCCATAGGTATTATCCACACAGTTCTTGGCTCAACTGAGTCCATTAGGCATTGATCAATGTCAACCATAAAGCAAACTGTGTCCTTGTATTTCTCAACTATGGACTATGGTATTCTCTCTCTGGCTTGCATCATGCTTTGGAAATTCTTAAAGTAACCCCAGAGGGCTGTGTTTTGGGCTTGAACATCACCAAGTCCATACTTGTAATCTCTGATCTAAATTGCAACCGGTTTATTATTTTGCCAAACCCAACCATTTGATCCAGGTAGCTCATTCATATAATAGAAGAACAGACATAGTATTAGACAACCATATTTAAAGGAATTCTTCTTATCTTTTTTGATCTTCTACAAGTTTTCCAACAGTTGATTTAGAAGAAGCTCACACAGATCATAATCTGCATCTTCCCTCAACATCTGATAGCTAACATAGATTGATGTACCAGACATAGAATTCTCCCTGCTCAAATGGTAGATTTTGTAGCTGATTATCATTGAAGCAAACTTGACATTTGGATATGTGATGTCATCTATAGTCATTGCTCTTTTGTCAAATTTTGATCAGGTGGCTTCAGTTACCATTTGGTTCTTCACAGATTTGTAAGGGTGTTTCTTGAATTTAGGTCTTGGCCTATCATAAATATTGACAACCATTGGAGTAGCCATTTTACAAGAGATTTGGAGAGAGATTTTCAGAATGGAATTACCTTTTCACACTTTAGGGTTTGAAGTAGGAGCTGGAACAAATCGCTGGTTGAATTCAATTTTTAGTTGATTTTGAATGAACTATAGAGTCTTCTTCGCAAAGCTCTTCTTTTCTTCTTCGTGAGTGCAAGTGTGTAAATGATGAGTGAAAGAACCCTTTTATCCTTGTGCAAACCCTAATTTCCTTTTGTGATAAATGGACAACTTAAGTTATCTGGTTGCCCTGTTTTGAGAGAGATTTTCTTGAATCATTGTGCGGAACTTAGAATCATTTCCTGTGAGGATTAACAACATATCTTCTTTTCTTCAATCATGTCATGGGTCCATAGATCAAAGCATTTCAATTTTGAATCATGCTAGATCTGTCTGTGAAATTCTGCTTTACCGCATAGCTATCAGAACTAGATTAACTTGAGCGGTTATAAATCTTGCAAAATTCAATGCGAACCTTTCACATTTTGACTGAAGGTTATTTGGAGGTTTTTCTGAGAACCCTTTAATCCATAGTGTTAGATGTTTACTCAATGTGCCGAATTTAGGCACTAGCTGACTGGCTGGGGGAAATTATTTTTCTCTGTGACTCCCCCTGAGCCAGAGCTCACCCTTTTAGTCTCTGAAAGGAATATCAGCACCGGATTCCGGTGCGGATCCATCCCCAATATTTTGTGTACTCTTCTTTACCCAAATCTTGCTCATCTCCTTTTGAATTTCATTTGCATTCACTTTACCTTTGCCCTTATCTTGTTTCTGATCATGTTCCACCTGACCTTTTCTATTTTGATTTCTGCTTCTGCAAAATTTGTCAATATGAACGGATCTATTGCAATTGTAACATACAACATTTCTTTGCTTATTTGATTGATATCCTCTTGATCTGCATTGATTAGCCATATGTCCCATTCTATTGCATGCAAAGCATCTACCATTGAATGAATTGTTTATTTGCATATTTCTGCATTCATGAGATTTGTGACCATACCTTTTGCAATTAAAACATTGTCCGAAGAAGGATGGATTATTCTGATTCATTCTCCTCCTGTACTGAGTTGCTTTATGACCAAAATTGTTGCAATTGAAGCAATATCCATTGAAGGATGGATATCTTTGGGAATTTGGTTGCCTTATCGGAGGTCTTCTAGGCCTGTTTCTTTGATTTCCTGATCCAAAGTTCTTCTGACTGGATCCAGAGCTTTCACCTTTCTCATATCCTAAGCCATAGTTATCATCTACCCTCTTTTGGCTTTCAAGAACTTCAAGTTGGGCCGAGATTATCTTGAATTTTTTTTTGAATTCATTTGCAGTTTGAAGATCTTGTTTAAGAGTGTCTATCTGATTCTCAAGTTGTTCTTCATTATCTCTAGCTCCTTCAAGATTAGATTCAAGATGCTTGATTATTCTGTCCATTTTGTGGTAGTCCTCTATTTTCTCCTTGAGGGATTGTTTTAGATTATCTTCAATCTTTCTTTTTTCTTCAATTTCTTGGGTGAATCTCATAACCCCTGATTCCATGTCATGCCTTACCATAATTACTTCTTTTGACAACTTCTCACATAGCTTATTTTTCTCATTCAGATCTTCATTAGTATCATTTACTTCACTTTGATTGTCTAATTTTTGAAGTAGTTCCTTTCTCTTTTTCACAGAAATACTAAGTTTTTCTTTTAGCTCATTTATGAATTCATCAGCTTGTTTGAGCCTTTCTCTCAAATTATTGACTTCAGAGTGGGATTGTTCAAGATCATCTAGGGCAGACTGAAGTTGTTCCTTCATACCATATGCATCCATTGAGATTCCCAGATCTTCCTCAAGATGTTATGCTTTGTTTAGAGGAACGTTGCTCTGATACCCATTGTTGGAACAATGCAAATAACTGAGAGTGGGGGTGAATCAGTTATTTTATAACTTTTATCTTTCTTTCTTTCTTTTCTTATTTTAACATTTAGTGCTCTATCAGAACATGGAAGCAGAGAGAATCACAAGAACTGAAAAATGAAATCAACACATAACACAAGGATTTTTATGTGGAAACCCTTTTAAGGGAAATACCATGGGGTGACTAACCCAAGATTGTATTCTCTGTTGAAAGAATAAGGAGTACAAATGGCACTTGCCAATTAGGGCTCACTGCTCGAGCATACTGCTCACAAGAGGCACACTGCCTACAAGAGATTCATTATCTACATAACTTACAGAAGATAATCAAGTGTTTGAACTGATGAGAAGCATCTACAAATGCAAGAGTTCAGTTCTGGTTAGGCATAATATATTGATCTGATGCAGTTCATTCTTCCTCTGTTCAATGTTGTTATTCAGTCACATACCAGACTTGAATTGTTGTTCTCACACTTATCCTTGCTTTTCTTCACATATTCACCACACACACTTACATGCTAGAATATGTCTGGTATATGTATTCGCATCAAGGATTTTCATCAACTTTCTAGTCGGCAACAAGAACACTGCAAGTTATTAATCTGTCGGCTGAATTCATGCTTGATTTGTGATGCGTATCAAAAACATAGGCATAAAAGTCATAAATCATGTCAGATAACAATGTATAATATCACAGATTGCTTGATCAGGAACTTTTACACATCCGAATTGAAGTCTAGTACTCTCCCAGTCAGTTCTTCCTCTATCTGCTCTACCTGACTGGAACCCAACACTCAGATGCTCATATCTTTTTCTTGCTTTATCACCGGAGGCTAAATCTTTGGAATGAAGTAGTCATGATATCCCTATTGACTTGTCCAAGTCTGCAACTTACCGAGTTACACCACCTAAGAGATCTGGACCTGATTGTCAGACCTTGTTACATACTCTGTTCTTGTTCACCGAACCAAAACAATCTTCAATCTGACTTCCAGTATAGGCATACTATGTACTGCAGATGTGTGGGATAGACTTTGTTGCCATCAATGACAGCACTTATGAAGCCACACAATGTCTCTTGTCAACAAACATGTTTTATCAACTTTGTCTTTACAAATTACACCTTCTCCAGATCTTCAATTTCTTCATACTCAAAGTATTCTTCTAGGTCATTTATCCAGTCAATCAACTCTTTAGGATTCAAATTGCTAGTATAGTTCAGTACATCAACTCTAGGTCTTTTCCTAATGCAGTCAAGGTAGGAGGGTCTGGTGAGGGACTATCCAACCTTGCAGCCTTAAACCATTAACAACATGAACAATTAGAGATGCAACAAAAGCTAACAACTAATCAGTAGAAAGATAGAAGATATTCATGAACACATAACATAGGATGTATCCTGGGAAAACCCTAACAGAGAAAAACCCAACCTTCAAAGCTCATTCCTCATATATTATAACTTCAAATAGAATTACATAGGCCTCACGGGCTTTACAGATGCTAGGACACAGACCAGGGATTACAAAAGATTCATACAACAATATTCTTTCATGATTTCTTTCTTCTACAACTCAATTCTCTGCTCTGCAACTCATTCTGCTTCCTACTCTGCCTTCTACTCTATTCTACTACTGATTCAGATCAAAACAACTTAGGTTCTTGCTTCGGATCTTCATGCTATCGATCCTTCATCCCCCACTACCTTGTAACAAATAATTATCCTTCATTTATATCCTCCGCAAGCCTTCAAATCATTATCAAGTCAGCCTAATTGCAATGACTAGTTAGGGTAACGTGTACACAAAATAGGTCAGGCCTAAACATAAGACACTACTCCACAAATGCATAGAACTTCGTACGAATCTCACTAAAGGTTTGCCAGGTCCTAAACTTCATCAAACAATGCTCCTTTTTTCTTTGCAAGTCACAGATTTTCTCCGCAAGCTAATTTAGACTCCACTAACACAGTCAGCTCTGTTATGCAAAAAAAGTCAATCTTTTGATAGTGATATCTTTCTAGAATCAAAGCCAAATGGTCTAAATTCTTGATATGTTGTAGCTTCCTATGTCTAGATGTTAAGTCCAGCTTTACAACCTCTAATATTCAAATGCAATAAAATGTAGAATTCTCCAAGGTCGCTCTCTTTGCAATCTGCAACTTCACTGTCAACTATCTCAACTGTCTTAAATTCATGCAGATGCTTCTGCATCAGACTCTCAGGGTTATTTAAAAAGTGAGCCTCTTCACTTTGATCTATATTATGTCAAAATCAAATAAGTTTGACGATCTGTCTTCAGGTACTTGCAACTGCCTCAAGGTCAGTGGTCTGTTCAAGTCCACCCTGCAAAACTGCCTCAAAAGTAATCTAGATTTGGCGATCTATTTTTAGGTACTTGCAACTACCTCTAAGTCAGCGATCTGTTCAAGTCCACCCTACAAAACTACCTCAAGTTCTTCATCTTGTCATGTCTAGATTCGGCATTCTACTTGTAAGCCTTGCATTGCCTTAATGATCAGTGGTCTGAGCAAGTCTTCTCTGCAAGTTGCCTCAAGATCATTGTCTACTTCAATCAATTAAGAGTCAATAAATACATACTTTCATCCTCTGAAACAATCAGTTACTTCCCCTTTGATACAGTCAATACATTCCTAAGCTTCTCTGCAACACTTTCTGATCATTGGTTCTCAAATACAATTTCCTCTGCACTCATCAGGATCTCACAATTTCTTCTCTGCATATACTGCTCCTATACTTGTCTCTATTTCTTTATCCACATTTACTTCACTCTGGTACACAAACTTTCTCCTTTGGTAGAATATCTTATCATTTCTTCTTTCTCTGCAACATAAATTTCCTTTCTCTACTATTCTTCACACTTGTCAACACACTTTATCTTGCACTGCTTTCTCTGGTGTAAATTCTTCTCAAGATTAATGCTTCACCTTCTTCTAGTTTCTCTATGAAATATGAAGTCTCAAAAGGTTCCTCTTCCTCTGCATAAACTATCTCTGTATCAATAGGTTCTTCTTCATCTGCAAAAACTGTCTCTGCATTAACAGGCTCTTCTTCCTCTGCACAAAATGTCTCTAAATTATTTACTGCTTTTCCTCTATTAGCCTCTCTGGTAACAGGTTCTTGTTGACATGCACTATTTGATTCTTTTCTCCTCCAAACTTGAAAATAGGTTCTTTTGAATGGTCTTCTATCAAATCCTCTTTCATCTCTTCTATGTCCTTTACTATGATAAGAATCATGACTTCTGTCATTTCTCCCTCTATGGTTTGAATTACTATCCTTGTTCTGCTCTCCATAAGGTCTTCTTTCTCTGCATCCTTCTCCAAAATATGAACACTTCCATCTATAAATTCTTCTGAACATACAAGTAACATGTTTCCATTTTGCTCCATCAATCCATCCATAATTCATTTGCATAAAGTTTGTCATAGGCTTTCTTCTTCTTAATCTATTCCAACACATCTTTTCAGAATGATTCCTCAATCCACAAAACTTACAAGGGTATAGATCCCAACACAATTCCTTTTCATGTCCATGTCTATTACAATGTGAACAATACGTACCTCTTCTTCCCTAATTTGACTTGTTTGAATTTGCCATAACATCCTTACCTCTATCATATCCAATGCCTTCACTTCTTGATTTGATTACTGGTTCAATAGGTTTTGTAATTCCTTGCCGATGCTTTCCCAATCCTTGTCCTTCATATCCCATCCTCTGTGTTGGTTTCCAAATCAGCAGAGGATTTGCCAGCTCTAATGCATAGGCAGATTCAACAAACAGATACAGGAGGTTGCGTGAGCTACCTCCCCTTCACTTCTGGTTCTCCCGCACCAAGGGGGGTATCCCTAAAGCTAAAGATGTAACATTTGACTCACCCAATGATGGAAAGATTTAGCTTGACAACAATAGGTAGAATACTCTCATGTGTGGACCAAGATGTACATGATACATCACAAGTTTGGCAACATTCTTGGACATATTTGTCTGATTGTGGATGAGAGTATGCAGGGGTCCTAATCCTACTCCTACAACTAACAAGATGGAAGTTATGAAAATGTGGATTTTATGTTTTGGATGCAAGACAAGGGGTTTTGGGTCATAACTACTAACCCAGGAGCAGACTAGTGCCTATCTCAGGGCAAAGAGTCAACTAGACGTATACAAGAGAATGGATTGCACTTTGGATTCAAGTTTCAAGGGGTTAGATTGATGCTTGCCTTACAAACATCACCTAGGGATGGGTATTTAGCTACCTCTACTTACATATATCCCAGTTGACATACAACCCTCTCCATGCTCCACCTAAAATAGTTTAATCCACTCCTTGAATGGAAGTTAGAGATGAAGCATGTGATACAAAAATCCATACCCTAGAACCTAAGAATCCCTTAGTAGCCAGATTCAAAAGAAGGAAAAGCATGCAACACATGGAGACAAGCAGCTAAACACATGCCTAAGAGCATTTTTCATATAAAACAATAATGAAACTAAAAATATCTGCAATGCACATTCATAATGCAACTCATAAACTCCAAAATGAGATAAAACAACAAGGGAATGCCCTATTTTTTGCTATTCACACAAAAATGCCCAAGTCTTCAACCTTTTGAAAATGAGTCACACAGCCTGCTATATACAGCAAGGAAGGTAAACTCATCATTAATCACATGGCAATTCAAAATTTGCCAAATACAGTGCATCACGAGAAAATGGCGCTCAACACATTGAATGCAGTAGGTAGAGGAGGAGACAGGGTGGTTGAACTCGAGCCTTGTGCCGCCGCTTGGGGATTCACATCTTTAATCGGGTGGTTGATCTGTCTATGCCTTCGCCCATACCTGGTAACATTCGGCATTAAAGGCATACCAATCCGCGGCCTTGGGAAATGTAGTAGACTGTGCGCTTTGAAACTTTCCCGCCAAGAATCATGACCTAACTTTTCAAATTATGTGAGAACAAATTATCCCACATTCACCCCGCAGCGACCTCCTCGACACTTTATAAGCTAGGCCGTGAGCATATATGATGTCGGTGATTTTTCTCCCAATGACACTAGCATATACCTCATCATGATCCTCCTGCATGATAATCCTGATGTGAAATATCACCTCGATATTTCACATCGCCCTGATGACCACATCACCTGATATAAAATATCACCCCTCGAGAAATATCACTCTGATGTGAAGAAACACCCTAATATTTAATATCATCCTGATGACCAACCTACTGATGCATCGGGAGAAGATCCTACTCATATTCGAACCATATACCTCACCAATGAACCATCTTGATCATATTCATGTCATCATCATATTCATATCCTTAGCGATCGGGGGGATCCTCATAATACCTGCAGATAATATCATGCCGAAGACCACATGATGTACCCCACCGATCCTGATGATGTCACCATCATGTTGCAATATTAGGGTGATATTCGTAAGATCACCTGATATTTGAAATATCACCCCCTGTAAAAATATCAGGGTGATGGACAAGTAGATATCACCCCCCATATAAAACTGACGTCCGCAACATCGGGATGATCTTTGAATATGACTGATATTTGAAACATGATGACCCCGCAAAAATATCAGGCCAATATTTGGAAAATATGATGACCCCCCCCCAAGAATATCAGGTCAGGCTAAAACATGCTGAGGGGGCCCAAAGACTTAGAATGTTTTGAATTTTTTGGGAGGGTACTTGCAGATTTAGATGCTTGAAACCTGACTGTTCATGGAGGCACCAACAGTGGCTCTGTCTGGGGACGCATGCCTTTTGTAGGCATGGCAAGAACCATAGATCGCTGGGATGCAGACCAGTCCCTTATCCATTGGGTACAGAGTCAAATACTTATCTGCATCACCAATCACACTTGGCGGCCTAAGGCCACCAAAAAAGGAAAAACTTCTACCTCCCTTTGTCAAATACCTTGTTTTCATCTGATATCACTGGATCAAGTCGGAAGATGCTACCATGATTCATCCACAAACAACTCTCATCATTTGCATATTCAACCCTCTTATTTAGCTTGTCACTGTCATCCTTATGCAAACAACCTTCAGCATCAGGCCACATGTGAATGTCACATTTATCAAGCAATGCATATTCATTTGGCATATAGCACTTATCATCATCTATATCAGCAATATGCATTGTAAAATGATCTCCTAGCTGGACTGAAAACTGGAAGCACTCAAAGTCCACCATATAGCTAGGAACATCAGGACTCATCTTATCATAAGCTAGCATATCAAAGAAAAAGCTTTCAAACTCATATTTGTGTACATCATGCACACAACCATCAGCAACACCAAGCTGGAAAGGATCAGGCTCTGGCACCTCTCTACAATAACCTTCATGATGTATGTTGGCTTGTCTTTCATCAGGATGAAAAACATAATCCATATCAACAACAGTGCTTAGATTCTCACCATACTCAAACGGATCCTCATCATTATATGTGTCAAAAAGGGCTGATCCAGGTATTTCAGCTTCATCATGGTATGCCGCTAGTTCATGGGTAGCAGAACATGTATTTTCATTACCAATGGATTCTCTTTGTGGAGGAGTATCAGCCTGTGTGTCATAAGCAAAACAATAATCAAATAAAGAACAATCATGCTCAACACTAGCACTTGTTTCAATCCCTAATTGCTCTTCATCATCTCCATGTGTCTGAATATAAGGCAATGATTCAAACATGGAATTGCTCCTCTATTTGCTTATTTCTTCTCTATCTTGTGCACAATACTCACAATTATCTCCACAAATCCATTCAAACAAGTGTTCATTGCTGTCCATAACCACATCATTGCTTTCAGAACCAGATACCTCAGCCTTGAAATGGGAGTCATCGTTGATCCTTTCATTGGCATCCTCAACATCTATCTTTTCACTTTCATCTTTGTCTTCACATGATGCCATGATCACTTGGTCATTTGCAACCATACAACTGTTATTCACACCAAAGCCTGTGGACAGGGAATTCTGCATATGCTCATTTCTCATTTTTCTATATTTTCTAAAAACTTGTATGCCATCTGCATACTTATTATCTTGAATTCCCTTAATAATGCACTAGAGCCCTCCTCGAAAGCTTCAAAATATATGCCAACATAGGCTGAAGTATCAGGTCTGAAGTCTTCAGGGATTTGCGAAAGGGCTACTGCAAATCTATGACTGAAATCAGTACAGGGCTCCTCATCTTATTTTTTGATTTCCATTAATCTTGCAACAAGATCAGTAGGTTCTCTTGCAAATTCTTCTCTAAAATAGTCAACAAGTTCATCCCAATAGGGAAAGGACCTCTTTGGAAAGCTCAAATACCAATCTCTAACTCTAGCACCAAAGGATCTAACAAAAAAACTCATCCACATATCCTCATCTCTAAATGAGTGTTTCTCCATAAAGCTGTGAAAATTTTGGATATGTACACCCCCATCACACACACTGTGTCCACTAAATCTAGGCATCTAATTATAAATTTGAGCATGCATACTTTCAACTTCATAATCAACCCATGACAAATCTAGTTGGTCATACAAAGGGTCAAAAGGGCTGACAAGAGGTTTAGCCTTCTGACTGGCAGACACAATAGGGTTATTACTATTTAACTGAGCCTGCCGAGCCTCTAAGAATATCAACCTATTTTTTATCTCTTCCATTCTTTTACACAACATTTCATCCCCCTCTTGACATAGTATGGGTGAATACATATTTGGATTCACATAAATTCCACTCTTAGACATCCTATGTTTGTCTAAGACCTAATGCTTCCCCCTAGCATCTAACTTATGCAATAAAACAACAAATACAAGTGGGAAGAAGCTAGGTACCTTTTCTCATCTAGATACTGAAATCTTGAACAAAACATTCTTCTATCACATAACATACATCAGCCTTTCATGTGCACTAAAACTTTTTTGCAGAGTCGCCACCTCTCCAAAGAGGATAAATTTTTCAAACAACTGAAAGCTCATCAAATATTTTTCTG
The DNA here is from genome assembly GCA_027924645.1 of Cunninghamia lanceolata. Taxonomy (NCBI): domain Eukaryota; kingdom Viridiplantae; phylum Streptophyta; class Pinopsida; order Cupressales; family Cupressaceae; genus Cunninghamia; species Cunninghamia lanceolata. The sequence goes on from BSBN01001246.1 coordinate 582,018, forward strand.
AGTTCATTCCACCAGCAGAGCACCATATTGTTAGTGACTTGGATGGGCCATGAAATATATCTTCTAAACCAAACTCCCCAGCGGAGTCACCAAATCTGTTGGTGACTCGGATGGGCAAAACTTCACCAGAGACTGCAGGATAATACTTTCAAATCACCTCCCCAGTAGAGTCGCCAAATCTGTTGGTTTCCAAATTAGCAGAGGGTTTGCTAGCTCTAATGCACAGGTAGATTTGGCCAATAGATACAAGAGGTTGCGTGAGCTGCCTCCCTTTCACTTCTAGTTTTGCCGCACCAAGGGGGGTATCCCTAAAGCTAAAGATGTAACATTTGACTCACCCAATGATGGAAAGATTTAGCTTGACAACAATAGGCAGAATACTCTCATGTGTGGACCAAGATGTACATGAGACATCACAAGTTTGGCAACATTATTGGACATATTTGTCTGATTGTGGATGAGAGTATGCAGGGGTCCTAATCCTACTCCTACAACTAGCAGGATGGAAGTTATGAAAAGGTGCTTTTTATGTTTTGGTTGCAAGACAAGGGGTTTTGGGTCATAACTACTAACCCAAGAGCAGACCGGTGCCTATCTTAGGGCAAAGAGTTGACTAGACGTATACAAGATAATGGATTGCACTTTGGATTCAAGTTTCAAGGGGTTAGATTGATGCTTGCCTTACAAACATCACCCAGGGATGGGTATTTAGCTGCCTCTACTTACATATATCCCAGTTGACATACAATCCTCTCCATACTCCACCTAAAACAGTTTAATCCACTCCTTGAATGGAAGTTAGAGATGAAGCATGTGATATAGAAATCCATATCCTAGAACCTGAGAAACCCTTAGCAGCCAAATTCAAAAGAAGGAAAAGCATGCAACACATGGAGACAAGCAGCTAAACACATGCATAAGAGCATTTTTCATATAAAACAACAATGAAACTGAAAATATCTGCAATGCACATTCATAATGCAACTCATAAACTCCAAAATGAGATAAAACAACAAGGGAATGCCCTGTTTTTTTGCTATTCACACAAAAATGCCCAGGTCTTCAACCTTTTGAAAATGAGTCACACAGCTTGCTATATATAGCAAGGAAGGTAAACTCATCATTAATCACATGGCAATTCAAAATTTGCCAAATACAGTGCATCACAAGAAAATGGTGCTCAACACATTGAATGCAGCAGGTAGAGGAGGAGACAGGGTGGTTGAACTCGAGCCTTGCGCCACCGCCTGGGGATTCACATCTTCAATCGGGTGGTTGATCCATCCATGCTTTCCCCCATACCCTGTAAAATTCACCATTAAAGGCATACCAACCCGCGGCCTTGGGAAATGTAGTAGACTGTGTGCTTTGAAACTTTCCCACCAAGAATCATGACCTCACTTTTCAAATTATGTGAGAATGAATTATCTCACATGCACCCCATAGCAACCTCCTCAATACTTTATAAGCTAGGCCGTGAGCATATATGATGTCAGTGATTTTGCTCCCGACGACGCTAGCATATACCTCATCATGATCCTCCTGCATGATAATCCTGATGTGAAATATCACCCTGATATTTCACATCGCCTTAATGATCACATCACCTGATATAAAATATCACCCCCCTGGAAATATCACCCTGATGTGAAGAAACACCCTGATATTCAATATCATCCTAATGACCAACCTGCTGATGCATCGGGAGAAGATCCTCCTCATATTCAAACCATATACTTCACCGACGAACCATCCTAATCATATTCATGTCATCATCATATTCATATCCTCAGCGATCGAGGGGATCCTCAAATACTTGCTGATAATATCATGCCGAAGACCACATGATGCACCCCACCGATCCCAATGAGGTCACCATCATGTTGCAATATTGGGGTGATATTCGTAAGATCACCTGATATTTGAAATATCACCCCCCCGCAAAAATATCAGGGTGATGGACAAGTAGATATCACCCCCCATATAAAACTGACGTCCGCAACATCAGGGTGATAAAATAGCATCGCGGTGATCTTTGAATATGACTGATATTTGAAACATGATGGCCCCACGGAAATATCAGGCTGATATCTGGAAAATATGATGACCCCCCCAAGAATATCAGGTCAGGCTGAAACATGCTGAGGGGGCCCAAAGACTTAGAATTTTTTGGATTTTTTGGGAGGGTGCCTGCAGATTTAGATGCTTGAAACCTGACTATTCATGCAGGCACCAACACTCTGCATGATTTTGAAACCAATACCATCACCAACAACTGCAAGTCCTCTTATATTGTCATTTTCAACTTCACAGTCTAAAGAAACTTCTGCAACATCACACAAATCATTAGTATCACAAGAAACATTACAAGATTCAAGTTTAGATCTCAGACTTTCATTCTCTTCTCTACATTCTACAAGTGACTGCTCTAACTGATCTATCTACTCCTTCAACCCTAATATTTCACATTTCTACAAACTATTCTCCTTCTTTAATTCTTCCAAACTATCTTCTAGATTTCTGTTCCTCTATTCAACCTTTCCAAACAACTTAAATCCTTATTCTAACTCTGCAAATTTCTTTTCAACATCTTCAAACAGTTTCAGCTCTGCTTCTAGGTCTTCATTTCTCTGCTTTATATCTTTCTATTCTTCAAGGGCATCATACTTATCTCCTAGTTCTTTCATCCTCTCCAACAATTTTGAATTACATCTTTTAATTTCACATAATTCTTCTTCCAATATATCTCTTTCACACATTAGGGTTTCATTTTCCTTCTTCATCCTCTTCCTAATCTTCCCCATCTGAAACAAATTAGATAAACAACTAAATTTGAAAAGTTTACCAAATATTCCTGGCCTTGATCTTTCTTTAGTGATGACACTTGTTACTTCTAGGGTTTTGCACTTCTTTCAACACCTCATCAGATTCGCCACCTTCTAACAGATTCACAACCAACCCAACAGATTTGAAACCAACTTTGATACCACTTAATGCAGTCATGGTAGGAGGGTTTGGTAAGGGACTATCCAACCTTGTAGCCTTAAACCATTAACAACATGAACAATCAAAGATGCAATGGAAGCTAACAACTAATCAGTAGAAAGATAGAAGATATTCATGAACACATAACACATGATGTATCCTGGGAAAACCCTAACAGGGAAAAAACTAGCCTTCAAAGCTCATTCCTCATATATTATAACTTCAAATCGAATTACATAGGCCTCATGGGCTTTACAGATGCTAGGCCGTAGCCCAGGGATTACAAGAGATTCATACAACAATATTCTTTCATGATTTCTTTCTTCTACAACTCAATTCTCTGCTCTGCAACTCATTCTACTTCCTACTCTACCTTCTGTACTCTGTTCTGCTACTGATTCGGATCAAAATAACTTAGGTTCTTGCTTTGGATCTTCATGCTATCGATCCTTCATCCCCCACTGCCTTGTAACAAATCATTATCCTTCATTTATATCCTCCACAAGCCTTCAAATCATTATCAAGTTTGCCTAATTGCAAAGGGTAGTTAGGGTAACGTGTACACAAAATAGGTCAGGCCTAAACATAAGACACTTCTCCACAAATGCATAGATCTCATTGAAGGTTGGCCAGGTCCTAAACTTCATCGAACAATGCTCCTTTTTCCTCCACAAGTCACGGATTTGCTCCACAAGCTGATTTAGACTCCACTAACATAGTCGGCTCTATTATGCAAAAATAGTCAACCTTCCAATAGCGATATATTTTTTGAATCAAAGCCAAATGATCTGAATTCTTAATATGTTGTAGCTTCCTATATCTAGATGTTAAGTCCAGCTCCGCAGTCTCTAATATTCAAATGTAGTAAAATGTGGAATTCTCCAAGGTCGCTCTCTCTACAATCTGCAACTTCACTGTCAACTGTCTCAACTGTCTTGAATTCCTCCAAATGCTCCTACATCATTTCCTAATCTTTGAAATAGCTCACAAAATTTTGATTTGATCTGATTCTTCTTCTCCTTCATCTCCTAGGGTTACTTCATTTTGATCAATAGATTGAAATTCTTCATCATCATCACTTTCAACATTAGGTCGAGGTGTAAGTCCTCTTCCCTGATCTTCTTCAATAGTATCCAAGTGAACTCACATTGTTTTCATCATCTCCATCATCTCATCCATTCTTCCAACCATTGTTCCAATAGCAGGGATTCTCTTCGACATAATTCTTCCTAGGATCAAGTGTAACTACCTCAAAGTCGGTGATCAGGCTACAAGGTGACAACTGCCTCACAATCAACGATCGATTGCAACACAAATAACCTGTCTCTAATTTGGTGATCTATTCACAACAAGATCTTACAGAATTCCTTCACCAACTTTTCTCAATTTTCTCCCAATGATTCAAACCTTCGCTCTGATACCACTTGGAGCAATCATGGTTAGGAGGGTCTAGAAGTGAACTATCCAGGCCATGCAGCTAGAGTAAACACAATGGAAACAACTCAAAGATATAAAGAAAATGCAGATTCAATCATTTAGTATATCATAGAATTCAAATACAAATTGGCCAGCAACATGCGGGCTTGCAATTAAGGCTCACATACCTAATTACAAAATTACAGAATATGCACAAGATATAGCTTTGAAGCTCCTTTGCAAGGAATCCAAACTATCGAACTTAGAATTATCAATGACTACTTTCTTGGGCATCTATTACATCAATATATATCATCTCCAGAACATAATATTCCTCCGCATCAGCCAGGAAAGATCACAAAATCCAATGAAGAGTTGTAACATGTGTACACGGATAGGTCAGACCTAATCATGTAGAACTCCTCCGCAAATGAATGGAATGGTGTGCAGATATCTTACCAGTACCTGATCCAAATGATCTGAGAATTGGATATGATGTCCATGAATGTGTCTAGATACTAAGTCCAGCTCCGCAAGGTCTGAAATGAAACTGCGGTAGAATACAGACCAAAATACTGAAACTACTATTGACTGAACTGGAAAATGAAAAGAAACAAACTGAAATGCAAATGTTTTTGGTTGGTGCAAGATTGCTCTTGAACTAGGGATGCTCTTGCATCAGCTTTGATGGATGTCCATGTACCGTGTTCCAAAGATCCCACTTTGGTACATGTAGAGAGGATGCAGTCAAAGGTTACAGAATTTGGCTTTACACCCGCTTATTATTTTTTCTTGAAAGTTTCTAAAGCCTTATCAACAAAACCATTTTGTGCATATCCTACAATCATGGCATTCCATGAGATTGAATTTCTTTGATGCATCATGTCAAAAAATCCACTTTCCTTCTCTATGCTTCCACATTTTGCATACATGTCTACTATGGCATTTGCAACTACAACATATGACAAAATTCCCATATCCTTTATGCTTTGATGGATGTCCATGTACCATGTTCCAAAGATCTCAGTTTGGCACATGCAGAGCGGATGCATTTAAAGGTTGTGGAATTTGCCTTTACACCCGCCCATTGCTTTTGCTTGAAAGTTTCTAAAGACTTATCAACAAATCCATTTTGTGCATATCCTATAATCATGTCATTTCATGAGACTACATTTCTTTAAGGCATCATGTCAAACAATTCACTCACCTTGTCTATGCTTCCACATTTTGCATACATGTATTCTAGGGTAGTTGCAACTACAATATTTTTCAAAATTCCCATATCCTTTATGCTTTGATGGATGCCCATGTACCATGTTCGAAAGATCCCATTTTGGCACAGGCAGAGAGGATGCAGTCAAAGTTTGTGGAATTTGGATTTACACCCACCAATTACTTTTTCTTGAAAGTTTCTAAAGCCTTATCAACAAATCCATTTTGTGCATATCCTATAATCATGGCATTCCATGAGACCACATTTATTTGAGGCATCATTCCATGTAACTACAACATTTGATAAAATTCCCATATGCATTTTGTAAGAATACATGAGATACTATATATTTCTATATGAATACCCTAATTAGTAAGAATTAATAAAAAGAAGCATAATGGTAATCATATGAAATCTATATTTAACATTTCATTTTAATTTATGCTAAATTAGTACATACTTCAATATTTGTTTATGCTAAATTATGACATGGATGCTTAGTGTTGGGTTATGGAAAGAAAAGAATGAGGTATAGAGGAAGATAGAGAGACAATTAGTTTCTAAAGCCTTATTTCTTTGAGGTGTCCTTTCAAACAGTTCACTTGCCTTGTTTATGCTTCCACATTTTGCATACATGTCTTCTAGGGTAGTTGCAACTACAACATATATCGAAATTCCCATATCCTTTATGCTTTGATGGATGTCCATGTATCATGTTCCAAAGATCCCATTTTGGCATAGGTAGAGAGGATGCAATAAATCATTGTGGAATTTGTCTTTACACCCTCATTTCACCTTCTATATGTTTAACCAAGAGTGATATTTACATTCTTCACCTCATGATTCCAAACTACTAGTGCCAACATGTCAAGGTGAGTGATTTAATGCTAGGGGAGATGTCCTTTTGGTGTCAACGCCTCTTGATAGTTCTTCGCTACATTAGATGAAGATAGTCTCTTAAGAGCTTGAAGACAAAAAAGGTGCCATACTTTAGACTGATTGTTCTCTCAAAATATGGCACACAAGAATGTTTCATTTGGATCAATAGATGCATGTGGGTTCCATCCACAATCACCTCTCTCCGTTTATGTGAACTCAACATTGTTTGACCATGAGGACAGTGGATGTTTTCTTGCAAAATGCTTCAGTTTTGTGTAGTGGAAAGGTGCATGAAGTCAAATTTTACATCCTACACCTCATGGGGCTGGACAAACTAAGCCAATGTGTCAGGGTGGGTGGGTTAATGCTAGGAGGGGTCTCATTTTGTGCCCCAAGTGGCCAAATTGTTCTGAACTACACGCTATCGACAATGTCTCTTAAGAGCCATGAGAGGCAAAAACTACCAATCTTTGACAAGGTAGTTCTCAGATTTCATGACACCTAAGAATGTTTTGTTTGGACCTACATATGCATGTGGGGTCCATACACAATAACCTCTCTTGATTTATGTGAACTCAACATCCTTTGACCGTGAGGAGAGAGGATGCATTCTTGCAAAATGCATCAGTTTCATGCAGTGGAAAGGTGTAAGGAGTGAAATTTTGCATCCTGCACCTCATGGAGCTGAACGGACTATACCAACACATTGGGGTGGGTGGGTGAATGCTAGGAGGGGTCTCATTTCATGCCCCAAGGGGTTGAATCATTCTGGACTACACGCTCATGACAAAGTCTCTTAAGAACCCTGGCAAAAACTACTAATCTTTAATGGAGTAGTTCTCAGATTTTGTGACACTTGGGAATGTTTCATTTGGACCTATATATGCATGTGTAGATCATCCACAATAAACTCTCTTAGTTTCTACAAACTCAACATTGTTTGATCGTGAGGATAGTGGATGCATTCTTGCAAAAAACATCTATTTCATGTAGTGGAAAGGTACAAGGAGCCATATTTTTTTATTCTACACCATGTGGGGCTAAAAGAACAATGCCAACATGTCAGGGTGGGTGGGTAAACACTAGGAGAGGTCTTGTTTCATGCCCCAAGTGGGTGAATCGTCCTGAACTACATGCTACTGGCAAAGACACTTTGCTGGTAGCATGTAATCTAAAATGGTTCAGCCACTTGGGGCATGAAATGAGACCTCTCTTAGAATTTACCTACCCACCCCAACATGTTGGTGTTGTTCGTTCAGCCCCATGAGGTGCAGAATGCAAAAATTCACTCCTTGCATGGTTATGCTAAATGTTGCAAGGAGCCATATTTTTGATTCTGCACCTCGTGGGGCTAAACGGACTATGCCAACACATCAGAGTGGGTGGGTAAATGCTAGGGGAGGTCTCATTTCATGTCCCAAGTGGTTAAATTTTTCTGGAGTACATGCTCGCGACAAAGTCTCTTAAGAGCCCTAAGAGGCAAAAACTGTCAATCTTTGACGAGGTAATTCTCAGATTCCATGACACCTGGGAATGTTTTGTTTAGACCTATAGATGCACATAGAGGTCATACAAAATAACCTCTCTCAATTTCTGTGAACTCTACATCATTTGACCGTGAGGACAGTGGATGCATTCTGGCAAAAAGCATTAGTTTCATGCAATGGAAAGGTGCAAGGAGCCATATTTTTCATTCTGCACCTCATGGGACTAAACGAATAGTGCCAACATGTCAGGGTGGGTGGGTAAATTCTAGGAGAGTTCTCATTTCATGCCCCAAGTGGGTGAATCATTTCGGACTACATGCTACTAGCAAATCAGATTTGTCGGTAGCCCAGGATGATTCAGCCACTTGGGGCATGACATGAGACCTTTCTTTGCATTTATTTGCCCACCTCGATGCCTTGGCACTGTTTATTTGGCCCCATGTGGTGCAGAATGCAAAAATTCACTCCTTGCATGGCTATGCTAAATGTTGCAAGGAGCCATATTTTTCATTCTGCACCTCGTGGGGCCGAACAGATAGTGCCAACACATCGGGGTGGGTGGGTAAATGCTAGGAGAGGTCTCATTCCGTGCCCCAAGTGGTTGGATCATTTCAGACTACACGCTACCAGAAAATGAAATGAGACCTCTCTTTGCATTTACCCATCCACCTCGACACCTTGGTACTGTCCGTTTGGCCCCACGAGGTGTAGAATGTAAAAGTTCACTCTTTGCATGGTTATGCTAAATGTTACAAGGAGACATATTTTACATTCTACACCTCGTGCAGCCAAACATATAGTGCCAACATGTCGGGGTGGGTGGGTAATTGCTAGGAGATGTCTCATTTTGTGCCCCAAGTGGTTGAATCATTCTGAACTACACGCTATCGACAAAGTGGTTTGCTAATAGCATGTAGTTCAAAATGATTCAACCACTTGGGGCACAAAATGAGACCTCTCCTAGTGTTTACCCACTGACCCCGACATGTTGGCACTATCTGTTTGGCCCTGCAAGGTGGAGGATGCAAAATTTTACTCCTTGCACCTTTCCACTACATGAAATTGAAGCATTTTGCAAGAATGCATCCACTAACCTCATGGTCAAACAATGTTGAGTTCACAAAAATTGAGAGAGGTTATTGTGGACGGAACCCATGTGCATATGTAGGTACAAATGAAACACTCCCAGGTGTCACAGAATCCCATAACTACCCCATCAAAGATTGGTAGTTTTTGCCTCTTAGGGCTCTTAAGAGACTTTGTTGTGAGCGTGTAGTCCAGAATGATTTGACCACCTGAGGCACAAAATGAGACCCCTCCTAGCATTCACCTATCTACCCCCATGCATTAGCACTATCCATTTGGCCCCACAAGTGCAAGATGCAAAATTTCACTCCTTGCACCTTTCGACTACATGAAACTGAAGCATTTTGTAAGAATGCATCCATTGTCCTCATGGTCAAATGATGTTGAGTTCATAGAAACTGAGAGAGGTTATTGTGGATGGAACACACATACATATGTAGGTCCAAATGAAACATTCCTAGATGTCATGAAATTTGAGAACTGCCCCGTCAAAGATTGGTAGTTTTTGCTTCTTAGGGATCTTAAGAGACATTAATAGTAGCGTGTAGTCCAAAATGATTTGGCCACTTGGGGATTGAAATGAGACCCCTCCTAGCATTCACATAGCCATCCTGATGAGTTGATGCAATCTATTTATCCCCACAATGTGTAGGATGCAAAATTTCACTCCTTGCTCCTTTCCACTGCATGAAACTAAAGCATTTTGTAAGAATGCATCCATTGTCCTCATGGTCAAACAATGTTGAGTTCACAGAAACAAAGAGAGGTTATTGTGGATGGAACCCACATGCATATGTAGGGCCAAATGAAACATTCCTAGGTGTCACAAAATCAAAAACTTCCCTGTCAAAGATTGACAATTTTTGCCTCTCAAGGCTCTTAAGAGACATTGCTAGTAGCGTGTAGTCCAAAACAATTTGGCCACTTGGGGCATGAAATGAGACCTCTCCTAGAATTCACCTACCCACCCCAACACATTGACGTAGTTCGTTTAGCCCCACGAGGTGCAAGATGTAAAATTTCACTCCTTGCACCTTTCCACTGCATGCAAAACTTCATATGTGTGGCTATTTTAGGTATGATAGGATAATTTAGTTTTGGGGCTATTGATGATGTTCTCAAGGAATTGATTGTATTGAATGTTAGGAAAGCCATAATGATGATTTGATAGTTGCATTTCTAGTAGGGCTTGGTGACATGACAACCTTCATGAAGTCATTTAGTTAGGACAATCCTTCATGATCTCCCTAGCTTCTCTAATGCAAGGTCAATCTCACAATCATTCTAATAGTCTATAATACTACTTTAGTTGATTTTTGATCTAGAAAACTATTAGAGCAAACACACTTCTCTTAAGGCCTATGTAATCCATAATACCATGATAAACAAACTTCTCTTAAGGCCTATGTAATCCATAAGACCAAATTATTAGAGCGATATATTAGGATATGACACCAAAAGGAGCTCAAAACTATTTGATTAAGAGGATAAAAGATTAAATAATGCATTGAGTTGTTTAATAATAATTTGAATGTAAAGCATGGATACTCAAAACTAAAATTGGATTGATTGAAAGGTAAAATGAAAGCATTCAAAGCATGACACAATAAACCAAGACTTAGTTTGATAAAGCCAACTCACCAATTAAGACCATGGGGAATATTGAAATACATCAACAACCATGCCATTCAATCACAAGATCTATAATGAAACCAAGATAATCAACCAAGAGTTAGGAGAACATATAAGAAGGTAAGAAAAATATAAAAAATATAGAAGGTGAAATGAGGATAGAAAAGAAAAATGTAATCAAATCACAAAACTTAATGACTGTACGTAGTATATCTTTCTATCATTCCATTGATTCAATCTAAAGACCCATGTGGATCCACTCTACTCTTTATGGTGTCAAGTATTGCTTCATGGTCAGACACATGAACTTTGCATAGATTTTTATTCAAAGGTCTACCCCCATATTTTATCAAATGAACATTTGATGCCACAACAAGGTTAAAATAATGAAGAATCTTCCTATGTGTGTCAAAGTCCTTGAACAACCACACATCAAACTTCTTCATTGGATACCTTCTAAGCCATGTTCTAGTAACAACAATCAATCCTGTAGGATACTCAATGTTTTCTCCATCTATGACAGGGGCAGTTAATTTATTTTTTGCCTCAATGCAATGACATAAATAATAATCTGTTCCCTCATCATTATCTTCATCAATAATAACTGCATAAACATGCCCTACATTAAATTGCACAAAAAATACTATTCATCATTCTTGATAAATGATAAAAAACATTGTACATCATAATCTAAAATGTATCAATATCCTTGAGGTAATGAGTCTATAATACTTGGTTCAACTAGATTTGAAATATGGTCAAAGTCAATAGATGATTCTATTTGAATGAGTTGTAGTGCTTCTAAAAGTTGGTACGTCTCAAGTGGGCTTAAAGCTCTAGCACACCATTCATCTACCCATTCTTTTGACTCACAGTCATTCCAAGAAAAAATTGTACATGATGAACAAAAACATGCCATCTTCCTCAAATACATAGTCCATGAAGCTACATTTGAGCTTCTAAAAGAGTGGAACTCACTTGATCCTATCACTATACAACAATCTTCATATTTTGCAATGTTATCTTTGTTATCACCTAAATATGCACCTTGACTAATTTGCATAAATTAGTCTATTTGATGAAACATGGGAAAACCTCTAAAGTTGTGGGTAACTTGTAACTAAAGGTTAACCTCCAGAGAAGGCCGGCTTCCTATGGTGTCACCTAAAAAAAGGATAAAGAAATGAAACATGAGTATAAAAACTACTCCTAAAGGTGATGCACCAAAACATTAACTAGACCTGCAAACAACTTGCATACTTAGTTTATCAACTACAAGCTTGATATACACAACTCAATATTAATATGCCTTTGCATCAATACTTTGTAAGAAGGCTTCAATGCACGATCCTAGAAGGGAAGAAAACTTTCACAACTTGAATTACTTGCAACACAACACAACCTACAACCTGCAACTCCATATACTTTTTGTTCAAAGATTGCATTGATGAGACACAAAGCTAAGAAAGATAAAATTCACAAGTCATTGCATCAAATCATCCAAATACATACAGTAAAATAGAAAATGAGAAGGCCAAACTGCTTATCATTGATATTCCAGGTACGAACTGTCATACATGTCCAAATGTGAGTTACATACTGTCAAAATCTGAGCAAGGATCATCAAAATCACAAAACTCCAGAGTCTGCATGGTAATAACTAACTACAAAATGAGCCACATAAGTGACTATATCCACAACTCCAAGTGTTTCTACCAAAAAAGGTTCCTCAAACCACCTTGGGTCGGATGGCCTTAAAAAGCCTAAAATATAGTAGCTGGATTTCATCTAAATGAGCTTCATAATGCAGAAAAAGTCAAATTTGACCAGGTCAAATATGATGACACGTGAAACTCTCCACCTAAAGCTCCTATTTGCTCCAAAAAAGTTAAAACAACCTCCTATTTTCCATGCACATGTTTGCTAACCTCTTTAACCTCCTCCAATATGCTTGGCACAAACCATAAACAACCTTCAATTATCTCCCTTGACCATATCTTGAAGGTAAACTCATCTTTATCTTGCAACATACACAACATTAAATAAAGCGATTTATAATTTCATCACTTTAATAATGTGTTTACATTTTAGAGATTTCAAACTTGTGCAAAAATTAAAAAAAACTTGATCCGACCTAAGACTAGGGAGACAATGCAAAATTATATCATTTAGAGGACACCCCTAGACACTTACATAATGCATGGTTATTAAATCAAAGCATAAAAGTTAAAAACAAAGGCAAAAAATGCCTATTCCTCCTGTCAGCATAAAATAGGGTAAAACCCTAACAACAAAACAATGCAAAAGTGCAAAAACTTGTGTTTCATTCTCATCGAGCCCTCTAGAAAGTTTGAAGAGGCCGCCACCCTAGGGTTTCATTTGGATCTCTGTACAGGATTTTTGTAGAGTTTGCATACATTTTTTGCATCTCATATGACTACCAATATTCGGGCAATAGCAGGTAATACTCTCTATTTATCTTTCTGTAGATCTTATAGAGTGCAAAATAGTCCATATCTCAGTTATATCATGATTGTTGAATGTCATTCTCCCAGTATAATATATATTTGCTTCTGTAGTCAATGATCTGGACTGAAAAGTGTATTTGCTACATTGAGCACAGTTTATGCATAGAACCTTTTAAAAATGCTGCTCCTTAGCTGTATTTGATGCTCCTCTTACTGCTTCTGAGATCTTCTTATGAGACTATTCTTCTAAATTGTTTTCATGATAAAGTGATGCTGCTACAATTTTTGTATTTTTAAAATCTTGCCATGTTTCTTTCTCCTACACTGTTGCACACTATCCACTTCTGGAAAATACTCTAGTAGATGCCAAAATGATCCTGTAGCTATTTCTGATGGGTTTCACTGTGCATGCACTTATGTACTAATGTGCTCTGTCCTTCTCATTGGGTTTGCATTTGTAAGAATTCAAAACTCTATGGCACATAGACATCCTCAAACTACACACCACCACTATCTGACATTGTGTCCATATCTCTGTAGACTCCTTCATACTGTTGACAGTCTTCATTATTTGACTGTTTTACCCCTTATGATGTCTATAATCATTTGTTAGGTGTTCTCTCAAAAGGTAACAACTCTTTTAAATATCATCTCCATACTAATGGACTCCACTGCTTCCTGACATGTGCCTTCTACCTATTTCATGGATACACCTTCCTACTGTCATAAAATGACTCTTAAAGTGTCTATGTGCTTCTTCATTGCAGTCCCTCCGCATGCCAATTGACTCCTTCAAAGGCGATGAACACAAAATTTAACAAGACTTCCCTGCCACTACCTCTCCTACTTGATCATTGGGAAGGCCTTTGGTTGAGTAGGGTTTATGAAGGGTCTCTAGATCTCCCATCACAGTCATTAGGAGACTGTTATTATCCTTGGCACCAGTCAAGCACCAAGACTACTCCTTATCTGATCACTACAACATACTGTAGCAATACCTATTACTTATCAATAAAATATTTCTATTGTCCTTAGTTTGTTGTCCCTCTTCTTGACTGATAGAAACTCTAACTCTTAAGGATTCAACAAGTTTGTAAGGTCTAATACACTATCCAATGTTACACTTTTATTTCTGCTGTTATTATGGTTGCCTTTACCTTTGCAAAACTCTCTGTTCACTACACTTTATTGTCAAATGCTGACACATCACCCTCATTTTCTGTTGACTATCATTTTACTTTAGTTTTTAACCTCCATGTATCTTTCACTGATTTCCTTGAAGAACATTATTCTGATTGTCTCACTGAAACTTCAATGCATTGTCATCAGTGCATTGTTCTCCTCACTGTAACTACTGTTAGTTCCTTGTCTATAGTGTTGCTCCTTCTAGTCTTTTCTCTATCTATCATGCTTGAATTTCTCTGCTCTCTTGTGCACTTCCCTCATATGACATGCCTTATGTTGTTTGTTAACTGTCATGCTTTGTATGACTGTTCTGAGGCTGTCTCTATAGTGCTGCTTTTTCTAACCTTTAAGACTATTTTACAACTGCTCTTTTGACATGACTGGTAACTGATTTTCTTTTCCCCATGGACTGTTGCACCTTTGTCTCTGCCTCTATACTATGAATAGCATAGTGACAAAGTGATGTTCATGTCTTGAAATGGTTTCACAATACCATAGACACTGTAGACTGCCCTGGCAGCACTCCCCCTTTCTCAAATACCTTCTTGACATCAATGCACCTTGACAAGATGATGACTACTATGATGCATAGATAATGACTATTGTCCCTCTTCTTACAACTTTGAGCCATGGAAAGATCTACTATTGTCATGCTGCTAGAGGTCTCATGAAGATTCCTTCATGATAGCTTGATGACTATTTTCCTAATCTGAGGTAACTGCCTTAAAAAAAATAGAGATGATTGCTTTTGGTTAAGGATGACTAATTTATATGCCTTCGAGTATAACTGTTATCTGATGATATCTATATCCTTGTTATCAATTAGGGATGCTACTCTCAAACAAACTCTAATAATTATTGCTCTCATCTGCCATTGTGCTATGAGAAGCAACTTTGATGGCTATATTCACTATTTGTCTTTACTAGTCCATTGTGAATTGCAGACCCCATCACTTCTTTGTTACAAACCTCTATTTTCTAACACTCCTCTGATATGACTGTTCCTTCACCTCTCTAGACTATCAACAATTATTTCTTTTAGGTCCTTTCCCTTCTTGAAACATCTTCAGAGTCCTTAGAGCTTTTAAAACATTAGTAGAAACCATCCTCACTGTCTTTTGCTGCTCTCCTAGAAAAAATGACTATTCCCTGCTCCTTAAATGAGATACATTTCCTTAAGTTCAATCTTCAATGAAACTCATAGCTCCAACAATCCTTGTCAATAGTATTTGTTTCTAATAGTCCTCTTGACTGTGACTGAGTAGGCCTCTGTCTAAACTTTATAAGGCTACCCTTTGGACCTCCTCCAATCTACCTCTTCATTCAATATGAAATCTTTATGATACCATGCCATGTACATAATACAATGCACATCTATGTCTTGCTTTTCCTTTCAAACAAGTGACTATTTTTTTATTACCTCAACCATAGCTTTGACATGGAACTGGTGATAAAAACGACTGCCATATTTTCACTGTTTTCCTTGACTCTTGACATTCACTTTGCATAACTGTTCTCTTCTAACACTTCTTGGGCACTGTGATACAACTGCTATCCTTTAATGTTCTTGACTGCTATCACATGATATCTTATGATGAACTATTTCTTATCCTGCTCTGCATGACATTGATTCTCTTTATGCACTATGTCCTCCTTGCATCTGATGAATACACATAAAATGCTCTGTAATGACTATGAGTTGGGCTCAACCCTTGTGGGAGCCACATTTTCTCCACTCATAATGTAATCTGATGAATCAAATAGAGACATAATCACACTTGTATCTGCACATGAAGCAAACCTGTTAGAAAATAAATGCATACTCTGGATGTGTTTGATGACTTGCTTGTTTTCTAGGACATCCAAAGTATACATTTCTTGTTTAATGCATTTGAAGATTAGTTTATACATGCATAGGTACTTGGTCATGTCAGGTTAGGGACCATTCATTGCTTAGAGAATTGCTCTAACATCATTCTTTTGCAGATGCAGGAACTAGGAGCAACATGACACTAGGAAGGACGAAGGCAACTCGGGGCAACAGGACAACACACCAGAACCAGAACCAGTCATTCTCAGGCAATGACTGGCCTCTATCCTCACATGCACTTCCTTTTACTTTTACTTATTCATGTATAAATTGTTTCATCAATTTCATTGAATAAGAAAGTTAATCTCACAGCTAGTGTGAGATAATGTACATTTTACATTCAATAAATTTTTTTTTTTTTCAGAAAGGATTTGTATAAATCTTTCTTATGTTACATGCACTTGGATAAATGCAGTAATTTGATAATCATAATCTTTTAAATTATTTCATTTATGCACTTGAATGTAATGTAATAAGGATAAGATAAAATGTACCTTTTAGACTTTGAATCAAAGCTCTCCTGAATGAGCTATATTGAAATTTAGGTAACAATCTTCTTCTATCAAACAAAAAATCTACGAACTGTAGACTTACCTTCATTACCTAGACCCATTGTAGAGTTGCACCATTCGATGATGGATGCTACATCTGTCAACTTTGCACTATCCTTGTACTTCAACTCTTCTCATGCTAAGGCTCTTTTAATACATGCTCCAACACCATCATGCTCCCCTTTTCCATGCCCAACCTCAAAGAAATTCCATATATGTTGAACACCATTAAATATATGCATCCTACTCAACCAATAGAACATTTGTGAATTCTTAAATTGTGATGTACAATTATTGGACCATATGATATGCTGATCAAACATGATGTTCCTGCTACTTAAATTACCATAAAACATCTGAAAGAACCCTTGCACAAACTTTGTAGAATACGTGCGATCATCACTGATATAAAAATGATACTCCCTTAATATCTCACTATCTTCCTCTGTATTTTCAGGTGCATGAATGAATACTATCTGCACAAATATAGCAACCTGAGTGGAGTTGTAGTACTATGATTGAACCTCATTCTGTGGTTGTAGTGAATAGTTCTCTGCAAAGTCTACAATTGACACAATCGTATGGAGAGGAAATGTGTCCTTGCATAACTTGAATTGCAAGTCCAACCATCAAGCTCTATGTGTATGCCTTGCATACTCATAAGATATCTTTTCTAAAAAATAGACATAAATGTAGATACTAATATTTCTTCACTCACCAATTCACATATTTTTACTTCTTTCTCATCTTTTAGACTATATGCCACTGTCTTGTATTTACACAACTTCTCAAACATTGTAAACCACCACAACTATCACATATTCCATCCAAACATGATGTCTTATAAAACATTTGTCCATCTAATCTTTCAAAAAATGCTTGAAATGAAATCTCTTGTTGATTTAGGTGGAGCTTCTATCATACAATCCTGTAAAACATTGTTTGTATGCAAAGATACACATAAATGTTGATAAACATCATAATGCATAGAAAATTCCATGTGAACTCTACAACAACAAGTAATGCATGTGTGATTTATTTTGACATAAAAGGGTTTTTCCATTTCAAAATACCTTTGACTAATTTGAATTTGAGGATAAGTCTACAAATTTGGAGAAAATTTGTGTTTGAGTCATATATAAAAAATGCTTTGGATGTGGCTCACGATTTTGACAACTAATTCTTGTTTTTACAACATCCCTTTGATTAGGAGAAACTCTGGTGTTATTTATCCTAAATTCCTCAAGTAGGGATTTTAAGGCTTCAACTATGGCTTTATCTTTCCATGGGAGTCTATTAGAAATTACCCATAGTTCATTGCTATTCGGGTCATCAATTCTTTCATGCCTCCCAATGGCTTTCATCAATGTTTTTCTACTTATCTTTAGTGGTTGACTTATTTTTCTTATCAAGCAAGATTTCTTTGTTTGATTTCTCACAATAGTTGATGTAATGACATGTCATGTAGCATTACTATCTTTCATGCATGAGGTGGAACCACTGCTTTGATATGCATTGACTAGATTTATTACAATAGAGTTTTCACTATTAGCACTTGATGTTCTTAAGCCAATAATCTTCATGATTGGCCTAAACTTAATATTTTTCATCATCTCAATAAACAATTGACATCTTCCGGTTTCACTTATGTTTTGGAAAAACATGTTCCATATCTTATTCACATTTCTTCTACAAGCACGCTTAGGAATATTGTCAACCATCAGTTTTAGAATATTCTCATCAATCTCAATCAAAAACTTAGGCTTTTTACACAAAATTCTAGGAGGTGTTCTTAATGGAAACCTTGAAACATTAGACAAATTTTGATCATTCAATATTTGATCATGTTTGGTGTAACATCTAAATTCACATTTACAAATGCATCATCATTTGTAATTGATGATTGAACATTTTCTACACTATCAATTTGAGATGGCAAAGATGACATACCTTCAACTCCTGCATTATATTTCTTACTTGTATGAATTTTTTGCATCCATGCCCTTTGTTTCTCCAATTATTTCTCTTTTGAATGCTTCATCATCCAATTCAATTTGGAAGAGATGGTTGATCTTCATTTGTGGCATTTAATTTATTGTTTTCATGAAGTTGTCTTATTCTCTCTCTTTTCTTTGCATTCTTGGCTTCACACTCCTCCGGTGTTTGAGTTTTTGGTCATTTCCTTGGCATGGTATTAAAATCTATATCAATTTAAAACAAAGGTCAAAAGAAGATAAATAATATATGATAAATTATCAAATTACAATACAAAACATGCACACTTAGTATGTTTTTTGTTAATGTAAGACAAAAAACTAGTTAATTCCTCAAAACATGAAAAAAATGATTTCCAATATCAAATTTGAATTAAAAACATGCAATTAGAATCTTTTGTATCGAAACAAGAACAAAAAGTGATCAAAATTTGTCAACCAATCATTGGAGAACCTCAAAAGCATCAAAAGTCTTTTTGCATGTCAGAAAAAGTGCAGAACATAGATTAAAATAGAGAACGTGGGCCAAGAATCACATGATATGCTTTTTTGTAGTTCGTTGGACCATGTTTTTAACTAGTTTAAAACATGAGCACATTATAATGCGCTCGCATTTTTTCAAGAATTTTTTTATCTCTTTCCATCTCTATCTCTCTCCCCATCCCTCTACCTCTTAATCTCTCTACCTCTCCCCTATCTCTAGCATTTTTATCTCTCTCCCTCTCTCTCCCTCTCCCTCTATATCTCTCTCCCCATTCCTCTACCTCTCAATCTCTCTCCCTATCTCTTTGGACATCTCTTCATCTCTTTCCCTCACTCTATCTATCCCTTCATCCCAATCTCTTAATCTATCCTTCTCTACCTCTCTTTATCTCTATATCTTTCCAACTCTGTCTCTCCCTCACTCTCTATCCCCTTATCTCTCCCCCACCTCTCTATATCTATCTCTTCATCACTCTCTATCTCCCTATCTCTCCCCTCTCTCTATCTCTATCCCTCACTCTCTATCTCCCTCTCCCTCCCCTCTCCCTCCCCTCTCTCTATCTCTATCTCTATCTCTATCTCTATCTCTATCTCTATCTCTATCTCTATCTCTATCTCTATCTATCCCTCACTCTCTATCTCTATCTCTATCTCTATCTCTATCTCTATCTCTATCTCTATCTCCCTCTTTATCTATGTTTCTCCCTCTATCTATCCCTTTGTCTATCTCAACCCACATCCCTCTCCCTCTCCATGTATCTATCTCCATCTATTTGTATTTCCACCTCCCTCCCTCCCTCTCCATCTCCCTCCAAATCCCTCTCCATCTCCCTCTCCATAATCTTTAGTAAGACTTGGGATGAACACTTACACTATATTAAGCAAGTACTTGACAACTTGTAGAAATACAAGTTGTATGCAAACATGGAGAAATGTTCATTTTTGATGTAGAGTAGCTTTGAACACTTAAAACAACTCAACCTAATCAACTTTCAACTCTGGAACCATCAAACAAGAGCCATTCCTTCATAACTGTTCCCTTGTCCTAGTAGCCCTTCAAAAGTGATTTTTCTATCATAACTTTCCAACAAGACTTCAAACCCAAAAACCAAACATCATTACAGATACCCTATTGGTTGTTCTTCAACATATATAGATTTGGGATGTGGCTATTTTGGAACAACACCCTTAATAATTCACTGGTATTCTGCAACTAGGCCAAATTAATACAACAAAAGACGTCTTGACATAATTTCCAAATCGGAGCTCATACCCAAAATATATTTCCAATTATGGATATCCTTTTCACTCTTACACAACATATCTCAAAAGAATATGGGGATGTTTTGTAACATAAGGGCCTAAAATTGACTGTTCCACTTGAAAAAAGGCCTAATTAGCTCTGTTTCACAAAACAAGTGCATGAAATTCAAAACCCACAATACAAAAACCTACTTCAAGACACTCTACACATTGCATGGGGTCCAAATCTACCAATTTTGTCAATTGGGACAATACCTAGATCACCCTTTTTCAAAACCCTATCTCAACCTACTTAAACAAGCCTAATACAAGGAGATATTAGGCTATGACTACTTGAAAACCTACCTTATCACCATCCCTTGCTCCTGGAAACACAAGAAACACAAAAAAGAGCTTAAATACTTCCATTCCATCGATTTTCATAATTTTCCACCGGTGGAATGGCTCAAAATTCCATTTTTTCCTCTCAAACCCTAGCTAACTAGGTTTTATAGGTAGTTTTCACAAAATGTGCTATAACTTACTCAAAATCCAATGAAAATTGACCAAACTAGGCTCAAATGAAAGCTAGTTCATAGTTCTATCACATGCAATTGGTTTTGAGCCTTGACCGTACTATACATACTGTACAAGTCACAAGAACAACAAAAAAACACTGAAACAACAAGAAAAACAAAGATTTTATTGTTATTTCTCCACAAAAAGACTTTTGAACCTTGTTTTGACCTTGTTCAAGTGTATTTACATATTTTTTCATTCAACACCAAAAGTTTCCATCGACTCTTCATGTCCTTGACTCTTCAACTTCCTTGGAGCACACCAAAAATGCCACTTTTGCAACTTTTAAACTATCCTAAACTGACCCCATGAGATTAAAACATTTGACATGGTCTAAATAGACCTTATTACACCAAAATTGGACTTAACAACACAAAACTCAACATTTGACCCCTATTTACAATATATACCTAGGTACCCCTACACCATACACCCAGACAAAAAGGAACTCAAGTCCCCTTGAGGATTGTACTACAATAAAACCATGCCTGTTCTCATCATTCGTTGATCTCCAAGTGCCTTTCCATTTGGTAATCCCTTCCAATGAGTCAAGTATTGGAAACATGCACTGTTTCTTGCCTTTGACTGGTTCTTCCCTTGAAAATGCTACTCATCACTTGATGGATGCCCTTTGATTGCTCTTTCATCTGAGAATGTTGTCACATCTGCCCCTATACCTGCTACCAAACCTCTTCCACTCTTGAATTGAAGTATCTTCTTCTTCACTCCCTTTATGTGCTTAAATTTTCTCTTCTTCCTTTATAGAGGCAAAGTATTAGATGGGAGAGATTGAAGGCAATGGTGAAGTGATCAAGGGTAAGCTACAAGGGACTTTCTCAGATTTACCAACCTCAGATATGAAATGACCAATCTCAAGTTTACCAACCTTAGATTTACCAACCTTTGAATGACTACTATCTTCTTTGGAAAAAAAGAACAAAACACTTTTTTCATCACCACCTCAACATGCTTCTTAACCCACTCTTGAATTTCCACAATCAATTTATCCTTGACCTTCTCAATACCATTTCTCTCCAAGATTGAATCATTCTTCAATGCTGCTATCTCAGTACCTTCAAGTTTAGAAGTGGCTGCAAACTCCTCATGCTTTTCTTCCTCTAGCTTTATAAACTCTTTTTCCCCAATCATTACACTAGACCCAACTTGTGCATCTACCCCTTCATCTTGTAATGGAATAAGGGTAAATGATACCCCATCCTTGTCAATCACATAAATGTTTTTTTGCCCATCATATTTAACGTTTCTGTCATACTGCTAGGGTCTTCCTAGCAGCAAGTGACAAACATCCATTAGGATGATGTCACACAAGATCTTGTCTTTGTACCCCCCAATGTTAAACTCAACCCATGTTTGTTCATTCACTAGGACTTGTCGACCCTTATTCAGCCAAGAAACCTTATAAGGTGTGGGGTGTGGGATCCTTTTCATCTTTAATTTTTCAACCATCTCCAAAGAAACTAAATTATCACTTGAACTTGAATCAACAACTACTTTACATACCTTTCCTTGTGATTTGCAGTTGGTTCTAAACAATGATTTCCTTTGTGGAGACTCTTTGACTATTGGCACTTTAATGAGTGTCCTTCTCATCATTAGAGTTTCCCCTATCTCTGGAACAAGAAGTTGGGAAGGAAAATTGACACTTTCTTTGTCTTCCTCATGTACTCCACCTCTATTCAATTCATCAGAGTCTACCTCTTCCTCTTGGACTCCTTCTTGAGGGTTCCCATTCTCACCCCCTTCCTCTTCCTCTTCATCACTTTGGTCTCCAGTGACCACACCTCTTCTTTGATTTGACTCCAGTGCTGCAAGTCTGGCTAGGACAACCTCTTGAGACTCTTTCATTTGTCTCAACTCCTTGGCATGCTTCTCTTTCAACTCTTTCACTTCTCGGGTTGTTGTATTACTTTTAGGAGGCATCTTTGCTCTTCAAATTTCAACCTTTGCCCACTTATTGACCAGAACCTATGCTATGATACCGCTATGATGCAGAGCAGCTTAGAACACTTAAAACAAACTCAACCACAATACCCAGATCACCCTTTTTCAAAACCCTATCTCAACCTACTCAAACAAGCCTAATACAAGGAGATATTAGGCTAG
This sequence comes from Cunninghamia lanceolata, assembly GCA_027924645.1. Taxonomy (NCBI): domain Eukaryota; kingdom Viridiplantae; phylum Streptophyta; class Pinopsida; order Cupressales; family Cupressaceae; genus Cunninghamia; species Cunninghamia lanceolata. The sequence goes on from BSBN01001246.1 coordinate 605,212, forward strand.
AGCTGCTTGAAAACCTGCCTTATCACCATCCCCTGCTCCTGCAAACACTAGAAACACAAAAAATAGCTTAAATACTTCCATCACACCAATTTTCATAATTTTCCACTGGTGGAATGGCTCAAAATTCCATTTTTTCCTCTCAAACCCTAGCTAACTAGGTTTTACAGGTAGTTTTCACAAAATGTGCTATAACTTACTCAAAATCCAATGAAAATTGACCAAACCAGGCTCAAATGAAAGCTAGTTCATAGTTCTATCACATGCAATTGGTTTTGAGCCTTGACTATACTATACGGGCCGTACAAGTCACAAGAATAGAAAAAAAGCACTGAAACAATAGGAAAAATAGAGATTTCTATTGTTATTTCTCCACAAAAAGATTTCTGAACCTTGTTTTGACCTTATTTAGGTGTATTTACACATTTTTTCATCCAACACCAATAGTTTCCATTGACTCTTCATGTCCTTGACTCTTCAACTTCCTTGGAGCACACCAAAAATGCCACTTTTGCAACTTTTAAACTATCCTAAAGTGACCCCATGAGATTAGAACATTTGACATGGTCTAAATAGACCTTATTACACCAAAATTGGACTTAACAACACAAAAGTCAACATTTGACCCCTATTTACAATATATACCTAGGTGCCCTTGCACCATACACCTGGACAAAAAGGAACTCAAGTCCCCTTGAGGATTGTGCTGCAACAAAACCATGCCGGTTCTCATCATTCATTGATCTCCAAGTGCCTTTCCATCTGGTAATCCCTTCCAATGAGTCAAGTATTGGAAACATGCATTGTTTTCTTGCCTTTGACTGGTTCTTCCCTTGAAAATTCTACTCATCACTTGATGGATGCCCTTTGCTTTCTCTTTCATCTAAGAATGTTGTCACATCTACCCCTGTACCTACTACCAAACCTCTTCCACTCTTGAATTGAATTGTCTTCTTCTTCACTCCCTTTATGTGCTTAATGTTTCTCTTCTTCCCTTGTAGCTTACCCTCGATCACTTCACCATTGCCTTCAATCTCTCCCATCTGATACTTTGCCTCTAGGACTGCTGCTTTCTTAGATTTACCAACCTCTGATATGAAATGACCAACCTCAAGTTTACCAACCTCAGATTTACCAACCTTTGAATGACCACTATCTTCTTTGGAAAATAATGAACAAAAAACTTTTTTCATCACCACCTCAACATGCTTCTTAACCCACTCTTGAATTTCCACAATCAATTTATCCTTGACCTTCTCAATATCATTTCTCTCCAAAATTGAATCATTCTTCAATGCTGCTATCTCAGTACCTTCAAGTTTAGGGGTGGCTGCAAACTCATGCTTTTCCTCCTCTAGCTTTATAAACTCTTTTCCCCCAATCATTACACTAGACCCAACTTGTACATCTACCCCTTCATCTTGCAATGGAATAAGGGTAAATGATACCCCATCCTTGTCAATCACATAAATGTTTTTCTGCCCATCATATTTAACTTTTCTATCATACTGCCAGGGTCTTCCTAGCAGCAAGTGACAAACATCCATTGGGATGATGTCACACAAGATCTTGTCTTTGTAGCCCCCAATGTTAAACTCAACCCATGTTTGTTCATTCACTAGGACTTGTTGATCCTTATTCAGCCAAGAAACCTTATAAGGTGTGGGGTGTGGGATCCTTTCATCTTTAACTTTTCAATCATCTCCAAAGAAATTAAATTATTAGTTGAACCTGAATCAACAACTACTTTACATACCTTTCCTTGTGATTTGTAGGTGGTTCTAAACAATGATTTCCTTTGTGGAGGCTCTTTGACTGTTGGCACCTTAATGAGTGTCCTTCTCATCATTAGAGTTTCCCCTATCTCTGGAACAATAGGTTGGGAAGGAAAATTGACACTTTCTTTGTCTTGCTCATGTACAGTTTGAGTTCTTTCACCTCCATGTGAGCTAGAGGGCTGCTTTTTTGACCACTTCCATGCTTGATGACCAAATTGGTTACATTGATAGAATCTCCTTGAAAAGGTGTTTGAACCTCTACGTTGTTCTCCAAATCTTCCCCTATTGTTTGGTCTTCTACCACTGAAACCATCTCTGTAATCTGCCCCTTGTTCTTGACTGCAGCTTGACTCGCCTTGTGGTTTTGTGGACTGTTCTCTTTCTCCAAATGTTCCTCTGCCCTTGAAGTTCCTTCCTCTGCCACTATTTTGTTTCTCCTGCCTTCTATTTAGCCTTTCCTCTGCCTAATTTCCATTTGAAAACATTCTTCTACCATTCTTGGAGGTGTAAGGCTTAACTCATCTTGTATAGTTAGCCTCAACCCATTTATGTACCTTGCTACTTTTTCCACCTCATCCTCAACATGACCTGTCCTTATGATTAATTTGTGAAACTCCCCAGTATAAGCCATCACATCCATTTCTTTTTGTTTGTGGTTTTGTAGCTTTCTAAATGTCTAAATTGCATAATCAACAGGTAGAAATTGGCTATTAACTTTAGCTACCTTTCCATCCCACAAACTGATTTTTGTCTTGCCTCTCTTTACTCTCTCCTCCTACACATAATTCCACCATGTTAGGGTAGAGCCTTTCAACTTTGTCTTAGCAAAATTTACCTTATTATCATTTGCTACCTCCTCATACTCAAAGTGAATGTCAAGAACATCTATCTAACCTAATACCTCTTCACTATCCATTTTCCCACCATACATGGGCAATTCCATATTCACCTTAGGAGTATCTCCTTTGATAGCCTTTAGCAACTTTGCCAATCTCAATTCATCAGGGTCCACCTCTTCCTCTTGGACTCCTTCTTGAGGGTTCCCATTCTCACCCCCTTCCTCTTCCTCTTCATCACTTTGGTCTCCGGTGACCACACCTCTTGTTTGATTTGACTCCAGTATTGCAAGTCTGGCTAGGATAGCTTCTTGAGACTCTTTCATCTATCTCAACTCCTTGGCATGCTTCTCTTTCAACTCTCTCACTTCTCAGGCTGTTGTATTACTTTTAGGAGGCATCTTTGCTCTTCAAACTTCAACCTTTTCCCACTTATTAACCAGAACCTATGCTATGATACCACTATGATGTAGAGTAGCTTAGAACACTTAAACAAACTGAACCTAATCACCTTTCAAGTTTGGAACCATCAAACAAGAGCCATTCCTTCATAATTGTTCCCTTGTCCTAATAGCCCTTCAAAAGTGATTTTTCTATCATAACTTTCCAACAAGACTTCAAACCCAAAAAAAAAACATCATTACAGATACCCTTTTGGCTGTTCTTCAACATATCTAGATTTGGGATGTGGTTATTTTGGAACAACACCCTCAATAATTCGCTGGTATTCTGTAACTAGGCTAAATTAGGACAACAAAAGAGGTTTTCTTGACATAATTTCCAAAATCTAATTATAGTTATGGATACTTGTTTCCCTCTTAAACAACATATCTCAAACATATATGGGGTTGTTTTGTAACATAAGGGCCTAAAATTGACTGCTCCACTTGAAAACAGGCCTAATTAGCTCTATTTCACAAAACAAGTGCATGAAATTCAAAACCCACAATACAAAACCCTACTTCAAGACACTCTACACATTGCATGGGGTCCAAATCCACCAATTTTTTCAATTGGGACAATACCCAGATCACCCTTTTTCAAAATCCTATCTCAACCTACTCAAACAAGCCTAATACAAGGAGATATTAGGCTAGGGCTGCTTGAAAACCTGCCTTATCACCATCCCCTACTCTTGCAAACACTAGAAACACAAAAAATAGCTTAAATACTTCCATCCCACTGATTTTCATAATTTTCCACTGGTGGAATGGCTCAAAATTCCATTTTTTCCTCTCAAACCCTAGCTAACTAGGTTTTACCGGTTGTTTTCACAACATGTGCTATAACTTACTCAAAATCTAATGAAAATTGACTAAAACAGGCTCAAATGAACGCTAGTTCATAGTTCTATCACATACAATTGGTTTTGAGCCTTGACTGTACTGTACTGGCCATACAAGTCACATGAATATCAAAAAAGCACTAAAACAACAAGAAAAACAGAGATTTTTATTGTTATTTCTCCACAAAAAGACTTCTGAACCTTGTTTCGACCTTCTTTAGGTGTATTTACACATTTTTTCATCCAACAACAACAGTTTCCATTGACTCTTCATGTCCTTGACTCTTCAACTTCCTTGGAGCACACCAAAAATGCCACTTTTGCAACATTTAAACTATCCTAAACTGACCCCATGAGATTAAAACATTTGACATGGTCTAAATAGACCTTATTACACCAAAATTGGACTTAACAACACAAAAATCAACATTTGACCCCTATTTACAATATATACCTAGGTGCCCCTACACCAATTTTCTAAGAAGAAGATATGGTATCTAAGATACATTATAGACACACAAGGAGTGAATGTGGACTCAACAAGATTCAAGTCATCCAAGATTGGTAATACTTGAATTATGTCATAGAGCTACATAGATTCTTCAGATTGGAAAACTTTTTTTTCTTCACATGTGACTCCACCATTAAACTAGGTTGCAAGAGGTGGTACCAAAGAAAGTTTCATCTAGATAGAAGGATAATGGAAAGCACTTAAAGACTTCAAATGCATATTATGTTATATGTACCAATCCTTTTGCTAGTAGATCTTCAATGACCATTCAAGATCAAGGTTGGTGCATTAGAATATGTGCTTGGAGAAATTATCACTTAACATGGCCATCCAGTTGCACACCATAGTGAATCATTCACTATGTTAGTCGAAAACTATCCAACATATGATCATGAGATTTACGCTATTGTTCAAGCGTGTAAGCATTGGAAGCATTATATCTTGGGTAAGGAAACTATGATCCACATAAACAACAAGTCACTCTAGCTATAGCAAGAGTGGCATAAAAAATGGTCTTCATATCTTCAATAGTTCCACCTAAATATCAAGGGAAAGAAGGGAATAACCAATCCAATAGTTCAGATTATCTATTTCATCTTCCAATTCAAGTTTTTCTCTTTATTCTTGATGCTTATGGACATAAAGTCAATGCATGGTCAAAAGTGTATTCTTCTAACAAGGATTTTTTAAAAATCTATGAAAACTTGCTTTGCAATAAACTATTTTAATATTTCTACTAGAAAGATGGACTCCTCTATCTCCTTGATCACTTGTGCCTACCACATGATAGATATTTCAATAATGTACACAAAGAACAATTTAACAACAAACATAGAGAATAGAAAATTAGAACTATAACAAGAAAGTTATATATTATGCTTAGTTTTGTACATGATCTATGAGAATATATGTATGGTTTATCTGGCCATAAGATTGTTTCTTATTGTGTCTAGCCTTACAAAGAATGGTTTTGTACATATTTATATAATAGAGAGGAATATGACACATCAGTTTGAAAGTGACGATTCATATTTTCATTACATTTGACACAACTACATGTAAATCCTATGCAAAAGTGTTATGTTTCCTTGATATTTTAGTTGACCTCCACTAGTGAGTCTGTTAGAGATGAAACTATTTTATCAAGACCCTTAATCTTACCTTGATCTTTCTATATTTATTGTTGCTTGAACATGAGTGTTTTGTATTGTAATTTAGAGTCACGTTGTTGTTCATTGAGGCATCCTTCAAGGATTGTGATCTTTTTTTTGTTATTCAAATTTTGATGAGTAGAGATCAACTTCAACTACAACATCTTATTTTCCTCATCATGATATTAGATTCCCAATTTTAGGGAAAGAGACAGGGGGAGAGGGGAGATAGATAGATAGGGATTGATGCAGAGGTGACACAAGGGAAGCAACACACAAGAGTTTCCTCTACTATCCTTTGCCCACTCACCCACTTCAAACAGCCTTCAACCAAGCAACCAAAGGCACATTCAAGAGTGTATGAAGGATTTGGTATCCTAGTGATGGATCCACCTTCTAGGCTTCTCTAACACCTTAGGACAGATCAACAAACACCTTCTATGCAGTTGGTTTGATCTCCAACTTCCCAAAACTCTTCAACCTATACCTTGACTAGTAAGGCTACTAGCCCTCCAAACTAGGTTTTCTCAACAAAACTTGACAAAATCCCAAATGACCAGGAAAGAAAATGATGGTTTTAGATACCCTCTATGGAACCCTATCAAACTCCCAAGTCTCCTGTTCCAACTCTACTCCAGCAATCCAGAACACTCATTTGGTCTTCTAGGCCTAATTGATCAATTTAGGCTAGGTTACAAAGCAAGTGCTCAAAATTGGGTGCATAGATCAGGGGCAAGAATTTGGAATGCTTCTACCATGTCCCTACAACACAAATCCATAATTTATTTGCTCACCCTATCAGGATTCTATCATCTACAACCTCAAATAGCATGAATTTGGCCAAATACAATGAAATACTTGACCTAGGGCATCACCTTAAAAATCAAAAAAAGCATCTCCCAGAAAAATGCTTTTGGAATCCTATAATACACATCCCAAGCCTATATTTCACCAGTTTTTGTGAATTTTCACCGGTGGGAATGCATTCTAGGGCCGGATTTCTATGGCTGCCCTAGAAAACAGGGTTTCTAGACCTATTTTGAAAGAAAAATTAATAACTTTTGATCCCGACCACTTCAGGACCTCAAACTAGTTTCATTGGAACCCTGACTCCAAGAACTTTCAGAAAAATGACATTTGCACACATGAAAAGTCTGTACAGTCCGTACACAGTGAGAAAAGCATGAAAATTTGCTATTTTCTGTAGTTTCAATGCCCCAAAACTCCATACCAGATGTCCTCTGCCGTACAGGAGTGAGTTAACATGTTTTTACAACCATTCCAATTAGTATCTAACTTCCAAAGGCAGATTCAACCGCCCAAACTAAGTTTCAACCGGCCAATGTGTCATTGGCAACATTGGCAACAATAGACATTATGGAATTTTTCCATTTTCCAAAGGATGGCGATTTGTTTTACTTGTCCAATGGAATCAAACCACCCTCATACTCCTTAGACCATGCTAAAACACTAAGACAACTCAAACAAACTCAAAAAGCCAATATTAGACCTTCTAGGCCTAAGTGGCACAACTAGGTCCAAGTGGACTAAGAAGGATACGAGGTTTATAAAGTTACCCCAGACCTCTTGACCACACAAGAATAGACCTTCCAACATGGCTATGAAAAAGCCTTATTACAAAACACATCAAACAAAAACTCAACTTATCAAAGATGCTAGCACAATGCTTGTAGGGATCAAACTGCTCCTAGGGGCCTTGCACCATACACCCACTGTCAACTAGAACTCAAGTCTCTTGAGTTGGAATGGTGTCAAATGTGAAACCTGCCTTCTCAATTTCTACTCTACTCATCCAAGTGGTATCCTCTTGAGGTTTGTGTAGCCACTTCACCAAATGGTCATGATATGTGTGCCTTCTAGTTTGTTTTGCAATCCTCTTGTCCAAAATGCACTCAATCTGATTAGGAGATGAAGGAATGAGTTCCTGGAGTGTCTGATCAGTGTGATCTTCTTCAACAGCAGTTTGAGGATCAGTTCCTTTATAGGGATAAAGGTCTGAAACATTAAAAATAGGAGACAAAGCAATGCCATCCGGAAGTCTGATTTTGTAGGCATTTTCTCCACATTTCTTGAGCACTTCACAAGGCCCAATCTTCTTCATGAGCAGCTTCGTATGTTTACCTATAGGGAGCCTCTCCTTCTTCAGATGGACCATTACCAAATCACCTTCCTTGAACTGCAAATCCCTTCTTTTCCTATCAGCAAACTGTTTGTACTTTTGAGAAGTGGACAACAATTTCTGTTGTACTTGTTCATGGACATCTTTCATGACTTGAATGAAGTCTTTAGCCAATGCACTGCTATTTTCCAGTCCTTTAACCTCCCTAAGTTCCAAAATACCCCTTGGGTGAGTGCCATAAACAATTTGGAAAGGAGACAGGCCGATGCTTCTATTGACAGTGTCATTGTATGAGAACTCTACCTGAGACAAAATGGAATCCCAACTAGCACCCTGCTCCTTTGTTAGGCATCTTAGGAGGTTGCCAAGTGACCTATTAATCACCTCTGTTTGTCCATCAGACTGAGGGTGATAGACAGATGATAATGACAAGTTTGTACCTAGTCTCTTCCACAGTGTCCTCTAGAAGTGTCCTATGAACTTGGGGTCTCTGTCGGAGATGATTGACAAAGGTAAACCATGTAACCTGACTATTTCTTTGAAGAAAAGACCTGCTATGTGTGAGGCATCATGTGTGGTCTTACAAGGGATGAAGTGAGCCATTTTTGAGAACCTATCAACAACCACAAAAATGCTGTCATGTCCATTGTTTGTCCTAGGCAAACCAATTACAAAGTCCATGCTTATGGAATCCCAAGGCTTTGAAGGAATAGGTAGAGGAGTGTATAAACCTGCATTTGATGTATGCCCCTTTGCTCTTTGGCAAATTTGACAAGTTTTAACAAACTTCCTTACATTGGTTGGCAATTTTGGCCAAAAATAGTACCTCCTAACCAATTCTAGGGTCTTATCAATACCAAAGTGACCTGACATGCTACCACAATGCTTTTCCCTGATTATATTCTCTCTAACAGACCCTCTTGGGATACACAACATGCTACCCTTGAAAAGATATCCATCTTGCAACAAAAAATCAGAAAAATCAGTATTATACCTTCTTGTCATGGCCTTGCAAGAGAGGTATGGTTCTTTGAAGTCCTCATCTGCTGCATACTGATCTTTGATGGCATGAATACCTGTACTTTCCAACTGTATGGTCTGCACAACAAGATTCCTCCTACTCAAGGCATCGGCTACCTTATTGGCCACTCCTTTCTTGTGTTTTATGGAGAAGGTGTATGCTTGGATGTACTCCATTCACTTGAGATGTCTGTGATTCAACTTTTGCTGCCTGTTCAAGAAGCTTAATGCATGGTTATTAGTAAAAACTATAAATTCCTTTGGCAATAAGTAGTGTCTCCATTTCCTCAATGACTAAACCATGGCATATAACTCTAGATCATAGGTGGAGTAGTTTTGTTTTGCCTCATTTAACTTCTCACTAAAGAATGCTATAGGCCTCCCATCTTGACTTAGGACTCCCCCAACAGCCCTCTTACTTGCATCACACTCTACCACAAAGACCTTGTCAAAATTAGGTAGCACTAGGACTGGTTTTTCTGAAATTTTTTTCTTTAATAGTTCAAAGGCTTGAGTGGCCTCATTTGTCCACACAAATACACATTTCTTGCCCCCTTTTATGGTGTCAACAAGTGGAGCACAAATGCCACTAAACCCTCTAATGAACTTTCTATAAAAGCTACACAAACCATGGAAACTCCTTACCTCCGAGGCTGTTGTAGGTGTTGGCCAATTAAGAATGGCTTCAACCTTACTTGGATCCATTTTTAGGCTACCCTTGGAGATGACAAACCCCAAAAATATCAACTCTTCTTGTAGGAAGACACATTTGTCAAGATTGATTCTCAACTTCTCCTCTTGAAGCCTCTTGAGCACTTGATGGATATGCCTTATGTGATCTTCCTTGCTGTCACTAAAAATCAGTATATCATCCAAATACACAACAATAAACTTGTTAAGGAAAGGTTTTAGCACTTCATTCATCAATCTCATGAAGGTGCTTGGTGCATTTGACAAGCCAAAAGGCATGACAACCCATTTAAATAGTCCTTCATTGGTTTTGAAGGCAGTTTTCAACTCATCCCCTTCCCTTATCCTGATTTGGTGGTAACCACTTTTTAGATCTATCTTGGTAAAGTACTTAGCCCTACCCAAGCAATCCATTAAATCTTCTATTCTAGGCATTGGAAATCTATACCTGATAGTGATCTTGTTGATGGCCCTAGAATCAGTGCATAGTCTCCATGTTCCTTCCTTCTTGGGTGCAAGTACTGCAGGTACTGCACATGGGCTAATACTCCTCTTGATAAGTCCTCTATCCAACAAGTCTTGGATTTGTCTTGCCACTTCAGCATTTTGCTCTGGAGTCAACTTGTATGCTGCTTGGTTTGGTAGGGTGGATCCAGGGATGCGATCAATGCAATGACTAATGTCCCTCTTTGGTGGAAGAGCATCCTTACTCTCATTGGCTATCACATCATGAAACCTTTCCAACAGTTCTTCCACTTCCTTTGGTCCAATCCTCCTAAGAGGTTGCTGCACTTTGGCCTTCTTGGGATTCACATCCTTGGGCTTGAGGACTACTGCAAAACATGGCACTTTCTCTTCCTTGAGGTTAGCCAAAAACTCTTTTTCACCTACCAACATAACTGAACTAGAAATGACTTTCTCTTTGCAATCATCAATCAAAGGAGTCATTGTAAACTTTTCACCATTCTTGGACAAATGAATTACATTGTTCTTATGATCATGTTGGGCACTTGTGTCATGTTGCCAAGGTCTTCCAAGAAGAAGGTGGCATGCATCCATATCCACTATCTCACAAAGAACCTTATCATGGTATTCACCTATCTTGAATTCAACCCAACATTGATCTTTCACCACAATTTGTTGTTCCTTGGTTAGCCAAAAGACTCTATAGGGGTTAGGATGAGGCATTCTTTCCAATCCTAACTTAGTCACCATTTTATTAGAAGCCAAATTTTCAGAAGAACCTGAATCAACTATTACCTTGCACACTTTTCCTTTCACCTTGCAAGTGGTTCTGAACAAGTTGTTCCTTTGGGGCTGCTCCTTGGTGGCTGGCATGATGAGTGATCTATTAAACATGATACATTCTCCACTCTCAGGTGCTGCAGACTTGGAAGAGGCTGTTTGGTAACTTGTGGTGCTTTGACAGTCCTCTTCTTGAAGGAGTTGTACTCTTCTTTCTTTCTGATTTGCAGCAGTGTTTCCCATCTTCTCCAGGCATCTAAAGGACAGATGTCCAATCTGATTGCAAGAGAAACACCTTCCAGTAAACACATTGGGACCTCTGCCCCCACTTCTACCTCTGCCATTACCTCTCCCTCTAAACTGACCCTTATTTGTACTATTTTTATCAGCCCGCCCTTGGCTGTCTTCTTGTGATCTGCCACCTTGGAGTCTAGAGAAATTATCTCTGTTTTGAAATCTGCGTCTGCCCCTAAAGTTCTGATTTCCTCTACCTCTGCTACTACTGCAAGAATTACATTTTCTCCTCTGCTTATCCTCAATCCTCAGTGCCATTTGGAAGCACTTATGGACTGTCTCCGGGTTAAAGAGAGTTAATTCATCTTGAATGGAGAACTTAAGGCCATTGAGATACCTTGCAAGCTTCTGTTTTTCATTCTCAGGCATCTTGGCTTTCAATGTCACCTTGTGGAACTCCTCTGTGTAGGTGCTCACGTCCATGTCCTTCTGTCTCAAGTTATGCAACTTCTTGTTCAAGTTGACCTCATAATCTTTAGGGACAAATTGCTTCTTGATCTCAAGTACCATCTTCCTCCATGTAGAGATAGGATTCCTATCATCTTCTATCCTCTCAATTTGAATAAAATTCCACCAACTCAAGGCTGGCCCTTCATTCTTGATTTGGCAATCCTCACTTTCTAATTTTCTACCACTTCTTCACATTCAAAATAGTTCTCCATTGCCTCAATCCAATCAAGGCACTCCTCTGGATTCATCTTACCAAGAAACATAGGTAAGTTTGCCTTAGTGTCCTTCCTACTCAACTTTCCAAGTGCATCTAGGAATTGTCTCTCTGACATGCCTCCTTGTGGCTCTTCCATAGGCACTCCTTCTTCCTCATCTTGATCCTCTTCATTTGAATCCAAGATGACCTCTACCTTCTTCTTCTTGTCTTTCTCTTTCTTCAACTTTTCTATCTCAGCCTCCATCCTTTTGTTCTTGGCTGCTTGTTCTCTCACTATCTTTGCCAATTCGGCATTTGTCACCTTTGAAGGAATTTCTTCCTCTTCTTCTCTATCTCCCATCTCTTTGATGGCTTTGATACCACTTGATGCAGAGGGTGACACAAGGGAATCAACATACAAGAGTTTCATCTACTGTCCTTTGCCCACTCACCCACTTCAAACAGCCTTCAACCAAGTAACCAAAGGCACATTCAAGGGTGTATGAAGGATTTGGTATCCTAGTGATGGCTCCACCTTCTAGGCTTCTCTAACACCTTAGGAAAAATCAACAAACACCTTCTATGCAGTTGGGTTTGATCTCCAACTTCCCAAAACTCTTCAACCTATACCTTGACTAGTAAGGCTACTAGCCCTCCAAACTAGGTTTTCTCAACAAAACTTGACAAAATCCCAAATGACTAGGCAAGAAAATGATGGTTTTAGATACCCTCTATGGAACCCTATCAAACTCCCAAGTCTCCTATTCCAACTCTACTCCAGCAATCCAGAACACTCATTTGGTCTTCTAGGCCTAATTAATCAATTTAGGCTAGGTTACAAAGCAAGTGCTCAAAATTGGGTGCATAGGTCAGGGGTAGGAATTTGGAATGCTTCTACCATGTCCCTACAACACAAATCCATCATTTATTTTCTCACCCTATCAGGATTCTATCATCTACAACCTCAAATAGCATGAATTTGGCCAAATACAATGAAATACTTGACCTAGGGCATCACCTTAAAATTTAAAAAAGAATCTCCCAGCAAAATGCTTTTGGAATC